>CAMZMU010000102.1:18706651-19306651 GCA_947311845.1 Poa pratensis | reverse complement strand
CGTCATCCATTCACAGGTGCTAGGGCCTTGAGGAGCCTCCTTTCCTGCAGCGTTCGTCGTTCCTTCCTGGAACGGGGAGTAACATGTCACATTTTTACACTCTGCAGAGGTGCGTTACTTTACCCATGAGAGATCAACGCCTTGTTGCACAACCGGGCGATCTTTCCCGTCCACACTCTCTTTGGTATGGGGCCCAGTCGATGATCCAAGCCATTCGCCGTGCTTCTCCAACAACCCCGCATGCCCACCCTTTTGTAGGTTTGTCCTCCCCTATATCTTTTGGTAGACTGTTCCAGACCGAAGTCCTCCCCTATACCATAAAGATAGACTGTTCCAGACATCCCTACAATCCATCATAGACCCCAGTTACCGTTGGGAATTAAGGGATCCCACCCATGTGCATGTAGTCCCGCAAGATCTACAGCCTAAGGAACTGGCAGTCCGTTGACATGCGAAAGGGAAAAGATCACAGATGACTTTCCCGTCCCATTCCAAGTCTCATGGTTAACGCTTCATTTACGGCGCAAGAACGCTGACGGCATTGGTTATTAAATCCTAGATAATACTTTCCCGTGCAAATGGAACCTCCACCAACCACATCATACCATGGTTCCATCTGCCAGCCAACAATATATATATATAACAATTCACATCATTCGAAAATAGGTTTTACCTTTTCATGCAATGATAAACCATAGTATTTTGCATTTACTTTGATAAACATAACCAAAGAGGACATGAGCAAGAGTGAACTTGCCTTTTTGACTGCAAGATTATGCAGCCAAGGTCTTCGATACAATAAAGACTCCAACATCTGGAAAAAAACGTCATTGGTCCGGTAAGGACTAATGTTTGAAGAAGCAATATGCTATTATGCATAAGTATGAGATACATCGTCATTGTCCCAAAAATACCCCAACTTAAACAAATAAGCTTTGTCTGAAGCGATACTTCTATAACTTCGTATTTTCTTGACTTAGGAGTGTTTCCTTCACTTTTGGTGATGATTTCATCACTTATGAGTTGATATAGAGATTAGATTAGTGATTCCATAGAGTTTTATGATTTACTTGATTCTTAAATCATTTTAGGGTATTTTGTCTTTGGGCATTAGGTGTGTATCACTTTTATTTAATTAACAAGGTATTATCTTATTCAATAATAATACTTAAGTGAAATTGAATAATCTAAATAATAAGTGTTAGAGTGTTGGATTTATTTTAATACTTAGAGTTACATAAGAGTTTTAATAGTAGAATATTGATTATTGATGTTTTATATTTAATTTGAAATATTTAAGAGTTCTTCATAATTACTCCTTATAGAAAATATCGTTTATTTTATTTGATACCTTCAAGGTTTTGGTTTTAAAATAATCCTTAATTTCAATGATTTTATGAAAACATCTTATAAAATCATGAAGTAATTATTCCATTTATTTTCCTCAATTTTAAGTGATTAGTTATAAAAATATTACTTACTCCATTTCAACATTTTATTTATCAAGACTTATTGGATTTTAGACATGTTAAATCAAATACCATGAAAATAATTTTTGTACTTCTTACATAATTCAGTATTTGAATTCTAGTGTTGTTATAATTATGAATATATTTATAATTCTTGATTAACTATTTACGATCAGTAAAATAGGAACAAAAGAAAATGATATTTATGTATTTTTTTATATAAAAGAAAAACGAGTGAGCCTACTAGTACCTACGTACACTAGCTAAATGTCATTGGGCCAAGCCCATGTGGATCACGTACACAAATCCTCACATACGATGCCTATCCTGTACGCACGCACGCACACGGTCCTCGTTCTCGATCCCCTTCTCCTCTAGCTCGCGTGCGGACGCCGCCGCCGCCCTGGTCGCTGCCGGCCGGCTCCGACGCCGCTGCCTTCTGGCGCTGCTCTGCTCTTCTCTTCTCCACCGATTCTGCACCTCCGCCCAGTCGATTCGCCTCCGCCCCGGCCCTGCGGCTAACCCTAGCTTGGCCACCGACGCTGCTCAACCTCCAACCTCCTTCTCCAACGCGACTGCCTTACACCCGTGCCTCCTGGTGCGCCGTGCGCCCCCTCGCCGCCCATGGTCGCCTCGTCGAGCTCCTGCTCGAACATGCCCCCATGGTGTACAGCTCCAGTCAACCCGGACCTCCGCCTCGAGCCGCTGCTCGACCATCTGCTCAACCTCGTCTCCACACTGATGCCAGCGGGACGGCGGTACGTGGCTGCAACCCCGGCATTCTCCTTCGGCAACTGGTGGTGTGTATGTGCATAGATAATATTCCCTTGTGATTTCTAGCTGCTGCTATTAGTCATTGGTGTATTATATGATTATTTTGCACTTGTTCTTGTGTACCTTATGAAAATAAAATAGTTTGGGAAGCTCATACTTCATGCTTTCATCAAATCTATGTGTGTGTGAGGTGCTGTAAAATGCTTCTAGTAAAGGTGTTGGTAAAGATCTGATACTGAATAAACTCGTGTTGACTGGTTTCATATTTATTTGCTTATGAATGATTTAAAAGCTTCTGGACAAATTTATATTTGCTGGAATTTAATTGGCACACAGTTGCTTGTGTTGTAGATGATTCGATGGACACAAGTTTATTATCCTTTGTCTACACTGCTAACAGTATTCAGAAATCGCTATGGATGATTTATCATATAACTGATACCATGACATGTATTTTAATTCAAGAACTCATGGAATTGAACTTGTGGCCTTGCTTGGCTGATGACTTAGATGTTTATTTCCTTGCAGTGAATCTGTAGCATGTTTCAGTTCCTGGCTACTGCTAGTGAGTAGTAGATCATGGTACATGATCTGGCAGTGTGGATGTGTTGTGCGTGCACTCTGAACCCTAGGGTTCAGAGATGTGCCTCCATGGTGTGTTGTGGTTGTGCTCTTCCCTGGGTGTAGAATAATTTCTGTGGCTAAGTTTAATTTAGCTCTGCATGCTGTGACGCGTCGTTTGAGTTACAGCTATGCTTCTTGGCTTTAGAAATTCTTTTATGCCTACTAATGCTCTTGTTGGGTGCTCAGATGTGTTTGAGGTGCTTCTTCCCTTGTGGAAGTTGTGCCCAGCATCTGTTTGTTGGACTTGTGCTTCACTTAAAACATGTATTCAAGCAATATTGCTTGAGAGCCTTTGCAAAAATTTGTGGAGTATGCCCCTGCCAATGATGCACAGGCTGAGGCTCAGTTTTATTATAAGAACAGATACTTGCTGTTTTATTTAATTTCCTGGGATGATTTAGCATAGCACTTCTATGCTAGACTGAGGAAACGATCCTAGCTCACCTCCTATTTATCTAGCACACCCTTGCTAAGGTTTAAAGATTTTAACCTGCTGATGTGAGCTAGTGGTGATTGTTGCTTGTGGCTTGTGGATCTTCTGGATGCTTGATCTACAGATCTTATGGATCCTTTCCTGGTTCTCCTTGCTGGCCTGCTCATCCAGCTCCAGCTGCTATCCTCCTAGCTCCTGGCCTTCTCTCCTTGCTCTAGCTTGGTCTTGTTCTGCTATCCCATCTTGCTCTTTCTATAGGCAAGGATCCAGTGGTGAAAGATAGATGGATTTGTGATTTAGTGATGATCTATGTGCTGTGGAGGTTGATGAGCTCGAGCTGGGAGCTAGAGTGAGTGAAAGAGTGCTACTTTGCTAACTGCTGCGAGCCCTTTGCTCTTATCTCTAGAGGTTGTGCTGCTGTGGTGGTGGCAGCACACTGAATTGCATGCATGAGTGAGCTGCCTGCTTGCTCCCCAGATCTTTTGACCTGATAAGCATGGCTTCGGCTGCTTTGATCTTATCCTCCTCTTGGTTATTTATTTTTGCTGCCAAGTGGATTTAGGCCAGTGATGTTGTTCTGAGGCTAAACTTGATAATTAAGAACAGATACAACACTTGATCCCTTATTAATACTCAATGATGTGAATAGCGAAGCATTTCTTTGCTGGACCGAGAGTTTAACTAACCCCTTTGTATTATTTTCTATTTTGCTTTTCCTTTCGTTTTGGCAGGATACAACTATGGAATAAAGATCAAGAAGTAGAAATACAAGACATTTAGTTTATGAAACAATTTGTAATTTTCTTTTTCTTTGTATTTCCATTTGTTGTAAATAATTTGTAAAGACAATGTAATGTGTGTTAATTCAATAAAATGTTTTATTTGTCTTTAAAAGAATTCATAAGTTGTAATATTTATTGTAAAGATTTGGATTATTCAAATCTCTATTAATTCATTTACTTAATTATTGTTTCTATAACTTTATTGTTTTAATTTGAATTACTTTACAAATTCAATATTATTTGAATATTCAAATTGGATTCAAAATTCCCACATCAAGTAATTACCTAGAGGTCATGTCGCAATTTATTGCATTCACCTAAGAGGAACTAAACCCAAATTTATTAAGATGAATGAACTCCGATCACTCTAGGGTTTTTTTTTTTTGCGAAAAATTTATTCGAATTTTTCAAATGCATGCATGCAGATGCACAAATTCCTATTTCTACCCTCCGTTTGCTCCTAAATACTGGGATGTTACATTAACAAACTATTTTTTCCATAAATTCAGCACGTATTGATTTAAAATCTAGTTAGGTGAGGTGTCATAAGAAACAATGGTTTAACAAAGTGCCCATGAAAAAAAAAGTGCCTATGAAAATTAAAGTTCTCTTATGCTAGGCTTTTAGAAATAGTACCATAGCCATACATAACTTTTTTTTTGAGAGAATCGTGGCACTTTATTGATTATGGCACAACATTACAAAGTTGAAACCGGATGCAATCCGGGATAACAGAAAAAGAAAGATTACAGCGACCAGTTTCACTACAACGAGCTAAAGTGTGTGCCACGAAATTATTCATGCGACCAACATGCTTAAAAGAAATGGAGGAGAAATCTTCAGCGAGCTTCTTGATATCACCCACCACAACACCCAGAACTGACCGATCACGAATCGGCGAGTTAATCCGCTGAATCATACTGAGACAGTCTGAGGCAAGTATCGCAGTAGTGAACCCATTATCTCGAGCAATCTGCAGCGCTCGCCGAATAGCCAAACCTTCAGCTAACTCAGGAGAGGTAATTCCAGCGACCCCTTCCATACAGGTCAGTTTAACCGACCCTAAGTGGTCTCGTATCACCATCCCCAGCCCAATCCGGCGATCACTTGCGAAGATAGCTGCGTCGACATTGATAGAAACCAGACCCGGCGGTGGTGGAATCCAGCGAGCTGTAGAGATGGACTCACACCTTTTCTCCGCCTTAGGTTTGTAACAGAACTGAACGATGTTATCGACATAACCCTTGATTTTCGCAGCCAATCTAACCGGTGGCAAGTGGCCTTTTCCGTTCCTTGTGTCATTCCTTGCCTCCCAGATGTGCCAGCAAGTGACAGCCAAGGTCGTGGCCTGCACCGGAGAAGCTCTTCGAAGAAAGTCGAAGACCCATTGTTTCATACGGGAGAGAGACTTCTTATCCAGCTTCAAGTAACAGTCCTCTTTGACCGAATTCCAAACAGCTGTAGCATAAGGACAGGTCAGAAAGAGGTGCTCCACATGTTCAGTCCGTCCACAGAAGAAACACCTCTCATCAGCCTTGATCTGTCGGTGTACAAGTTGCTGCCCAGTTGGGAGACAATCATGAACCATTCTCCAGATAACAATTTTCATCTTGTTAGGGCAGTTGATGGCCCATATAGATTTCCACTCCTTCACTTGAGTTGGAACATCAGAACTGTCTCCACGTTCAGCTTACACCGTCCGAAGAAGAATTTTTCAGTTCTTGCCAAATTGTATGCCGACCTGACCGTGTACACACCAAATTTCACATGCGGCCAGGACACAAAGTCATCATCACCATGTTTACTAACCAGAATTTGTTGGATAGTATTGGCCATCTCGTCAGTAAAAAAGAAACGAACCACCTCCATATCCCAGGTCCTCGTCTCCTGGTTCAGAAGAATATCCACAGTAGCATCTGCAGGTAGGGGTTCAACCGTGGAAAAAGTTCCAGGCTGAAGACCAGGTATCCACCTATCATGCATGATCTTGATCGAGGTGCCATTGCCCACCCCCCATTGCAGCCCTTTAACCAACAGCTCTCTGCCAAACAATATTGATCTCCAGGTAAAGGAAGATGATCTCGGTTTACCCGCTGACAAGAAATCTGTTGTAGGGAAATATCGGCCCTTGAGAACCCTCGCACATAAAGAGTTTGGCTCGGTTAGAAGACGCCAACATTGCTTCCCAAGCATAGCTTGGTTGAACAGGACAAAGTCCCTAAAGCCCATACCACCGAGGGATTTTGGAGCGTCATCCACTCCCATGACCTCCAATGCATTTTCTGCTTTCCGTCTTCAACCCCCACCAATGGTTAGCAATTATAGATTTCATCTTGTTGCAAATTCCACCGGAACTTGGAAACAGCTCATCACATAGTTTGCCACTGCTTGAGACACGATTTTAAGAGTGCCTCCTTTCCAGCCCTAGACATTGGCCGGTCAGTCCAGTTGTTGACACTTCTCCAAACCCGGTCTGACAAGAACTTGAAAGAGGAAGAGACAGCCTAGCAATTTCAGTTGGCATGCCGAGGTAGGTATCCTGGAGAATTTCGTTAGCCACACCCAGCTTTGTTTTACCATTGTCTTGACTCCTTCTTGGCACTTCTTACCAAAAAGACTGAAGATTTGGCCAGATTTATTTTCTGTCCCGAGGCCTCACAATAATTGTCCAGAACCTCTTTGAGAGTATCCACACTCTGATATCACTGCGTGCAAAAAAGATGCTGTCATCTGCGAAGAGTAAATGTGATATAGGGGGTCCATGCTTTCCATTTCTTAAACCTTGTAGCTCACCATGGCCCTCCTTCTTCTGCAGTAGACAAGACAATCCTTCCGTACACAGTAAAAACAGATATGGACTAATTGGATCTCCCTGTCGAATTCCACGAGTGGGCACCACAGGATCGGTCAAGTCACCATTAACTTTAACCGCGTACCTTGCCGAAGTCACACACCTCATTACTGAAGAAATCCAACTCGGATCAAAGCCCAACTTGCTCAGGCAAGCGTGCAAATAAGCCCACTCAATTCGGTCATATGCCTTCATCATGTCAATTTTCAAGGCAAAAAAGGAATTTTATTTTTCTGGTGTCTCACCGTGTTGAGGCACTCCAAAGCAATAAGCGCACTGTCCGTAATCAGACGCCCTGGAACAAAGGCACTCTGATGCTCCGAAACAATCGCAGGTAAGAAGACCTTCAGTCTGTTTGCAAGTACTTTCGAGGCAAGCTTGTACAAGACATTACAGAGACTAATAGGCCGGAACTTAGAGAGGTGCTTAGCTTTTGATACCTTTGGGATCAGGACTATTACCGAGTCACAAAAGCCCTCTGGAATCTCCTCTCCATTGAGAAAACCCCTCACTGCATCGCAAACCTCATTCTGGATCAGCTCCCAATGTGTCTGATAGAACATGGCAGGAAAACCATCGGGACCCGGTGCTTTGGTTGGTCCCATTTGGAACAAGCTCTGATCTCCTCGTTGGTGTAGGCTTCCGATTGCTTTTCATTCATATTACTGTCTACCTTCACCGAATAGAATCAATAACCTTTTCCATCGAAAGGGAAGAATCAGAGGAGAACAAATCCTCATAGAAATGATGGACCATGTCTTGATCTCCTTCTGATCTTCAGTAAAGTACCATCTTCCCGCACAAGCTTGGTTATGCGGTTAGTTTTTCCTCGCAGTGGCCCGAGCATGAAAGAAGGCAGTGTTGCGATCACCCTCACGCAGCCAGTCCACTCGAGATCGTTGCTTTGCCATGATCTCCTCCCGCTCGAACAACTCACAGAGCTGTTTTTCCACCTCACTCTCCTGATCAACAACCTCAGGACAGACAGGCGACTGTCGGAGAACACGCAGCTTCCTTTCCCATTCTGAATCTGCCTTTTCACCGAACCAAAGGTGGCTCGGCTCCAGTTCTGGAGGGAACGACCAGTTTGAATTAAGCTGGTCCATGTGGACTGAAGGGAGCCCGGCCCATAGCTGTTAGCCTGCCAGGCCTGCTCCACTGTGCCCATATAGCTGTCGGCCCTCTTCCACATCGCCTCGTAGCGGAAGCCTTGCTGGACCGGCAAGTTCACCTGCCTCTCCTCCATCGCTGCCAACCGAACCACGATGGCATAATGATCAGAAGAGGTCGTAATGATATTTTCCACTGAACTGTCCTCAAACAGAGCAGCAAAAGAACTGTTGGCAAGGGCTCGATCCAGCGAACCCGTACATTTGTTTGTGCATCTTGACGGTTAGACCAGGTGAATTTTGGACCTGAAAAACCCATATCCACCAGACCGCACTCCTCCACACAGTTACGGAACAGCTCAATCTGAGCATCGGATCGGTCCCTCGACCCAAAGTGTTCATCATGACAAGAACTTCGTTGAAATCACCACAGCAAATCCACGGCCCCTTCCACTCACCGCGCAGGCGTCTGAGTAAATCCCAGAAGACAGGCCGGAGCTCACGTCGCGGCTCGCCATACACGAAGGTAGCACGCCAGGGTGCTGCATCCTCAGTCTTCACTGTCACATCAATGCAGTGAAGATTTGAACCTCGAAGAGAAACCATATACGGCATCCTCCAAAAAAGCGCCAGCCGCCACCGCGACCCTCGCAACTGACAGCAAAGGATCCTGTGTATCCGAGAGACCACATAAAACCCCTTGCTTTAGAATCGCACATCTTCGTCTCAGAGAGGAAGAGTATGTCAGGTCTGTATCTCTTCACTAGGTAGCGAAGCTCGCCAACTGTCGCGTCAGACCCCAACCCGCGACAGTTCCATGCTAGGAGACTCATTGCGTGCGGCGGGACTGCGTCGCAGTCTCCGCCTGATCCGCCGATCGGTTCTGAGCACTTCTCAACTTCTTGTTCGAATCGGAGCTGTGGTCTTCCTCCTCATCACCAAAGGTCAAAGGGGCTTTATCCGCCACCACCAAAGCCAAGGGGCCATTATCTGGAATGCCCTCAATTGTCACTCTGTTATGTTGAGCCTGCAGCATGCACACCTTTTCGAGGGTAAAATTGCAACAATTCCGACGGGGCATAGATATACATCCACCTTGCTCATGCTCTTAAATCGATGATTACAGCCATAGTAAAACTGCAGGAATTGAGTGTGTATCGTACCATTGTCAGATGGAATCAATGGAGGAATGAATATGATCGGAAAGGGAGCCCACGGCTGTTCCTTGACGAAATGAAATCCAGCCTCAAGTGTCTGAGATAGTGCTACTCCTGGATCCGGCGTCTCTTCACCAACTCGTAGCAATGGCATACCAATACCAAGCAGAATTCTCACAGGACATTTCACATCACATTTCACATCACAGGTTAGAACATTTTTCGCAGAATTGATCTCCTTACTTCCGAATTGTACACTCTCTGTTACCATGGCCTCAATATCAAACTGGGACACCTCGAACAGAACCTCCTCCGCGATCCGCTCATGTCGCACTTCCTGCTGCATATCGACTTGGGAAGGCGAGATCGCCGGCTGATCCGACCCCCTCCTCTTTCCTTCAGGACAAGACCATCCTTCTCCCCTCCTAAATCCAGGCCCAACAAGTCTCCGGCCTTCACACGCATCAAATCCAGGCACTTCCGTTGATTGCTTGATTTCCGCAAAATTCCCAAAGCGCGAGCTCTGAAATTGCTCCACTCGGACAGGCAGAGGTCGGCACACTCGATCGGAGCCACCCGAGGGACCACGAGTCCCACGGTGGCCTGCTCCGTCGCCATCCCACCCGCTACTCCCGCCGCCAGGATGACCTTCTACTTTCCTCAGGAAACAAGAAACAGCAACGCTACCTTTCCGCACGGCTTAGACACGCGCAGGAGAGGGAGGAGCAGATCAAACGAAACAGTGGGTGGAATGGTTGGCGGTGGCTTGAAGCGGTGGATTGGAAAAGAGGAGGTGGTGATGGACGGCAAAGGGAAGAGAGCTGGGCGGAGAGGAAGTGGAGGGGCTGGTGAAAACTGGATTGGGAGATGAAATACGGGATAGATCAGAGGGGAATAGCAGAGAATCAGTATGCAAAAGGAAGATCAAAGGAAGAAATCGGCGGATTGGGAAGAACAGGGGAAGGGATTACGGCATATCGCCAGACCCGTAAAGGAGACGTCAGCCTGCCTTTAGCACGAATGTTTCTGATTCCCTGGCGCCATACATAACTTGAGTAAAGAGGATTGAAAAGGTCGTGCAAAATGTCTCTTTTGTGATGAGAAGGAATCCGTCAATCATTATCTTTCAAGTGAAGTGTCAGCAGGGTTTTGCACCGTAGTAAGTGTTTTGATGCCGAGCACTTGTCAGTGGGTTTCCTATCGGTGCGAGGGCGCTCTCTTTGTCCCTTGTTTTCTGTCTCGGTATGCAATGCATGTAAAAAATACCATGCAAGGCATGTCTCGTGTATCGCTAAATTTTCATTTAGTTTTCATGTTAATATTTGCTCAATTAGAGATCTGGTTTATTGGGTACTCAGTTCCCAGTAACTCAGTGATGCAGTCGATCTAGATTCTATTTCCAAAAGGTCGTGCAAAATGTCTCTTTTGTGATGAGAAGGAATCCGTCAATCATTATCTTTCAAGTGAAGTGTCAGCAGGGTTTTGCACCGTAGTAAGTGTTTTGATGCCGAGCACTTGTCAGTGGGTTTCCTATCGGTGCGAGGGCGCTCTCTTTGTCCCTTGTTTTCTGTCTCGGTATGCAATGCATGTAAAAAATACCATGCAAGGCATGTCTCGTGTATCGCTAAATTTTCATTTAGTTTTCATGTTAATATTTGCTCAATTAGAGATCTGGTTTATTGGGTACTCAGTTCCCAGTAACTCAGTGATGCAGTCGATCTAGATTCTATTTCCAATATCTCAATCGCAGTACGGAGGTCAAAATAAATAGAATAATGATGAATGAAAAAGAGATAATAATCTTTTAGCTGGATAAGGGGACCAAAAGCGCATCATGTTTCAAGAATAAGGTCATGAATAAGGGGGTTATAAGCACTAATTTGCTCAAGAACCCACAACAATGTACTCTGTCCATTTCAAATTAAATGACTTACATTTATCTACATACGATGTATCTAGATGTGTAACAAGTGTAGATATATCCGTATCCAGACAAATGGAAGTCATCTATTTTGGAACGGAGGGAGTACTACTTGAGACAATTAATCCTCTTGCAGGGGTCATGAATAATGGGCTATATGCAAGCACTAATGGTATCATTAATGGTATTGTCTCTCTTTTAAGTTCCAGCCAAGGGGTCCATGTGTCAATCAACTGAACTAGATGTGTTCATCAATTATTGAGTATCTTGTCTACAGTACTCGTAATCCTATTGGAATATACCTAATCCCTGTATTTTCATTGAAAACCATATCATATACCTAATCCCTTCAAAAAAGTTATTGCGTTTCCTCTAGGGTGATTCATAGTCACTATGGCATGGCATCGAAATAACACATGAGTAGGTGGCAGTTGTTGATCTAAATTTCACGAAAGTCTGAAGCCTGGAATAAATACTTGGAAGAGCTGAAGTCTCGGGAGATCCGAACAAAGAAAAAATCATCCTGGAATTTTCCGGCAGCCAACTTTTTGTTAGCAGTGCTGAACAGTGGCGTCTGGCTGGCTAATTAGCCGAGCCGGGCCCACATCCGGCAGCAACTAATCCCACGCCATAAAGAAGGCCGAGTCCATGTCGCTAGGCCATACTCCTACCAGCCAGAGCCCATAGCAGGAAGCAACGAAGAGGAACGAAAAAGGAAGAGCCAGAGAGAGCTATCAGAGGCAGCAGCAGCGGAGGGAGAGCAAAACTTCACAGGAGGCGCGCCGCGCAGGGCACACGCGCTGCTCGTTCTGCCCCTCGAGCGAGGGGAGCTTCGGGAAGGAGGCTCCGAGGGCTGGTTGTGGGGCACCGTACCGATGATGGGGAGGGACGAGCTGCTGCGGCGGAGCCTCGTGGCGCTGGCGGCGTTCGTGGTGGTGACCGGGGTGGCCACGGCGTCGGTGCGGAAGGCCGTGGCCACGTACGTGTTCGGCATCCTGGCCATCGCAGGCGTGCTCCTCCCGGACTGGGAGTTCTTCGACCGCGACTTCAACCAGTGGCTCACCCCCATGCCCGCCTCCCGCCGTACGGCCGCCGCCGCCGCCGCGGAACGCGAGCACGACATCTGGAGGTAAGCTTCCCCCGCCTCCCTCCTCCCATCTTCCGCGATCTATCCGTTTGGTCTTCGCGGAATTGCCTTCCTTGTGTGTGTGTGTGTGTGTCTCGGCCAGCGCAGGAGATCCCCGCGGCTTACTGTTTCTCGAGGCGATTTTGCTTTATCTGTGGGTACTTGAGGGGCAGATATCGCCTTTTTTGGATACTTTTTCACGGATGGCCCGAAATTTGATGTAGAATTTTGCTACTGTGGAGGTCTGGAGGCAGAATTCGGTTGGGGACTCGGTAGAACGCGCTTTCAGTTTCAGGGCTCCACTATTGCCATGTAGCTTGCGGTTTTGGTATTCCCTTGGACTGGAAAAAGTTTGAGAGGCTACTCTTTTATTTTGGGAGCTCGAATGCCGTATCAGCTGAATACTAAGTAGTAACAGCTTGTCACATGGCCTCGAATTCGATAAGGAATTCGTAAAGAGATATTCATTTTATCATTCAGGAGTGGTTTGATCTGATGTGTTCTTCATCTGGTTGTAGTCTGGGAAAAAACAGAGGTGGAGTGTCCTTTTGATCTCTCCATGGTTTTTAAATTAGATGCTCATCTATCCATAATTCACAGCTATTGATGGGTGCAGAGGATACCGTGTGCTGTGATCCATGATAAGACAAGTGGAAAATCGCTTGAACGCCATTTTCCATGGGGATGCCAGGTCTTACCTCTTAACTGAATTTAATTGTAGAATTATATGGTTGCTGGTGGGTGGTCCGGCTGCTTTACTGCTATCTAAGGTAAAGGCACTCTGGCTTATGACTTCGTTGTGTGCGGCAGCTGGGGGGTGGTTTTCGTTGTGCCTTTGCATGTTCTAGAGGTCCAAATTTGAGTAATGGACCGAGGAAGTATGGTATGGTCCTCGCCACCTTCGTGCTTAGCACAACAGTTGGGCTGTTGATGTTTCCAGTACTGGGTCAGTGGATCAGATATGAACGAGAGTATCACCTTTCAGGATAAATGGACAATGCTGGTCATTACTCTGTCATTGTGCAAGTAAATTCCATTTTGAACCCGTTATTCGTGACACGTGACAGGTCAAACCATAATTTATTGTTTGTGGCACTTTGAACCAGATTTCGCGCGCATAATTCCACTGAGAACCAGAATTTTGCATTTGAAATGGTTCTGACATGATGACCCCACTAGTCGCGGTGATATGGCATTCTCTACTTGACACATTGCAGGCTATCGGGGTGTGTCTTCCGCAAATATGTGTCCGTCGTACCAGATGCTAGCTGGCAAAGTTAGGTTAGGGTTAGCAGAGTGCAGTAGCCAGCGGAGAGCAGCTGTGGGCGCACAATAGATCACCGGGAGCAAAAGTGTGGCCGGATGGAAGATTGCTGGAACCAAGTTGGAGCATCGAGTTGATGGCCTGCTAAGTTGGACATCGACGTCGGTTAGCGTCTATATTTGCACATCCCAGTTAGCCTGCAATATGTCAAGCAATGACTACCATGCCAACCTGAGTCCCTGACCCGTGAAGCCATCATGTCAGAACCACATCAAACGTTAAAATGTTGTTTAAAGATCAATTGTGTAAAATCTGGTTCAAAAACAAAACACAGGAAAAACAAAATGTAGTTCAGCTTATCACTATGTTACAAGTACATAGGTTTTTTTTTTTGAAAATAGCATTTATCAAAACACTCAGCCTATTAAAGATCCAAATTCGCAAATACCTGGTTTTAATTGGATGTTACTTTCATTGTATTGTAAATGTGCAATGGTGGAAGAAATCAGTTTCTTGTAGGAGTCTTTCTTACAAATATCTTTATCTGAATTTTGACATGCCTGAATTCAATGGATTGCTTGTGGATAGCTTAGTTTATCTTTCTATTTTGAGCCCATGTTTTTATATCTCATTCAAACGTGCATGTTCTTATCTCAGTACTTTAGAATTTTTACTACTCATTCAAACCTGCATGTTCTTAAAGTATTTTAGTATTAGTATCCAAGGGGAAATGAGGGAACATGATCGATGCGACGTGGGTTTAGATCGCGGTTGTTATAGTTTTGGCCATGGCATAGTCACTAGCCTCATTCTGCTTTCATGTGTTAATTCTATCTGTCAGCATCTGAAAAGCGATTAAACCAAATGAATCGCTATTGTGCAGTTGTTAACATAAGTTGGTAGGTTTTTTAGTTGGCAAGCACTAATCGAAAGGTCATACCTGCCCTAACATTTATTGCAATGAGAAGCCATTTTCTGAAGGTGGAAGAATCTAGAAGCCGAAATATTTTTACATCTATATAGTGTCCGGTTATTGACAAGAAGCACACCGGCAAATAGCATTTCCAATAGAGTAATAAACGTCTCCTTGGCCCTTGGTTTAATAGATTATAGCTGTGACAAATTTCTTTCCAAGTTTTAATTTGAGATTATACTCTGGTTTATCCATATAGTATACCATTTTATAGTGTCTCGAACCTTGTCAAAATATGATGATAGCCTGTCAAGATTGTTTATGATGTGATTTATTTGGTGGAAAATTGTGAAAGTTTTAGCATGGTTGGCTCTATCATTGTTCTGCTCTGCAATTGTTTTAGAAAAATACTCTGGAATATTACTTTATCGATTAATCGTTGAGGTTTTTATAGTTGTAGGTCATAGTTCCACAGGTAGCCAACTACTACCAATAGCCAACTGAATATTGCTAGCCATTGAGCTGATCGAATATAAATAGGAACTAATACCGTGCCACCTACTTGAATTGGACATAACCTCTAGGTTGCCAGTTCCATTCCAAATTACTAAACGGAAACTTTACCAGTGTAGTGTGGTATTAGGCAACATAGTGACTATGTAATTGTGCAGTTTTATATGCTGATCTGCAACTGCACTGTATGTACAATGCTCGTCCGTTCTTTCCTCATTCGAAAGCTTGCTAGAAAGTAGAAACAACAACAGATATAGCTCTATCTCGTCAAACCCCCAAATTACTGATCTCTTTCTGTTTTGCCTTCATTCCTGCAGATTCAAGCCGTATCCACTTAGGATGGCCGTGCTGACGACGATCTACGGGTTCGGACTTTACAAGTGGTGGATGTACGTATCTCACTAGCTAGACAGCCGGCCTCCTCAGTCCTCCCCCATGTCCCCGCTCTATTGAACCGAAAGATTTTTGGGGAACACCCGTCACACCCATTCTTTGCCTTGTGATCGATCAGCCTAATATATTGTGGTGGAACTATACGCTGCGAACACAAAAAAAATTGTCTAGTGGGGAAAGGAACACCCGGACACAAGTTCTTCATGTCTGTAGCTAATGGGGTTTTGTAATGTGCAAATGTCACTCTTAGATCGAAAGGATTATTACTTGGTTTAGCTTCATCTTTCGTATGTATATACATGCGCTGTCGCTGATTGTTTTGTTTTTCCCCGATAAATTGCGCTTTATTGAACTCAAAAGTTAGCATCAAGCTGAGTTATGGTGGGGAGAAGTGAAACATGTCATGATGTTCCGGTGATTCCTCCTCCTGGTTCGCGTGACCGCCTGGCTGACTGCATTTCTTTTGCGTGTTGGGCGTGAATTTTTGCTGGGATCTTGCCCGGAATCGTTGGAGTTGCCGGTGCTACGCATCCCTGCCGGGCTGACGCGAGCACGTACGGGGAAGCAACGGCCAGACCGGCGGCGTGGGTCGCGTGAGCCGTGATCGTACGAGATGGTGATCACGACGGGGCGCGCCACGCCGGCGGCACCGGCGAGAGACCCGTGTGATGTTTTGGGGTAGGAGAAAGGCATATGCAACCACGCAGGATTCGGGAAAGCCATATCCACCAACAGAAGCGCATCGCGTCGGGCAGTACAGGGCAGAAACGGTCGGTAACAGTCAAGTCGGTGTGCCCTGTGCCGACATCTCCACTCTCGGAGTGTCAGTGTCAGTCTCCCGGTTCTTTCTGGTGACGCCCGTGTGCCCTCTCACTCAGTTTAACAAAGCAAAATATGGATTATCTCTCGTACAGGTTTACTCCTGTACAGCCGTCCAGAGCTGCACACACGCAGAGGCAAAGACTGAATTTGTTCCGTGATGGTGGACTGGCCGGTCCTTGACGGGTGGTTTGCGACACATCGCCGGGCGAAAGTCCTGCCCTGGTTGTCGGCCAGGGCTGATGACGGCGACGCCCTTGGGCGCCACGTCCTTCTTGAAGGCGTCGTCGAGGTGGTGCTCTTGCTTCTCCACGCCGGGTTCTCCGGGGAAACCCTTGATCCCACGCGGGATCGGGCGAGGGCGGCGCTCCTGCGTCGCTTGCCTCTTGGGGTCTCGCCTTGGATGTTCCACCGGCCAGAGGGGACCAGTTGAGTCAGCTGGTGGTTGGCGGCGGCATGCAGTCGTCTTCGGCTAGGGGGTGGCTCTGGGGCCGACGTGGATGTCGGAGCAGCGGCTCCGGATTTCGTCTTGCGTTGAGATCGTCTCCGCCGTGTTAGTGTCAGCTTTGGTTGCTAGGGCGACATGGTCGTCGACTCGTTTTTGGGGGCGTGGCCATGGGGCCGGCGTGGATGTCGGAGCGGCGACTCCGGGTTTCGACTTGCGTTGAGGTTGCCTCCGCCAAGTTTGTGTCGTCTATGGTCCGCTAGGGCGACATAGTCGTCGACTAGTTTTTTGGGGCGTGGCCTTGGGGCCGGTGTGGTGCGTTGTGTTGTATGGTTTTTGGCCGGTTTCCCTCATAAACTGTCCAACTCTTTTTCGACTTCATCAATCAAAGGCATTGTCGAGGTTCAAAAAAAAAGTCTTTGCCTCTCTAGAATTGTGACGGTGGAACACACTTCGAAGACGAAACTCACGAGATACTCCTTAGCCAGTCTTCACAGGTTAAACACAGAAGTGCCAGATCACAATCGTCTGCTCCTTGCTACTACGAGGGTCTGAAGGGGGAGAAACCATAGCTTAGAGCATCTCCATTGACACCTCGGAAGTTTGCCCGACACCCATAAAATGGGTTTGGTCCACGGTGCTCGACACATGCCCGGCATAAAAGGGGTGCTGCCCCAAACAACGCAAAAAAAACATTTGATTGAATTAAATAAAAATATTTAAGCCATTCAAATTTTGTCCCGAAACGCATTCGTCTACGACCTCTCTCTGGCTGCTCAACACTGGGCCCGAGGAGTGGCCAGACATCGAAGAAGCTATTCGTCTGTCGAAATGGGCCACACTCGTGAAGCCGGAGCCCACGGAGCCCCTCCAACAACGACGACATGGAGCGAAAGGCCGAAAGTCCAGCTGCCGCAACTCGTGAAGCCAGAGCCCGGGGACGATGAGGAGTGGCCGAGCACCACGGCTGCCTTGCACGTGTCTCCGGAGATCGCCGTGATTGTCATCCACTCCTCCAATGATGATTTGTTATTAGTTTAGATTTAGTTTTAATTTACTTATATTCTAACAATGTTGTATAAATTGACCTTTGTTTCAATTTGTGTCATGTTTTAATGGTCGTTTTGGGTGTCATTGGGGCACCCATTCCATTAAGCCTGACACGTATTCGAACAACCTTAAACGGACTACATTCAGCGTTCGGACCAATGTTTAGGTTCACAGATTAATATTTGGTTTACTAAGGGGGGTGGGGGTCAGGTTTTTCGATTACTGTGGTTACCGAGAAATCCCGACCGGACTAACAAGCAGACCAAAATTTGAATTCAAATTTCTCGATATGATCATTTAATGAGGGTGCTCGTTAAATTTCAGTTTTTTAAAAAAATCGGTATTTTTGTCCGACAAACCTATTTACCGAGGGTGTTGGGGAAACTCAGCTATCGGTTTTACTGCCCGGTTAACCAAAACCCTGCTTGGGACAATATTTAAGGGGCATTGTTGGAGATACTCTTGGTCTCGTGGTTCTCTTCGGTCCCTCTCACTTAGCTCAACAAGCGATCATGAGTTATTTCGTAGTACACATTAACTACACAACCATTGATAGTTGCACGGCCGGAACAAATTTAGAACAAAACCAAGAGACGATGTTCAATCCGTGAAGGAGTGGTGGAGCAGATGATTCACAAGAGAGGGCCTTACCGGAAGGTATACCTGGCCATGGGAAGCTCGGTCCGGCCCGAAATTCCAGGGCCTGGGCCAACCTGGGCTTGTCCATGGGCTGGGCCTGGGCCTCAGATTTCGGCCCGACGGTCGCGTGGGCCTATGCCTGGGCTTCACATATTGACGTTTTAAGGAAGAGGCCCGGCCCGAGGCCCGAAAGCCCGATGTGATTTTGCTGTTATGGGTGGGTCTGGGCCTTAAATATAGGCCCGAAGGTCGGATGGGCCTGGGCCTGGGATTTTGCCCGTGGGCTTTTTCAGGCCTGGCCCGAAGCCCGGCCCGGCCCGGCCCGGCCCGGCCCGACACATGCCCAGGTATACCGGAAGGCGATGGCCACGCTTATCTCGTGGGAAGTTTGGAAAGAAAAAAATGCGAGGGTCTTCCGAAACAATCCTCCGACGCCTCCATGTTAGTGACAAAAATTAAGGATGAGACGACAAAATGTGGTGCCTCACCTGCGCAAAAGTGCTTAGTAATGTAATGCCGCGAGAGTGAGTATTTGTTTTAGCCGTGGTGTTCTCGTCACGGTTTGTAAGACCACTAAAAAACCTTTTCTTATCCAATGAAACCGCCAAATCTTTTGCCTTGTTCAAAAATAAGACGAGATTAATAGAGGTCATAACATAATCACTCTCCGCCTGCTATCCAAAGCAAAAGAATCGCTGCCGGCACCCACAAGTCTGAATCGGCTACCTACCTTGTTTGTTCCACTGCTGTTGTTGCCAACAGAATCAGGAGGTTGCCTACCCGCTAGCTCTCAATGCCCTGCCCCCTGGAGATCGAGGCTCTAGCCACAGACGATGCCTCTACGAGTTGTCGTTGGGATAATGCTATCGCAGGTGCGGGAGGGTTGTTCCAGAGTTCCAGCATATTGTCAATACTGTCGGTACTTCTGATCAGAATCAAAAAAAGTTTGCAATCTTCAGTAGTTACCAGGGCGATGTAGATTCCGGCCGCCAATCAAAGTACCATTTTCCAAAGAAAAATACTAAAAGCAAAAGAACCTTACTTGATGGTCTCAAATCTTGTTTTTCTTCTTGAGAAGTATGGTTACAAATCTTCTTGAGGGATGCTACTTTCCTATGTGCCGATGAATAACATTTCGCGAAAGCCACCCGAGGAGTTTTCTAGGCGACAACTCGCCTGCCTCCTGCTCACTCTGCGTCTCGTTCTCATTTATCTCATTTTTATTCCTCTTCGCTGCAGCACCGCACCACCGCCAAGCAAACCAAAACCCCAAACTTAGCAAAAGCCCCCCAAAATTAACCACACATCCCGTTTCTCTCGCCTTGACCGGACACTCTCGGCCCCACCGCCAGCCTCTCACAGTCTCACCACCGCCCGAATCCTCCACCGCCGCCGGCCGGCGATCGCCGGAGGACCCCCGCGCCGGCGATCGCCAGCAGATCAGAGCAGCAATGCCTCCCCCGCCGCCGTCGATCGCCGGCAAGGCCGCCTGTTTCCTCAGCTTCGCGGCGGCGCGGGACCGCTGCTTCAGCCGCCGCTTCCTCGCCGCCGGCCTCCGCCCGCTCGCCGTCCACCTCCCCGACGCGGCCGACCCCGTCACCACCGTCCACATGTGGGTCCCCGCCAGCCCGCCCCGCAACCCGCTGGTCCTCCTCCACGGGTTCGGCGCGTCCGCCACGTGGCAGTGGTACCCCTACCTCCGCCCCCTCATCGCCGCCGGGTTCGACCCCATCGTCCCCGACCTCGTCTTCTTCGGCAACTCCTGCACCCGCCTCCCCGACCGCTCCGACATGTTCCAGGTCCGTCGCGCCGACCCCTGGGCCCGATCCGTCAGTCGTGGTTCCCTGCTCCCTCACACTCCTCTGTGTCTGCCTGGCAGGCCTGGTCGATCAAGGCGGCGCTGGACGCCATCGGGGTGAGCAAGTTCGGCCTGGTCGGGGTGAGCTACGGAGGGTTCGTGGGGTACAGGATGGCAGCGATGTACCCGGACGCGGTGGAGAGGGTGGCCATGGTGTGCGCGGGCGTCTGCCTCGAGGAGAAGGACCTCGCCAAAGGTCTCTTCCCGGTGGCCGGCGTCGACGAAGCGGCAGCGCTGCTGGTGCCGCGTCGGCCGGACGAGGTGCGCCGCCTGGTCAGGCTTACATTCGTGCGACCGCCGCCCATCATGCCGTCGTGCTTCCTTTGGGACTACATTAAGGTCAGCTGCCGTTTCATATTGATTTTTACGAGTAGTACTAAATTCGTGTTGAATCGGTTTGAAACCAATTATGTCCATTGAACTGCGTGAATACGGGCCGTCAGGTGAGATTATAAAATCGCAGGAGGGGGAATATTGAGGTGCCTCTAGGCAAGAGAATTGTGATATGGTCATAGGGAGCAGCGGCGTCCTGTGCACGTGGTGTTGCAGGGAACCGAGTTGCCCATTCAAATGTCTTAAAATTGAAACGTTTGGCACATCTTAATCACTTGAAGCATTGTCAATTTGGTCTACAATTGAAACGCAGGATCCTAAATAGGCACATACTATCCATGTTACTAGTTTAATTGGCTGATTTGACTTCTGACTGTGAGCATCCATCTTTTTTTCTCGAGCTAATTTTATTTCCAAATCACACACTCTGACAAAATTGAGCACCTAAGTTAAGTGATAGCATTTGTGTAGTTGTCTGCCATCCAGTTCTTGCACCTGATTTGTCAGGATGCTTCGAGGGAAAGGTATGTTTAGGTGATATAGGAGTGGAGGAGATTTTCGTTGCACTGCTGTCTGTCTGTTGTGGTTGAAAACATCACCCAATATCTTATTACAGTCCTTTAGTGGTCACCAACTCACTGAATCAACCTAGTTTCGCACAGCTCCCCTTTCTCTGCTCTCGTCCTTCTACAGTAGTTTTGAGAGTCGATCTTTTATTTCCGGGCCGATCTGGCCTCTCCGCCGGAATAGCTGGCTGGAGCTGCTGCTGATGAGGTGCCGGTGCTATGTATATAGTAGATCTAGGTAGGAATAGAGTAGTTTTGCCTTCGTGGCGCTTGCCCCCCGTGGCGTCTGAGGGTGGTTCGAAGATCTCCGGCGACCAGATCTTCCGCTCCCTGTTCTTCCTCTGCTCGGTGGCTATCCGATGGTGGCAATCGGTGATGCTGGCGGCGTGGAGGGGAACCGGCATCCCTCCTTCTCCGAATAAGGTTCACTCCAGGAGTTTCGAGGTCAGGCTTTCTAGCTGGCTCTGGCTTCGTGCCATTCTTCTTCTCCTTACTGTTCTTCCGTGGTGGGAGACGATGATGAGAAGGTGGTGTGGCAGCTCCTTCAATAAAGCTGGACCCCTGGTTCTCTGCGGCCTACCTCTTCAAGATCTGTCTCCTCTGGCTCGTGGTGGGAGTCTGGAGTTTGATGGTAGATCGGTGGTGTTGTGCTGTTGGCGGGAGGCCAGGTTTTGTGGTGGAGCCTCTGGATCTGCTTCTGGTGTTCTTCGACGCCGTAGTGGTTGTGGGAAAGAAGAGTGCGGGGATGGATCTGCTGCTCCACGGGGAGATCTTCAGGCTGCTGCTTGCGGAGTTCATCAACGGCGGCGAGTTCGCGCTGCTGTTATCTCTGGCCAAGGTGGCCACTCCGTACTGTGGTGCTCTGTGTGCCACGGTTTCTCCAACCTCCAGGCCGGCGTGCCATGTCAGAGGCCCCTCCTCAGTTCCGCTGCGGCGCCCCACGTTGCTCCATCACCAAGTGGCTTCGTCCCCGGCGATGGTGCTGACGGCCGCTGCGTCGAGCTGCTCAATTGCGGTGGAGGACCTGATTGTGTTCCCAAATCTTTAGCTCAGGTCTTTTTTGTAAAGTGCAGGGACTTGATTGTTATTTGTTTTTTCTTTAAGGTCCTTGTTGTAATTTGTAAGCCCACCGCTTAATGCAGTCTGGACCCTTCGGGTCCTTCCCCTTGTTCAAAAAAAAAAAAAAAAAAACTCACTGAATCCACTATAGTACGTGGTTGTTGTAATGCTCCTGTGGATGAGGATGGAGCTGACAAAGCCTCACAATATTCACACGTGTCAGTAGGTTACAAGCAGATCACCATTCTTGCTTTGTTCCCGTGAATATGTTTACCTGTGGAGACAGTGCCATCTGCCATGGCCGCACAGACATTTGCAAGTGGAGGGCCCAGAGTAAGCTAGTGACAACATGCTTGTTAATGGAGTAGTACATAGTAGGTCCATCATTTATTTGCTCACTTCTGAACTCCTATTCTGAAGTTCACATTTCTGATATATAGTTATCGCAGTGAGTTACTTAACATAGCACGCAAATATGTTCTACAACTAAATTCACAATTCCAGCACATAAATGCCAATGATTATGGACTTCCCTAACTGGTGGAAATTGCTTGGAGTTGCAGTTAAGTTGACTCTGCAATCGGTTGCTTCTTATGATTGTGGAACGTTCCTCCTTCAATGAAAGAACATTGGTTAATCTTAACACAAAAGTATGCTGTCGAAAGTAAAGTTCTAGGTTGACGAGTAACAACATTGAGATAATAATATATCCTTTCCCTTGAGGTTAATTTAATT
This sequence comes from Poa pratensis, assembly GCA_947311845.1. Taxonomy (NCBI): domain Eukaryota; kingdom Viridiplantae; phylum Streptophyta; class Magnoliopsida; order Poales; family Poaceae; genus Poa; species Poa pratensis. Next base: position 19,283,818 of record CAMZMU010000102.1, on the reverse strand, counting down.
GGTTTATCTTGCTCGAAATCATTTGTTTCTCAAGAGTGTTGGCTTATACAAAGCTTGAAATGAACAAAATAACGATTATCTTTCGGTGGTTGTGGTGAGTAAATACATAGTTGGTACATTGTTTTTCACAGATGGCTGTGGACAGTTGTGTACTACATTGGTTGAGTAACAAATATCTCAATTGTTTGAAAAGGCTCTAACCTTAGCAGACACCCACTTAAACTATGTTTTAAGGTGCATATATACAGTTTTGTGAAGTACAGGCCTACTGGATCAAAAGGGAAGTGGAAAAGTGACTTTGTAGAAAAGTGATGTACCAAATTATGGAGATGACCTTTTGGCTTTTGATATGGCGACCCACTTACTCACAAAACAATACAACCTTTCTCTCGGTAATACCTTTGGAATACAAGTACTGAAAATTCAGATCAGAATATTTGGTCTAGGAGGTGAAGGCTTTTTTTAACACAGGTCAAGGCTTTACATCTTGGAAAACATTAGCAAGCCAACTGTTAAAATAATGTCAGCTTGACTTTTCATAAGACTCTTCTCTCCTTCAATAGGGCTTTTGAAATTCAATAGTTGTTCTAACTCTATAGTCTAACGATAGCCAACATAGAGGAAGAAAGGAACTGACGAACCACCCGTCCCCGTGTCGCCCACCTCCGGGCGACCCTGCGAACCCTAGCCGCCGCCGCCGGAACAAGCTTCTCCCGCCCCTACCCCGCATCGCCGCCGCCGGAGGGGCGCCGGCAAAGCCGTGCGCGCCCCTGGGAAGGTGGCGGTGGGGCGGTTACTCCCGCGGCTCCCCCGCTCGATGCGTGCAGGCGGCACATGGTGACAGCGATGGGCCGAAGCGTCGACGCGGTGGTCTCCTTGCGGCGGCTGTGCAGAGGAAGGAGGTGGGCGCACCGAGGCCTCTTGCCGTGGAGTTGCCTGGCGGCGGGGGTGCGGCCCGGGCCCGATCTGGGCCAGGGACGGGCCGCGACCGGCGCGAGCGGCGAGCGCCTCTGGTGCTTGCTCGCGAGGCTCGGCGAGGATGCGCGTCCGGGCTGGTCTCCCATGCTGGTGGCCGGTTCCTGGGCGCGGTGAAGACGGACGACGAGCAGCTCAAGGCGGTGCTGTAGGAGGGTGATGTGCAGCGTGACGGCATGTGGGCGAGCTGAAGGGCGGAGGTGTCGGCGCGGAAGGAGGTGATGGCTCTGCTGCTGCTGTGCTCCGGCACCCGGGCGGCGTGGAAGCCGGGGCGGCGGCCCCGGATCGATAGCTGCGGCAGGCGGAGCAGCTTGCATGGTGGCTTCGGCAGCGGGAGGTGCTACAACGCCTAAGGCATGCGGAGGAGCTCGGCTAGCGGCCACGGATGCGGTCTCCCTTCTTGCAGCTCCCTAAGCTTCGCGGGCGGATCGAACTCCGGACGAAAGCCTTGCACCGACTCCGGTCGGTGCCGACGATGGCAGCGCCCTTGGGCGCCGTTCCCCTTGTTGGCATCGTCGTGGAGTTTCAACAACCGGCCCGACGGGAGTGGTCCGATGGTCTCCGGGTGAAAGCCTAAGCTTCGTCGGGGGCGGGCGACGGTGACGGGCGCTTCACTACCTTGTTGGAGGCGTCGTCTTGGAGTCACCGGCTCTCTCGGTGCGGCGGGTTCGCGGCGGATGGGTAGGCTGGCTATGTGGTCAGGGAGGTGGATGTCGGGGTGGCGGAGGTACGCCGAGGCGGCGGCTTCGGTCCCCCACGCTATGACTGTTCTATGAGGCAGAGCCGTTGTTTAGCGTGGGTCTGCGTGGCGACCTAGATGAAGACTGCGTGGGCAGAGGGTTCGTCGACCCGACTAGATCGCTTTCGGGCAATGCGAAGGTCGATCTGGTTGCTACACCAGGGCGGCGGCCCCGGAACAGGTTGGTTTTGGTGGCAACTTGGATGAAGACTGCGTGGGCAGAGCGGGAAGAGGGTTCGTCGACCATGACTGGATCGCTTTTGGGCAATGCGAAGGTCGATCTGGTTGCTACGCCGGGGCGGCGGCTCCGGAGCGGGTGGTGTGTGTTGTGGCGTTTGGTCGACTTGTGTCGTGTGGGCGGCGGGTCGCATTGTCTGTGCGGTGTTTTTTGGCCTTGTTTTTCTTATAAAGAGGACATTGTACAGTTGTATAGTTTTTGGATCCAGTTTCCCTTAAAAAATAGGTCAATTCTATCAGGTAGGTTAGAGCATGTGACAGAAGCCGAGCAATTTTGAAATAGTTTGTCAGCGCTATCGAAATCACGCATTGATTCAGCTCTTGTTTAGTTTTTTTTTGACGAAAGCAGACAGCGCTGCATTCTTTTTTATTAGAAGAAGGCGAACAAAGTATAAAGGTTTACAAGGACTTATTTACAGCTAGCAAAGCTAGTGAAAGAGAAGTGAACAACTAATCAGGTTCACGGGGTCTATGCTCCAGAACACCAAGCCCAGATCGACCGGCATGATGCCAAACAGCAGCCTCATCTACCAGCTTACTGAAAACTTCAAACGGCGTTGCAGAGAGATTACTGAAAGTTCGGCTGTTCCGCTCCTTCCAAATGGACCAGCAAACCAGGTTCAGCACTGTGTTAAGCGAGCGAGCAGTGTTCTTCGGCTTCCCGACGACCTGATCGAACCACCAACGACTTAACTCTGTAGCGTCATCGGTCTTGGAGTTCAGGGTTATCTGAAGCTTGGCTTGCACCAGGTCCCAAACTTGTCGGGAGAACGGGCAAAGCAGGAAGAGGTGCAGGCCCGACCCATTGGACAAACGACAAAGTCTGCAGATTGGGTCACACATCCAGCCTCGCTTAGCCATATTGTCAGCTGTGAGACATCGGTTCAAAGACGCTAACCAACCGAAGAACTTGCACTTTAGAGGAGCAGCGGAGTTCCACACCGTTGAGGGCAACCAGGTTCGCGTGCGGCCTTCAAACTGAATCAGATAGGCCGACTGCACAGAGAACTCACCATTGGGCGTCCAACGCCACCTTATAGTGTCAGGGACTTGTTCTTCCTCTTATATTAGCTCAGAATAATGTTCTGGGATTATTTCCAAAAGGGGTTTGCTTTTTTCCGAGCTGCGGCACGTAGTACAATGTGATTCTTCCATCTAAGCTTATATACCCTTCTTCTGTCTAATATGCCAGGTGATGGGCTCGGATCATATCCAGGAGAAGACTGAGCTACTACATGCTTTGATTAGTGGACGGCAACTTTCAACTCTTCCAAAACTAAAACAGGTAGCTTCTTCCTAAAATTTTGCACTTATAGTTAAATACTATAAAAGGCCTACTGTGAAAATATATACCTACTATAAGTATATTGAACTGCGAAAATATATACCTACTATGAGTATACTGTGAAAATAAAAGAGTGCAGATTTCTTACTCCCGAGATTCAGTGCTCCCTGTGTTAAAAAAAATCAAAAATCATAATTCAAAGTTTCAATTTTTTTGAAAAAATCATGGATATTCTCAATGATGTATTCTAAAAAGGTGCAAAATTTCATTTAGAAATACTTTGTATTTTGAGCTACACAAAAAAGACAAATGTACATATCTGAGTATAGTGTTTCAAATCTCCAATTTTTTTTAAGTTTTTATCATTTTTCTGTAGCGCATAATATAAAGAATTTTACGTTGTGATTTTGCACGTTTGTAGGCGACATCATGGACTACATCCAGAATTATTTTCAATTTATTTTAAAACTTCTAAATATTTTTCTGTTTTATTTAAATGAAGGGAGCACTGGAACTCGGGAGCACAAATGACTTTCCAGAAAATATATCTCTACTATATAATACGGTTTAAGGTGATGGTTGGTACGCCGTGCCGTTTTGCACTTTAGCCCTCGAATAATTAATTATCAACCCGCAGTCCACTACTAGCCCTGACGAAACGTTTTTCTATTCGTGAGTAAAGATTCCTCCGCGTCGCCGTCAAACCCCTCCGCGTCGTTCTCCCCGCCTTCGAGCCCGTCGCCGCCGCCCTCCGGCGGTCCGGCCACTCGGCGGTCGTCTCCTCCATGGACCCGGGGAAGTCCTCTTCAGGAACGCGGTGCGCTTCACCGAACCCGCTGTCCGTGGTCACGCCGTCGAGCCCCACGGCAGCTCGAAGCTGTACCTACAGCTCCGCGACGCGCGCGCTACGATGGCACACCGGAGCGACTGTTTCGCATACTCGACGTCCACGATGCGCTCACCGATTCCTGACAGCTGATGGTGCCCGCGCCGACGCGACGACGGCCCAGAGCCCGTAGCGGGTCATCTGCGAATCCCGTACGCTGAATCCCCTTGCTTCCCAGCCACTGAAGCAAAGCACTATCGGCCGGAGGCGCATTCAGAGGCGGACGGCGAAACGGGGAGGGGAGCGCGAGGAGCCACGACATGCTGCTGCTCCTGCTATTGGGAGCAAGCGGAGGTCGTCGGCGAGCGCCTCTGTCTATACTCTGTAGTTGGAAGGAAGAGAGAAACTGGCCCATCCCCTTCGAATCCCGCCGGATGCGGCTCTGGTGTGGCGGCACCCCAGTGCAGGGGAGGAGGAGGGCCGCATCTCATATCGGTACCCTGCTCTTGCGCCGGCGACGCCCGACGCCGCGACAAGCCGACAACACCTACGCGCCGCACCACCTCATGGCTAGGTGAGGCATCTGACGCAGCCGTGCCCCGTCCTCCCTGGCATGGAGCTCCAGCGGTCCGGCCGCCGCTTCCTACTAACCCCACGCCGGTCACCGCCTCTCCACGACCCCCACCGGCGAGCTCCCACTCCGGAGCCCGCCCCGCCCCAGCCTGCTCCACCTCTTCCAACCGCTCCACAAGCTGCAAGGCATGGCTTCCCCCATCCTACGAACCGGCGCTGAACAAATTCCGATCGCCATTAGTCATGTGCTCGGCTTCCCGATGGAGTAAGTTGTGGCGTGCGAGGTATAGATGAAGATGCCATTCTCATCTTCAACCTGTGCGAGGTCGCGTTGAAGTGCGACCGGAAGAGTGCGGCCGCGGCTATTCCATGGCATTGCCAGCTTAAAGGAGGTACGGTGTTCCTCTCTGGCCACACGGTGTGGATGTTACTCTTGGTTAATTAAGATCATATTTCGGAAAAGAATGGAAATAAATTATATGCAGGTAAACAATGCGATTGAACATGACAACTGCCATTTATTTGTCTACACAAAGGATCATTGCAATTTATTTTCGCTCTAGCTGTACAAAATAATCATCGTGTCATCGTGTGCTAGCACATAAGGAATAGGAAGATATAGTTGATAGAGAAAAATAATGTTCGTTAGTACATCCGTCGTTTACACTTGAGTACTTCCACGTAAAAACGAGGATGAATGATATTTTTAGACCAACAGTGGTACTTTAGGTGTTAGCATATATTTTATCGATTTTGAGCCCGTTGCAACGCACAGACATTTTGCTAGTATCTATATATACCTACTATAAAAGGGGCGGTAAAAAGACAGGACTACTGCCTGAGTTTAGCGGTCGTTTTACCGTTCCGCTTGGCACTGCCTTTTTACCGTCCCTTTGAACCACACGTCTCTCTTTGTTGCCATCTGAGGAAGCCAAACATTGCCACGTTAATCAGTTCATGGGCTTGCAGAGGACCTCGCAAAGGCCCTGCGGAACTCAATTTGCTTTCAGACCGACGAGAGGAATCTCCCGGTAATTTTAGCAAAAAAAAAAAGAGGAATCTCCCGGTAACCAGTCTTTCCATCCGGCCACCTCTCCCTTTGCCTTCTTTTTGGCTAAGGCCATCGGTGCTTCTTATGAGAGAAACGATGCAGCAGGCCTTGCAAGGTAGAACCGACAAATGGTGGAAAATTCATTGACAAACCATGGGCAACACACTGGCAGGCTGAGGACATGAGGTGAACACTTAAACATTTTTTCTCTTTGATTTACGATGAAGCAGGGCTGATAGCCCGATGCGGCAGATGCTGCAGAGGCGCTGGCAGCGGCAATGAGAGCTGATGCCGATGATAGCCGTATAAGTGGAGATTTTGGGCTATGCCGCCCTGTCAAAGATAGGGCCGCGGCACAGACGCCTATCCAGAAAATGAGCAGCCAATCCTTCAGTAAAGGCGTCGGGTGTCAACAAAGATCGTTGGTCATGTAGATCGACAAAGTCACGTGTCCACACCATTTGCAAGTTATAACCTTGGAAACGGACTCTAGCCCCCCATCCGCGGTCACGACCACCCAGAGGATGCCGATGGAAATGGCGCCTGTCCAGGTTAGTGCCATCGACCCAGGTTCAGCGACTCAAGTTCACTCAAGATGGCCCTGTCCATTGAGTGTGGAGACGGAGGAACAAGAAAAGCAGGGTCAGGGAGCATGGTTGTCCGGTCACTAGCTAGCGTCGTTCTGCTATGGCATGGCCAAAAACAAGCCATGGAGGTGGCACGATTTTTTGCATTTGACGAACCGGATGTAAAGAGATTTGGCATGCGATGGCATGGAGTTATCGGATCGCACCAAGGAAACAGAGAGGTGTTCCGGCGTCGATTGGAACACCGGCGACAGGAATCGACCGCCGTATTAGTTTCTCTGGAGAAAACAGTTCTAAGACACATAAGTTTTGTCACAATAAGAATTTAATTAAAATTCCACATAGGACAAGTTTCGGTCTGATTCAAATCAACATTGCAGTGTAGAAGTAACATAACATGTGAAATTTGAAAGAAGCGACCCTTTTTTAAAACCTTTAACAAAAATAAACCGTATTTGAAAAAAAATTCATAATCTAACCCTTTTTCATGACGCCCGGCCCAGGAGCGTCATGGTACATTTCATGGCGCCCCGGGCAGGGTGCGGCGTTATTCCAGCATGGCGTCCTAATCTGTGGCATCGTGCAGTGTAGCATGTCACACTACCCCAAGGCGTCATGCAAAATTACGGTCAGATTATGATTTTTTTTGCAGATTTGGTTTATTTTGTGCTCAATGTTAGATGTATAAGTCACGTGCACGACTAAGCCTCGTAGGGTGTATGGTGTTGCAAGGTTTTGGTGGTGTGAAGATTGAAGAGGAAGGTAGGCAAAAAGTGTTTAGTGTAGCAAATGTGTCGGATTTAACGCACAAAGGAAAAGCCCAGAGATAATGGGTGAAATCATTTAGACAACTAGGTAGTATTTGTAACTAGACACACTAGGAAGAGGTGAAATCCATAAATCACAATCATAATGGATGAGTTGTAAAGGACGAGCTGTTTGAGTTGATGATACATCAAAAGAGGTAATCGAACATGTTTTCCTAATTGACAACTTGACAAGCATGACATAAATAATCATCCGACAACATTTTTATTACAAGGAAAAGAAAATGCACTTGCTAGGTGCGACAAAGCTTGACTACTGAGATGTCCTAGGCGGCGATGCCACAAGGTAGACGGAGTGGTGGTGGAGAGAGCGTGCGCACGGGAAGTCGGCCACCGAAGGGGTAGAGGTCGTCAGAACTATTGCACATGATGATCTCGTTCTTGGTGCGGAGGTCATTCATAGAAAGGTCAAAAGGTTCAAATTCAATAAAAACAAGATTATGAGTGGTTAACTTACGTACGGAAATAAGATTTTTGACAAGGTCAGGTGTAACTAGGCACCGTTAAGATGGAATGAATGAGTAGGAGTGGAGAGGGTGGTGTGGCCGATGCGGGTGATAGGAGGGGCATGACCATTGTCGACGATGTGACATGTGGGTAAGGGGAGTTAGAGGGAAAGATGTGCGAGAGGTTATCCTGATTTCTGGTCATGGGAGCGGATGCACTGAATCCATGAACCACTCGTTCAAAGATGGTGGTGTGAGAGATGTGGTGTTGAAAGCCTGCATGAGGGGTCCTTGATCGACAGACGGAGGAGAGGCAACATATGTTGGTGCAGGCAATGATGCAGACGACGACACTCCTGGCATCCAGGGAGGGAACAGGTGGTGGAGGTGCTCCTGGTGGCCATGGCATGGGCGAGGGAGCACCGTAGGGCCACCAAGGCGGGGACAACATTGTGGCACGATGGGCCTGTGGCGGGCCAAGAGGAGGTGGACGTTGTGGCGGACCAAGCCACATCTTGATGGACCCAGCCCAAGGGTTTTGCACTGATGGCTAGGGCGCACGCGAGCCCTTCCCTGGCGTGTTGGAGTTGCCGCCGACTTGCTGGGAGGCCCGGAGTGGAGATAGCGGCATCGCGTGCCAAATCAGCAACTACCACGCTGGAAGTTGCGGCAAGTATCGGGGCAACGCCTCCACAACTATCACGCTTGAAGTTGCGGCAGGCATCGGGGTGGCGCTAAGGCGTTGTGATCTCTGCGGGATCTCACGGTGGTGGAGGCGTTGCGACACCTCGGGCGACAAAGGCCGTCGAAGTCGAGGATGATGACTCAGACTGTTGCAGTGTGAGCTCCTTGAGTATATGCGACGAGTGCACGTCGAGGTAGTGGGCGTTGTTTGAGGATTAGCGTGCACATGTAGGCAAGCGGGACCCTAGACCAGAACAAGGCCCTTGTTAGTGATGGTTAGCTCATCGGTGAGAACCTTCTGCTTCCGGCAGTAGTCGACCATGGTCGTGGAGCCCTGTTGGAGGCCATGGAACTCTTGCTCGAGGTAAGAGGAGCGAGTCTCGGAGTTGTCGTGGTAGATCTTGGAGAGACGCGTCCATAGTGAGTGAGCAGGTAGCGGCGTGGTGGTGTCGACAACCATGGTGAGGAGCCCGAGCGTGACAACGCTGTTAAGCCACGATCGAACGATGGCGTCATTCCGACTCCACTGTGCCTTGGGATCGGTGGGGCACTCCTCGAGTATATGGTCCTCAAAGGGCGTACTTCTCCGCGACGTCGGAGAACATGCCGTGCCATTGGAGGTAGTTGGAGGTGGAGAGCTCGAGGGTGACCGGGACGACGACGCGGATGCTTGGGAGCGTCACCGCTTGCGCCTAGAGGGCAGCTTTGGCAGAGGCTTGGCAGAGGCTCGGTCGCGAGATCAACGGCGATGGGTTATGGCGGCGCCCTGGTGAGAGAGGATTGAACCCTAATAAGAATACCATGAAGGTAATTGTAATAGTTGCAGTTGGATTGATTAGATCCCTCCATGGGATTATATAGTACAGGTGGCTTTGCCAAGTAAAGATATTAGAATTTAGAAAATAATCTAAACTAATTGTAATCCTTCTTGATTTCGGCTGAATGGTCGTGCCCAGTCACGTACGGACACAAATTGGCTGACTATCTATCACACAAAGGCACCTGACTTTGAGTCATGACACGTGGGTCCCACCGCTGACTATCTATCACACAAAGGCACCTGACTTTGAGTCATGACACGTGGGTCCCACCACATGTGGGGTTCACATGTCAGCCACGGTAAAGTCAGCCAATCTCAATCGGTCACGCATACGTCTAACACTCAAGTTTCATTTTTTTTGAGATTTTTACATACGATTAACTTAACCACCGGACAGGTCCCAGTTTAACAAGTTCACGATACATCCCGGTGGGGAACCAAGCCAAACATTACACAACTTATTGTCACAGCCTTCTTTAGCTAAAGCATGAGCAACGCCGTTAGCCGAACGTCGCACCGCGCGCACCAGGACATCGTCAAAGCCACCGATGAGTTGTTTGATCTCTTCAACCAGCATACTCTGTGTTGATCGATCCCGTTCCTCCTTGGTAATCTTCGCCACAGTCCCGGAGCTGTCCGTCTCCAGTACCACCTTGTCGCAGTTCAAGACCTTGGCCACTTCAAGTGCTCGCCGGCAAGCAAGGAGCTCCCCATGATCAGCATCCATAACGTGGGGAAAAAAATGACAAGCAGCAGCAATGCACCTGCCATGGTGGTCGCGAGCAACCACACCAACTCCACCGTTACCTTCTACTGATCGAAAAGCCCCATCAGCATTGAACTTCCACCAAGACTGTTCCGGAGGAAGCCAATTCTCAGCCGGAGGAGCAGCCAGCTTAGGGGGGCGTTGATGAATTTCCAGCCACTCCTGAGCTTCTGCAATTGAGCGACGGGGGACAGACAGCGGATCAGCAATCACTCTAGTCTCCCTCGCATCATTCCTCACCTGCCATAAGTAATACAACATGAGAGTCACTTGATCGTCTGCACTTTTCCCGATCCAGTCGAGTAACCACCCCTTGAGTTCAGAATGATGTCTCAATCTCTTCGGTGGTGATTCGAACACTACACCCATCTCCTCTCTTAGGTGGTTCCATGCTGCAGCTGAATGTGAACATGACCAGAAGCGATGGACTAAGGATTCCTCTTTGCCGCACACAAGACAGAATACTCCATCTTTAATTTTTCTGTACTTAAGTTCATAGCCCACCGCTAATCCATTCTCAATCAGCCTCCAAGCATGTACCTTCATCTTTCCCGGAACTTGAGCGTCCCACAACGCATTCCATCCCTTGTGAGTGTCACATGTCGATGAGGCCCCGACGTTGCCGGTCCTCTCCCTTTTCTGCTGCATCGCCAAGTGGTAGGCAGACTTCACGGTGAAAACGCCATCCTTCGTAAAGTTCCACGCCAGCAGATCCTCCGATCCCACACGACCCACAGTCGTACGCAGAATGTCTGTGATATCCGGTTCAAAGAAAACCGCTCTCACCTTCTGCTCATCCCACGCCCCACCTTCATCCATAATCAGTTCATCAACGGTTCGTGGACGTTGCTCAGTTTGACATCCCAGTGGATGTTGAGCTCCCACTCTTGGTAGCCAATTGTGCTTCCAAATATCGATTTTGTGGCCGTTGCCGATTCTCCAAACTAGCCCTTTCCTCAGCAGCTCCCTGCCGTGAATGATGCTCCGCCACGTGAAGGAAGCCCTGGACGGGCAACTCGCATTAAGGAAGTCTCCCTCTTTGTAGTACCGGGCTCGAAGAACCCTAGCACATAGGGATTCAGGGTACGTCAGCAAGCGCCACCCTTGCTTGGCCAGCAGCGCTTGGTTGAAACAGATATTATCTCTGAAGCCAAGGCCTCCTTGTTGCTTACTTTTACACATCCTATCCCAGCCGATCCAGTGTACCTTCTTCTCACCATTTTTGTCTCCCCACCAGAACCGGGCCGAGATAGAGTTCAGCTGCCTGCATAACTTTGCTGTGAACTTGAAGCAACTCATATTATACACCGGAACAGCCTGTAGGACTGATGAAACCAGTACCCCTTTCCCTTTCTTTGACAGCCCATGTCCCTTAAATCCACAAACTTTCCCCAAGCTCGCTCTCGAATATGTTTGAAACAGCCATCTCTAGATTTTCCGACAACCGTGGGCAGTCCCAGGTATCGTTCCGTTAGTGCTTCACATGAAATGCCAATCATCTCCTTCAGCTCAGTTTTTCTCTCATTCGAGCAACCATCCCCAAAAAACACCGAGGACTTCTGAAGGTTTACCTTCTGACCGGAGCTGATTTCATAATCATGCAATATTGTTTTCAGAGTGTGCATGCTCTCCGGAGTAGCCTCAAGGAAGACCACACTGTCGTCAGCGAAGAGGAGGTGAGTAATATGAGGTCCACCCGCTCCAAACCGAACCCCATTCAGAAGATTCTCCCACTGTGCTTGCTTTAGCAGGATTGAGAAACCCTCAACACAAAACAGGAACAAATATGGGGATAAAGGGTCCCCCTGCCTAAGCCCTCTCGAAGGATTAAAACTTTCGGAGAGGTCACCATTAAGCTTGACTGAGAATCTTACCGAAGAAATGCATCGCATCACCATCTCCACCCACACAGGCGAGAAACCCATCTTCAGCAGCATTTTTTCCAGGAAAATCCACTCTACCCTGTCATACGCCTTCACCATATCGAGTTTTACAGCACATAGCGGATTCTTTCGTTTCCTGGTTCTAATGGCATGAGTGCACTCATAGGCAATAAAAACGTTATCCGTTATCAATCGGCCCGGTATGAAAGCACTCTGCTCCTCAGAGATGAGCACAGGGAGGATTTTCTTCAACCTATTTGCAATTACCTTAGAAGCGAGCTTGTATAGAACATTACACAAACTTATTGGTCGAAATTGAGCAAGGGTCTCCGGGGCATCCACCTTCGGAATCAGAACCAAAACTGTGTCATTGAAATCCGGAGGAGCTTCCTTCCCTGCCAGAAAATCCTTCACTGCTTTACAAACATCATTCTTAATCAAGGCCCAGTGGCGTTGATAGAATAGTGCCGGGAGTCCATCTGGGCCAGGTGATTTCGTTGGGCCCATTTGAAATAGAGCAGTCTCTATTTCTTTGTCTGAAATTGCTACAGTCAGCTTTGAGTTCATATCCTGTGACACAAACACTTCAACACGATCAAGGATGCGGTTCATCTGGCTTGAGCCCTCCGATGAATAGAGATTGCTGTAAAAGGTATGTGCCATAGCCCGCATGCCTTCATCGGTATCACACCGACTGCCATCAACCCGGTTAAGAAAGCGGACTGTATTTTTGCGCCGCCGGTGGGAAGCTCTGTTCTGAAAAAACTTGGTGTTCCGATCTCCCGCCTTAAGCCATTCCTGCCTCGACCGTTGTTTGTACATGATTTCTTCACGTTCATACAGCAGGTGCAGCCGGCGTTCGATTTCACGGACCTCCAGAGAGGAACCCGTGACAAGAAATCTTGTCTTTGCGTCCTCCAGAGCTGCGCGCAATTTTTTTAACTCAGCTCTAACTGAACCAAAGACCTCGAAACTCCACTTCTTCATGCTCGACGAAACATCCCGTAGCCTGGACCAAAGCCCCTTTATATCACAAGTGTAGCCGCTACTTGCTTCCCACGCTTCCGAGACCATCTCTTCATACTCATCATGTTTTCCCCACATTTCTTCATACATAAACCCTCGCGGCCGGGTGCCCCGCCGCACCACATTCTCCGGTAGAACTCTGATAAGCAGCGCAAGATGGTCCGACTCCTCTGTGGCAATGTGCTCCACACGGGTAGCTCTGAACAGGTCAAGAAACGAACTAGTGCAAGTAGCTCGGTCTAACCTGACTTGGACATTAGCAGCACCTTCTCGGCGATTGTCCCAAGTGAAGGGATACCCTACATACCCAAGATCACACAGATTGCAATCTAACAAGCAGTCTCGAAAGTTTGCCATCTGTGTTTCGTTACGATTATGCCTCCCTCTCTGCTCCTCTTGCCTCAAAATTTCATTAAAATCTCCCCCACATAGCCATGGCAGGTCATCTTGGGCACGGAGATACCTCAACACCTCCCATGTCTTCCCCCTCAGCTCCGTTCTTGCTTCACCGTAGATTCCAGTGAATCTCCAGGTAACATTATTGCAAGTGATCTTCGCATCGATATAGTATTGGCACCAGGGTCGGACAGAAACCTCGATACCGTCACGCCACCATAACACCATTCCTCCTCCCTTGCCCTTGCTTTCCACGCATACTCCATGCCTGAACCCCAAACTCCATTGGAGCCTCTCCATAGCTCGTTTCTTCTGCTTTGTTTCACTAAGAAAAACCACCGCTGGGTTGTAAGACCGTATCAGGTCACGGATTTCGCTTACAGCCGGGTCCAACCCCAAACCACGGCTGTTTAAGGCCAACACATTCATTGGTCTCGGCGGCCCTGCCCTGCAGGGACCGCCGTTGGCTCTTCAATTCTGACTTTTCCGGCCGGATCAGAATACCACAATGTGTACCTTGCAGATAGAGCTTGCTCGTTGATGGACTAGGTCGTCTTTTGCTGTGGCAGTCAGGGCAACACCCACCAGAACCTGGGATGAGCTTACACAGGGATTTGAGATGCCAGCTAGAGAGAGAACGTAGTGAGGTGCAAGAGATGGGGAATGGGGGTGACGAGCCGGCAACGAAGATCACCGGCGGCAGGAGGATGATACTGATCCGAAAAATTGGGGATTGTGGCTAACTGATTTGGGGATTTTTGGACTTGGCTTGGAAGGGGAAAAGGATTATTTAACGGGGGAACAGACTGAGGAGGGATTGAGGACAAAGGAAGGTTAGGAATCAACCGGAGGTTCAGATCAGAGGAAGAAATCGAAGGGGAGATTAGAAAAGAATCGGCATATCGCCAGATCACGGCAAGTCGCCAAACGCCATACGGCACTGGTCAAATATGTCAAATTTGTGTACATAATTCCTTGTAGATAATATACTTAGAATAGGTTGGAAAATGCGAAAGTTTGTCTTCAACCGAGCTAAGGCCCGCACACGTGATCAGAAGCCAATGGCACTAGATATTTAAATCAAGATATTTTCTGCACGTTGCCTATAGAAAAAGGTATTTTAATACGTGGCAAATTGTTCACATGGCTGTCTTGAATCTGGGTTGACAAGGACCTATTTTCTCTAGAAAGTTCTTTCCTCCGGGCGGGGCCCAGCCATCGCACCCCACGCAGCCACCGACATCTGCCGACCTGTTCGATCCTCCTTCCCCTTCTCCTTGACCCCGCTTTGACCCTTTCAACGGACACTCATCTCTATCCCATCCCGATCCCATTATTCCACTAACGTCATGGCCAGCGTCATCTCTTTTTTGGTTGCTGGGTGGCCAGCGTCACTTGCTCACGTGACCCACCGCATCCCCCTTTTTTTTTTTTGATACAACGTCTCTGGATACATTATACAAGAAAGCACCGGACTACACTGGAAATATCCAGACACGCCACAGCTGTCCCTTTTTTACAGAAACCACCCCACAGACCGGAAAAAGAAACCCAAGGCGAGGAAACGCGCACGTTTCTCACGCGGAACCCGTTCAGCTAAACAGCTGTTGATTAGCAAGCCCCGATCGAAAAAAAAGTGCACGCTCTGTTCTGTCCGTATGCGCCGCGTGCACTGCGACGTCAACGTCGTATATAAACTCTTCCCCCCGCCTCGGTTCCCGCTCACTTCAAACAACACCTGAGAGACACAGAAGAACACAGGAGCTCCACACACACACACGACCTTCAGCATCTCGGCCACAATGGGGGCGAGCCAGGAGTACATGATCCGATTCGACGGCCACTTCGAGGATCCCTCGCCGAGCTCAGCGGTCACCGAGCCACCAGGCCCACCACCATTCGCGGGCAGAGCGATCTCCACCAAGCAGGAGCACAACGCCATGGTTGCCGCGCTGCTGCACGTCATCTCCGGGTACACTACACCGGCCCCGGAAATCATCCCGGCGGCGGCGGCCCGCGCGGAGGTGTGCGCGGTCTGCAGGGTGGACGGGTGCCTCGGGTGCGAGTTCTTCGGCGCACAGACCGAGGAGGCGGTCGCATTGGACAGTGGCGCGCCGAAGATGGCCGCTGCGGCTGCGGCGAAAGCAGCGGGGCCGCAGAGGAGGCGGAGGAACAAGAAGAACAAGTACCGCGGTGTCAGGCAGCGGCCGTGGGGGAAATGGGCGGCCGAGATCCGTGACCCGCGCCGCGCGGTGCGCAAGTGGCTCGGGACATTCGACACCGCGGAGGAGGCCGCGAGGGCCTATGACCGTGCGGCCATCGAGTTCCGCGGTCCGCGCGCCAAGCTCAACTTCCCATTCCCCGAACAGCTAGGCGCCAGCCAACACGACGACAGCAATGCCACACCTAAGTCAGACACATATTCTCCCTCGCCTCGAAGCGCGGATGTCGAGGTCCAAGCGCCGCAGGGCTGGCAGCATGCCAGTGAGGAAACAGGGGACCAGCTCTGGGATGGATTGCAGGACTTGATGAAGATAGATGACAGTGACCTCTGGTTCCCGCGGTCTTCGAATTCTTGGAATTGAACCAGCGTGATTAGATCCCAGCCGTTGGAGTAGAGTGGAAAAAGACCATTTCATTGGCTGTTTTTTTTTCCCTTTTAGCTCTGTAGTATTATTTGAACGAAGCAGAGTTTGTGAATTATCTCTAGGGTTGTATCAAGTGTACGTATTGATGGGGCAATTTTGGGTTTGTGCTTCACTTTTCTAGTGAATCACACAGTGCCTTGTAGTCATGATTCAAATAAAAACTCATTTGGATCTCTTCAATCTTCTCAATGCTGATCTTATAGCTTTCTTCTTGAATTTCTACAATCACCGGTCAGACCTAATTGGCGTGAACACTGCCTTCATCACGTTGTTACGAAAAGTTGATACTCCTCTGGAAATTAAACATTTCCTTCGTGCATAGTGTGCTAAAGTTGCTCACTAGAGTGCTTGCAATGAGATTGGAAAACCAGATACCCAGTTTGATTCATAACATGCAATCAGGGTTCATAAGAGGAAGGGCAATTGTTGAGCACTTTTCCCTGGCTTCAGAACTTGTGCAATGTGCAAAGAAGAGGAAGCTGCTGATGTTTGTCCTCAAGTTAGACTTCCAAAAAGCCTTCGACTGTGTGAATTGGGACTGTTTGCTGCAAATTCTTGAGGCTTGGGGTTTTGACCAGAAATGGATCGAGTGAATCAGAACTATCCTTGATTCTGCCTCTGCTCAGATTCATATCATGGTCACACAGGTGAATGGATCAGCTTCAAGTGTGGAGTTCGTCAAGGCGAACATACACTAATATTACAAAAGGGAGAGCTATCACAGGCCTTGGCCATCAAACAGATTCTTCAAGCTTTCTCCAGCTTCAAAGGACTGCAGATCAACTATCATAGAAGTACATTTGTACCTATCAATGTTGAGGAACTAATAGCAACTGAAGCGGCTCTCACCTCGGCTGCCCAATCAGTGCCCTGCCTTGCACCTGTTTGGGCTTGCCTCTGTTTTTGCCAAAAATCACTACGGCTGACCTTATGTCAGTGATCCAAAAGATAGACAAGCGATTAGCCGGTTGAATGACAACATACTTATCCTGGGGAGGACGGCTAATCATGCTCAATGCAGTGCTATCTGCCATCCCTAGCCACTTCATCTTCATGGCTTGCATCCTTTTCCCTCCAAAAGGGATTAATTTGGTTGATAAGTTCAGAAGAGCTGGTGGGCATTGCCTTGTTGCTTGGGAACATGTTCTTCAAAGTATAGAAAGTGGTGGGCTGGGATTGGATATCTGGTGGCTCATAACAAGGCACTGCTGTGCAAGTTCCTGACTAAGTTGCTGCAAGACAATGACATTACATGTTATAAATAGCTAGCTTATTGGTACCTCCAAGGCAGCATACCACATTCTAGCAGTGTTGCTGACTCTGCAACATGGAAGTACCTTGTCCAGCTCATGCCTCTGGTTCAGCCATCAACTAAATGCAATCTTGGGGCAGGACATAAAATCTCCTTCTGGTTCAGTGACTGCGGTCATGTTGGCAGATTATACGTACGATATCCAGTGCTTGTCGCCTTCGCCAAGAACAGCTTCTGCTCGATCGCATCTCGGTTTCGTGGCACTTGGCAGCTGGATCCTCACCCCAACTTGGCAACTTGTCTCCAACGGCTGATCTCGAGCTTCTTGACCTCCTGGAGCAGGTCCTCCGAATGCACCCAAATGCAACTGAAGCGGATAGTAGAAACAGCTATTTTTGCTAAGACTGCAGCCACATCATATTTCTATCGCCTGTGCACTTTTGGTGGGGTTGGCTGGGTGCCAAGCTCATATGTGTGGTCGCCAATAATCACCAGGAAACACTCTGTTTTCCTGCCTTTCTTTCAAGGATAGGTTGAACACAAGATTAAATATGACTAGGAAGCACTGGAATCACATCACTCATGCTGGCTGTGAAATCTGCCCTGCTGTCGAAACTGTCAATCATATCTTATTTCACTGTAAAGAGGCGCAGCAGATTTGGAAACACTTGAACCTAGAGTGCATCGCTTGTACCAGCACTGACGTCCTCTGCTTCGTGAATCTTGCTGAAATGTCTGCTGGACAGCTATGGAATGTTGCCTTTGCAGCGTATGTGGTAACCTTATGGAACATCAGAAAAGCCAGAGTTTTTTAAGGAAAAACTTTTGATTCCGGTTTTCGGCCAATTTTCCTTATAAACTGGCCAATTCACTTCTTCTATATGAATGGAACGGCAAGCCTCTTGCCCGGTTTCAAAAAAAAAAAGCTTTTGATTGGAACTCGATCAAAGTGCAAATCCTTGAGTTGCTTCAGTTTTGGATACTCGAGCGAAAACAGAGCAATCCAAACTAGAAGTTCGTGCTTGGGGCCACAAGTTCCTACAGCCCTGTTTAGTTTTTCTATTTTATTGCTGCTCCTTGTTGCTCTGTTTGCTTTGCCTGTTGCTCTGTTTGATGTTTACACTGTTTAATATTTACACTGTTTCCCGACCTGAACTTAATGCAGAAAACTCTGATAGTTTGGGGAGAGCAAGATAAGGTGTTCCCAATGGAGTTGGCTCATCGATTGAAGAGGTTAGTTTGGATATGCTACCCTTCGACAAGCTTTTAACCTCACACAAGACTACACTACCAGCATCCCTTGCTGAAACTAAGTATTGGTACCGGCATCTGAACAAAACGGCAGGCATCTGGAGGGGAACTCCCGGCTAGCTGTGATACACAACGCTGGGCACGCAGTCAATCTCGAGAAGCCCACCGAGGTGTGCAAGAGCATCATCGAGTTTTTCCAAGAGCCCATCGCCGAAGCTTCTGACGCGGAAATGGTACGGGAACCTCCTGTTCCAGGACATTTTGAGATATGATCAGTTCAGAGACAAAAGTACCCAGTGTCGAAACACAGACTGCACATTTGCACCGTGTTGCTTCGTCGTCTCATCTTCCTTTGCTTCGTCTGTGCAGGTGTAGCTCTCATCGAGGTGACGGATGATTCTTTGTTCGCTGAGCATCGGCGGCGCGGCGTTATGTGAACTGCGCAGACAGGAGGGGGGCTTTGTAGCGTTCTCTCCGCTCTCCTGAAATACCCGATGTGATGTGCCGGGTTCGGTGTAATCGCCATTATGTGAACTGGCACGCCAGACGCCAGTGAGATCGCGTTCTGCTATCGTCGAGGTGAAACGCAGAGCTGTCCCGTGTCCCATTGTTTGATGTTGTCCTGTGGGTTTTGTGATTTTCGGTGTCGGCTGGTCACACTTGCACGACGTTGGCCACGAACCAGCAAACAACTGAAAGGGGAAGTGAAACGCGAGTACAGTACTAAGCTTTTTTTGAACGCGCAGTACAGTACTTAGCTGGTAGCCAACTGAGTACATTAGTAGTAGTAAGCTGGCAGGGAACGAATACAGTGCTAGTAAGCTGGTAGCGAGCTGAGTGCAGAGCTATAAGCTGGAAGTGAACTAAGTAGAGTGACAGTAGTTGGTGAATGGTGATGCACTAGCAGTTAAATTTGCCTTCTCAATGGGCCTCCTGGCCACGGCAGCCCAGTCCCCGTAGCGTCTCATAGAAAAAGGCCTTCTCTCGAAGATAGAATTGACACGAAAACTATTAAAAGAAGGAAGAATCTACGTGCAGGCGCCGCACCGGCGCTTTGTCCGTGCGGCGGGCGGAGATTTGGAAATACTCCATCCTATAGCGCGCTCATGTACGCACGTCTAACCTTTTTTTTGACACGTCGCACATGGCATACCTTTTTACATGTGGCTGTTCACATGCCACGCCTCCTTACAATCTGCCATATGTGCTAATTGCTATACCACGACATTGCTTTTTAGGTATTAGCAGGACTGTAGGAGTAGATATTATTAGGAGAAGCTGACAAGAATGTTTTCCACAAATTGACAGGTCGCCAAAAAAAATTTACATTAGTAACATAAAAGCTATACTTCTGGCCACGGCAGCATAATTCTGACGACCGAATAGAAAAAAATATATGGGGTGAGAGAGGCTCGAACTCTCGACCTCAGGATCACTCACGTTTAGCTATGAGACCTACGCGCTAGCCAACTGCGCCACCACTCCTTGTTGACAAATCACACATATTCCCTAAATATTATTATCTTGACCGTGTCATTGACACTAGCTCCAGATTTTTCGGTGTGCGGCAGCCTAGAAAATATACTTTGTGTTGGTAGTTTTTGACAAAATCAGTTCGCTCTATGCACGGTTTTGGAAATTTGCTTGAGTATATTTTACAAAACCACACATTTCAGAGTTACAACGATGGCCCTCTTGCTCCTAGCATTGCATATTCTGCAGTTACAGACTATGACTATGAGATTGAGATGCACTCTTAGGAAATTTAATTTGAACCATAGTAGTGCATATAATATATGTGTGTACACAGAGTAACAAAATAAAATTTTATTGTCAGCCATTTCTCTTAAACTCGTCAGTTGTGTGATGCATTGCGATGTACACTCTGCCAACTCTTCAGAGATGTGGTTACATAACCGCGAAAAGGATTGGGCAACACCCGCCGCAAAGAGCGACAACACCCAGCAAAGTAACTAGGCGACTATCTCCACAGAGTGCCCAGCCATACCGCACCGGAGAGCTTCCAGAGCTCGATCTCTTGAGCGATCCTGCGACAGATTACAGGAGCCGTCTCCTCAACTCGTTGAAATACCCTGGCGTTCCTCTCCTTCCAAAGGAGCCACACCATGAGAAGCATGAGAGAGTCGAAGCCTTTCCTACTCTGCCGCGGCACCCGGAGGCGTTCATGAGCCCCTTATCTTCAAGATCTACAAGCCACTCTATGAAAAAGCAACCATGTAGAACTTCAGAATCATTTTATAAATGAGTGATAGCAAACACCCATTTTGTACTTCAAATAACAAGAATCTTGTCACATGTTTACTTACTCAGAAAGGCTTCAGGTGTGATAGCAATTGGTTTGCCGAGGTGGTCGGTGCCAGCTTGACGAATAGCCAACCTAGTGAGGTAACTAGGAATATTTGAAGTCGAGAAGGCGTTGATGTACGACATTGCTCTCCCTTGATCTCCTTTGCGCCTATCACAGAGAAAGATAATTAGAAGAAATTTTCTATCACCAGCCAAGTTTAGTTAAACCACCTTTTTATCACCTGGCATCATTGATGGCATCAACAGTTATAACCAATCTTGACACAAAAATGGGAAAAAGGGAACTATCAGCTTGATCAACTTGAGCTCCACTGAGGACTGAATAATCCATCAAGATCAGAGCATCATAAAGGACATCTCTCACCAAGATTTCATCATCAGTACTCTGAGTTATGCACCAAAGTTCAAAATGAACCATCAATAAGATGTGTTCCGGGAGCATCCGATGAAGATCGGAGGGAAACAAAATAGTTTTCGGAGCCGGAATAAATTAGATAATATGTATTTAATATTAATTAGTTGAATTAATGATTAAATATATTTTATTTATTTATTTTCGGATTTATTGGCAGCCCCAACTCTAAATGGGCCTAACTTTTGGAAGAAAGACCCATGAGGGGGGAACTTCCCCCCCAAGTGGGGCGCACCATGGGAGGTGGCCGGATGGGCCACAAGGGGCCCATCCAGGCCGGTGCACCCCCCCATGCGGCTGCACCATGTGGGTTTAGTCCCACATGGCTAAGCCAAGAGGTTTGCACACCCTCCTCCTCCTATAAATATAGGTGCCCCATGCCTTGGAAATTCACCAGAAATTCCTCTCTCTCTCTCTCTCACCTTGAGCGTGACTCCGCAATTGGGGTAGCGCTTGGGTTGAGGTTTTCTCCACCATACGCACACCGCCGCGCCGCTGGTCTTCGGTCAAGGTCTTCTACTTCTGCTGCTTCGCTGGATCGGAGTCCGGAGGTCGTCATCTTCTCCGTACGTGTGTAAGCTCTGCGAGGCGCCACACTTGAGGCGCTTGGAGGAGTTCGTCTTCACGACCTCGAGGTCGGCTACGTCGGCTTCATCAGCAACACCTGTGCGGGGGCGTAATCCCCGCTTTTCGGTCTACAAGGGTATGTATATCGATCTCCTCCGTTACGGTATATCTGCATAGTTATAGATTCTGGCTAGTTTTTAAGTATATCGTTGTTAGAATTTTTTTTTTTCTGCATACGGTATCCTTCAGTGGTATAGCTGTATGGTTTTAGAACTCATGTTTATGAGGGCATCGTTCTCTTAGAAGCTATCCTCTAGCGTGCACTTGTTTTGCCGGCGGCATTGTGTTGATGAAGCGGCCCGGACCGACTTTACGCGTACGCTTACGCAAGACTGGTTCCACAACTGACATACGGCTTGTACCGTATATGTGGCTGGCGAGTGTCTGTCTCTCTCGCAATAGTTGGCATTGCATTTTCAATGGAGGGCCCACAAGGGATCTGAAATAGCGAATATTTGATCGTTGTTGTGGTTATAGGTTCGTAGGTAAGAAGCGGTTCTATTTACGAAAGTCCCAAGCCACGTAAAACATGCAAAAGATAAAGTAGAAAGCGTCTAACTTTATTTTGCAGGGGCAATGTGATATGGTCAAGGTAAGTTTAGTAAATTGTTTATAAACTGTGGGCGCGAAGGAGACCATCGGCGCAAGACCATATCATGTCGCATTACATTTTGATGTTATTGAGTGCATCTTATATTGTGTGTATATATATATATATATATATATATATATATATATATATATATATATATATATGGTTATATGGTTATATATTAGTTACACGGCAGTAGTAATATAAGATGATCCCTCCTTAAATACCATTGGTGTTCTCCCTTTAGCGTGCACCACCAAGAAAGTTCTACGTTATGAGGCAGGCCGTGACGATCGGGTGTCAGACATATCGTCGTTCGCATACGGTGGGTGTAAGACATGTTTGCACAAGCGTATACGTTGAAGGTTATTATGGCGAGCCTAGCATGTACAGACATGGCCTCGGAACACAGTGACCGAAAGGTTAAGCACGAGTCACATAATTGTTGTGATTGACATAGCGATGTCTACTTTTTAAGTTATGCTATCGGCCGTGACGATCGGGGGTAGTATAATGGATGGGGGTCGTGTAATCACTAAAACGATTGAGGGATGCTCGTTTTGAGTGGGAGTTCTGGTAGTTTTATTTTATTAAAACTTGAACCCATATTTATTATGAACAAAAGTCTTATGCTTTTTGCAAATTCCATTGTAGATATCTCGCCCCACCTTTAGCCTAGGCCTGTTCCTTGAGAAATAAAAGCTTAAGACCAATGGGTCGAACTTCATGTCCTGATTCCGCAACCTGAGGATCCTCCTCACTCCCCACAAGGTGGCCTATGTCCTGGAGGCCGCCATAGGTGATCAGCCTGCAGACACCGCCTCTGAGGAAGAGAAGAAAGTCTATCAGACCAAGGCGGATGATTCCTCCTTTGTCCAGAGTGGCATGCTCTATGCCATGGAAGCTGACCTTCAGAAGCGCTTTGAAAAGATGAGCGCCTTTGAGATAATTACTGATCTCAAGGCTGTCTTTGCGCCACAGGCCAAGGCTGAGAGGTATGAAGCTTCTGAGCTCTTCTTCTCAGCCAAGATGGAGGAGCACAGCAGTGTGAGCGAGCACATGGTCAAAATGTCTGGCTATGTTCAACGCCTGAACGCTCTGGAATGCAAGATTCCTGATGAGCTGGCGATTGATAGGGTGCTGCAATCGTTGCCCCTAGCTTCAAAGGCTTCGTCATGAACTACAACATGCAGGGCATGGCTAAGAGTCTGTCCGAGGTGTTCGTGATGTTGATGACTGCTGAGGTGGAGATCAAGAAGGAGCACACGCTGTTGATGGTCAACAAGACCGTCGATTTTAAGAAATCTGGCGGCAAGGG
The DNA here is from genome assembly GCA_947311845.1 of Poa pratensis. Taxonomy (NCBI): domain Eukaryota; kingdom Viridiplantae; phylum Streptophyta; class Magnoliopsida; order Poales; family Poaceae; genus Poa; species Poa pratensis. The sequence continues at coordinate 19,260,269 of CAMZMU010000102.1, read as the reverse complement.
AAAGAAGAACTGGAAGTCGAGGAAGGATGGTAAGCCTGTTGCCAGATCCAAGGCTAACAAACCTGGTCCCAAACCTGGCATGGAATGCTTCTACTGCAAGGGAGATGGTCACTGGAAGCGCAACTGCCCCAAGTACCTGGATGACAAGAAGGCCGGCAAGATTGTCGCAAGAGAGAAAGGTATATGTGATATACATGTTATTGATGTTTACCTTACATGCGCCGGAAGTAATACCTGTGACAAGGATATACATCTCGGTACCCTACCGTAAGGGTACCTGGTGCACGTGATGACTAGAAGCCCAACTAGCAAAGATACGACTCGAAGCCCAAGACGAGAGGCCCAACAAGATAGAGTAACTTCCAAGTTTAGGCATAGACATAGTCGGTTTATACTTTCCTTATGTGTAAACTAGGTCGGTTACAAACTCCCGAGACCCAGTCTATTTAAGGGCTGGGAGGGGTGCCGATCTAGGACCAAGCCATACTCGAACCACCAAAGCTCTTGCGAGATCATCATCTCGCCGGAGCTCCCCTGTAATCGCATAATCCACAATCAATATCAGACAAGCAGGAAGTAGGGTCTTTACCTCCACCCGAGGGGCCTGAACCTGGGTAAATCTTTGCCTCTGCTTGTCAGCCGACGAAACACAAGAAGAGATGTTGACCTTCCAGTACTTCAACTGGCAGGAGTCACTTCGACTGAAGCAGATAAGAGCAACACTCGAAGAACGCAAAAAGCAAGCTAGCTTGTCGAGTGCGCGCAGAAGACAGCTCTCCCTGAGCTCCACCGGGCGAGCAGACACAAGACCCAGATCAAGGTTGTCACACCCTCGCCAGGCGAGAAGGCGGCACTCACCCGCAACTTAGGCAACTCCTTCATGACATACGACGAGGAAGGACTGCCGGTGCCCAAAACAGCAGCAGGTGCTCTCTACACCGCTGCAGCATACCTGGAGGCAATCAAGCCCCCAGCGGATGACCCCAATGCAAAACTACACCGCCAACAGATCAAATCACTCGCCTTAGCTGCAAAGGCCATACGCCAAGTTCCAAGAACTCCAGGTGGGAGTCGAGACCGTGCCCTAGTCGACGCGCCTCGGGAAGAGCATAATCACAGTGGTCGTCGCCACCACTCGAAGGAAAGAAGCGGCTCGCGAAGGCGCAGGTCCAGGAGCAGGTCACGCAGATCATACAGTAGCGACTCATACTCTGATCGAGAGCCTGAGCCACATGGAGCTCTGTGCTTCACTCGACGCGTCCGCGAGACACGGATGCCCAAAGGATTCAAACTCACATCTGAACAGCCCAAGTACACGGGTCGACAGGAACCTTCCGGGTGGCTGGAAGATTACAGGCTGGCAGTTGCGTGCCAGCGGGGCACCAACACTACAGCCATGCAGTACATACGACTCATGCTCGAAGGCACAGCTCGCGACTGGCTCAAGGCCCTACCTCCATCAACATACGACTCGTGGGATCACTTCCGCAGGGATTTCGTCAAAAACTTCGAGCCTCTATGTGAGCGCCCGAAAACATTCGAGGAGCTGCGGGCCTGCGTTCAGCGTTCAGACGAAACGTTGAGGTCATACATCAGACGATGGACTGAGATACGTAACTCAGTTGGAGTGGTTTCAGAAGATATGGCCATGGATGCTTTCGTCATGGGCCTCGCCAGGCGAGACTTCAAAGAAGCACTTGGCCGCCAAAAGCCAAAATCTGTAGCCCACCTCTTGCAGATCGCGACTGAGTGGGCAGATGGAGAGGATATGGCACGCACCACACGCGGGTCCTCACCCCGTGACAAACATGAATAGCAGTCGAAGCCATAGAGACTCGTACAGAGACGACCGAAGGCGCAAACGTTCAAAACGTCATTACGACGATGACAGACCCGAATTCATGGCGGCTGGGTTCTCCACACCCCGCAATGATCAGGACAGAAGCGACCGACGGTCGGAAGATCGGCGAGACAGTCGAGATGATCGGCGAGACAGTCGAGATGATCGTCGAGACAGCCAACGCAGTGATAGCTACAAGAGGAAGGATTGGCGCAAGTCACGGGCACAATCTGAGCGATCATTCGAAGAAAAGATGGACGCTGATTGCAGATTCCACCTGTACAAGGGGGACGATGGAAAACTGCGATCCAACCACTCGATGAGAAACTGCAGGGAGTTCGACCAAATGGCGACTGATTACGTAAATCGCAGAAAGGCAGCAGCCGCACAAGCACCTGCACCCGTGCCTCAGCCAAACAACGTGCCTGTTCTGATGGCACCACCTCCACCACCACAGCCTGCCCCAGGCGGAAATCTCGCGGGTGCCATACAGCCCGTGCCTCGGGTGGACGAACCACAGTACCCTCCGCCCCAAGGGCAGATGTACATGATACAGAAAGGTCGACCTTCCAACAGGGAGCAAAAACTTCGCACTCGACAAGTAAACATGGCGGTCATGTCACCTCCTGCGGTAACAGAATACTTGAAGGGATCCGAAACTACAATAAGCTTCAGCAAAGAGGACCACCCTCCATCGGTTGTTCGACCAGGGCACTCTGCTCTGGTACTCGACGCGCAAATTGGAGGCTACGCCATGTCCAAGGTCTTCATGGATGGTGGGAGCGGCATAAACATCATCTTCGCAGATACGCTCCGCAAAATGAACAGGTCAGTCGAAAACCTGCCAAGATCTCAAATACCTTCCACGGTATCGTTCCAGGGAAAGCAATAAGCCCAGAGGGCACCATACAACTCGACGTAACGTTCGGGGACAAGCACCACTTCAGGACAGAGTCGATTGAGTTCGAAGTGGTCGACTGGAAGTCACAATACCATGCTATACTTGGACGCCCGACGTTCGCTCGATTCATGGCGGTGCCACATTACGCATACCTCCAGCTGAAGATGCCTGGACCAAAAGGAGTAATCACAGTCAAGGGGAACTTCCAAAAGTCTGACTCTTGCGACCGAGAATTCAGCAAAATCTCTGAGATGTTTGGCATGGAAGCAACACTCGCGATCTAGCGGTCTCCAACGATCGAACACTTATGCCAGAGCACAAAAAGGTGGCAGTCGACAGAGCATTCAATGCCACCAATGACACAAGATCGCATCAGGTGCACCCGACTGACCCGACCAAGACAGTCAATGTCTCGTCGAGTCTGCCTATCGCATAGGAAAGCGCGCTCGTCGAATTCCTCCGTGAGAACTGGGATATATTTGCATGGTGTCCAGCAGACATGCCAGGTATTCCCAGGGAATTCGCCGAGCACTCTCTCCAGCTACTTCCAGATGCTAAACCAGTCAAGCAAACAATGCGCCGCATATCCGGCCCAAAAAGAACTGCAGTCGAAGCCGAAGTCGACAGGCTACTCGCAGCAGGATTCATCAGAGAGATCAAGAAATCACAATGGGTGGCCAACCCCGTACTCGTAGAGAAGAAGCACAGACATCCTTCGGATGTGTGTAGATTTTACAGCACTCAATAAGTGTTGTCCAAAGGATCACTTTCCACTACCTCGAATCGACCAGATCGTCGACTCCACCGCCGGGTGCGCTCGCTTGTCCTTCCTGGATGCTACTCGGGTTACCACCAGATAAGGATGAAGGAAGAGATGAAGAGAAAACGGCGTTCATAACCCCACTCGGGGTCTACTGCTACACCACAATGCCTTTCGGGCTCAAGAACGCAGGCGCAACATACCAGCGCATGATGCAAGATTGCCTCAAGAAGCAATTGGGCGAAACGTCCAGGTCTATGTAGATGACATCGTCATCACCACAAGAGAGGAAAACACACTACTCGATGACTTGCGAGAGACATTCGCAAACCTCAAACGCTTCCACATCAAGCTCAACCCGAAGAAGTGCACGTTCGGCGTGCCAGCCGGGCAACTCCTCGGGTATCTAGTCTCAGCTCGAGGAATCGAGGCGGACCCGGAGAAAATACAGGCCATCTTGACGATGCAAAGGCCTTCAAAGCTCCATGACGTGCAAAAATTGGCGGGTCGAGTAGCAGCGCTCAGTCGATTCATCAGCAAGCTAGGCGAAAAAGCACTCCCGTTCTATCGACTGATGAAGAAAGCAGATAAGTTCGAGTGGACGCCAGAAGCCGAAGCAGCCTTCACGGACCTCAAGCGAGTCCTCACAAGCCCTCCAATCCTCGTAGCACCAAGGGAACGCGAGCCACTATACCTATATGTCTCTGCAACTAACAGGGTGGTAGCACTGTTCTAGTGGTCGAACGCAGGGAGGAGGGACACGCCCAAAGCATACAACGTCCAGTCTATTACTTGAGTGAAGTGCTCTCCACATCAAAGCAGCGGTACCCGCACTATCAGAAGCTGGCATACGCCGTGTTCATGTCCTCAAGGAAGCTGACGCATTACTTCTCCGAGCACCCGATCACTGTAATCAGCACTTCAGGGATCGGGGACATCCTCACAAACCCCAATGCAACTGGGCGAGTAGCAAAATGGCTCATCGAGCTAGCACCAAGAGACATCAAGTATGATTACCCGAAGGCCATCAAAGCACAAGTTTTACCCGACTTCCACACCGAGTGGATTGAAGCTCAGCTCCCAGGAGCACCAGATGTGTCCAATTCCTGGACTATGTACTTTGATGGCTCGAAGAAAAACGAAGGCGCAGGCGCAGGTGTCATCCTCATATCACCAAAAGGCGACAAGCTCCGCTACATCCTGCAAATGGGATTCGAGTTCCCATCCAATAACGAAGCAGAATATGAGGCTCTGATCCATGGCATGAGGATGGCCAAAGCCCTCGGGTGCACTCGACTGATGATCTACGGCGACTCGAATCTGGTGGTGCAGCAAACAATGAAGGCCTGTGACGCAATCGCAGATAACATGATCGCCTACCGTGACCTGTACAACATCATGGAGGGCAGCTTCGAAGGCTGCGAGTTGCGGCACATAGGGCGTGAGAGCAATGAAGAAGCAGATAAGTTAGCCAACATTGGTGCGACCAAAGCACCAGTGCCACCTGGTGTCTTCTTCGAGCGCATCGAGCACAGATCAATCAAAAAGAAGCGGCAACTCCTGCACAGCCGCACCAGCCAAGAGCAAACACCTAGCACAGAGGACCCACCAGTCGAGGTACTCCTCATCGAGCCAACTTGGACTCAACCCTTCCTCGCATACATACTCCGCGGCGAGGTACCCGAAGACTTCACAGAGTCAAGACGCGTCACTCGACGATCTAAAGCATACACTGTCATCAACGGTGAACTTTACAAACGCAGCATATCAGGTATGTTCCAGCGTTGCATAGCATTTGAAGATGGCCAAGCCATCCTTCGTGATATTCATGCAGGTACTTGCGGGCATCACGCCAGCAGTCGATCACTCGTAGCCAAAGCCTTTCGCGCAGGCTTCTACTGGCCCACAGCACTCAAAGACGCGGAGGACATAGTCAAAAGGTGCATCGGCTGCCAAAAATTCGCCACAAAGCCGCACGCACCCGCATCGGCGTTGAAGACAATACCATTGGCCTGGCCTTTCGCCCAGTGGGGGCTCGATATGGTTGGGCCACTCAAAAAATCCTCCCATGGAGGGCATACTCACCTTCTGGTGGCGGTTGTCGTGGGTTTGTCACGTCAGGTGTCATGGATGACTTCATAGGTGTGGGATTACGCGAGTCAAGCATCTCCGAGCTTGGGATCGCAGGAACAAAGATCAACACAGATTTACCCAGGTTCGGCCCCCTCAATGTGAGGTAAAAGACCTACTTCCTGCCTACCCTAGATTGGTATTGATATGATAATCGAGGTGTTACAATGGAGGCGATCCAATCTGGTACTCGCCGTATGAGCTAGGGTTTAGGGCTTGACCCTCTCTAAGTCCTGCGAGTCCTCTTTATATACACAGAGGCTCGCCAGGTTACAAAGGAAACTTCCCCCATAAGGAATACGTCCACAGAGGCTACTCGGAGACTACTTGGTCTTCACGTCCTCCGGGATATGTCTTCTAGATCTTTCCCCTTATGGCGGTTCAATACTGGGCTTGCTCCCAAGTGGGCCTTTGTCCGTGCGAGTAAAGTAAGTCGCACTGGGCCGCGGGTTAATCCAGAAAGTATTCCCCCGACATTAGCCCCCAAGATTGGTTAGGACTTTACGGTGAGAATCTTCTGACCTCTTGAAATGGTCACTGAGCCGCACTGCAAACGTTCTGACCAATCTTCTGACTTATGCGATTCAGAGCTGTGCTTATCTGCGCGACTCATCTCCCCTTCTGGAAATATTCTGTTTCCTTTAATTGCGGACCGTTACTCGTTTTGCGGGCGCAAATTGTGCCGTTGGTTGCGAGCGCAGATTGTGCCGTTAGTTGCGGGTCCCTTCAGTTATAAGCTGCGGCCACCTAGGTCATTATTCACTTGCCCTTGCAATCTCCTCATCCCTAGCCGCGCCGTCTTCTTCCTCAATCCGAGCTTAGTTCCCCAATCCAATCTCCTCTTCGCAATGGCGCCCAAGGCAAAGCCATCTGACGATAAGCGCAGGATCTCCTGCAACTGGGAAGGATCCTGGGTGACGGAGGAAACTCTTGCGGATCTGGCCGAAGCTGGCTTCTTGCCGCCGAAGGAGGACGGCGTCTGGCGGGCGCCAGGCGATGAAATCGAGCCGCGCCCCAAGCCCAACGAACTGGTGATGTTCGTGGACACGTGGAGCGTGGATTCACGCCGCCAGGTTCTCCCTTCTTCCGCAATCTGCTGCAACGCCTAGGCCTCCGTCTTCACGACATCGGGCCCAACTCAATGCTCCAGGTGAGCAATTTTCATGTGTTGTGCGAGGACTATCTTGGCATAGCCCCCAACATCGATCTGTGGCTGGCCTCTTTCACCTGCAACAGCCAACTTGTCTGCAAGGGTGGCGCCTATGTTCAGGTAGGCGCCATCTCTCTTCAACGCCATCGAAACTCTGTTCTTCCCAAGCTGGCCCTGGCAAATCGGCCCAGGTCTTGGCAAAAATCTTTTTCTACTGCCAAGATACTTCTCCGGAGGGCGAAACTCGTCTCCCCTCCTGGTCCAACACCACCTTCGTGCCTACCGAGGCACTGAAATCAAAGCCCGCGACTCGGCCATGCCCTTCATCAATGAGTCGCTGATCAAGGTCCGCGCCTTAATAGGTCATGGTCTTACTGGCCTTGATCTTCTCTCTTGCTGGACCAAATGGCGCGTCCAGCCCGTGAGTCCACGACAGCGATCCTTCCTTGAGTGCACAGGCACCTCTGCTGACGTCGATCGCATCAAGGCTGCGGACTGGAGGCCTGAGGATTGGGTGGAATTCGTCACCCGCGTGACTGAGGAGAAGGACATCTCCTTTGACAAGGTGGGGCTTGCCCCTTTCAGCGTTAACAACAAGCCTTTTGAGGTAACTCCTCTTCTCTGTCTTTTCGCCTTTGTAGTTGAGTCGCATTCCTTTCTTAATACTGCAACTTATATCTTCCTGATCCAGGCTGATGAGAATTACTGGTCGCTGCCTGCGACCGTCACCGGCACTGCTGCTCCCAAGCGTGCCACACGAAAGAAGTTGCTGCCCGCTCTAGAGGGCAGCGAAACTGCTGATATCCCCTCTGTCGCCTCTGCGGCCTCAGAAGGTGAAGAGACTGAACTGGACGAGGATGACAGTCCAGTGCCAGCCGCGAGTCTGTCGCCGCGGCTGGACCAACTCCCCGTAGAGCCTCCAAGAGGCTATCTCGTGAGGAGCCAGAGCTTGATGCTCTGGAAACCTGAGGCCACGAAGCGTCGCAAGCCTGCTACGGGCGCGACCCCTCCGCTGCCAGGCGTGTGTTCAAAGCCACCGCCTCAGCTGAAGAAGACATGGGTCCCCATTCTGGTAATTTCTACTGTCTTGACATCTTGACTGTTTATTCTTTTTCCTCTACTGACACGCAAACTTCTGCTCGTAGATTCTGGGACCCAAGGCCTGTCATCACCGTCAAGTGCGAGCTTATGGCCTTTGTGAAGATGGCTCCAGAGTTAGTGACTTTCCTTGCGCTTATAATACTTTTATTCTGGTTTATGTGCCTCTTCACACAATGCCCTTGCTTTTTGCAGAAGTGCGGCTAAATCCGCGGCTGAGCCTGGAGTTGTTTCTGAAACCGCGGTTGAGCCGCGTTTATCACCTGCGGCTCATACCGCCATGGTAGAGGGCGTGGCCACCACTGATGACTTGGCCACGGTCCCTGTTCTTGACACAGCTGCCCAAGAGGTGGCTCTGGAGGATAGAACGGATCCCCTTACGATCCAAGACGTGGAGAAGGTCAACCCTTCCTCCATAGCTGTAATGGCCAAGGATGCTGATGCGCCGGTGATTGAGTCGCCAGCGGCTGACAGCCTGCGGTCGCCAATTCTGCGTGCTGAGGTTGCTTCCTCCTCCATGAGCCGCGCTGAGAAACTGTCAGAGGCCATCATTGCCTCAAATGACAAGCAAGCCATGGAGCTCCGCAAGGCACTGTCTGACCTGTCTGCGGCTTATAAGGTAAACTTCTGCTCCACTTATCTGTCTCTAGCCCCCAAGGATCAAGTTTCTTCTTTGACTGTAAAGGGAGACTTGATGCTTCTCTTTTAGCTGTTGATATGTACTTACTAACTGATGTACTCTTTGTAGGAGGAACTAAGCTCCATAACAGCGCAAACTCGCCTTGGAAAAGCAGTTGGGGGACTCCTTCTGAACTGGAGAGGCTGCGCGAGCTCCTTGGCCAGCGTGACGTTGAGCTGAAGAAGAGGGAAGCCAGGATGGGCGAGCTATCTGATGAAAGCTTCAAATTATCTGAACAAGCCAAAGCCACCGAGCTGCGGCTTAAAACGGTTGAAGAGAAGTTCCAAGAGAGGGTCCAGCAGCTGGACCTCCAAATCAGTGCTCAGAAAGACGCCATCGCTGTATGCCAACGAGGACGCAAGGCTCAAGGCTGTTGCCATTGGCGAGCTTGAGAAAAAGTTGAAAAAAGTTTCTGATGCCCATAACCTTGTCCACGCCAAAGTTTGCATCATGACTCAAGAGTTAACTGGTATGTGTTGCGACTCATATCTGCATCTGTTTTCTCTACTATCTTTGCCTGTATATTGTAGAGCTGACGGAGACATGCCTCGATGTAGGTGAAGATGCCGCGTTGCAGCGCGGCAGTACTCAAGAACAGCTGGAGTATATCCGTGAGTTTTCGCGAAAGCTTGCGATGCCATGAGATCGCTGTCCACCTGTCTTCTGCCGAAAAAGCCTGCTCCTGCTGATGCTGAGGGACTTTTGAAGAGACTGCTCAAGGCGCCTCAATATTTTTTGGACTGGAAAGAATCCTCAGCTCGCACCGGTGCGGCTCATGTTCTTGCTTTGGCCAAGACATATTATCCTTCTTTTGATGCTGCCAAGGTTGCACAAGGCAGGCCCTCGAAGAAAGTGGATGGCACCGAGCTGAAGGCCTCAGAATATTCGGCGACTTGGAAGGACATGCGCGGCCATGCGACTGAGCTGGTGGAGGGGATAGATCTTGCGACCTATATGGGCAAGTATAATGCAGATGGAAGCAGATGGGAGAAGTTACCCGCTCCATCATCCAGTGCGGTGATCCCACAGGAGAAGAACCCTTCACCGGGTGTTTCCAGCTCTGCAGCCCCCACGACGGAGAAACCGTCCAGCGAGCCTGCGACTGCTCCTTCTGGCAAGCTTGGTAAGCCGCCTGTTCCTCCTTCCCACAGGCCAAAAGCTGCGCACAAATGAAGAAGAGAAACAATGGTTTTATGATCTTGGCCCTTAGCGGCCTGTAATAATTGTTAGAATTTATGTGTCATAAGACAATGTTATGGTTTGCTTAAGTACTCTCAGCAGTACATGTTTCGACCAATAGGCTGGTCCTTATGATTTGTCTCGGTTTTTCCTCACTTAGGCCCTTGCGCGGCTCAGTATTTCCCAGGTAAAAAGTGCGTGTTCAGGGTCGAGAGCGGCCATGATAGGCAATCAAACTCGATTGACGCCGCACCCCCAGTACTTTGGCCGCATAGTGCAAGTCGCATCCAAGAGAGGTTGAGTATAATCACGATAAATGCCACTTGTTTGGCGATCCCAAGGAATAGGCCGCGCTAAAAAGCTGCCGCACCCCCAAGGGACCAATGATTAAAAAATAAAAGACTCACAACTCAATTGGTAGTTTGAGATGCTTTATTTCAGAATCATTATATGATACATAGGGTCGGTCGCGCCTAGGTGGCGACCAGAAGTGATGCTTGGGTCGGTTGCGCCTAGGTGGCAACCAGAGATGTTACATGGGTCGGTCGCGCCTGAGTGGCGACCAGAAATGGGTCGGTCGCGCCTAGGTGGCGACCAGAAGTGTTACATTGGGTCGGTCGCGCCTGAGTGGCGACCAGAAATGGGTCGTCGCGCCTGGTGGCGATCAGAAGTGTTACATTGGGTCGGTCGCGCCTGAGTGGCGACCAGAAATGGGTCGATCGCGCCTAGGTGGCGATCAGAAGTGAAGTTTTTAGCCCTGAGTGGCCAGCTTGATGATGTAAACTCTTAATGTTTTGTTGCGGCTGCTGATGGCAACTCGCAATGCCTGGGATGTGTCCTTATTGGCAATGGCTTGTAGCCTTTGACTTCCTTGCCTCCCTTGCGGCCGTAATCTGAAGTCGCAAGTCAGGCAGGTGCCTCTTTGCCTTCACGATGTCATCAAAATTCTCCTGCGACTCGCGCATGGGCGCGCTCTCTGCGATGCAAGCTGCTCTGGCCATGGCCTTGTCGCCTTCTTCGCATTCTTGAGCTATTCTTTTGTCGCCATTGATGGTGATGACTCCCCTGGGGCCTGGTATTTTAAGCTTTAGGTACACATAGCACGGCCTAGCCATAAACTTTGCGAATGCTTCTCTGCCAAACAGCGCATGATATGGGCTCTGGAAATCTACAACCTCGAACCAATGTACTCGCTCCTGAAGTTGCTTTGTGTCCCAAAGGCGACCTCCAAGTTGATTCGCCCCAATGGCTGAGCTGATATGCCTGGCACGACACCGTGAAACGTTGTTCTTGATGGGTGTAGCTGCTTTTCTTGGAGGTTCATTCTTTTGAAGGTTTCATAGTATAATATATTGATGCTGCTGCCTCCATCCATCAGTACTTTGCTCAACTTGTACCCTGCGACTTGAGGGGCAACCACCAGCGCGAGTTTGCCCTCTTCATTTATTTCTCCTGGGTGATCCTCGCGGCTCCAAACTACTGGCTGCTCGGACCACTTTAGCCACTGTGGGACGGCTGGTACTATGGCGTTAACAGCCTGATTGCGTCGTCGCAGCTTTTGTTCCCTCCTTGAAGTATTCACCACAATGGTATGATACTGACCCAACTGTTTTGGGAACTGTGGCTGATCTGGCTGCGGATTTGGGACGGCGTTGTTGCTGTTGTTGCCTCCGCCGTGGTTACCTCCCTCATTGTTTTGATGATTGTTGTTTGTGTTGAGTGGTTGCCCATCCTTCCACTTTTTGTAATGATAACACTGTGCCTTTGTGTGGTTGGGTGGTTTCCCATCTTTTCCTATATGGATGTCGCAGGGGCGGTTGAAAACCTCTTCCAAGTTAACTGGGTGAAAATTCCTTCCTCTGCCGCTGCTTTGTTTGTAACGAGTGTTCGTATTTGCGACTAACCCTGAGTTTCCTTCCTCGTTTTTGCGCTTGTTATAACTCGCATTGGCATTGCTAGCTTGCTGTTGTTGAGGCTTGCTACTGGCCTTCTTTCCCTTGCCAGTATTTTCCTCTTCCTCCCCATCAGATGCATCCCTGGTTTTATCCGAGCTAGCATACTTGTTGGCCGCCGCCATTACCTCGCTTAGGCTCTTGACTTTGTCCTTCATGCGACCTAGTTTGTGGACCAGCGGCTCAAATTTGCAATTTTTCTCCATGACAAGGACTGCTGAACTGGGTGGTATGTTATCTGAGGAATGTATGATTTCTGCGACCCTTCTCATCCAGTGGCGACTCGACTCGCCTTCCTTCTGTACACAACGCTCAAGGTCCTCTATGCTGCAGAGTCGCTTGCATGTTCCTTGGAAATTCTTGATAAAAGCTTCCTTCATCTCATCCCAAGAGTTTATTGAATTTGGCGGCAAATTTTGCAGCCATATGTGAGCTGCGCCTTCTAACATCATGTTTAGGTAACGTGCGCAGATCTCTTCGGATGCGTTTAGGATGCTCATGCCCATCTCGTAATTGTTGAGCCAAGTAACAGGGTCCATGCTTGCGTTGTAGTTGGCGACCTTGCGAGGCCCTTTGAAATCTGCAGGAAACGGTTCAGACCTGATTCTTTCGCTGAAACAGACTGGGCCTTTGAGTCGCGACGATAGATTGGACGAAGCTGGCCTTCCTATTGGATTAGCCGCCGCGCGCGGCTGCACAACTTCTATGGGTTGAACTTGCTGAGGTTGATTTTGAGCCGCAGGTTGATCTTCCCTTTGTCGCCTAGCCGAACTTGAAGTCGCAACGTGCGGCGATTCCGCGTGGATGCTTCTCTCCGCCGTTGCTCTGCTATTGTAGGGGTGGAGTGCAGCCGTCCCGCGTGTTCGGACATATTTGCCTGCTGTATTACTGCTGTGCTCAGCATCTCAATGGCACGCCGTGCCTCTCTGTCCATTGGCGTGTTTCCTGCTGGCGCTAACCTGGCCAAGATGTTTGTAGCCGCAAAGAGATTCTCCACTGGGCTAACATAATGCCCTTGCGGCGTGTGGAACCTTTGAGGCTGCTGTGGCGACTGCTGAACAAAGGTTGGCTGCGGCAATGGCGGGGGCATCATGGCCCTGTTGTTAGCCTGTACTATGGCCCTTGATCCAGGTATCTCCGCTGCTCTTGGTGCTGCGAAAGATGGAACCGCTGGTACAACTGATGGTACAGCGATTGCTTGAACCGGGCGCAGCTAACGGGGCCACGGACCGCATAACCATGGCAGACGGTGCCATGTGTGTGGGTACCGCGACTGAAGGTTGTGCGACCCCTGACCATGCGACCGGGTGCGCTGTGTTGGTGGCGACTGATGGGATCGTGTTGGTGGCGACTGACGGAACCGCGATTGTTGGTTCAGCGGTAGGCGATTGGAACAGCTCCATAGGATTTACTGTTCCTGGCTGCAGGCGACTCGCATGGCGTCTGTGTGGCAAGGTGGCCTGTACTCCTTGCAGAGTATTGGTTTCCTCGATGAGTCGCAGTTGCTCCTGTTGGAGGCGCTGTTCCTCACGCGCCAACCTGGCTCTCTCATCCGCGATTCTCTGGACTTCATCATATAGCCCGATCCTGGTAGCCTCCAATTCTGTCACCCTAGCAGCCGCGTTAACCGCAGATATTGGCGTAAGCAACACGCTTCCCTGTGGCGGCGTGACCGCTGCGTTGGGGGCTACCCTTGACCCTGATTCCGCAGGCGCAACTCCAGGTGGAGTCTCTCTGTTTGCGACTCCTGAGGCCGCGACTCCTGGCGTCATCGCGGCGGATGCCGCGACTCCTGATGCGTCTAGCGCGGCTTGTTCTGCTGCTTCCGGCGGTGTGGGGGCTAAGCTGCCTGGTGGCATGCCCAGCCCTTCGTCCGCTTCTGTGGTCCTGTAGACCCCTTCAACGTGCCGATCTTCTACAGAGGGCGAGCCACCATCCACAGGGCCTCCGCATAGCCTTTCCTCAAGGACATACTCAATGGATTGGCCTTCTTCGTCTTCAAGAGGCAGCGACTCGTAGTTGATAGATTCTTCTTCTTGGTCCACTGTTACCGCGACTCCTTCTTCTGAGTCGCCATGTTGCGATGGATCCTCTGACTCGCCGCCAATGAAGCCGACGAAGACATGGACAGATCCAAACGGGATGATGTGGCCGGTTTCCAGGTAGTCAGCTTCCGGCCCCCAGCTTGAATCGTCAATGAGGGGTGTGCCATTGACCGTGATGATACGGCCAACAACAAGATCTTCAGCTCCCTTCATGGATCCTGCGCGGAACGTGACGCTCTTGACCGCAGGCCCCACGGTGGGCGCCAACTGTCGTGGGTTTGTCACGTCAGGTGTCATAGATGACTTCGTAGGTGTGGGATTACGCGAGTCAAGCATCTCCGAGCTTGGGATCGCAGGAACAAAGATCAACACAGATTTACCCAGGTTCGGCCCCCTCAATGTGAGGTAAAAGACCTACTTCCTGCCTACCCTAGATTGGTATTGATATGATAATCGAGGTGTTACAATGGAGGCGATCCGATCTGGTACTCGCCGTATGAGCTAGGGTTTAGGGCTTGACCCTCTCTAAGTCCTGCGAGTCCTCTTTATATACACAGAGGCTCGCTAGGTTACAAAGGAAACTTCCCCATAAGGAATACGTCCACAGAGGTCTATTTGGAGACTACTTGGTCTTCACGTCCTCGGGATATGTCTTCTAGATCTTTCCCCTTATGGCGGTTCAATACTGGGCTTGCTCCCAAGTGGGCCTTTGTCCGTGCGAGTAAAGTAAGTCGCACTGGGCTGCGGGTTAATCCAGAAAGTATTCCCCCGACAGCGGTCGACAAGTTCACCAAGTGGATTGAAGCAGTACCCATCACAAGTTCGACTGCCGCTACAGCAGTCAATTTCATAAAATCCATCATATACCGCTTTGGTGTGCCAAATAGCATCATCACTGACAACGGTACAAACTTCACGGCTGAGGAATTCAAATCCTTCTGCAAAGAGCAAGATATCACGCTCAATTATGCATCTGTGGCGCACCCGCAATCAAACGGCCAAGTCGAAAAGGCCAATGGGCTCGTGACAAGTGGAATCAAGAAGCGCCTCCTGGTGCCACTCAAAAGGGCTGCGGGTGCTTGGGTAGAAGAGCTCCCGTCTGTGCTATGGAGCCTACGCACAACACCCAACGCCTCAACGCAATTCACTCCATTCTTCATGGTCTACGGCGCAGAGGCAATTCTGCCATCAGACGTAAGGTTCAACGCACCAAGAGTCGAAGCATACAATGAAGAAGATGCAGACGAGGCACTCGAAGACGCAGTCGACTTGCTAGAAGAAGCACGTAACACGGCGCTCGCACGCACAGCTGTTTATCAGCAGGACCTCCGCAACTACCACAGCCGTCGACTGCGTACCAGGTCCTTCGAGGTTGGCGACCTGGTACTTCGACTGAAGCAAAAGAAGGTGCACAAACTCGCTTCTCCATGGGAAGGACCCTTCATCATCACCGAGGTCATTGGTGGTGGAGCATACAGACTGAAGCACGCGAAGACAGGAGAACTCTCGCATAATCCTTGGAACGTTGCGCAGCTGCGCCGTTTCTATGCTTAGATTGCTCAGTCGCACAATGTAATAGGCACATATGTCGGATAGCTGCAGGTTTCAGACGCGCTCTTTTCCTTACCAGGGTACCTAAGGGGACTGGAAGGTTTTTAATGAGGCGGCCTGCAGCTTAATATTCAAAATGGAATATAATTCATGATTCCTCATATTTCTCTGCTTACTACTCGCATAACTTGTTCACAAAATTAGCCTCACCCGAGCACTCGGGGGCTGCGCTATCTCAAAAAGCATGTGTTTGCTCTTGTTCACAACATAATACCCCAGCCGCACTCGAATACTCGGGGGCTGGGTCATAAAAATCATACATAAACACAAAAGTTGCTCAACCCACTCAATTATTGGGAGTTGAGCCTAGAAGCTCAAGTACTGCAAAAATTCATAACCGCATAAAGTCGGGGGCTGTGCAGCTTATGTTTGATACTTAAATATTTCTATCAAGTTCACTCAAAATGCACGGGGGCTGGATAGTCCTAATTTTACAGCATGTTGCTTCATACACCCCGCTCAACAGGCTCGGGGGCTGCATACATGTAAACAAATAATGTACAATAATAACAAGTGTTGCGTTTTACACTTTGGAGTCACCCATACACATAACCTACTCAACAGGTTCTTCCTTGGGCTCGGTCCATTTTTCTCCTCCTTCAGCACACGATGGATTAGGACCAGTGCGTCCACTCGTGTCTCTTGGTAGTGCTCCTCCATCGGCACAGGACCACCACCTGGTAAGGGTGCGGGTCCCATCGCAATCCTTTTCAAATCAAGGTGCGGAAGGTGCGATCGCACAAAGGCAAGAGCAACGTTAGCCCCGCTAATCAGTTGCTCACGCACAAACTTCTTGATCGCCTTGCCTTTTCGAAATTTCTTCAGCAAAGCCACAAGGCCCTGTGGTTGCTCATTCAAAGGAAACAAAGCTTCGTGGACTCGAAATAAAGCCAACCTGCAAGTCTCCAGTCGAATGGCTGTGCGCCAAGCCGGTCCAGAAGCCTTACCAAAATGGCGCTCTTCGCCCTGTCTGACCAGAAGGGGTGGGCGGAGTACTCAGTACTCGCATGACCATCGAGTCGATCCTGAATTCGTGCCTCCTCCTTTATTGGGTCAGAACAAACACCTGCGCAAAAGCAAAGGGCTCATCATCGCCCAGTCGAGTCACCTTGCAAAGAATAGGTCTCGATGATCCAAAAATGTCTTACATTCGAGTTGCAGATTTACTCTCTCCAACTCCTCAAGCAAAAAGGCTTCTCGCTCTGTAGTTGGGGATGCCTCGACTGCAACTCAGCATACGCATCTTGCGTTTCCTTCAGCTCGCGAGTAACTTCGGAAAGCTTTTGATGAAGAAAGTCCATAATTTTCTGGTCATTAACGCTTCGTGACTTCGAAGAACCACCCACAACAGGGCCAGTCGATGGTTTAGAAGCTCGGTTCTACAGTCAGAATAATTCAATGCATAAGGAAGCATAAAAGAGCTCAAACAAAAGGCTCGGGGGCTGCGCCTCCCGATCACTGAAGTTCATGTTTCATAACAACACAGATACGATGTCTGATAATTTACATATAGCAAAAGCAAAGTGACGCAATTCCTAGACCTAGTCAAACAAAGGGGTCACTGGCTAAGTCGTCGACTTCTTGGAGGAAGTTTTCTTCGCCTGGACCTTGGCTGCCCTTTCTTCAACAGTTGTTACCAGCTGTTGGGCATATGTTTTGGCGGCTTCCATCCAAGTGCCGAGCCCGACGGTTTTGCCATCAGGACCCCGTGGAAACTTCTTTGTGGCTGCGTCAAAATCTGCCTCGACTCCGTGCGCGAGCAACATGAGAAAAGTAGTCTGAGCACCACTTACCATTTGCTCGCGACAGAAGTCAGCGACGGCAGTCCCTTCAGGCTTGAATAGATCAACCAGCTCTGCAAAGGAAGATGGTAGCTCCTCGCCGGGGAAGAAGCTGCCATGGAGGGCCCAGGGCACTCGCCGCCTGCGTTAGCATCTCCCCTGCTCTGCTACTGGTAGCCTCCGAGACAGCCACACTTTCATCAAGTGAGGTGCCAAGGCTCTGCTTGCCAGTAGCAGTCGGGCCATCCATCACGCCTAGCATATGGGAAAATAATCAGCACCATATATCAGAAACCTCAAACATCTAAGGAACAGAGCAAAAATTCTTACCAGTTAAGCTGGTGCTGGCGGCAGAGAGTCGACCAATCGCCGACTCCTCCCTAACTTCGGCTGCTTTCAGCCTCTTCTCCAGATCAGCCACTCGACGGGTGGCGTTGTTCAAATTTTCTGCCGCTTCAGTGGCGGCCTCTGCAAAAACAGATGCACATGATTAGTAGCTGCAAGAGAAATCACCCTCAACAAGTGGTGATAGCATAAAAAGATACGCACTCTTTGCAACTTCGAGTTGCTGCTGCAGGGTGGCGGCTTCAGTCTCCTTGTGCACATACTGGGCACCAGCCTTCAGCAACTCTCGCACAAACGCCTAAGTACACGACATGGGCAAATTCACAACTCAATAACTGAGTATAGGCAAAAATTTCGCATTTGATTAAAACTTGGCAAGCACAAACTTACGTGTTCCAAGAAGGAAGAAGTCGACGCAGGGACACCTGCAGCCGCAGCTCCACTCTCAGTTGCTGCAACCTCCGGCTGGGGTGGCGTAGCTGTGGCTGTAGCGGCAGGAGTCGCGGGGTAGGCGGCTGCTCTGGTGGCAGCGTCCGTGCAGTGGACGCTGCGCTGCTCTTTTCCGCCGTAGGTGGCGGAGGCATATCCTCATCCGAGGAAACACTGTTTCACACATTATAAGTATACAAGGTGGATTATTCATAACATTACAAAGCATATGCACATGATACTTACTCTTCAGTAAGGTCGCACAATCGACCAGGTGCAAGCACACCCATGCTCGGGCGCGATTTCTTCGGTGGTCGAGGGGGAAGCGAGCGAATCGGGGGAACCTCGAGTGGCGCCGTCATCGACTCCGTCCTGTCTTCCTCCTTTCCTCCGAGTCAGCGGTGTCTTCCTCGTCGCGCGACCGCTTCTGCTTGCCCTGCACCTCAGCATCGCCCTCATCGGCTTCTGGCGTGTGTGCGGTGGCGAGTGAAGCCATCTCATCATCAGAATCTACCTCGAGTGGCTCATTGTCTGGCACTGGGCCGCTCTCTGGCAAGGGAGGCATTGACTCAAACATTTTGTGTCCCTGCACACATAAAACAAAGGATTCAACATCACACATGCATAACATATCAACTGAGATGTAGTATCAACTGTTACCTCTGGCAGAGGGTTGCTGGTCTCATAAGGAGGCACAGGCGAGTTCATCTCGCAGGGATCTTCATCAGTAAGCTTGGTAAGGCTCCTTACCAACTTCTCCGCTTCCGCATCAGATAGCTCCACTGCGCGTGAGCGGGTTGGATCAGAAGCCCCACCATATGCCCACAAAGCATGCACTCGGGCTCGGAGAGGCTGCACTCGCCTCTTGGCCATAATGGCTAGCAGATGGATCCCTGTGACCTCTCGACCAGCAGTGGTCTGAAGCTTCAGCACCTTCTCCATCAGAATGTCAGCCTCTTCGGCTTCGACTCCGGTCGGCTGGGCAATCCATGATGGCCTCTTCTTCACCAGGGCGTCTGCGTCAAAGGAGGCAACCCGAAGGTTTGGTCGCCAATGGTCACATCCTTGATGTAGAACCACTTCTGGCGCCATCCTTGCACAGACTCCAGGAAGTTGATCTTGAAGTACTCGACATCAGGTCGAGCTGTACTCCAAAACCACCAGGTCCCTTGGTGCTGTGCTGGCGCTTGACGTTGAAGATGCGGCGGAACAGACCAAAGTGGGGTGCGACGCCCAAGAAGCACTCGCAAAGGACGAAGTAACACGCAATGTGCAAAAGCCCATTGGGCGTAAAATCGTGCAATTGCACTCCATACACGTGCATCAGTGCACGAAGAAAGTTGTGAACAGGGAAGGAGAATCCCCTGTTCACAAAATCAACAAAGCAGACCCGCTCATTGGGGCCTGGGCGCGGGATTACCTCGGCACCGGGGAGGCGAACTTGAGAGTGTCCTCAGGGATCAGCCCGTCGTTCCGCAGGCCGTGAGCATCCTCTTGCTGCAGGTGGATTTGGTCCACGCGCCCTTCTCCCTCTTCAAGCCCTGGCAGCGGCTCCCGCGGCGCTGTCCGCCGATGCAGCACTCCTGCCCCTTCGGGTGGTAGGCTTCGTCATCGCGGTGGTGGTTGCACAAGCTTTGCTCTGAGGCAATGGCGATGCGAGAGGAGGAAGAAGAAGTAGCGGCGGCGGAGAGCAAATGGCAAGTAAAAACACTATTTACGCCGCCGTCCCCTTTTTAACCTCAAAAGCAAAAGAATCCGCACCGTCGATGCGAGATCGTGGGCACATAAGCAAATCTAACCGTACACGTGGCAGCCACGGAGGGCAACCGTCGCCGGCCACTCCGCCCACTACGCACGGGAATCTAGGAACTACCATCATGGCTCCGGAGAAATCGTGCCTGAACGGTCAAATCCAGTCCAAACGGCTGTACAATGGGCCCACAAGACGTGTCACGTCCCATCTCTCGCAGCACAGCGCACGCCACCGCGTGTCAGGTGGCGCAGTCGCCATAAAACGTCATCCCTGACGTCATTGCAGCAAATTTGTTCAGAAAAGATGTCGGGTTCGCCCAAAGCATATTAATCACTCGATTGTTGTCGAGTGTATGGTCACTCGACTGTCTCGATCCATATTACTCCCATCGGGAGCGTATCAAAAATTTCTTCGACTAAAGATGATCATGACTGGGTGATTCTGAGATTATCCTCCATTACAAGTAATAAAGCACAATCTCGGGGGCTACTCCCATCGGGAGCGCTGACGCGCACCCGATAGAATTATGGCAAAAGGTTTTCTTCGACTAACAAATGTAGAGAAGATGGTTTTGAGATTATCCTTCATTGCAATCAATAAAGCACAATCTCGGGGGCTACTCCCATCGGGAGCGCTGTCGCGCACCCGATAAAATAGTGTCAAAGTGTCAGTCGATGAATATATCGACTGTGTTCATATGTAAAATCATACTCGAAACATTCCCGAGTTGCGTCCGTCGCAAATACCTCGGATGCTGCACGCATAGTGCAAAGGTAAGACCCGCCGAACTTTCGAGCTGGGCTAAGGACCGTTCCAGCAACGTCAATCCTTATACTTTCCGTGTCAGCAGACATGATGAAAAATCCCGACGGACGCGTTGGGTAAAATTCAAAGTTATACTGCAGATCGACTCAGTAAGACCTCAGCGGCCTAGTCGAATCTGACCAGTTTGTTCCAGATTCGAGTCCGGGGACTCGAGTTTGATTGAAAGCTAGTAAGGTGTTACCCAAATGTGTAGTTAACCAGTCCCGATCCGTCGAGTGAACTGGGCCTGCTAAGCTATTATCCCTTGATCATCATAAGCAAAAACCACAGTCGATGAAATACTCGACATAGCCAACATGTGCTATTCATACAGGAATTCCAATTATAATGATAAGCATATGACGTGCACTTACGAATGAGTCCATGCCCGATTCTTCGAGTCAGACAAGTACTCGGGGGCTACTGACAAGGATATACATCTCGGGTACCCTACCGTGAGGGTACCTGGTGCACGTGATGACTAAAAGCCCAACTAGCGAAGATACGACTCGAAGCCCAAGACGAGAGGCCCAACAAGATGGAGTAACTTCCAAGTTTAGACATAGACATAGTCGGTTTATACTTTCCTTATGTGTAAACTAGGTCGGTTACAAACTCCCGAGACCCAGCCTATTTAAAGGCTGGGAGGGGTGCCGATCTAGGACCAAGCCATACTCGAACCACCAAAGCTCTTGCGAGATCGTCATCTCGCCGGAGCCCCTTGTAACATAATCCACATCAATAACAGACAAGCAGGAAGTAGGGTCTTTACCTCCACCCGAGGGGCCTGAACCTGGGTAAATCTTTGCCTCTGCTTGTCAGCCGACGAAACTACCAGTACTACCACGTTCTCTCCCCATAATCTCAACCCTAGGTCCTTAACCATGGGATTTGATGAGGGTACACCTCGTCACCTGGGGTATTTGATACCGGTTCTGTTGCTCACATTTGTAACTCTCAGGAGGAGTTGCGGAATAAAAGGCGCTTGGTAAAGGACGAGGTGACGATGCGCGTCGGCAACGGATCAAGAGTTGACGTGGTGGCTGTCGGCACTCTCCCTCTACATCTACCATCGGATTAGTTTTGGTTTCGAATAAATGTTATTTTGTGCCATCGTTGAGTGTAAACATTATAAGTGGGTCTTGCCTGTTACAAGACAATTATTCGTTTAAATCAGTATCAAATGGTTGTACTATTTGATGAATGATATCTTTTATGTTAATGCTCCTGAGAGTAATGGTTTATTCTTGTTGAATCTCGATCGTAGTACTCACATCCATAACGTAGATGCCAAAAGGATTAGACTTAGTGATGATACTGCCATGTATATGTGGCATTGCCTTCTCAGTCATATTGGTATAAAGCGCATGAAGAAACTCCATTCTGATGGACTTTTGGATTCATTAGATTTTGGATCTCTTTATACTTGCGAACCATGCCTCATGGGTAAAATGACCAAGACACCGTTCAGCGGATTTATGGAACGGGCGTCGGACTTATTGGGAATCATACATATAGATGTGTGTGGTCCAATGAGCGTGTCGACACGCAATGGTTATCGTTACTTCGTAACCTTCACTGATGATTTGAGTAGATACGGGTATATCAACTTAATGAAACACAAGTCTGAAACGTTTTGAAAAGTTCAAAGAATTTTAGAGTGAGGTTGAAAATCAACTCAACAAGAAAATCAAGCACCTTCGATCCGATCGTGGTGGCGAGTATTTGAGTTTTGAGTTTGGCACACATCTGAAGGCCTGTGGAATTGTGCCACAGCTTACGCCTGCTGGGACACCGCAACGCAACGGTGTATCTGAGTGACATAATCGTACTTTATTGTATAGTGTACGGTATATGATGTCTCTTACCGACTTGCCCGTATCGTTTTGGGGATATGCGTTAGAAACAGCCGCATTCATTTTAAATAGGGCTCCATCCAAATCCGTAGAAACGACACTGTATGAGATATGGCATGGCAAACCCAAGTTGTCGTTCCTGAAGGTTTGGGGTTGTGAGGCGTATGTTAAAAAACTACAGCCCGACAAACTCGAACCAAAATCGTAGAAGGTCATCTTTGTAGGGTATCCGTGGGAAATCATAGGATACACCTTCTACAACCAAGCTGAGGGCAAAACATTTGTCGCGAAGAACGGTACCTTTCTCGAGAAAGAGTTTCTCGCCAAAGGGATAAGTGGGAGGAAAATAGACCTCGACGAAATAGTTGATCCTGAACTCGAAATTCCGAGTGGCGCAACGGAAGCAGTTCCGGAACCGTCCTCCATAGATGGAGAAGGAGCAAATGTCGAGGAAGCTATTATACCGCATAGGTTTGGAAGAACCCGCACCCCTCCTGAGTGGTACGGTAATCTTGTATGCACCGTCATGTTGATTGAACAAGACGAACCTACGAGCTACAAAGTGGCAATGGAAGGACCCGAGTCCGAGAAATGGCTAGAAGCCATGAAATCCGAAATAGGATCCATGTATGACAACAAAGTATGGACTTTGATGGAGATTCCCGAAGGCGCAAGGCCGTCAAGAATAAATGGATCTTTAAGAAAAAGACTGATGCTGACGGTAACGTGAACGTCTATAAAGCTCGACTTGTCGCAAAAGGTTTCCGACAAGTTCATGGAATTGACAACGATGAAACGTTTTCACCGGTAGCGATGCTTAACTCTATTCGGGTTTTGCTAGCAGTTGCTGCATATTACGATTATGAAATATGGCAGATGGATGTCAAAACTGCGTTCCTAAATGGTAACATTGAGAAAGAGTTGTATATGGTACAACCTGAAGGTTTTGTCGATCCAGAGAATGCTGGCAAGGTATGCAAACTTCAGAGGTCTATTTATGGACTGAAGCAAGCATCTCGGAGCTGGAATCTTCGCTTTGATGAGGTGATCAAAGGTTTTAGATTTGTCCAAAATGCAGAGAGACCTGCATCTATAAGAAAATGAGTGGGATCTCAGTTGCATTCCTAGTACTATATGTGGATGATATATTACTGATTGGGGATAATGTGGATCTTATGAATAGCGTGAAGGATTATTTAAATAGTAAATTTTCGATGAAGGACATAGGAGAAGCTGCTTACATATTAGGCATTAAAATCTATCGTGATAGATCAAGACGCCTATTAGCGTTAAGTCAGAGTACTTACCTCGACAAGATATTGAAGAAGTTCAATATGCATCTAGCAAAGAAAGGGTCTCTACCGGTTGTCAAGGGAAAGACATTGAGCGTGGCTCAGTGTCCGGTGACTGCACATGATAAAGCCGAGATGGCTAAACAGCCCTATGCCTCAGCCATAGGATCGATCATGTATGCCATGTTAAGTACTCGACCCGATGTAGCATTGGCTCTTAGTTTGATGAGCCGATTCGAAAGTAATCCTGGCAAGGATCATTGGATAGTTGTTAAGAACATTCTTAAGTATCTCAAGCAAACCATGGAAATGTTTCTGGTTTATGGAGGCAGTAAAAAGGAACTTGGCGTAACAGGTTACGTTGATGCAAGTTTCTGCACAGATCCAGATGACTCGAAGTCTCAAACAGGATATGTGTTTACGGTGAACGGAGGCGCTGTGAGCTGGAGAAGTGGGAAGCAACCCATAGTAGCCCAATCTACAATGGAATCGGAGAACATTACTGCTTCGGAAGCCGCGAATGAAGCTGTCTGGCTGAGGAAGTTCGTCATCGAGCGCGGAGTGTTCCCAAGCGCGCAAGACCCCATGACCCTCTACTGCGACAACACATGCGCTATTGCTAACGCGAAGGAACCGAGGTCTCACTCAACCTCCAAACACATTCTCCGACGCTTCCATGTGATAAGACAATATATCAAGGAAGGCGAAGTGAAGATTTGCCAAGTACATACGGATCTGAATGTTGCAGATCCGCTGACGTAGCCTCTCCTACTAGACAAGCATGTGAGACACCAAGATGCTATGGGTGTCCGGCTATTACCAAGTTGTAATCTAGATTAAAGTTTACTCTAGTACAAGTGGGAGACTGAAGGAGATATGCCCTAGAGGCAATTAATAAAGATGTTTTATTTGTCATATCTTATTTGTTCATAATACGTTTTATACCATGCTATAACTGTATTAAGCGAAAACATTAATGCACGTGTGGTTTGTAAACAATCAGGTCCCTAGTATCCTCTTTACTAGTCCGTTGTGCGATTGATGATCGAGGTTTCCCGATCATGTGACATTTATGTCAGTTGACAATGGAGTCAATCATTAGGAGAATGATGTGATGGACACAACCAATATTTGTAGGACATAGTCATTACGCTTTCGACCGTGAGATCAATTTTAATTGCTGTTTCTGTAAGATACTTTGATTGCATCAAACGTCATATCTTACATAGTGTGACAATAAAGGTGTCCCTCTCGGTATCGGAAGGAAGTAGTTGAGGCGAGGGATCAAGAGCGGGATTTGCCAATCCGCATACACTACTAGGAAACATGCTATCTGTGGCGCACCCTTTTGCCTTTCTGTGGCGCATGGTGGGTGCGCCACAGTTAGCACGCCACTGAAATATATTTCTGTGGCGCATGGGTTGGTGCGCCACAGAATTCTCACATTTCTGTGGCGCGCCCACAAGATATGCGCCACAGAATTCTTAAAAAATGAAAAATTCAAAAAAATTCAGGAAAAAATGAAATAATTTGGAAAACCTAAATATTTAAAAAAAAATATTTTATTTGATTTTTTTGACCAATCTTAGATGATGACTTCCGCTAGGTCACCCATCCTCAAATTGCTCCAACCCAAGCACGCTTAACCACTAAGTTCTATTCAGCTCAGCCACCCTTGTGCTACTCAAGTTCTTATTGATATAATTATCATATCAACCCTCTTAAGCCTTGTATATGTGTGTGTAGCCATCCTCAAATTGCTCCAACCCAAGCACGCTTATTGTGTTTTTAATTTTCAAAAGTTTCAAAAACTTCAAAAGTTTCAAAAGAAATTCAAAAGTTTCAAAAAATCTCAATAAAATTCAAAAATTCTAAAAATTCAAAAAATCTCAAAAACTTAAAAAAATCTCAAAAACTTAAAAAAAAACCCAAAAATTCAACAATTCAAAAATCTCGAGTTTTTTGAAAAAAATTAATTTTTGATTTTTTATTTTGTAGAAAAAACTTCTTTTCAAAATAACTTTTTACTCTTTTGGAATTTTCCGATTCTGAGAAAAGTTCACCGGGTAAACACTGGTGAAATCGAGCTTCTTTTTCTCACGATTTTTTTGGCATATTAAACGCATTTTTTCGACGTCTTATGCAAAAGTTATGGCCGTGTCAATATTTTTTTTCGTTTTTTGCAAAAAAGGTCAAAATTCATATTTCAAAATTTCTATACCAACTAGGCACTAAAACCTAACTACATGTCAAAGGATTTTATTTATTGAATTTTTTATCATTTTCTTTTCTTTTCTGCAAAACTGAAAAGGCGCCATGCGCCACCACCATGCGCCACAGAAATGTCCCTTTCTGTGGCGCATGCAAAACTATGCGCCACAGAAATATTTTCTGTGGCGCACGGCTATTTGGTGCGCCACAGAATCCATTTCTGTCTATAGCTAGTTTCCTAGTAGTGATAGCATGATAGATACTCTGGGCACACTCGGTGAGATTGCATCAATGAGCTTGCAAGAATAGTATCGTCGGTAACGAGATCGAGCTAGGTATCACGATGCCTGAGATCGAATCTCGGACAAACTAAGTATCGCCTGGCAAAAGGTTTAAGACTTGACGTCTAAGGTTCGAACGACAAAGTTATTCGTGATCTCACAGGAACTATCACGGGTATCCATGGCCCCGCTGTTAGTCATTGATCGGATAACGGGTCTCGATCATGTCTGGAGTATTCTCGAACCGCTAGGGTGACACACTTAAGGGGAGTGACGTTTATTTAGATTGGACGCAGAAAAGAAAATAGAGAGAAGATCACCGGAAGTGTTCCGGGAGCATCCGATGAAGATCGGAGGGAAACGAAATAGTTTTCGGAGCCGGAATAAATTAGATAATATATATTTAATATTAATTAGTTGAATTAATGATTAAATATATTTTATTTATTTATTTTCGGATTTATTGACAGCCCCAACTCTAAATGGGCCTAACTTTTGGAAGAAAGGCCCATGAGGGGGGGGGAACTTCCCCCCCCCCCCAAGTGGGGCGCACCATGAGAGGTGGCCGGATGGGCCACAAGGGGCCCATCCAGGGCCGGCGCACCCCTCCCCCCATGCGGCTGCACCATGTGGGTTTAGTCCCACATGGCTAAGCCAAGGGGTTTGCACACCCTCCTCCTCCCATGAGGGGGGGGGGGAACTTCCCCCCCCTCCGAACCGCTAGGTAACCTCCCATGCATTGGAAATTCCCCAGAAATTCCTCTCTCTCTCTCTCACCTTGACCGTGACTCCGCAATTGGGTAGCGCTTGGATTGAGGTTTTCTCCACCATACGCACATCGTCGTGCCGCTGGTCTTCGGTCCAAGTCTTCTACTTCCGCTGCTTCGCTGGATCGGAGTCCGGAGGTCGTCATCTTCTCCGTACGTGTGTAAGCTCTGCGAGGCGCCACACTTGAGGCGCTTGGAGGAGTTCGTCTTCACGACCTCGAGGTCGGCTACGTCGGCTTCATCAGCAACGCCTGTGCGGGGGCATAATCCCCGCTTTTCGGTCTACAAGGGTATGTATATCGATCTCCTCTGTTACGGTATATCTGCATAGTTATAGATTCTGGCTAGTTTTTAAGGATATCGTTGTTAGGAATTTTTTTGTTTTCTGCATACGATTGATGGCCCTTCACGTAGTTACCTGCGTGAAAATTAAATGGGTTAGGTTGAGACTCCAAGTGCAGAGTGTGTAGTAAGTGGAAGACGTGTTTTCCCCATGAGGGGTGACTCGAGGGTTTAATATCGAACTCTCGGGGAATCAGTAGTGAATATTTATCTTTCCTATCCTTCTTTTGGTTACCTACAAAACAAAGTAAATGTTTTGGTCCTCAACCTCACCTAGTGGTTGTCAAGCACAAGGTGTGAGAATGATATCAAGATAATATACAATGCAAACAAGAAATAAATATGCAATGATGGTAAATAAATATGCAAGGATGGGGGTAGTAATGATAAATGACATTTTGGGTTTTATATGATAAATGCAAGATGGAAAAATGTTTTTGTATTTTCGGATTTTTAAATGGCAGAAAATGGAAAAGTGGTAAAAGTGGTTGAAAAGGTGTTTCTTATGATTAAAAATGGACCAGGGTTCATGGTTTCACAAATGCACTCTCTCTTTAATAAAGTGGTAGACAATGGAACACTAGAGTTGACATATGAGATTGCAACACAACAGTTTAATGACTTGTTATAATTATATGGGCATCACGTCCTAACATAGACACCTTTTGGTTATTAGTCTCTCTTATACTCCACCAAGATGCGAACTAAATCATAACACCTCAGTAATTAAGATAACTCAGAGTATAGCAATAAGTATCATGACATGAAGTTAAAATAAGAACATGCTAGATCTAGTCATAGAGGAAGTGGCAATGGTCACACCCACATCTCCGGTAGCATGGTATTTCTTTTTATCCCTAGTGAGGCAACAAAGTAAGGTAAAACACCCAAGTGGATCGCAGAACTTTCTCTCACGTTCACTGCACTAGCCACCCCCCGTTACTCCAACTAATGCACACGTTCCCCCTCACACGCTCTCATAAACATGCTTGATCATGACAAGTAAATAAGAACGGGGTACATAATATGCATCTACTTTCATAACTGAAACAAAACCATTGCAATCTCAAACATATATTAACTCATAAAAAGATCAACCACAAAGGTATTACATAGATGACCGTAATCATGTTCAGCAGCTCATACGGTACTAATTAGTGAAGCTCAATAGAGGAGAGATATATAAGTTACTTCCACAAACCCATAGTCCAGAGGTGGACTACTCCCTCTTCATCATGGAGACGGTGGAGAAGTCGTTGGAGAAGATGGAGACCACGCCGGCAGCGCCCCGCCGGAGTTTTCCCCCTCCAATCTGCAACTCCAGGTCTCTGTTTCGGTGTTTCTTTGTTTCTGCGGCGCTCCTTTCCGAAGGGCGTCGGGGACTATTTTTATAGTCGGTTTTAGGTCAAGACGGAGTCGTGGGCGAAAAGATCGATGGCAACGGAGCCTCGAGGCTCCAGATGGTGGGTCCCACGCGGCCCATGTACCTGGCCGCGTGGGCCACCCCCTTTTGGGCCTCGGGCCTCCGCTTGTTCGCTTCCTTCGCTCCCAAGTCTTCTTCCTTCCAAAAACTGATGCTCGTAAATTTCCAGGTCATTTGGACGTCGTTTGGGTCCATGAAACATTAAAATATAGAAATAGGGTTTTCTGCCTGTGCAGGGTTAATTCCATAAAAAAAAGGAAACATATCAAATATTCCCAAAATCATTATAAAACAGTGATATAACCCTTATATGATGCAAATATGACTGGAATATAAGTAAAATAATGCAAAGTTCGTGTATGCATTTTACATGCATCAACGATCTCCTTCAATATGACAGCGATATAACAATATATGTGGGAAAGGCCACGGCTAACATGCTTGCAAATCCTGTTACTCGCATGCACTTTATGATTGAATTCTCTAGCAAGCAATACGCAAATCCTAGAAGATTAATAAATGTAAAACGCAACCATACCATTAAGATATAAAAGGCCCCCCTTCATTCCCATGTGTATCAATTGCCATAAACAAGAAAGGTATTTTGTCAATCTAGCTTCCAATAATATAGTTTTCTCAACATAGTACTAGGATGGACCAGGTGCCATAAGCTCACTAGAGTGATCTCTCCTAACAATATAGCAAGTGTTGGATGAACAAATTGCAATTGGGGAATATTAAATTATAATTATCTTTACTATTATGATTATGAATATTGATGGCATGATTCATATAGTCATTACGTTGAAGGTAAATAGACCGTACAACTACACTGCATCTATATCTAATACTCGTTTTGAGACGCTATCCAGCATGCATCTCTAAAAAATTAAGTTAAAAACAGAGCATTACCTTAAGTATGACATAATGTAAACAGTAAATTCATCATCCAAATGTGATAAAGAAATCATTGATTTATCCTTAGTGCCAACAACGCCTTGCACATTTTACCCGTATGGTGTCACTCAGCTATAAAAATTTGCATGGTTGAACCCACTATCATACACAAAACTCTCTCTTGGAAATCTAAATAAAATATGACATCAAATGACAGCAACATAACAATATATGTGGGAAAGACCACGGCTAACATGCTTGCAAATGATGTTACTCGTATGCACTTTATGATTGAAATATCTAGCAAGCAATCCGCAAATACCAGAAGATTAATAAAGGTAAAATCCAACCATAACATTAAGATATAAAAGGCCCCCTTTATTCCCATGTGTATCAATTACCATAAACAAGAAAGTATTTTGTCACTCTAGCTTCCAATAATATAGATTTTCGACATTGAAAGAGCATGTGTTGCCCCATGCGTGGTTTTGGTAATTAATGACAATCCTTATGGACTAATGTTTGCATTGAGATATACTTGTAGATCTTGTCCATAGGTAAAGATTGGAGTTCATGTGTTGGACTCTAGAAGATTACATGATGATCAATGCTCTATTCAATGGTTTATATGAAGAATGGTCATGTGTAGAGTTGAGCTTATTGCAAGCATGGCTTGGAAAAGAAGATTGAGTGAACTTCATGTTTATCTCCAAGCCATCATCTATATCAAGAGAAGAATATGAAGTGCAAGTGGTTACATGAAGACGGAGCTTAGCGAGGCTATCCCATAATGGAGTATGGGGGAGCATTAGGAGAAGTCTTCATCAAGCATGTGCTAGCAAGCACAATCAAGAAAGGTGTTCCAACTTGAGAGAGTCAAAATCGTCATCATCTAGCTCAAGTGGAATGCACAACGCAAAGGTATGATCTTGATAGGGTTTCTATTTTACCGGTCTCATGGTGTTAGTGAGAGACCGGGTTATAGGATAGACGGCGTACTATCAAGAGGGGCTCTCAAGTGAGTAACTTGATCGCATCTTTGTGGAGAGCTCAAACCTTTGCATACTCGGCATTTCATCTTTCTTGGTTCTTATTTGGCTTTTATCCATGTGACGATTTAGAGCTTGTTTTCATCTCCATACCAAGCTCTAATTCATCAAAAACGGATTTCATTTGAATATCTTGTGGTGTTTTTGATGTTGGAGGTTTTACCGGTTTGTCTTTTCTAAGAGAGGTCAAACTCTCCACTTGTGGTTTCCTCCTCACATGATGTACTATGATGTGTATATTCATAATCTTCTGTGCTTGTGAGTATCTTTCAAACAAGCCCAAGATCATAGAAAACGGAGTCCGGATGAGAAACATATTACGGTTTTGGTTTGGAGGTTTTATCGGTTGTTCTTTTGTCAAGAGGTCTTACCTTTCCCCATTTGGTTTTATCCTCCATTGTTGGACTATGATGTTTCTATGCATGATCTTGTAAAGCTCTTCGTTACGATTCCAACGAGCCAAAGATCATCGAAAACGGAGTTCGGATGCTCAAGATATCTTAGTTTTCGTGTTCGGTGTTGCTGTAGTTTTTTCCTGGCCGGAGTCTCCGGTCTAAGCAGTTTTCCTGCAACGGCTCTTTTTTGGGAGACCTATAAAAGGCCCCTTCTTCCCCAAAGAGCCCAAGTTTTCCACAGCTCGTTTTTCTCTCTCTCTCTCCCACCATTGTTGACCTTCGAAAGCTTGCCCCTCTCCCAATTCCTCCCATGATTCTTGCATATCTTTGAGGGATTTGAGAGAGGAGATCTAGATCTACATTTTCACCAATCCATCTCTCCTCTAAGTGAGGGGAACCTAGTAGATCTTGATCTTGGAGTTCTTGGTGTTTCTCCTCTTGTTCTTCCTCTTCTTCCCCCCATAAGCATTAGTTGCTTGTGGTGGGATTTGAGAGTGAAGGATTTGAGCACTTGTGCTCTTGCCTTTTGCATTTCGTGCATCGGTGTGCTCTCCACGAGATTCGTGGAAGTTGAAAGCTTGTGAACTTGTTACTCTTGGGTCTTTGGACCCTAGACGCCCGTGTGGTGGTTGAGACCCTTGTGTGGTCACTTGTAGCTGTTCGGGAGCCCCCAATCCCGTTGTGGGTTGTGCCCCGGATCGTTGTTGAAAGGCTCCGGATTTCCGCCTCGAAGGATTCCGATAGTGGAAGGTGAACCAAACCTTTGTGGTGCGGTTCATCGGAGAAGAAGGTGAAACCTTTGTGGTTGTTGAACCATTGTGTTGGTTCACACCTCTCCAACGAGACGTACTCCCTTAACAAGGAGGAACTCGGGAATACATCCTCGTCTCCGCGTGCCTCGGTTATTTCTATACCCGAGCTTTTTACTTATGCACTTTACATTGTGATAGCCTTCGTGCTTGAAGTATTCTATTGCTATCACCTTGTTGCTTGTCTTGCTTAGCATAAGTTGTTGGTGCACATAGGTGAGCCTAGTTTATTTAGGTTGTTGGCTTGTTAATTTAAACACATAGTTTTATTCCGCAATTATCAAGCCTAAACCGGAAAAGTTTTAATCGCCTATTCACCCCCCTCTAGGCGACATCCTTGTCCTTTCAATTGGTATCAGAGCCTGGGCTCTCTTTTTGGGCTTTACCGCCTAGAGAGTAAAGATGTCGTTTAGAGAATTAGTGCACAATCCCATTTTAAATTCGATGGCACAAATTATGATGTTTGGAAAATTCGCGTGCTTAACCTTCTTCGGGACATAGACCCACATTTAAGAGAATTGTAGATATGGGTTTTTCTTCTCCAAAGGAGGATGAGGAAAACTCTTATCTCGATACTCTTGTATCTAATGTCTTATATGTGTTTTGAGCGATGTAGTTCTTGCATCAATCATGCCTTTTCGGAACGCTCATGAGCTTGGACCAAGCTTCAAGATATATGAAGTGTCCAATATTATTGAGGATGATTGTTCTCCTCCACCTCCGGCCGTGACGAGTTCACAACTTCTTCCACTTCACCAACATGTGATTTGTCACAAGGTAATGATATGGTGAGTGGTGATAGAAATTGCTTTGTTGATGGTGAATATTCTATTGACTATACTTCATCTCTATCTCATTGCAATGATCTATCTTTGGACTTAAACACTTCTAGCACTCCAAATGTTTTACATGCTAGTGTTGATAGTCCTTGCATATCATGTAATAGTTGTTTAACTAAATCTCATGATGATATGCTTCATTCGTCTTGTTGCCATGAAAACAATACTTCCATATCCTCTATTTCTTGTGTGGCTAACAATGTAGAGGAATCCAACATTTGTTGGAACAAGACGTGGATCTCAATGGTGCTTCAAGTATCTCTTCACCATCTTTGCCCACTACTCATTTTTGCCTTATGGCTAAGGATTCAAAGGTTTCTCCACCTTTGGAACCCTCTACATCTTGTGATGATGTGGATGAGGATTCTCATGGAGCGCTTATGGATGTTGAATCCATAACAAAGAAGGGTGAGATGGTATTTGGTGCTCTCCCCAAAGGTAGCAAAGCTATCCCTCCTCTAAGTGAAATCATTGTTTATGCTATTAAGAGTAGGGAAATCATTGAGGACTTGGAAACTCAATTTCTCGAGAAATGTCAAATTGAGAGAGAGGATGCCGATGAAAAGGCATCCTTAATGAATGCCCTTGAGAAGAGCAAGAGCTTCGAGTGTCTCTTGAAGAGCAAGAGCTTGTCTCTTGAGAGAAACTTGAATCTCTTGATGATCAAATGATCTTATTATTGCTAAAATCATTAAGGAAAGAGATCATGCTATTGCTAAATATAAAGTGCTTAAAAAGGAAAAAGTTGAATTTGGTGTTGGCAATGCTAGACTAATTGAGGATATAGAGAGACTTGACAAAGCTCACAAGGCTTTAGAAAGTGAACACTCTCTCCTTATCAAGTCTCATGATCAACTCCAAACTCAACTATCTAAAATGATGAGCTTGCCAAGTTGTCTTCTTCCATTTCTAATGTTAATGATGCTTGTGCTACTAACTCCACTTCTTGTGAAGCATCTATTTTGAAGGAGAATGTTGAGCTAAGGGCTCAACTTGAGTTGCTAACTAGCAAGTATGGGAAATTGGAAGAAAGTCATGAAAAGCTTCTAGCTCTAATGATGATCTTCTAGCATCCATGCTAGGCTAAAGTTAGCTCATGAGGCTATTACAAAGGTAACATCTTGTGAGCCTCATGTGGACAAGGCACAACTTCTACTAAAATGCTTATTGCCATGTGCTAGTCCTAGTAATTCACATCACAATATTGCTACATCTTGTGATGAATTACTTTCTATGCCTTGTTGCTCTAACAATGAAGCTTCTACTTCCTCTAGTGTTTTGTTGATACTAACCATGTAGAGGAATTAAATGAGCTCAAGGCCCAAGTCACTTCTTTGAAGAAAGACTTGGAAAAGCGTCATGTTGGGGATTCTACACTTGACAATATGTTGAGTGTTCAAAGACGCCCCAATGACAAGAGTGGACTTGGATTCAACTCCAATATAAGAACAAGTCCAAGTATAACAAGAAGAACAAGGGCCAAGAACAAGTCAAGATTCGGCCAAGATTGTTTGCTTCAAGTGCAAAGTTGAAGGGCACCATGTTAGATCTTGCCCTTTGAAGAAGAAAGCTCTTAGTGAGAAGCAACAAGGGAAGAAGCCTCAAGTTCAAACTCAAGTTCCTCAAGTTGAAGAACGGCCTCTTCCCAAGAAGAATCAAGCTACCCTCCTCAAGTCAAGACTCCAACTAAGAAGAGAGGAGGAAGTAGATGTTGCTACCTATGCCGTGAGAAGGGTCACGTTGCTTCTTCATGCACAAATGGTACCTTATCCAACCCCATTATTATTGATGATGATTATTCTCTTCGGAAGGATAAGGTTGGCAATGTGTTTGCCAAATATGTTGGTACTCAAAGTGGTGTCAAGAAAAGAACCATTTGGGTTGCCAAACCTATTGTGACTAACCTCTTAGGACCCAACTTGGTTGGGGACCAACAAGCTAAAACTTGATCAATAGGTGTTGTTGGAGGGCATTGGAGACTTGGCTACTTATGAAGAATTAAGGGATCTTCATCAATTATATTTCTCAAGCCAAGTCATTTGGATTATATTGTTCTATCTCATATCCAATGTTCCTCCTTGCGGTAACTTTTATTTAAATCATATATACATTGAAAGTTGCTTGCACCCTTGCATGTGTTAGGTTTTGTACCTTGCTAGTGTTTGTATGTGTTGTGCTCTCTACTTACTTATCTTGAGTAATCAAGTATGTGTATGTTGGTTTGCACACCATTTACTTGTGTTGAGCCTTATTGCTTTTATTTGATATCTTATCTTGTTGGCTCTCTTTTTGAGAGATTAATGGACTATCCATTTTGGGGGAGTGATATGCTTCGTGCACTTCACAATCCTAAAATGTGTGTACATGAGGAATACCACTTAGTGTTGATATATAATATTATCTATTCTCTATGTGGTATGTCATGCTCATGAGAAATTCAAATTCTATAATGTCCATTAATTTCTCGAGTTGGTTTTTTTGCCTCTTGTTAAAAATTGGATTATCACATTATGGGGGAGTAATAAGCTATGTGCATATTACAACCTAGAAAATGTGAACATGTGAGGTATTGCCACCTAGAATTGATTTGTTATTAATCTTATTCCTATGTGGCATGTTGCTCAAACAAGTTCCATTTGTAAAATGATTTTTTTAATCACTCTTTTGGATCTTGTTTGTGATGGACATTCTTGGTACGGTTTTCCCCAAATATGTTCGCATATCCTTTTGGGAAATCGATTGCTTCAAGCTACTCTTTGTAGTGGCTTTGCATGATCGCGTGAATACTTGAAGCTATCAAGAATATCTATCTTTTAAGCTTTGGCCTTTAAATCTTATCTTTTGCCATATGCTTATTTGTTGTGAAATTGGTCTTCAATATCATTCTATATACCACCGAGAAATATCTCTATATACTCCTTGTCCATGACAAGTGATACTCATAATTGTGGTGAAATTTGTAGACCATCTTCACTTTGGCTTTGCTTTGAATTGCCTTATTTTATTGCCAAGGATTTTTTTGATCTAACTCTCTTGTCTTCCTTGTATCTTTTGGATCCTTGTTGCTCTACTCAAAATTTGTTTTATGCTTCTTGTTAGGAAAAGCAATGATCCCAATCTTGTGCATTACATTCAAAAGTCATACTTCTTGATAATGCACTATTCTTGGGAAGCTATCCTACATTGAGTAGAACATCATTCTTTAAATTGGTTTTGCATCTTATTGCTTTCCTTGAACATGACTAGTGTTTGAATAATATGTATGGAGAGTGATGATCCCATTTGTGTGCATTTTGTATTCAAATGCAAGAT
Source organism: Poa pratensis (assembly GCA_947311845.1). Lineage (NCBI taxonomy): Eukaryota > Viridiplantae > Streptophyta > Magnoliopsida > Poales > Poaceae > Poa > Poa pratensis. Next base: position 19,224,339 of record CAMZMU010000102.1, on the reverse strand, counting down.
CATAAATAATGCACAAATCTTGGGGGAGCAATCCTATATGCTTTTGAACATTAGTTGTCTTCAATTGGTATTTGATCCCGATGACGTGTCTCTTTGGAAGACAAACATTTCTCGTCTTGGTACTTTGTGCCATCATGAGAAGTGTAGAGGGTTTGGTTTATTCCTTGATGATATTTTCATCAATTGGTATCTTACTTTCATTTGGCATCTTTTCAAAGTGGTATCTTCAATCATGTGTTGATTTGGTCTTTGATATAATTTGGACAATTTTTTCTTGTCACACTTGTGTGTGCTTTCTTGGTTTAATTGGTGTTTTGTCCAAATTGTATCTCTTTGGTTCTTGAAAGTCTTGTGCATGCATATTTACTATATGTATATCTTATGGCATGCTTACTTTCGTTGATCCAATATATAGGATAAACTCCATCAAATCCTAAATGGCTAAGATGTGCATGAAATTCAATTTCATATCAATATGCACATATTTATGTGGAGTTTGTCCTATGTATTGTAGTTGCTCTAACTACTTTGGACCCAATGAGTTTGGGTACCATTTGTACTTGAATTTGTTTTAGGTACTTGGAGATGCATTGGAAGCTTGTCTCATTTACAAGGAAGGTGTTATCACCATGTGCTTATTGGAGCCAAGCTCGGATGATCGTGAACTCTTATCTTCTACATCACCAATGCTATCTCGGTAACAAGTATCTACCTCATGCATATTTCTCTAGCTTTCAACCTTGTGTAGGTTGTATTTGGCATGAATTTCTCTTGTTGCAATTCATTTGGTTCTTGCAAAACAACTTTATTGCAAATGTGGCAAGCCGGGATGATTACATATCAAGGGGAATATATATAATCATTTTCATGATTCACCAATCCCAAATATGTTAATCTAGCACTTTCTACTCTATGTCTCACATATGCAATATTGATGTTTTCAAAATCATTTGCCTTTTGCGATACTTGTTATCTTTCTCGGAGCATCCCATTTTTCACCTTATCCCTTGTGGATATTTTTGATGCTATGATGAGATTGTGTTGGAAGTTCATCTATATCCTTCTAAGATAAAATTGAGCTTTGTGCTATGCTTTTAAGCAATGATCTTATTGGTATATATATGACTTCCTCTTGGATATCATGTTCTTCACCGTTGTATCTATTTTGTGTGTGCATGTTTCTTTTTGGACTTATATCTTCATGATTATGTCTAATTAGAAACTTATACACATGAGAGTAGCTACATCTTTAATTGGTATTCCAATTCTTTAGTGACCACCTCTTATTGCTTTTGATTCTTTGGTGGTTTCTAAAAGGCACAAGCTTTGTTTTCATTTGGTATTTTTTCTTAATAAGCTTGTGGACCTATTTGCTACTCTTTGTTTGTGTTCAAAATTATCTAGGAGGGAGTGAGGATTCCATGTTGTGCACCATATTTGAAAATCCTACTTTGTGCACGTACCTTGGGGAGTTCCCTCTTGTTTTTAGAACACTTTTTCGGATCCTTTGTTTGTTGCTTCTTTTGTCGAAGTATCTTTCAATTTGTTTTCTTTTGCAATCTTTGGATCCTCAATATAGTTTGATCTCCTTCCAATATTCGTCATTGGATATGTGCATTTGATTTCACTCATATTATGAGAAATGCACACATTATGGGGGAGCTCTTACTATATTGGCCTTCTAAATTTTTCCTCCCATTTCGGCAATCGATGCCAATGGGGGAGAAGTTTAGAGGGTTTAAGGGAATTTGGTTTTATGCTTTAGTTTCGTTCTTAAGCATTTGCCTTTCATGCTCTTGCATCCTTGCTCTTTGTGTTGCATGGTTGCTTAATTCATTATATAAACCCTCGTAAAAGGGATTGTCATCAATTACCAAAATGGGGGAGATTGAAAGTGCATGTGTTGCCCCATGCGTGGTTTTGGTAATTAATGACAATCCTTATGGACTAATGTTTGCATTGAGATATACTTGTAGATCTTGTCCATAGGAAAGATTGGAGTTCATGTGTTGGACTCTAGAAGATTACATGATGACCAAGGTTCATCAAGGGTTTATATGAAGAATGGTCATGTGTAGAGTTGAGCTTATTGCAAGCATGGCTTGGAAAAGAAGATTGAGTGAACTTCATGTTTATCTCCAAGCCATCATCTATATCAAGAGAAGAATATGAAGCGCAAGTGGATACATGAAGACGGAGCTTAGCGAGGCTCTCCCATAATGGAGTATGGGGGAGCATTTGGAGAAGTCTTCATCAAGCATGTGCTAGCAAGCACAATCAAGAAAGGTGTTCCAACTTGAGAGAGTCAAGATCGTCATCATCAGCTCAAGTGGAATGCGCAAGGCAAAGGTATGATCTTGATAGGTTTCTATTTTACCGGTCTCATGGTGTTAGTGAGAGACCGGGTTATAGGATAGACGGCGTACTATCAAGAGGGGCTCTCAAGTGAGTAACTTGATCGCATCTTTGTGGAGAGCTCAAACCTTTGCATACTCGGCATTTCATCTTTCTTGGTTCTTATTTGGCTTTTATCCATGTGAGATTTAGAGCTTGTGTTCATCTCCATACCAAGCTCTAATTCATCAAAAACGGATTTCATTTGAATATCTTGTGGTGTTTTTGATGTTGGAGGTTTTACCGGTTTGTCTTTTCTAAGAGAGGTCAAACTCTCCACTTGTGGTTTCCTCCTCACATGATGGACTATGATGTGTATACATAATCTTGTTGTGCTTGTGAGTATCTTTCAAACAAGCCCAAGATCATACAAAACGGAGTCCGGATGAGAAACATATTACGGTTTTGGTTTGGAGGTTTTATCGGTTGTTCTTTTATCGAGAGGTCTAACCTTTCCCCATTTGGTTTTATCCTCCATTGTTGGACTATGATGTTTCTCTGCATGATCTTGTAAAGCTCTTCGTTACGATTCCAACGAGCCAAAGATCATCGAAAACGGAGTTCGGATGCTCAAGATATCTTAGTTTTCGTGTTCGGTGTTGCTGCAGTTTTTTCCTGGCCGGAGTCTCCGGTCCCAGACCGGAGTCTCCGGTGTGCGCGTTTCGTTTTTCGCTCCTCAGGACGGCAGCCTCGGGTGGGGGGGTCCGGAGTGACCCCGGAGTCTCCGGACTAAGCAGTTTTCCTGCAACGGCTCTTTTTTGGGAGACCTATAAAAGGCCCCTTCTTCCCCAAAGAGCCCAAGTTTTCCACAACTCGTTTTTCTCTCTCTCTCCACCATTGTTGACCTTGGAAAGCTTGCCCCTCTCCCAATTCCTCCCATGATTCTTGCATATCTTTGAGGGATTTGAGAGAGGAGATCTAGATCTACATTTTCACCAATCCATCTCTCTCTAAGTGAGGAGAACCTAGTAGATCTTGATCTTGGAGTTCTTGGTGTTTCTCCTACCTTGTTCTTCCTCTCTTCTCCCCTCCATAAGCATTAGTTGCTCGTGGTGGGATTTGAGAGTGAAGGATTTGAGCACTTGTGCTCTTGCCTTTTGCATTTGGTGCATCGGTGTGCTCTCCACGAAGATTCGTGGAAGTTGAAAGCTTGTGAACTTATTACTCTTTGGTCCTTGGACCCTAGACGCCCGTGTGGTGGTTGAGACCCTTGGTGTTCACTTGTAGCTGTTCGGGAGCCCCCAATCCCGTTGTGGGTTGTGCCCCGGATCGTTGTTGAAAGGCTCCGGATTTCCGCCTCGAAGGATTCCGATAGTGAAAGGTTAACCAAACCTTTGTGGTGCGGTTCATCGGAGAAGAAGGTGAAACCTTTGTGGTTGTTGAACCATTGTGTTGGTTCACACCTCTCCAACGAGACGTACTCCCTTAACAAGGAGGAAGTCGGAAATACATCCTCGTCTCCGCGTGCCTCGGTTATTTCTATACCCGAGCTTTTTAATTATGCACTTTACATTGTGATAGCCTTCGTACTTGAAGTATTCTATTGCTATCACCTTGTTGCTTGCCTTGCTTAGCATAAGTTGTTGGTGCACATATGTGAGCCTAGTTTATTTAGTTTGTTGGCTTGTTAATTTAAACACATAGTTTTATTCCGCAATTATCAAGACTAAACCGGAAAAGTTTTAATCGCCTATTCACCCCCCCCCCCTCTAGGCGACATCCTTGTCCTTTCAGACATACTACTAACTCTCAGATGCAATCCATAGATAAATAGGTCGGAGAGCGCATATAAGACTACAAATCATGCGGTAAGATATATAAAGAATCTTAATATAACTCATGAATAAATCTGATCAGAAAGTGACAGTTCATCATATCCCAACACCGGTTATAGCAGATGGATTTCAATCATGTAGCATGTAGCGCGGCTCATGAGATTATTGTATTGAAAATAGAGAGAGATTGAGAGAGAGAGGATTTGCAACTCAATTATGTTGGATTGTTTATGGCTACCTTTTCACCGTCACCCCTTTCACGTTTCTAATTCGAAGCTATTTTCTAGGGCGAGTCAACAATTCGTGGAAGTGTCCAAACATCCTATTGAAGTTGCCGTTGGGCACCGACCGCCATTTATCTGGATACGGTGTCCGAACACCGTACAGACGTGTAGAATTTAGGGCCATCCGGACATAGTTTGGTGCCGTTGGAGATCCTCCGAGTGGCAAGAAGAATACTCGGCTTATACTCCCTCCGTTCGGAAATAGATGTCTTGCATTTGTCTAGATTCGGATGTAGGTAGACATATTTTAGTATACTCCAAATTTGGACAAATAGAAGACATCTATTTCCGAACGGAGGGAATACATGTCACCGATACCATAGTAGTTCGAGGCACGTGAAGGCCAGATAAGCAGGCTTTATTTTACTTCTACCCGATTTCGCAACGTGGTCCTAAGTGCACGCAATAGATTACTGAAGTTGGAGTGTTTGTGTGTAGAAATCTCGATAATTAATTTGCTATAATCTTGTTAATTAATCCGATTGATTGCTTAGTTACTTTGCAAGTTCGCCACCTAAAAATATATCCTGAGCGCTGAGATCAGACGTCGCCATCTTTGCTTGACCAACGCCGTTACCATTGACAAACCTATCCCCCCATGACGAGAAAGGTTGGAGACGACCGTAGTGGGGTAGGTGGCTAATGCAGCCACGGCGACAAAGCCTCGACGTCGACGGCATATTCTAGCAGCGGAAAGCATCTGGACTGGGCATGTGCTCAAGTCGTACCAATTCAGTTCAACGATGAGGGCTGTGGCGTGAGTGCAATCTAAACGCACTTTCCTCGCACTCGCAGTCTCATCTGTTTTCTTGCTTAACTACACCGTCGTAGATCGGCAGCCCTGCCGTAAAATGACCGGAGTTGGTCTAGTTTACGTGATCTGGGTGACAGTTTGAGAAGTTTACTATGCTTGCGGCGAGAAGAAGCCGTCGGGTTGGGGGACCTATTACAGCTTGCCGTCTTGGACTGAAAGATCCGTAAGAAATATCGTACAGTTAGCAGGCGTAATTTTCCTTGATCTGGTAGTAACCTTTTTTTTCAAGAAAATGGCAGGAGCACTGCCTTTCTAAGAGAATTGTACAAACAGGTTGGGGTGTTTACGGGAGAACCCGCAATAAAAACCCCTCGCACGGCATGCGGATTGCTCGCGGATTACGAATATATTCGGTTCCCCGGGCCGGAGCGGCCATGACACTTTCTGGCCAAAACAACACAATTTTGACTATGATTTTTCACTTTAATATGTCTAAAAATAGTATAATTTGAAAAGGTATTTCGCATGCCAAAAAACCCAAACGATGTCATTTATACAAACTCAACCCGTAGGCTTCATAATCATTAACTGTCAAAGACATGAATTAAAGATGATGTAAAAATAATGCACACGTTACATTTTAGACCATAGTGAGTACATGGATAGATTTTAACATAATAAAATGATTATTTTGCCAGAAAAAAATACCATCACAGGATTCTCGTGACGTAAGAACAAAACAATGTGACCGGCCACAACAAGTTTAGTTACCATGTTACTCTCTTTCCGGTGAGTGATGCAGGTTTTACAGAAAAATATGTAAATAGATTTTCATATTTAATTTCGTGCAACAAATTTTTATTTCATAGACTGTCATGGGACTTGTGTGCACCAGATGATAACAAGAACATTGCATAAGAGCATATCAAATAATAAAATTTTCATATGGATTTATACTATAATCTAAACTATTTTTCCAATGGTGATTACTTTAAACAATATTGTTCCAATACGAAGTACAAAACATGCACACTTTGTTAATTTTTTGACTTGCCAGATAATTTTGAGCACGAAAAGTAGGATCATTAGTTCAGTTTATGCTCTACAAGTTTCCATAAATATGCTTACTTTCATACAATAGAAACTGATATTAAGACATTTCTTAGATCATACTATTTACGAATGTTTACCATAAATATTTATAAAGTATATAGATTACACATTGTAGAAAATATAGTTCTATAACAAACTTTCTTATAAAATGTTCATATTTTTATCAACATAACTGGTCAACTTTATTATACGGTTGACTTTTAACTGAATTTATACATCTTATTTTGAGAAATAGAGAGTATCAAGATCATCTCTAACCAGACACCCCAAATCGGTTTTATTTTTCTGGGACATGTCCAGATAGAGAAGGTTCCAAATAGCTATCCAACTCGTACCCAAGCTTGTATTATTTGTCCGGTTGTCCGCCCATCTCCAACCCATCACATACTTCCTCCGTCCATAAAAGGATGAGATCCCCTCTCCCTCCTGCCGCCGGGCGGCGAGCGGAGGGAGAGGGGCCAGCGATATGGCCGATGGAGCTCGGGGGAAGTTTTCCGCCGCCGCCTGGCTCCTAGAGCTTTGTCCAGTTGTGTGTAGGGCCCGTGTCATTCTTTTGACCTTGTCTCCTTCTCCATCAATTATCTGCAAGTGACCGGATAATTTTAAGATATATGGCTGGAAACATACACTTTTCATGGTCCAAAGCGGACACCATTCGGACATGTTTTAGTTTCCAAGTTTGCCCATCATCCGCGAATTAATCGAATCGAGGATGCGAATCTGCAATGCTCACTGTGACCGTGTGGCTTGTGATCGAGCACGTGGCACGATCCTTCCCTGTCCCCACGCGTTCCGCGTGCTGGCTGGCCAAAGCGAGACGCCAAGAGCCGGGAGGGACGCTCACCGCCGGCGCGAGCACACCCTGCGCCGGGGTGCTCGGCCGCCGTGGCCGTGACGTGACTTGTGGTGGTGGCGCGGCAGATGCGTGCGGCCAAGGACAGAGCCATTACGTGCCACAACCAGCACCACGTCAGCAGAGACCACAGCGTAAAGTAGCTTCCCCCAACCTTATCTCTTCGTCTGAGGCGATAAGGAGGCGACTGGGCGGAGCTCCATTTCCTCGCTCTGCTGCGGCCAAGCCCGGCGGTTCCCTCCCCCTCCGTCGGCCGCTCCGGCGGCGGGAGGGTGGGGGAACCCTGGTGCTTCGGTCTCAGTGTGTAGATAGCAGGAGTTGGGTTTCGTGTGCCGCGGCTCGGATGAGGACGGCGGCGGCGCGTCGGCGAATAAGGTGGCCCCGGTTCTACTCTTCTCGGTGCTCTTCCATGGAGGGGCGGCGAGGAATCGGTGGCTCTCTGGTGTCTAGCCGTGGTCGGCGAGGCGGTGGCGGCGACCATGGTATGGACTTTTGTCCTCCAGCTTCATCCCTGCTACGGCGGCGACTGCTCCCTCGTCTCCGTGAGGCTTGTGAGGTTGGCTCTTGGAGCTCTTCGTCGGTCGTCGTCTCTGCCGGCGGCGGTGGTGTGGCGACTGCGGCGTTCCCCAGTTTTTGCCGGTGGCTCCTGCTGGCGTTGTTGAAGGTGGTGGCGTCTGGAGGTGGTCGTGCGGGGTGGAGAGGGCGCTGGTCGTGGCCGTTCATCGTCTTCAGGTGCCGTCACGGCGTGGCGGCCGACTTTCTTCAACCAAAGACTTGCTCTCTGGCTGTGGTGTGTTGGCGGTTCGGCTTCATCTTCTCCGGCGTAGATGCTGGTGTCGCTTGGTTGTTCTGGATTGTTGTGTGCGTATGTATGCTCTTCTGTATTTTGGTCTTTGTACCCTCTCTTGCTTGAATACATGCGCAGGTTGTTCTCAAAAAACCAGCACCACGTCCGCGCTCTTGCGTCGTGGCACAGGTGACGTGGGCGGAGGTGAGGAAGAGGCTCGCGCCACGTCGACGCCATCGGCCATCGATGCCGGGTGGGACACACCGCCGTTGGTGTCACAGCTAGGTGGGGTCGCTTCTCCGACTGGCACAGGTTAACCGCTAACGTGTGTGTGTCTTTTGGTTCTTCGATCGAACTGTTGCTGGCATTTCAGTATTTGGAGCGACTACACACCCATGTTTGCATACAGATTACGAGATGGCCATGTTGCTTGCCCGTGAGGCATGAGCTAAAGGGTACGTTCGGAACAAGGGACTTCTCCGGCCGGCGCAGCACAAGGAATGAGCCGATCGATCAATCCATGTGAAATTCATAAGGTCCAAGCACTATGCACTACGCAAATTACAAGCTAAACAACACTCCGGGACGCTACGATATCCTGACGTTTCACTTTGTCCCGTAATTCATAAGGGAACTGTTCTTCTTAGTTTTATATTACATCCTCGGATGTGAGTAAACTCACTCACTCATCGCGTTCAAATCCTCATACATTATAATCTCGACGATGTTGCACCATTTTTTTTAATGAAATGCTACGAGATCCTTCTCCTATTATTCTTAAAAGTATGATACTTCTCGACAAATAACCCAAGTTTATATATACGATGATTGAACAAAGTTCTTACATAAAAACTGCATAAAAGGCCTTCAAAAATTGTTGCCTCCAACTCCATCTTTTGCAAATTGTCTTTTCACCAAGCCTTCAATGAACCAACTCAGACGATCAAAGCCACACAAGCTCAATTAACTTCATAAGTTTTGGAAAGCCCTATGAGCCGCTCACCATGATAGGCGAGACTTAAGATCGTTGAAAGTATTATGGTTTGGGCCACATCCCTTGCAAGGAGGACAGATGAGCGGCTTGTTCGTTCATGTACGGGAAGAGGAGTGGTAGCATAGAAAAGTAAAATGGTGAACGGTTCACTCAACCGAAATTAACATAACACGTGGCGCAATCATCGCCATGATAGGCCGAAGCACCGGTCATCACCCAGTTGGATCTACAGCCAACAACCTGGTGGAAGAAAATGCCACAAGATCTTAGATCATGTTTGTTATATCTACCATGACGGCACACCAGGGCATGGATAGAGTTGTGAGACATTTATTCCGTATGACGTCGTCTTCCTTGTTGATAGGGCACCATCGTGGGCACACAAAGCTGAATTGAAAAATTAGGCTTTACTCCAACATTGATATGTCCCCACCCCCCCCCCCCCCCCCCCCGCCCCCCAATCATGGTACTGACGAAACCGGGAACACAATGCGGACAAATGAAAACACTAGCGAGGAAACAAATACCCTCCTGGGACCATGTTTTTTGGTCGCATCGCCAATGACAGATACAATTGGTTGCTCTAAGAGGTCCAGTTATGCTCCCAGAGTGATGCCCCCCCCCCCCCCCCCCCCCCCCGGTAGGATATCCATGAAAGTAAACAATACTGCAATTTTGGTAGTAGGTTATTGATGGAACAAGTAGAAGATGATGATAGTTTGATTTTGTCAAAAGTTGACATTTACAATATTGACATCCTAGGTATGACATATATGATAATTACTCACTCGGAAGAGAGATAATTAAAAAGAAGTTTTCTTGTCTTTGTAAGAGATGGTCTCTTCAAAAAAAAAAGACAAGGAAATTGTCTCCATTGTACTTGTTGTCATATTTTCATCACACCTTATACTAACTCATTTAAATCATCATATATTTTCATATGGCTGCAAGCATGAACGAAGAGAGATGAGACCAATTAAAAGATAATGTATTGTATAACATCATATTTTCATCTTCTTTAGATGGTGTGTCACACATATTCTTTTTATCTAATCGACAATTATACATTTCCTAAATAAGTCCTTTAAATATCAGAGAACTTACAATGCATAATCACCTTTTTGAAGATAATTCTCTAAAGTTTGTTAAAGATGTATTAATATTATCAATTCTTCTTCAAAGATATGGTGAGCCCCAAAGATTCACAAACAGTGACGAAAATTCTAATCTAGTTCTAGGGATAGATAAAAAATATGGAGAACCATTTCAACCTCCGTAATGTTTGCGGCACAAAAGAAAGCTTTCGATGCACGCTCTTTTTTTAATCTTAGAAATAACACATTTAGAAAGTTTGTAAAATCTTGATAAATAACACGCACATAGTTATTGAGCTGAGACTTACTACGTAAATTTACGTTAAATATTGTTATTGTTCACTGAGTATTTTGAAAATCTGTTTTAGTTTTAAAATCTATGCTCGTTTTCAAAAATTTAAGCGAGCATTAGTAACAGGGCATGGTGTATTTGCCAATTGTTGGCGAAAACGCTTCTGGTCGAACGTGCGAGCGCTCGCACGATCGAGCTCCACTCGCCACGCATGCCGACGCGGCTTCCATTCCCTTTTCACGCGCGGACACAATTTCCATTTGTGGCATGGACCGACCAGTCATCGCGCGCTGATCGCCTCCTTTCTTTTTCCCATCACGTGGCCTGGCTGGTCCCCTCACTTTCCTTTTTACTCCCTCCGTTCTAATTTAATTGACTTGCTATCCACCACATTTGGATGTATCTATACATGTAACATGTCTAGATACATTCATATTTGGTGGATAGCAAGTCAATTAAATTGGAACGGAGGGAGTACGTGTCTATATACAATACTGTTATTGCTTTCTTTTTTTTACGTGCGTGGCACCCTAATCTCCTTTTTCCTTTACACTGAGTTGACCAGCAATTTTTTCTTTTGTCCTATTCCTTTTTTACTATTCCCTTTACTATCCCTTTTTACTATTCCCTTTACGCGCTAAAAAATATTAGGTTTTTGCCTGCAAAAAATAGCCAGTATATTTTTTCCCTTTTTGGGACTGTGGTTTTTTTAGGGTAAATGAAAACGGGTGGGGAATATGAAAAGTCCACTTCCTACTAGTACAAAAAAATATAATAAAAAAAACTACCACTTTCTACTAGTATAAATATTTTTTCAATTTTCTTTTTGGGACTATGGTTTTTAGGGTAAATGAAAATGGGTGGAGAATATGAAAAGTCCACTTTCTACTAGTACAATAAATTATAATAGAAAAGAACTACCACTTTCTACTAGTATAAATTAGTTCTACGATAGGTAACTTGCTTGGTAACAATTTAGCTAGTTATAGTATCGGTAACTTGCTTGCTATGTACTTGGTCTTATTCATGTACTAGTTTTTAGATTGGTAACTCGTGGTCTAGATAACTCGGTAACACTTTAGCTAGTCGTAGGATCGGTAACTTGCTTGTTAGGTACTTGGTATCATCATGTATTAGTATTTAGGTTGGTAACGCGTGCTCTAGATGCTTGGTAACACTTTAGTTTGTTATAGGATCGGTAACTTGTTAGTTATGTACTTGGTATCATCATGTACTACCACTTTCTACTAGTATAAATATTTTTTCAATTCCCTTTTTTGGGACTGTGGTTTTTAGGGTAAATGAAAATGGGTGGAGAATATGAAAAGTCCACTTTCTACTAGTAAAATAAATTATAATAGAAAAGAATTACCACTTTCTACTAGTATAAATTAGTTCTACGATTGATAACTTGCTTGCTATGTACTTGGTATCATCATGTATTAGTTGTAGGTTGGCAATTCGTGCTCTAGATGCCTGGTAACACTTTAGCTAGTTATAGTATCGGTAATTTGCTTGCTATGTACTTGGTCTTATTCATGTACTAGTTTTTAGATTGGTAACTTGTGGTCTAGATGCTCGGTAACACTTTAGTTAGTCCTAGGATCGGTAACTTTGCTTGCTAGGTACTTGGTATCATCATGTATTAGTATTTAGGTTGGTAACGCGTGCTCTAAATGCTTAGTAACACTTTAGTTTGTTTTAGGATCGATAAATTGTTTGTTATGTACTTGGTATCATCATGTACTAGTTTTTAGATTGGCAATTCGTGCTCTAAATGCTTGGTAACACTTTAACTAGTTCTACGATTGGTAACTTGCTTGTTATGTACTTGGTCTCATTAATGTACTAGTTTTAGATTGGTAACTCGTGCTCTAGATGCTCGATAACATTTTAGTTAGTCCTACGATCGGTAACTTTCTTGCTAGGTACTTGGTATCATCATGTATTAGTATTTAGGTTGATAATGCGCGCTTTACATGCTTGGTAACACTTTAGTTTGTTCTAGGATCGAAAGAAAAATCACTATAAATTTTGAGGTTGGTAACTCTTATATCTTACCCTTGATAACTCACGTACAGTGGGGTTGGTAACTTTTAGCCCGAAAAGATATAGTTTTGAAGATCTCGTCGCGACTGGTTTTGGAGTGAAAACGGATCTTCAATCCGATTTGTCGTTTAAAAGATAAAATATTTTTGATTTTTTAAAATAGGAAAGAATCTGCCTGACATCATCAAATCTATTTTCTAGTGCATGCATGCAAAACTTTCCAAAAATGACTCATCACGTACAAAAAATTATTAAAAATAAAAACTCACGTATTCTGGGGTTATAACTCACGTATACCAAAAATTTCATTTTTACTTTTGAGGTTATAACTTTTTAGGTTTTACCCTTGATAACTCACGTATACCGGGTTGATAACTTTTAGGTCGAAAAAAAAGTTGTCAAAACATATCAACATGGGATCTAGTTTTGAAAATCTCGTCGCGATTGATTTAGTAGTGAGAACGGATTCTCATTTGGATTTGTCGTTTGAAAGATAAGACATTTTAAACTTTAGAATTAGGAGAGAATCTCGAAAAATTAAAAGCAGTTTCGGCATGCATGCATGCATGTAGGTGGACTCCGCCCCTGCATGCTCTCCCGCACTCAGGTTACGTGTCCCGCACTCACGTTACGTAGCTGCCCTCGTGCACGTGGGCCGGAATCAGGAAGCAGGGCAGGGAAAGGGAATAGCACGTGGGTCGCGCACAAAGAAAGGGAATAGATAGCACGTGGGCTGCGCGTAGACTTTTTTTTGAAGGTAAAACAGACTTTATTAATTGACAAATAAGTTTACATCATCCGATAAAATGCCCCTAATAGAACCGGGAGGGTCCTCATGCCAAACAACAGATGAGGAACCCTCAGCTAAAGAAGCAAGGGCATGGGCCGCAAAATTGTTTTCCCTCGGAGCAAAAACAAAACGAATAGTGGACAAACCCCTAGCTAGAAAAGTACACTCTTCATAAATTGCTGCAGCTGGGCCAATTGAATTTCCTTCATCATTCATCGTTTTAATCACTTCCATGCAGTCACTATTGACTATTAGTACCTTGTTGCATCCTATCTGACTCGCCAGAATTAGCCCATCCTTGAGAGCACGTGGGCTGCGCGTAGACTTCCTATTCGGGATTGTCGGAATTCGTTTGACCGATTAGTTTTGATCGCACGTGCGAAAGATAGTCCTGCCCAATCGTTGGACGTAAAAGAGGTGTTGAAAACGTAGGCGCCGTGCGAACGAGCTCTTGCCGTTTCCTTCCGGGTACTGCCTCGCGCATTCCACGCGATCTGCTCGAGACAATTGACCAGATCGAGCGTGTACTCTACGTATCAACCAGTCCACCCTACCCCACCGCCCGTGCGCCGCGGCCCCATTTGTCATACTCGCCACCTACCTCCCCACAAAGTATCTTTCCACGTAAAAGCCCTCCCGAATCCGGTCTCGAATCGACCAGATAAAACACAGTTCCCGAAACTACCCTCGCTCCTTCTCGCCGCCGTTGCATCCCGTCGTCGCCTCGTCGCCAACTACCAAAATCCCCCGCCTCCCTCCCCACCAACCCTCGCCACCCATCGCCGGCCGCCTGTATATAAACCCCGCGACCGCCACCCCCAATCCCCCAGACCACACGGCTCCCCCGCACCCGCCCCACCTACCATCCCCTCCCCAGCTACCACCACATCTCGCCCCACAATGGCGCTCGCCACCAACTCCGCCGCCGCTGCAGCGGCCGCCGCGCTCTCCGGCGGCTCAGCCCAGCCCCGCCGCGCGGGCTTCCTCCCGCTCAAGCGCCGCGCCATCTCCGCGGTGCACGCCGCCGACCCCTCGAGGAGCGCCGGGTCCGTCCCGGCGGCCGCCAAGACCTCTGCCCCGACTGTCGCCCCCGAGGCGCCAGCGGCGGCCACCGCGAGCTGGGCGGTCGACAGCTGGAAGTCGAAGAAGGCGCTGCAGCTGCCCGAGTACCCGGACAAGGCGCAGCTCGACACGGTGCTCCAGACCGTCGAGACCTTCCCGCCCATCGTCTTCGCCGGGGAGGCGCGCCACCTCGAGGAGCGCCTCGCCGAGGCCGCCATGGGCCGCGCCTTCGTCCTCCAGGGCGGCGACTGCGCCGAGAGCTTCAAGGAGTTCAACGCCAACAACATCCGGGACACCTTCCGCGTGCTGCTCCAGATGGGCGCCGTCCTCATGTTCGGCGGCCAGGTCCCCGTCGTCAAGGTACCACACAATTAATTACCCAATCCATCCTCGAACTAAACACTAGTTACGTTACGCCCAATCACATCAATTCGTGAGATCTGATCGGATCTGCGACATGGTAGGTGGGGCGGATGGCTGGCCAGTTCGCCAAGCCTAGGTCCGGCAACATGGAGGAGAAGGACGGGGTTTCGCTGCCTAGTTACAGGGGTGACAACATTAACGGTGACGCGTTCGACCTGAAGAGCCGGACCCCTGACCCCGAGAGGATGATCAGGGCCTACGCACAGTCGGTGGCCACGCTCAACTTGCTCCGCGCCTTCGCCACCGGAGGCTACGCAGCTATGCAGCGCGTCATCCAATGGAACCTCGATTTCATGGATCACAACGAGCAGGAGACAGGTGAGAACTTATTTTTAGCACAACTTTTGGTTAGGAGCGTGTGTAGTCGCTGTCCTGTTATAAGAGTCGCTGTCCTGTTATAAGATCACCGTGTGGAATTTCTTCCACATATCTCCTTATCACGATAAGGCAAGTGATAGGTTGCTGCTACAAGTATTAACCTCTTCTAGTATATATTCTAATTTACATGTTGCCATGCCAGTAACGAGTGGTGAACATGTTCTTGAAATGACACTAGCGGCCCTATTCTTGAAATGTGTAGATATTTTAATTTGTAGCCTGAATAATAAGTAAAGAAAAACATTTTAGGTGGTTCTTCACTGCTTACCGATGAGAATAAATCACGTGGTACTTCTGGGTTCATCAATCGGTAGTTGGTAGGAGTGGTCGTATCAGAGTATGCGGAAACATGTCCCTTTCTTTCGAGCGGTCCTCCTCTACACCTAACTTTATGAATAATTCATCAGAAAGTTGCTCATTTTGTGCTGTATAAATAAAAATGGGGTACCATGAAAGGTATACTATTGTCGGTTAGGAAATCATGCAATTATATGGACCGTCCTAGTTGTTGTTGTGCTTGAGTATATACTTAGAATATGCCACTCGCCATGCAATTGTTGTGCATTCAATTAAAAATTGAAATCATTTTTTGGAATCAAAGTTATGGTCAAGTAGCTTTGATATAGTCTATATTTTCTTCAGGCTTGTCTAGGTAAGTCAAATACTCCGTAATATATATTGATGTAGTCTTCTTACTTCTCTGAATGATGGTGCTCTAACAAAGTTCTTAGTGTGTCATCGTCAGAATAAGTCATAATAAAATGACATGCTGTTGATAAGATTTGCTAATAAGATTAGATGTTGATAAACTGCACAAATGATATTTTGCTGAGTGCTTCAATGGAATGGTGTTTATAGGTACCGTGAGTTGGCACATAGGGTGGACGAGGCTCTTGGCTTCATGACTGCAGCTGGGTTGGGGATAGACCATCCGATAATGACGACTACTGACTTCTGGACATCCCATGAGTGTCTCCTCCTGCCCTATGAGCAGGCTCTTACCCGTGAGGACTCCACAAGTGGCCTTTTCTATGACTGCTCAGCTCACATGCTGTGGGTTGGTGAGCGCACTCGTCAACTCGATGGGGCTCATGTTGAATTCCTTCGTGGTATTGCCAACCCACTTGGCATTAAGGTAGGCATTGATTTCATTCGAAGATTAGCAAAGTGAAATCTAAATGCTCTTTTTAGTATGTTGTGGATGATTACATTTAGTTAAACATGAACTTGTGGAATGTAGGTGAGCGATAAAATGGACCCTGCTGAATTGGTGAAGCTGATTGACATTCTGAACCCATCAAACAAGCCGGGAAGGATCACCATAATTACAAGGATGGGAGCTGAGAACATGAGGCTGAAGTTGCCTCATCTTATCCGCGCTGTCCGTAATTCTGGACAGATTGTTACATGGATTACCGATCCCATGCACGGGAACACTATCAAGGCACCATGTGGTCTGAAGACTCGTCCATTTGACTCCATTATGGTGAGTATCTTTCTACTCTGGAGCCTACTGCATTCCTGAACAATGTGGATGAACTCGTGATATGACCTATTAGGGAGTAGAAGTATGTTCCTTGCTGAGTCACATGTTTTCTGATGATCCAAAATCCATATGAGTTGTTGAAGCAAAATTCTTTCGTAACTATGTGCTCATTTTTACTAATTACGGAAGGGGGCAATCAAAGATGAAACGTTTGCCGGTCGACATACTCAGCCACACAGTCTATTTGTTATGTTATTTACCTAAGTCTACTGAGGATTACTTTGTTGAGGATCTTGCGAGAACTATATAGCTTTGATTCTTTTATGCGTCCCATGGATCTGCATAGTGGGTGTAACTATTAACCTGACTTTATGCATTCTCTCTCCGGTTCATATGTTTGTCCTCAGTCCTCGCTGCTCCATTTGTCGGATAGTTTGCCTCTTGCTCTTTCTGCTGCATAAATCACCACATAATATTTCACTAATAAATTGCCAAAGTATAAAAGTTGACTCTAAATAGATTGGTTGCAACCATGAGTTTGTATGTGTTAAACATTGTATCCAACAATTTCTTTCTTTGTCCTAACATGAATTCTATGTTGATCAACAGAATGAAGTACGAGCATTCTTCGATGTGCATGATCAAGAAGGAAGCCACCCAGGAGGTATCCACCTTGAAATGACTGGACAGAACGTAACCGAGTGCATCGGTGGGTCACGGACCGTGACCTTCGACGACCTGGGTGACCGCTACCACACCCACTGCGACCCAAGGCTGAACGCGTCGCAGTCTCTGGAGGTCGCCTTCATCATCGCTGAGAGACTCAGGAAGAGGAGGATGCAGTCAGGGCTCACAAACAACCTGCCACTGCCTCCACTGGCCTTCTAAACACCCTAAGCAGGGAGTATCTGGAGGAGGGGTTAGATAGTTTCAATTCGCAAGCGGTGGCTGGATGCGCATTCAATTGAGTTTGTATGGTGGGTGCTCTTTTGCACAAGCTGTAAGCTTATGAGATACCTGTACTTGTCGAGTTCAGTAGCATACTCGTGTGGTACTATACTATGTTTTACTTTTTTTTGTTCTTTTTGAATTTTTGTTCTGCTTGAGCCTTTGGTGACCGGAGAAATAAAGATGAGTTCCCTTGGTAAATATATGCCCTCACTGTTCCATCGCTGTGATGATATCAAATGTGTCTTGCTGTTACTATGGCTGTATAAGACAAATAACATTGACAGAGGTGAACTATGTGAAGGTTTTGCTTATAAAAGATACAACTAAGTTGCTAGATGTCTCCCTGTAGGTTTAGAAAAAGAGGCACTGTAGCTTTTATGGTCGCATGTTATCTTTGTTTTGAGTTCAGTTTTATTCGAAGAAAGACCTGGATTGTCGCCTTCATGGAATAGTTATTCTTATTACTTATCAGAAAGTAAAAACCAATTTAAACCCAGTAATGGAGAAACAACATCGCAACATAACCACTTGATTGAAAGTTTAGACCGAGATCCACCAAAGCCAAAACTGAAACTAAAAAAAATAAAGCATAACTATTCCAAACAACACATGTTGCATGACAATTTTGCGTGAGTGAGACTTCCTTCTGAGATAGTACAATACAACCTGTCATGAAACCACACGTACTGCACTTATTTGAGCATCGACTCTTCTTTAAACATCGTTCAACACATACACAATAGTGAATTATTTCATCGCCCCTCTATGTCTGTAAGAGTTAAAGTATTTTTCGAGTTTTGAATATCGTTTCTAATTTGCTCCAAGTCGGTGCTCCTCATCCCAAGATAGGCTGGCCGGTTGGGGGGTGGAAGTGTGGTGATTCCATTCTCTAGGGCCAACACAATATATGGCATCAATGGTCTATCATTTGCGTTTTCCTGAACGCACAAGAGTGCTACATGGATGCAAAGAAAAACTTCATCTAGTGAACATGTATCCATGATATTTGAGTCGGCCAAATCCTCTAGCTGCCCTTCGTTCCACATATTCCACGACTGAAACAATCAGAAGAATCATCATTTATTTTATTTCCAAAACTCTATGCCCACCTTTTCTAATTTGGAACTTAAAAGAAAGCATGTATGTACTCACATATGCTATGAGGCCAGGAAATCCCATGGTTCGACTATTGGAGCTTCTCTTTATACCAGTTACAACCTCTAATAGTAATACACCAAAGCTATATATATCAGATTTCGTGGAGAAGACACCTTCCATTGCATACTCAGGAGCCATGTAGCCACTGTGATTATTTCACTTTCAATAGTTAAAGAAATGGATTTAAATAGTCACACATTATTCTGAGTTAGTGGTTTAAGAAATTACTCACTATGTTCCGACTACGCGTTGGGTGTTTACATTTTCTTGGTCATCTCCCAAGATCCTCGCCATACCAAAATCTGCAATCTTGGGTTTCATCTCTGTATCTAGCAGAACATTGGCGGCTTTGAGATCTCTGTGAATTATGGTCAGTCTTGAATCTTGATGGAGATAAAGGAGCCCCCTTGCGACACCTTTGATTATATTAAACCGTTTCTCCCAATCCAGTAAATGTTTCCTTGAATCATCTAAGGAAACAAAGTAAATGTAAGAACAATATGTTGAGTTGTTGTACAGAATTTTGGGTTGTTTAGTAGAATATACCAAAAAGGGTTGCATCTAAGCTATTATTCGGCAAATACTCATAAATCAGCAACTTTTCATCTCCCTCGCCACAACATCCAAGAAGCCGAACCAAATTTCTGTGTTGCAATTTGGCGATAAGAAGTACTTCATTCTTGAATTCATTTGCTCCTTGCTGAGATTCCCTACTTAGCCTTTTGACAGCAATTTGTTGACCACCTAGTGTTCCCTGCATTATTTCAAGAATTTTGGGTATGTCATATGAACAAATCAATTAAATTACCGGATTGTAGAATGAACAAGAGGAAAACCGTGCTGAATAAATTTTACCTTATAAACTTTGCCAAAGCCTCCTTGTCCAATCAGATATGTTTCGGAGAAATCGTGTGTTGCTAGTGAAATTTCCTCAAATGTTACAAATGGAAACTCAAGGTCGCTTGAACCATCCGATATTGCCTTCTTGTGTTTTTCCCGGTTTTTGTGGTTCCCTGTTCCCCTCACAATTGCATAATCATTTCTTTTGATTGAGTATAACAGACACATTTACAATTAATAAGAAGCTGTGAACTTGTATATCGGGCTTAGAAGATTAATTTCGTACTATGTCTATGTTGGGAAAATACTACTCCCTCCGTCCCAAAATAAGTGTCTCAATGTTGTACAAAAGTGAATGTATCTATACTTATTTCATGTCTAGATACATCTACTTTTTGACAAATCTAAGACAGTTATTTTGGGACGGAGGGAGTAATACTATTTCAAAAAGGTCAAATAGGAAAAGGTACTACAACGGGGAAAGTAATTTAAACGTACCTTTGAATTTCAACCATGCAGTGGAAATGCACAATAGAATCACAACGCTTCCTAAAACTGGCAATACAATCACCACTGCTTTGCTCCTCTTTGACCTTTTACCTGTTCATGTATATAGCATACGACATAGCATAAAAACAAAGTACATTTAACCATGAAGAATTGGCACATATAATAGCACAAGGAGGAAAGATTTGGCACCAGATGCAGCATCTAATCCTGCAAGCCGGAGATAGAGCGTGTCGGTGGCGGGGCTTGCAGTTGCAGCTAGCTTCCCAGTGTCAACCAACTCTCCAGACCACACCAAGCACCTTGGGGTGTCTCCCTTGGAGGTGCTGCTGCCAAGGTTGGCGTACGCGTACGCCACGCAGGAGCAGTTGCGGCCGCAATCCGCCGCGCACTTCTCTAATGACGTGCCTGCCACCATGAGCACGAACCTGTCCGGCGGCTTCATCCCCGTCAAGGCCAAGAAACCATCGCCGCACCCGTGCAAAGCCTGCTTCCGCCGGCAGCCCTTGGAGAACCTACCGCCGCTCCAGTCCTCTGTGTTGGCCGGCTCGAAGCCGTCGAGGCACTTGCAGGTAGGCGCCGGCATTTCCGTCTCGTCGCAGTACCCGTACGATCCGCAGTACCCGTACTGGTTGCAGGCCGAGGTCGGTAACTGAGCGAGGACAGCCCATGCCGATGAGCTCATATTCCAGCTCTGGATTTGGAGCTCGCCGGAGTAGGTCAGCACGTACCTGGTACGCCAGGCGCCGTCCGAGAGGCTAAAGGTCATGTAGCTCTCCTCGTCGTTGCTGACGACGGCCAGGTACATAATGATGCCGCTGGTATTGGTCATCTGGAACTTGTAATCGCTCTTCACCAGGAAACCCGTCCACGGCGGGCTGCGGTATGGCCCCGTTCCAGATGAACATCTGGAGGACGGTGACCGGGTCGCAGCCGTAGGAGAAGCTCCCGGGCGAGGGGTCGCCGGGGCTTTTCCAAGAAACGAGGCGTTCGCCGGCACGCGTCCGGTACCTGATCCGCATCTTCATGCCCGGCAGGAACGTGTCCGTCGGTGGTCGAAACTCTGCCACAGCGTGGTTCCGTTCGCCGAGCGGATGATGAGGTTGCCGGTGCTTAGAAGCACCGCCACCACCGAGGAAGAACTCGGGGCTGTGGCCACGTCAGTCGTCCAAAGGGCACCACCGCCATGACCATCGGACAGGACAAGATTGGAGGTGTTGGTGAGGGAGAGCGTCGGCGTAGCGGAAGTGCTGTTGATGACTGGAGTTTCCCGGTTGGCGACCCACACCACGGTGTGCTCGAGATGCCGTTGTACCATATGCCGAGGTGCAGGTTGGCCGGAGTGGCGGTGGATGGAGAGAAAATCCCAGGGCGAAGTCACCGCCATCGGAGATGATGGTACCGCCAGGGGAGAGCGGCTTGCCGGGGATAAGCCGGTCATCGGACGCTCGCAAAGGCAGGAAGACAAAGATCAGGACCGTGACGGAGCAGGCGAGAGCTGACCAATCCATAGATCCTGTTTCACGCAAACAAAAGTTTGCAATGCGGTAGTATATGTGATTGTGGAAAAAGAATATACTAAACGTACTTGGTCTAGTCTTTACATTCCTCTGGGCCTTTGTCATATATACTGGCAACAATAATGCATAAAATTCATCTACAAAAACAAGAATGCACAAAATTTGCAAATATTAGCTGGGTTCATATTTGACCTGTCTACGTCTGTCTTCATTTGACTTTGCAAATATAGCATTAGACTATTTCCGTTTTGAAGGTAAACCATCCGTAGACGCAACCGAGTGAAGTGGTTAGAGATTAAATAAGTTGAGAGAGTTATTCATGTCATCTATGTTGAGAGAGTAATTATAGTGGGTGGTGGTGTGTCTTTAATGTGGTTGACACATTCATAGGCGTCCCATGAAAATCTAGTTATCTCTTTATGCTCGCGCTAATCTTAATAAACCAATTGGATGGTTGGCAACATTAACATAGACTAGGAGTATAACCCTGCGTTGCTACGGGTTGTTTTTTAAAGAATTTCTTCTTGAACAAGATTGCACAGGTTGCAAATGCTAACCACAATCTACCAGTACAAACTTGACCCCATAGTGTATAGGTACTCATGTATTCAGAAATTTCAGTACGTTTGTGGATTTTGGTTTGCCTCTAACGACAATCATTCCTTATTCCTGATCAAAAGGAATGTACTCAAATATCGTTTATAAGTGTCGCAACATAGTAGGCCACCATCCTTGATGCGCACTGAAAAAAAATCACCTGCGAGTTGCTCTATTTGTTCGGCTGAACGTTGCAACTCGTTTCTTTCTGCCTTTGCCTTCTACAACAAATACCAAATGATAATCACGTGAACAAAATCGACAATATATTTTTACTAGGCCCAGTTGGCATCTTGATGGGAGGCAAGCACAATTTCTTGATTTCCAATTAGTCCACAACTGAGCTAGGCGATTCGCTGTATTTGTAGTACTGTACTATTTTGCCTCTAAGAAGGCCCAACCAAGGTTCATATTTACTCATTAATTAAGCCTCTTAAATTCTGTAACTCCATGCACGACGAGGTGTGTCACCTCGCCGTCAACAACCGCACCTTGCTCATCCTCCACTGCCACAAGCGCTACGCCGCTACATGCTCGCCAGCGGCATGCGCGCCGCCATGTGTCTCCCCGCACTAGTAGAAAACAGGGCTTCCGTTTGCCCCATTAGTCCCGGTCACAATTCGAACCGGAACTAATGACCCCATTAGTTCCGGTTCGAATTAGTTCCGGTTCGAATTGCCAGGGCGCCGAGAGCACCAGTACCGGTTCGTAAGGAACCATACGAACCGTACTAAAGGGTTCGTATCACGAACCGGTACTAAAGGCTATCGACGGCGGTGAGGTGGGGCCAGCGCGAGCAACCTTTAGTACCGGTTCGTATCACGAACCGGTACTAAAGATGGACCTTTAGTACCGGTTCGTGATACGAACCGGTACTAAAGGTATCCCTATATCATCTTCCACCCCGAGCCAGCCATGTCCATTTTTCCAGCTCGAGTTCATCTCCATTTTCTCCTCCATTTCCACTCCCAAGGTTGAATTCGTCCATATTTTTTTCCACCATTTGTCAAGATTGACGGCACCCCATCTATTCAAGGGTTAGAAACTTCATCCTTTCTTCCGGCGCTACTTTAGCTCATTCCATTGCTACTTTAGCTCATTTCATTTTTGTAGTGCTAGCTAGGTGTTTGATGAAATGCCTAAGTTAGGGAGCTCATTTTTTTATATGCATTTTGAGCTCAAATTAATTTATGATTTGTGGGTTTTAGTGTCGTCCCGTCCCCGTCCTCACCGCCGTCGATAGCCCGCGCCGTCCCGTCACCGGCACCACCTCGGTGAGCCTCTTGTTTTTTATATGCATTTTGAGCTCAAATTACTTGTATGATTTAAATGCATAGTTATTACTTGTATAATTTACTTACGTTTTTTTATATGTATAGTGTCATGGTTTTGATATCCGTCCCCGTCGGCCCTCGTCCGGTCTATGATTCGGATGTGGTATATTTTTATAACTATTTGTTTCATTTCGGTTTATAACAATTATGCCTACCAACTTGACATAGATTTTTTATCTAGGAGGTAGTTGAACCGGAAATTCCAACCGACCCTATTGTCGAGTTTTTTGAAAAAGAAAACAATGATTTGAAAGCAAAATTGAAAAGAAGTGAAGATCTTCGTCTACAATGCCTAGAAGAGAAGATGAAATTGGAGTTCGATCTTGCCGACGTCGTCGATAAACACAAGATCAAGATGGATGCAATGCGCTTGAAAATTAGAAAGATTAGAAAATATGCCATTCATAAAGAGGCTTGGTATCATTATGCTGTTGGTTCAATAATTACCTTAGTTGTGATTTTGATCGCATTTGTTGTTGGGTTTAAATTCTTTAGATAGTTGTATGTTAGTTTCAATGTATGTTTTATGTGAACTATGTATTGCATGTGGTCACTACTCTACTTTGGTTTTAATGTGATGAACTTGTATTAATTAATTTGGTCACTATTATATATTCATGATGTAGTGTAATGGTTTTTGATATATTTAATAATGCAGATGAGCCGGCAATGGATGTACGGTGACCGACGTTGTCCCGACTTTATTAATGGCATGCATGATTTTCTCCGTGTGGCTGAGACAAACAAGCGGTCGAATGGTTTTATTTCTTGTCCATGTAGTGTCTGTAAGAATACGCAGGATTACTCTACCTCAAAAACCATTCACGTCCACCTGTTGCAGTCCGGTTTCATGTCCGGTTATAATTGTTGGACCAAGCACGGAGAAAGAGGGGTTATAATGGAAGACAATGAAGAAGAAGAGGATAATGACAACTATCCTATGTTCACTGAAGACGGTGGTACTACAATGGGGGAAGACGAAGCTGAAGAAGAGCCCATTGTTGATGAGCCCGATGATGATCTTCGTCGGGCCATTCGTGATGCACAGATAAAATGCGGAAGTGAAAACGAGAGGTTGAAGTTGGAGAGCATGTTAGAGGATCACAAAAAATTGTTGTACCCAAATTGCGAAGATGGCCAGAAAAAGCTGGGTACCACACTGGAATTGCTGCAATGGAAGGCAGAGAATGGTACATCTGACAAGGGATTTGAAAATTTGCTGAAAATAATAAAGAAGATGCTTCCAAGGGATAACGTATTGCCCCCAGTACGTACGAAGCAAAGAAGGTTGTCTGCCCTCTAGGATTAGAGGTGCAGAAGATACATGCATGCATCAATGACTGCATCCTCTACCGCGGTGAGGAGTACGAGAATTTGAATGCATGCCCGTATGCGGTGCATTGCGGTATAAGATCAGGCGAGATGACCCTGGTGATGTTGAGGGCGAGCCGCGCCCCAGGAAGAGGGTTCCTGCCAAGGTGATGTGGTATGCTCCTATAATACCACGGTTGAAACGTTTGTTCCAAAACAAAGAGCATGCCAAGTTGTTGCGATGGCACAAAGAAGACCGTAAGAAAGACGATGATGTTGAGACACCCCGCTGATGGGTCGCAGTGGAGAAAAATCGACAGAGAGTTCAACGAATTTGCAGTGACGCAAGGAACTTAAGATTTGGTTTAAGTACAGATGGCTTTAATCCTTTGGGGAGCAGAGCTCGAGTCATAGCACCTGGCCTGTGACTCTATGTATCTATAACCTTCCTCCTTGGTTGTGCATGAAGCGGAAGTTCATTATGATGCCAGTGCTCATCCAAGGCCCGAAGCAACCCGGCAACGACATTGATGTGTACCTGAGGCCATTGGTTGAAGAACTTTTACAGTTGTGGCGTGACGAAGGTGTACGTGTGTGGGATGAGCACAAACGGAGGAATTTGACCTACGAGCGTTGTGTTTGTAACCATCAATGATTGGCCTGCTCTTAGTAACATTTCAGGACAGTCAAACAAGGGATACAATGCATGCACGCACTGTTTAGGTGAGACTGAAAGTATATATTTAGGTAACAAGAATGTGTACCCGGGCATCGTCGATTTCTTCCAAACAGCATCCCGTAAGAAAGAAAGGCAAGCATTTCAAAGGTGAGGCAGATCACCGGACGAAGCCTACCGCCCTACTGGTGTTGATATATATGACATGGTCAAGGATTTAAAAGTAATCTTTGGAAAGGTCTTGGCGGACAATCTGTTCCGAATGACGCTGACGGACACGTACCCATGTGGAAGAAGTGCTCTATATTTTGGGAGCCTATTGGAAAATCCTAGAGGTTCGCTCTGCAATCGACGTGATGCACGTGACGAAAAATCTTTGCGTGAACCTGCTAAACTTCTTGGGCGTGTATGGGAAGACGAAAGATACACCGGAATCACGGCAGGACCAGCAACGTATGCACGAACGAGACAACCAGAATCCAGAGAAGTATCAAGGTCCTGCCAGCTACGCTCTTACCAAAGAAGAGAAGATCTTTTTTGAAGTCCTGAGCAGTATCAAGGTCCCGTCTGGCTTCTCGTCGAATATAAAGGGAATAATAAACATGACAGAGAAAAGTTCCAAAACCTAAAGTCTCATGACTGCCACGTGATTATGACACAATTACTTCCGGTTGCATTGAGGGGGCTTCTGCCGGAAAATGTTCGAGTACCCATTGTGAAGCTATGTGCATTCCTCAATGCAATTTCTCAGAAGGTGATCAATCCAATTCTCTACCAAGTTTACAGAAGGATGTGGTCCAATGTCTTGTCAGCTTCGAGTTGGTGTTCCCACCATCCTTCTTCAATATTATGACGCACCTCATAGTTCACCTAGTCGAAGAGATTCAGGTTCTCGGTCCTGTATTTCTACACAACATGTTCCCCTTTGAGAGGTTCATGGGAGTCTTAAAGAAATACGTTCATAACCGTGCTAGGCCAGAAGGAAGCATCTCCAAGGGCTATGGAACAGAGGAGGTCATTGAGTTTTGTGTTGACTTTATTCCTGACCTTAAGCCGATCGGTGTTCCTCAATCGCGCCATGAGGGGAGACTGCGTGGAAAAGGCACGCTAGGAAAGAAAGCAATAATATGTAAGGACTGGCATTCTTTCACTCAAGCACACTACACAGTTCTACATAATTCCAGCTTGGTGGCTCCGTATATCAAGGAACACATGAATAGTTTACGCTCTAAATACCCGGAGCAGCCTGAAGAATGGATTGAAGGAGAACACGTGAAGACTTTCGGCGGTTGGTTGCAAACACGTCTCATTAATGACACCACTGTTGGAGAACAGCTATACTTGTTGGCCAAAGCACCATCTTCGACTATATTGACTTTTCAAGGGTACGAGATAAATGGGAATACATTTTACACGGCCGACCAAGATAAAAAGAGCACCAACCAAAACAGTGGTGTCCGCTTTGATGCAACAAACAACAATGGGCAAAAGGACACATATTATGGTTACATAGAGCAGATATGGGAACTTGACTATGGACCTTCTTTTAAGGTCCCTTTGTTCTGTTGCAAATGGTTCAACCTGAAAGGCGGGGTACATGTAGACCCGCAGTACGGAATGACTACAGTGGATCTCAAGAATCTTGGGTACCAACCGAACCATTCGTCTTAGCCAATGACGTGGCTCAGGTTTTCTATGTGAAGGACATGTCTACAGACCGAAAAAAAGAAAAGATAAGCAAGCGAATACATCATACGACGATGAGCCAAAGCGCCACATAGTTCTTTCAGGGAAAAGAAACATCGTGGGAGTGGAGGACAAGACAGACATGTCAGAAGATTACAATAAGTTTGATGAAATTCGGCCCTTCGCAGTGAAAACTGACCCAAGCATCGTGTTAAATGATGAAGATTGTCCATGGTTACGGCGCAATCAGAAGAAAGGGACACACACGAAGAAGAAGTTTATACCACAACACTAGATAGGGATGTTGGTGGTGATGTGTAATAATGTATTAAACCTTTTATGTAACTGTGTTGTGAAAACTCAGAAGAAACTCTAAACACTGATTTTTGGTTCTAAAAACTGCAACGGCGCTCACAAGCGCTCGAAAAAGTTGGAACAAAACACACGGTTTCCCCTGCATACAGCCCGACGGTGGCTCCTGAGTGCCCGCATATCAAATGCACCATCGGACGTATGCAGGGAATCCGAATGCTTTGTATACAAAAATGAGTACACACTGAGTGCCGAACATGTCCGAGAGGGGGCTATATATAGGGTCATGTGGCTCACGAAGTGGTCGTGATAGTGCTGATCCAACAGCTCACAAGCCCTCAAAAGAAACACATCCCCTAATCCAACGGCTCACGAGCGCTTGAAAGAAACACATGATCCGTGTGCTTCTTTAGTTCCGGTTGGTGTTACCAACCGGAACTAAAGACGGGCTTTCCGGACACGACTCGTGTCAGTCACGTGTCCTCCCCAGCGCTGCCCTGGCCACATGTCCAACCCCAGCGCTGCCCTGGTCACATACGTGTTCTACCCCAGCATTGCCCTGGTCACGTGTCCTCCCCCAGCGCTGCTGTGGAGATCTATATGTAGTATTGTCGCCGACGGGGTAAACCCTAAGCCACGAAGACATCGTATCCACGAGATGGATCCGCCACGCCCGCCGCAGCGCCTTCTGGATGTGGTTGAGCGTGCTCGGCAGAGCGCGCTTGGGCGCTACCGCGAGAGCCTATCCCGTCGTATACCCACGAGCGCGGCGTGGAGAGGAATGCCCAGCTACCGGCCTCCTGCTCCTGTGCCGGAGGAGGTGCGGAGGGCGTACGAGCGCGCGTGGTCCGACGGCCCCGACCCCGACGAGGATGCGTACGCCGCAGGGGTGGCGTGGGGATCCGTGGCCGCATACGGCTACTTGGTCGCCGCATCTCCACCAGGTGACGCCGCACCTCCACTAGCCGCCGCCGTCCCTCCCGACGAGGAGGAGGACAACGACGATGACTTCGACTGGAGCGACCATGGGGAAGAGGGCGGCGGGCCGTAGATGCAGGAGGCCATTGAAGCCTCCTTGCAGTCCGTCCGCGACGACAGTGTTCAGCGAGCCAGGACTGCCAGCCAGCTCAAGGCGAAGGAGGCTTCCCAGCTGGCTTGGGCGTTGAAAGACTCATCCTCCATGGCTCGTGCCCTCCGCCACAAACGTGCGCGCGAGAACCAGGCGGGCACGAACGGGGCTGGCTCCTCCCGCCGTTCCCCCTAATGCTACGACCTCCGAGCAACAAGTCCGTTTATGTAGTAATGTAACTGTTAGTGATGTGTAATAATGTATTAAACATTTTATGTCACTGTATGGGATGTTGTTAAGGATGTTTTTAAAATAAAGAGATGATTATTACAAATTTTTAGACAATTAGATATTTGAAGAAATCAGAAAAGATATGATTTTCAAATTCAAACAATATTAGTTAATGCATTTTTAATTGAAAATGAAAAAATGGTTAATAGCTAGAATAGTTAGAATAATTATTTTAGAAAACAGAAAATGGTTTTGGATTAGTTATTCAAATTCAAACACTTTTCATGTTGTAATTTTTGTCAGATTCAAAAGTATGCAGAAGCTATTCAAATTCATATTTAAACACTTTTCAAATTCACTTTCAAACAATTGCCACAGATTTTTTTGGCCTCCCGCGCAAAAAAAACCCTTTAGTACCGGTTTGTGGCTAGAACCGGTACTAAAGGTGCGCTTTGCGCGCGCGAATTTCAGCGGCCAAAACAGAGGACCTTTAGTACCGGTTCTAGCCACCAACCGGTACTAAAGTACCGGTTGGTGGCTAGAACCGGTACTAAAGGTCCTCTGTTTATATTGATTCCATCTCCTTCTTCTCGATCAGTTACTCGATCCAGGGCCGCGAGAAGGGAAGAAGAAGGAGACGACGCACCGGCCCCGACCCCTGCGCCCACGCCGTCGCGCCGCCCCTCTCCGTCGCGGCGCCTCGGCCATTCCCCACCGCGGCGCGGCGCTCTAGCTCCTCCTCGACCTCTGGCCGCCACGCGACCTCCTCCTCGACCTCCAGCCGCCACGCAACCTCCTCCTCTCCGTCCACCCCTCCGTCCACCCCTCTCCGTCCACCCCTCTCACGACGCGGCCGTCCGGCCCCCGTACTCCGGCCGCCTGCCCACGCTGAGAATTTTGTAGTCTTTTTTTTTATTTTAATTGCATAGTTAGTGATCTTTGTTAGTACTAGGATTAGTGTTATTTGTTAGTACTAGGACTAGTGTAGTTTAGGTGTTTTTTAGTATTAGGAAATTTAGTATTAGGAAATTTTAGAAATTTTAGTGTGTTTTAGGAAATTTAGTATTAGGAAAGTTTAGTGTGTTAGGAAATTTAAGAATTTTAGTATTAGGAAATTTAGAAATTTTAGTGTTAGTGTGTTAGAATTTTAGTATGCAAATTTTAAGATGGAAATTTTGTAGAATGCTCTTTTGAGTAAAATTGAATCACTCTAAAATTTTAGATGCAAATTTTGTAGAATGCTCTGTAGGAGACTAAAATTTTACTGTTTTGTAATTTAGGAAATGTTAAGTCAATTTGGCATTATCGTCTTATAAAAATTGTGATTTTAGTTTATTGTTCTCGGCGACGATGTCACTGTTGGACCAGAGGGGCGATGTCCGCGACTGGACTCCGCCGAGCTGGCACTGGGAGGTGCTACCTTCCGGGACGCGTAGCTTGGTGAGGAATCTGGGTGACGTCGTCGACCCGGATCTTCTTTGGTGGCAGTCGCGTGGGCCACGCTCGGTGCAGAGGGAGCCGGCCCCGAGGAGGTGGTACGTCGTCGTATCAGGGAGGAGGACGAGCACGTCCGTCGCTACATGTATTTGTTGGATAGGCAGTACAACAATACATGGTCGTTTCTTCAGAGGGTTCCTCCTCACGTGAGCTATGACCCTGTGAGGGTTCCTTATCTTTGGATGCGCAGCGCCCGCGGCTCAGCACCCCGCGGCTCAGGACCCGGTCGAAGTTAGTTTGAGAGGTTCATGCATCTGAGAGGAGATGTATTAGTGATATTATTCGTGATGTATTAGGTTTAAATAAAAATGGACCAAATTATTCATGGGATCGAGATGTATTAATATACTTTTGCATATTTGATCAATGTTCCCTACTTTTAATTATTCTGCTATTGCTAACATTGTTAAGTATTTGCTATAAATTTGCATTCACATTTGCTAAGATGCAAATTTGAAGATTCATATTCTTTTTACAAAATTGATTGTAGGGACATTGAGCTATGGATCCAAATTGTCCGGACGCCGCCGGCAGAGACGAGGAGCGTGAAGAGCAAATGGATCCAAATTTTCCGGACGCCCCCGGCAGAGACGAGGAGTGTGAAGAGCAAATGTATCAAATTATATATGTACGTGCAAACCCGCCTGAAGATGCCGGTGGAGAAGATGGGGTAATTGGAGACGATTACAGCTCACAATTTCTGAACGACTCCGGTGAGGGAGTTGAGCAAGAAGAAATTTGCAGAGAGCAGGAAGTGCCCTTAACAAACTGCGGCGAGGTATATTAAGCCTCTATTGATCGATCACTAGATGCATTAATTGAGTTGTATTGCAGTTATTAACGAATCATTTTTTATTTTAGCCCTCCGGATCAAGCAAATCATCCGCTCCTAAAGGGTCGAAATGAGGCCCGACCAGAAGGTTGGCCGATGGTGTAAGGATATCGATCGACAAAGTTTCTGCTAGTGGAGAACCGCTGGAACCCGTAGAGAGCCGCCGTAAATATATAAATCAATGCGGAGTTCTTGCTAGGGACTTGGTCCCGATCATCCTTGAAGAGTGGCATAAGCCGAAGAAGGACAACAAGGCAACTACTTATGTCGACGACAGAAGAAAAGATTTGCTTTGGGACACGCTCTTGACACATGTAAACCTACCGCCAGGTATCCTCCCGCCGTTGAAGTTGAAAGTCAAAGAGTGGACTCTTAAGAAGATGGCCATACAATTCCAGACCTGGAAGAAAAATTTATGGAAAGCTTATGTAGCGGCGAAGGAACAAGATCCAGAATTCACTGGACCACTAGTGAAGATACAAGAGCAATGGCCCACATTTGTGAAGCAAAGAAAATCGGAGGCCGCTGTGGCCCGATCGGAAATAAATAAGGTAAATGCTGGGAAGAAGACGCATCACCATACTTTGGGGACAGGTGGCTACAAGACTGCCGTGCCTAAGTGGGAAGCCTTTGAAGCAAAACTGCTTGATTAAGGGATCATTCCACAGACAGCGGACTGGCCCGAGAGGTCCAAGTTTTGGTTGTTCGCGCATGGGGCAGGGTTGGACCCACAGACAGGGCTGATTATTGGGAAGATAAGATGGAAGGAAAAAGTTGAACTAGTAACCAAAGAACTTGAGGACGCAATAGACAAAGTTCGAAAGGGAGTGTACGTGCCCGATAGAGAGAACGGCGAGCTGACACTCGCCCTCGGGAATCCGGAACACGTGGGACGACTTCGAGGCTATGGAGCCAGTGTCACCTTGAAGCAAGGTTTTCCGTAGGACGCTGACACTTATAGAAGCCGTCAGAGAAAGAAGAAGCAGGAGTCAGACCGGTTATCGGCATTGGAACGCAAGGTGCAGCAGCAGCAGGAGCAACTAGATTCAATTAGTCAGCAAAGGGCATCTCAGCTGCAGCTAGAAGGTCATGTCGTCGAAGCCGCCCCATCTGATCAGCGAAAAAGCAGCGTGGGTTCCACGCAGCTAGAAAATTCTGAATTGGAACCGCCGGCGGCTCACTACCCCGTGGATGATATCACGGAGAAGACAGACTGTGAGCTACATATGTCAATGAAGAACATGTCCTTCAAGGTGGCGGTCGACTATGCTTTACCTAATCAATCTGGAGCAAGCTACCATCTCGGCGGGATTCCAGCTGGCTATGCTCGTGTCGGGGTGGATGAAGTTGTGCCGTTATATGCTAATCTGGACCTTGACATTCCTGGAGGTGACGGCGAGAAGACACTGGGAGAAGTCGAGAAGGGTATCGCTCTCTGGAGCAAGAAAAACATCGTGTTTCCAAACTTGGCGCCAAGGCCACCGACTCCTCCGAGTAGCAGTCCCCCGGCGCCGGGTGGGAGCTCAGCGCCACCTCAAGATCCATCCCCCGGCACAGGTTGGGAGCCCAGCGCGAGTCCATCGCCCGAGCCGTCCCGCCCGTCGATTGCGCCCACTGCTAAGTCCTTCTCGTTAAACCGGAAACTAAACTTCCCGTCGACGAGCAGAAGTGCAGATAAGTTAACTCGAGAGGGACGCGAGTTGCTAAAGCCTCTTCCAAAGAGATCTTACGACTTGACTCGAGAGGAACCCGATGAGGCGGTGCAAGCAGATGTGAAAAGACAAATAGGACCGAAACGGCCCCCGCCTAAAGAGATAATACCAGCAGAAAAAGTTGATAGATGTTTGAAAAATCTATCGTGTGGACCGCTGTGGCGCCCCGACCGGACTGCTATACAGTGATGTTGTGTGTCACCGGTTAAGCGATACAACCGGAGGTTACGGGTTTACCAATCCCCAGCCAAAACCTTTGGCAGGTGTTGCTCGGAATGGATCATCGGCAACACAACACCCCGATTGATGCCTTAACACAGGCACAACTATCAATGCATAATAGAGAGATCAAGACTTGTGGAACAACTGGCACATCACAGACTCTACGACACAAAATCATTATAGTTCAACTCTTATAATAGAGAAAGATAGCAAAATACAACCAGAGGTCACAGACCCAACATTACAACATGAGGAAGCAGATTAGGTTGTTCTAAACAACAAGAACCAAATTATGGCCTAAGAGGCCTATAGATAAACATTCAAGCGCCAGCTGTTCCGGGATGTCCCAAGCTGCCACCTGGGAACCCCAGACTACTCGTCGACGTCCACAAAGAACCCACCTTCGAGGTCGGTGAAGTCCTCCTCTGAAACAAAACAAACGACGTTGAGTTCGACGAACTCGCAAGATTAAATATAGAGCTTTAGCTCGATGAGTCTTTCAAGGTTTTATGGCTGTTTTTGCATAAAGCTGATTTTATTTAATAAAAACATACTCCATGGCATCGACTAATCAGAATATTTTTCAAAGGGGTAAGAAGTAACTCTCTTCTTCTGATCACCTTTCTCAACATCAACCACCATCATCACTGTACCTGTTCTACAAAGGCACCTCCCCGAATCACCCTCGAGGAAGTCAACCTTGCATTCTTGAGTGGTACCTTTAGTACCCAGGTTTTAATCATTCCGTTCAAGTTATTCTATGATCTTATCGTCCTTTCCCAAGTCGTCCATAACCGTGGACACGGCTTTTCGAAAAGATTTACCCTGCAGGGGTGTACAATGTTTGCCACGTGTACCGTCCGGCCCATTACCTGCGCATTAGCTCTCTTCCTTGGAAAGCCGGCTGGGTGGGAGCGGTGTCAACTTCTCCCTCGTTAAGGACTTTCCAGGATCATCAGTGGCGGCAGGACACGAGTGCCTCCAACACCCTGCCCCACGGCCACTCATTTTCCTAACACCACCATCCTCATCTCAGTTCATACCACCATCATCACGCACGCGCAAATGGAAGCCCGAACTAGAGGACCCTGGCTAGCCCCGCCCGAGTTATTTAGTCTATGAGGGTTCCTGCACTGCGAATGCATAGGCCTCACGCATGGTTGCACGCTCAGTCTTGGTTCGGGAGGTAAAGAACTCGCACCTAGACGGCGTGAACGAGACAAAGCACCACATCACAGTGGCCTCTCATCCCCACCTTTAAGCATTTTATTACCTGTCTCCACAATTCTCCACCATCAACCGCACATCTCAACACCTGTTTCCAACATAAACCATCCATCGTACATCTAAGCATCTACTAAGCATGGCTAAGCATCAACATAGCATAGTTAAGTAGCTCAGGCCAACAATGCAAACCTATGGATAATAGGAGGGAAACAGGTAAAGGCATCGGAATCTTAATGCAACTATAGGATACTCTAATCCAATAAATTGACATTTGGAACCGCATGCAATATTATAGTGGAGAAATATTTGCGGAAAATAGGATAAGATATGCTCAGAGGGGGGATTACGCTTGCCTTGCTGATACGGCTGGTAGTAGGGATCATCACGATACGGAGGTGGCACTTCCACTCCTGGATCTACCGATGCACAAACAACACCAGAAGAACAATCAATCACCACACATGCTTAACATATGCAATGCGCAAACACAGGATGACATGACAATTTAAATGCACCAAAAAAAGCTTTGAACATGTCCAACAAGTTAAATGGGGTCCCCGTTATATTTATTGCATTATTTGGAATAAACCTCATACTTAAACTTAATGATTCTAATTACTACTAGAGCACATTATTGTAATTGTGATCAAATATGCATGATGATGATGATTTTAGGTAGTTCACAATTTTCCGAACATTTTGGTATAAGAAACACAATTTTCTGAGGTTCCGATAAGAAGTTATTACATTTTTAATTTCCTCTTTTAAACTTATTAATTTTAATTAAGTTATTTTTAATCAACAATAAAAGTTAATTACTCGTATTCGGGAGAGAGGGATGAAGTAGTCAAATCCTCGGAGTCGATGTCCCTAATGCGCGAGGGGGAGAGCGGGAATCATGCGCAAAAGGGGAGGAAAAGGAAAAAGAACAACTGAAAAAAAACAGTTAACCCGGCCTCGAGGCCAGCCTGGGCCGGTTTGCAGGGCGGCCTGCTAACAGAGGGGTCCGGCCCCCAGCCCGGTCTGGGCCGGCAGAAAGGCCGGCCAGGCGGCAGAGAGGAACGGCCTGCAGCCCAGCTTGGGATCTCACGGCCGGTTAGGGGCCCGTGAGAACCAGCCTCTAGCCCAGTCCAGGCCGTCTTCGCGGCCGGGCAGCGCTACAGCGACGAACTACGGGGCGACGAACTACGACGAGGATGCAAAGCTCTAGCGCGAGAGGGGAGAGGGGAAGTGGCTCAGGCGATCGTCGTGCTCACCCTCAGCAAGTAGGAGAAGACGGCGGGGTCGGGGATGCAGCGATGGCGACGAAATCGGGCGCGGCGGAGCTCGGACGGTCGCGGGGAGGAAGAGGATCGAGGCGTCTCCGGTCGATTCCTCTGGCTAGGTGGGGGAGGACGTCGAGACGGAGCTGCTGGGGGTCCTGGCTTGGCTCGGGGAGCTCCCGAACGACGGCGATGTGGCGGCGACGACCACGGCTAGGTACCGCCATGGCAGGGATCGCGAGAGCTAGGAAAAATGGGGAGAGAAAGACACGGGGGAGGGAGTGAGCTGCCACGGGGTGGTCCTCTCCACCGTGTGGGGTCGACAACGAGCAGAGGAGGGCGCGGTGCGAGCAGGTTCGGCGGGAGCAAGCACGGGCGCCTCGGTCGCTACAGGGGAGAGGAAGAAGATGGCAAAATTGCATTTAGCCCCTGGCAATTTTTCTTCCCTCACAGATTGGTCCCTTTTTTGTTTCTTTTTAAATCCAGTGGCTTTAGGGATTTATTTAAGGCACTTAAACACTTTGGAAAAATATGAAATAATTTGGGGAGGCTCCTCTGGTCATTTTGTTGCTCCACAAAAATTGGGGTTTATGAATAAATTGTTTTGACCAACTTTTGTTCATAGTGTTTCATGGTGGCAAATTTTGCTAATTTCCAAAAGATATTCCTTTAGGAATTTAAAGCACTTACAAAAATATCAATTTTGAACTCTTGGAACTTCCTTGACAAATATAAGATGTCAAGTACCTTGTTTGCAAGTTTGAGTGCCTTCCTTGTTGTGAAATTTGTTGGAGCAAGTTTGACATTTTTGTTTCCCAATGTTGCCAAACCAAATCATGTGTTGTTTAGCAATTTAAGATGGATGCCATGATGCAATGACATGCAATGAAACACGAAAGCGAAAATTTTACTCAGGTTTTTGGTTCTCAACTTTGGGCTGTTACAATTCTACCCCCCTTACAGGAATCTCGTCCCGAGATTCTAAGGTTGCGGAAAGAAGTCGGGATACTCCTCACGAAGACTAGACTCTCTTTCCCAAGTTGCTTCTTCCTCGGAATGGTGAGACCACTGAACTTTGAGGAACTTGGTAGTCTTGTTACGGGTCTTCTTTCGGCTTCATCCAGGACACGGATAGGATGCTCGCGATAAGTGAGATCTTCCTGGAGATCTAGCTCTTCATGATTGACTCCATGGATAGGATCTTGAAACACCGGCGAAGTTGGGAGACATGAAACACATCATGTACATTTGGGAAGATGACCGGTAACTCCAACTTAAGAAAGATCTCCTCGCTTGGCCAGAACGGTGAAAGGGCCAACATAGCGAGGGCCAATTTCCCTTTGATTCCGAAGCGGCGAACGCCACGAAGGGGAGAGACGCGGAGATAAGCTTTATCACCAATTTCATAGTGAATTTCCTGATGGTGCTTATCATAGTAGCTCTTCTGCCTAGACTGAGCAATCTTCAGATTCTCTCTTATGATTCTAACCTTCTCCTCAGCTTCATTGATCACATCCGGACCAAAGAGTGCTCTCTCTCCGGTCTCGGACCAATTTAGAGTGCGGCATTTTCTTCCATATAGAGCCTCGAATGGAGCCATGCCCAGACTAGCTTGATAGCTATTGTTGTAGGAGAACTCCGCGAAAGGGAGATACTTTTCCCAACCCTTGCCAAAAGAGATTACACATGCCCTAAGCATGTCTTCCAACACTTGGTTCACTCTTTCGGTCTGACCATCAGTTTGGGATGGTAGGCGGTACTGAAGTTGAGACGGGACCCCATAGCAGTTTGGAAACTCTGCCAAAACTTGGATACAAAGATACTTCCACGGTCCGATATGATCCTCAGAGGGACCCCATGCAATGGAACAATACGAGCCATATATAAGTCAGCAAGTTGACTTGCCCGTATATCATCACGGACTGGTAGGAAGTGAGCAACCTTGGACAGACGATCAATGATTACCCGATTGCATTGTTGCCCTTTTGAGATCGGGGAAACCCGGTGATGAAGTCCATACCAATTTCATCCCATTTCCACTCGGGACTGCAATAGGGCGAAGAGTGCCGGCAGGCCTTTGATGTTCAGCCTTTACCCGTCGACAGGTGTCGCATTCAGCAACATACTTGGCAATTTCTCGTTTCATCCGAGTCCACCAGAATTGTGGTCGAAGGTCTTGGTACATTTGGTACTACCGGGATGAATAGAGAGAGGAGATTCATGAGCTTCTTGGAGGATCAGCTCCCTCAATTTTCGTTTCTTTGGCACTACCAAGCGGTCACCAAAATAAACAACTCCGGATTCATTGACAGAAACATTTGGCCTTCCCGCTAGCAATGTTCCTTGATTTTTAGAATACCCTTGTCACGGTTTGAGCTTCCTTAATCTGGTCTACAAGAGTAGATTTGATCTCCAGATTTGCAAGGTAGCCGGAGGGAACAATTTCCAAGTTCAAACGAGAGAACTCTTCATGAAGGGCAGGTTGGGCCTTTTCAATCATCAGATTGTTGCAATAGGACTTCCGACTTAGCGCGTCAGCCACGACGTTTGCTTTGCCGGGTTGATAGTTCAGACTCACATCATAGTCCTTGATTAACTCCAACCAACGCCTTTGCCTGAGATTTAAATCCGGCTGGGTGAAGAGGTACTTCAGACTCTTGTGATCCGAGAAGATCTCGCAACGGTTACCAAACAGGTATGGTCTCCATTGCTTCAAAGCATAGACCACCGCGGCAAGTTCTAGATCATGAGTTGGGTAGTTGTGCTCATGCGGCTTAAGTTGGCGAGAAGCATATGCCACCACATGGCCATCTTGCATTAGCACACAGCCCAAGCCTTGCAGAGAGGCGTCACAGAAGACGACGAAATCCTTGCTTGTGTCCGGCAGGACAAGCACAGGAGCGGACGTGAGTTTGGCTTTCAGTGTTTTGAAGCTCTCTTCAGCTTCGGCCGTCCATACGAACTTTTTCCTTCTTGAGAAGGTCAGTCAGGGCCTTGGCTATCTTGGAGAAACCTTCGATGAATCGGCGGTAGTAACCCGCCAATCCGAGAAAGCTACGGATGTCCTTGACTGACATTGGAGTTTTCCAATCCAAATGGACTGAATCTTGTCGGGAATGACAGCCACACCATTAGCGGATATCACATGACCAAGGAAGACAAGATTATCCAACCAAACTCACACTTGGAGAACTTGGCATAGAGGCGGTGTTCTCGAAGTCGTGTCAGAACCAAACGAAGATGTTCTCATGCTCTCGTTGGTTTTGGAATAGATGAGGATGTCATCGATGTAAATGACGACAAACTTGTCGAGATAATCCATGAAGATGGAGTTCATGAGCCTCATGAAAGTAGCTGGAGCATTGTGAGACCAAAGGACATGACGGTATACTCATATGAGCCATAACGAGTAACAAATGCCGTCTTTGGAATATCCTCCTTTCTGATCTTGATCTGATGGTATCCTGACCTCAGATCCATCTTGGAGAATACCGTTGCACCAGCTAACTGATCCAACAGATCATTGATGCGAGGAATAGGATACTTGTTCTTGATTGTCACCGCATTCAACGGTCTATAGTCAGAGACTAGACGAGGCACGGTAGAATCCCTCTTCTTGACAAAGAGTACCGGACAACCCCAAGGTGAACTGCTAGGCTGGATGAAATCCTTCGCTAACAGCTGATCAATTTGCTCTTTCAACAGAGCCAACTCTTCCACCGGCATACGGTAGGGCTTCTTGGAAATCGGAGCAGTACCGGGAAGTAGATCTATGACAAACTCCACACTTCGGTCAGGAGGCATGCCAGGCAATTCTTCCGGGAACACATCCGGGAAGTCACACACCACGTGTATGTCCTGGATTTCAGGAGGGGATTCGCCTTCCATAAAGCAAAGGAGGATCTCGGTGAGTTGGGTATGATGGAGGACGGAGGTCTTGATAGTGCAGACCAATACTCAACAATGTCACCGGAAGAAGTGGTCACGGTGATGGTCTTGGCAGCACAGTCGAGATTAGCCCGGTATTTGGCTAGCCAGTTCATGCCCAGTATGACATCAATGCCACTTGACCTCAGAGCTACCAAAGCAAAGGAAAAGATAGTAACCGATATAATCTGGACCTCAGGAGTAACCCCATCGGTTTGCCATTTGGAGCCAGGGTGGAATCACCAAGGGATGGCTCATTTCTCGAACGGTATTTTGTGGTCTTTTGCAAAGCTATGGATATGAATGAATGCGATGCTCCAGAATCAAACAAAACTGTAGCAAGATTGTTGTTGATTCGTAACTCACCCATGGACGCCGGGGTCCTCTTCAGCTTCTTCAGCAGAGACGTGGTTCAGGCGACCACGCACAATAGGTCCAGCCTTGCCAGCTGGAGTGGCAGGGGCTCGTGCAGGAGTTCGCGAGAGGTGCCTTCTGGGGGCACTCCCTGGAGTAGTGGCCAGCCTGGCCACAGGTGTAGCAGTGAGTCCAGGTGGAGCAGGTAGCATAGGACGGTACCCACTCCCGCTACCCCAAGTGTCGAAGTAGTGGGGCGCGGAGGTGGTGGCCTGTATCCCGCGGCCCTCGGCATGAATGGAGCACGCGGCACAGCGCTGTAGGGAACAAACACCCTGCGCTTCTTGCTCTCAGAACCCGAGGAACTCTGGTGGTCCCCGTGTGCGGGCCTCTTGGAAGCCTCAAGTTCCTTTCTTCCCTGCTCAAGAGTAAGAGCCTGGTTGAACAGCTCCTGGTAGGTCTGGAACCTGAAGGGCAACAACTCATAGCGGAGCTGCGGAGTAAGACCCTTGCGGAACAGCTCTTGCTTGTCAGCATCAGTGGTCACGTCCCTTGGGGCGTAACGAGAGAGATGGTTGAATTCACAACCATAAGTGCGGAGGTCCATACGTCCCTGTTGCAAATCCAGGAACTCCCTCCTCTTCAAATCCATGATCGGCTGAGGGAATGTACCGCACGGAAGGCAGTGCGGAAATCAGCCCAAGTGAAGACATGGTTGGCGGAAACAAGCCACATGGCTTTCCCACCAACAGCCAGCCACACCAACCAAGAGGTAGGTGGCAAGTTGACTTGCTCAGCCACTGGGACATGCAGCGCGGAGAACTTGCGCTCCAAGCACGAAGCCAATCATCAGCTTCCAGTGGCTCCTTAGCATCAGCAAAGGTGGGTGGCTGAGCGCAGGAACTCAGTGAGAGTGTTGCACTCGTTCCTCCGTGCATTCTGCTGCACCAACTGCTCAAGCAGCGCTCATTGCGCCCACGGTTCTCCTCAATGGCCATCAAGACCTGAGCCATCGAGGGTGGTGGCGGCGGTTCCTCATCATTGTGGTTACCACGGCCTCCTCGAGCCATTCTGGAGATTTACAATGACACAGTTAGTATCTTCTCCGAATGGTTGAACAATAGCATTAGCGTCTACTCAAGTACACAGACTAGGGACGATAATACTTGTGTAACAACTAACAAGGATCAACAAGATAGAACTTGGGTCAAAGATCAGCATCATGTGCTACTAGCGAGAGATGCAATGGTTAAGAAACCACACTTAACACACTCTAGTTGGCACAATCCGGGACCTTATGTTCAAGTCCTTGGGTTAAAACCCAACAAAGGATGATCATTCCTTCGTTGGTAACAGTGTGCAAACTCTGAGTTGATTGGGATTGTAACGCAGCGGGAGCAACTGGACACATAACACTAAAGGTAGAACCCAACCCCGATACTCTAATTTTGAAGTAACAGATGAGAAGTAAAACCTTTAACTCAAATCGAGGTAAGATTGCTCCGAGATTAGAGTAACCAGATAAGGAGTAAAAAGAATCCTAAGATGGTTTTCACAACTCATTTTTAGGTTAAAATATTTTCACAAACACTAGACTCAACGTCGACCAGTAGAAGGGTTTCCTACAGGCAGTACTGCTCTGATACCAACTTGTGGCGCCCCGACCCGACTGCTATACAGTGATGCTGTGTGTCACCGGTTAAGCGATACAACCGGAGGTTACGGGTTTACCAATCCCCGGCCAAAACCTTTGGCAGGCGTTGCTCGGAATGGATCATCGGCAACGCAACACCCCGATTGATGCCTTAACACAGGCACAACTATCAATGCATAATAGAGAGATCAAGACTTGTGGAACAACTGGCACATCACAGACTCTACGACACAAATCATTATAGTTCAACTCTTATAATAGAGAAAGATAGCAAATACAACCAGAGGTCACAGACCCAACATTACAACATGCGGAAGCGAATTAGGTTGTTCTAAACAACAAGAACCAAATTATGGCCTAAGAGGCCTACAGATAAACATCAAGCGCCAGCTGTTCCGGGATGTCCCAAGCTGCCACCTGGGAACCCCAGACTACTCGTCGACGTCCACAAAGAACCCACCTTCGAGGTCGGTGAAGTCCTCCTCTGAAACAAAACAAACGACGTTGAGTTCGACGAACTCGCAAGATTAATATAGAGCTTTAGCTCGATGAGGCTTTCAAGTTTTATGGCTGTTTTGCATAAAGCTGATTTTATTTATGAAAACATAACTCATGGCATCGACTAAGAATATTTTCAAAAGGGGTAAGAAGTAACTCTTTCTTCTGATCACCTTTCTCAACATCAACCACCATCATCACTGTACCTGTTCTACAAAGGCACCTCCCCGAATCACCCTCGAGGAAGTCAACCTTGCATTCTTGAGTGGTACCTTTAGTACCCAGTTTTTAATCATTCCGTTCAAGTTATTCTATGATCTTATCGTCCTTTCCCAAGTTGTCCATAACGCGGACACGGCTTTTCGAAAAGATTTACCCTGCAGGGGTGTACAATGTTTGCCACGCGTACCGTCCGGCCCATTACCTGCGCATTAGCTCTCTTCCTTGGAAAGCCGGCTGGGTGGGAGCGGTGTCGACTTCTCCCTCGTTAAGGACTTTCCAGGATCATCAGTAGCGGCAGGACACGAGTGCCTCCAACACCCTGCCCCACGGCCACTCATTTTCCTAACACCACCATCCTCATCTCAGTTCATACCACCATCATCACGCACGCGCAAATGGAAGCCCGAACTAGAGGACCCTGGCTAGCCCCGCCCGAGTTATTTAGTCTATGAGGGTTCCTGCACTGCGAATGCATAGGCCTCACGCATGGTTGCACGCTCAGTCTTGGTTCGGGAGGTAAAGAACTCGCACCTAGGCGGCGAGAACGAGACAAAGCACCACATCACAGTGGCCTCTCATCCCCACCTTTAAGCATTTTATTACCTGTCTCCACAATTCTCCACCATCAACCGCACATCTCAACGCCTGTTTCCAACATAAACCATCCATCGTACATCTAAGCATCTACTAAGCATGGCTAAGCATCAACATAGCATAGTTAAGTAGCTCAGGCCAACAATACAAACCTATGGATAATAGGAGGGAAACAGGTAAAGGCATCGGAATCTTAATGCAACTATAGGATACTCTAATCCAATAAATTGACATTTGGAACCGCATGCAATATTATAGTGGAGAAAATATTTGCGGAAAATAGGATAAGATATGCTCAGAGGGGGGATTACGCTTGCCTTGCTGATACGGCTGGTAGTAGGGATCGTCAGGATACGGAGGTGGCACTTCCACTCCTGGATCTACCGATGCACAAACAACACCGGAAGAACAATCAATCACCACACATGCTTAACATATGCAATGCACAAACACAGGATGACATGACAATTTAAATGCACCAAAAAAGCTTTGAACATGTCCAACAAGTTAAATGGGGTCCCCGTTATATTTATTGCATTATTTGGAATAAACCTCATACTTAAACTTAATGATTCTAATTACTACTAGAGCACATTATTGTAATTGTGATCAAATATGCATGATGATGATGATTTTAGGTAGTTCACAATTTTCCGAACATTTTGGTATAAGAAACACAATTTTCTGAGGTTCCGATAAGAAGTTATTACATTTTTAATTTCCTCTTTTAAACTTATTAATTTTAATTAAGTTATTTTTAATCAACAATAAAAGTTAATTACTCGTATTCGGGAGAGAGGGATGAAGTAGTCGAATCCTCGGAGTCGATGTCCCTAATGCGCGAGGGGGAAAGCGGGAATCATGCGCAAAAGGGGAGGAAAAGGAAAAAGAACAACTGAAAAAAAAACAGTTAACCCGGCCTCGAGGCCAGCCTAGGCCGGTTTGCAGGCCGGCCTGCTAACAGAGGGGTCCGGCCCCCAGCCCGGTCTGGGCCGGCAGAAAGGCCGGCCAGGCGGCAGAGAGGAACGGCCTGCAGCCCAGCTTGGGCCGATTTCACGGCCGGTTAGGGGCCCGTGAGAACCAGCCTCTAGCCCAGTCTAGGCCGTCTTTGCGGCCGGGCAGCGCTACTGCGATGAACTACGGGGCGACGAACTACGGCGAGGATGCAAAGCTCTAGCGCGAGAGGGGAGAGGGGAAGTGGCTCAGGCGATCGTCGTCCTCACCCTCAGCAAGTAGGAGAAGACGGCGGGGTCGGGGATGCAGCGACGGCGACGAAATCGGGCGCGGCAGAGCTCGGACGGTCGCGGGGAGGAAGAGGATCGCGGCGCCGATCCTCGGCGTCTCCGGTCGATTCCTCTGGCTAGGTGGGGGAGGACGTCGAGGCGGAGCTGCTGGGGGTCCTGGCTTGGCTCGGGGAGCTCCCGAACGACGGCGATGTGGCGGCGACGACCATGGCTAGGGTACCGCCATGGCAGGGATCGCGAGAGCTAGGAAAAATGGGGAGAGAAAGACACGGGGGAGGGAGTGAGCTGCCACGGGGTGGTCCTCTCCACCGTGTGGGGTCGACAATGAGCAGAGGAGGGCGTGGTGCGAGCAGG
Organism: Poa pratensis; assembly: GCA_947311845.1. Classification (NCBI taxonomy): domain Eukaryota; kingdom Viridiplantae; phylum Streptophyta; class Magnoliopsida; order Poales; family Poaceae; genus Poa; species Poa pratensis. The sequence continues at coordinate 19,180,020 of CAMZMU010000102.1, read as the reverse complement.
TTCGGCGGGAGCGAGCACGGGCGCCTCGGTCGCTACAGGGGAGAGGAAGAAGACGGCGAAATTGCATTTAGCCCCCTGGCAATTTTTCTTCCCTCACAGATTGGTCCCTTTTTTGTTTCTTTTTAAATCCAGTGGATTTAGGGATTTAGTTAAGGCACTTAAACACTTTGGAAAAATATGAAATAATTTGGGGAGGCTCCTCTGGTCATTTTGTTGCTCCACAAAAATTGGGGTTTATGAATAAATTGTTTTGACCAACTTTTGTTCATAGTGTTTCATGGTGGCCAATTTTGCTAATTTCCAAAAGATATTCCTTTAGGAATTTAAAGCACTTACAAAAATATCAATTTTGAACTCTTGGAACTTCCTTGACAAATATAAGATGTCAAGTACCTTGTTTGCAAGTTTGAGTGCCTTCCTTGTTGTGAAATTTGTTGGAGCAAGTTTGACATTTTTGTTTCCCAATGTTGCCAAACCAAATCATGTGTTGTTTAGCAATTTAAGATGGATGCCATGATGGAATGACATGCAATGAAACACGAAAGCGAAAATTTTACTCATGTTTTTGGGTTCTCAAGCTTTGGGCTGTTACAACCGCCACAGCCGCCTAAATTGCCAGATGACTATGATCGTGTTATTGAGAAGACAATTAGTCAAGAGAAGCAAGAGAAGGAGGCAGCATATCGCCTAAAGAGGGAGCAGATGCAGACGACAAAATGCGGGAAACTGAAAGGATCGTATGACACCTAGAGTGGGGGTGAATAGGTGCTACTTCAATTTTAGTACTTTTTAAATTTAGGCTTGACACAAAAGGTAAATTCTCTAGATATGCAACTATGGTGAATTTACCTATATGGCAAGCTAGCAACTAAGCACGGTACAATAAGTAAAGACGGAAAAGAAGGATAGAAGTAACCGAAGTGAAAGCACGCGGAGACACGGATGTAATCTCGAGTTCCTCCTTTTTAGGGGAGTACGTCTCGTTGGAGAGGTGTGAGCTACCACGAAGGTCAAAACTCAACCGCCACAAAGGCGGACGCACCTTCTTCTCCGATGAACCGCACCACAAAGGTTTGGTTCACCTTCCACTATCGGAATCCTTCAAGGCGGAATCCGGAGCCCTTACAACAACGATCCGGGGCACAACCCACAAGAGGATTGGGGGCTCCCGAACAGCTACAAATCTGTCACAAAGACAACAAGTGAGTACAATAGGAGGCTAGGTTTTCCCAATGGAAATCCTAGCAAAGGGTCCCTCAAGTGAATGAGGGGGAAATGAAGAACGGCTTGGTGAAGATGTAGATCCGGGCCTTCTCCTTCAATCCTCCAAAGAACAACAAGTTTGGGTGGAGGGATTGGGAGATCTAGTGATTCTTGAGCTTGCAACAATGGTGTTCTTCTTTTTGGGCGAGCTACTTGTCTCAAGGTAGGTGGAGGACTATTTAAAGCTCCTCCAAAAAGTGGCCGTTGAAAAGCCAGACTGGCCGGTCTGGGAGCCGGTTTAGCCGGCCTGGGGGCCGGCCAGGCGTGTTGTGGCCTTCCTGCAGAGGAGCCGACATGGGGGCCGGTTTGGCCGGCCAGGGAACCGGCCAGCCAGCCGAGCCAGCCGGCCTGGGGCCCGGACTGACCGGCCTGGGAACCGGCTACCCAGCCGAGCCAGCCGTCCTGGAGCCCGGTCTGGCCGGCCTGGGAACCGTCTACCCAGCCGAGCCGGCCGGCCTGGAGCCCGGTCTGGCCGGCCTGGGAACCGGCCACCCAGGGCACCGCGCATCTATCCGATTTCCCGAACTTTCTTTCTTCTTTTTGTATATGGAGAGATACCGGACGTTTTCTGAAATCACTTAGCAACATATTAAACTTTCACGGTGTTGTCATCTAACACCTTTTTGGTGTTAGATGACAACACACGGATTTGCAATTGAGACCACACTATATCATGTTTAGACAAAGAAATGGCTCCCCCTACATTTGTGCATATAGTTTGTTTGCCTTGGAATGCAAATACACACATAAGGAGGGAAACATTCCCAACAAGATAATCAACATGATATAGAAACAACATAGTCGCACATTCATAGACATATCCAACTAAGTTGAGATTTGGAGATGATCATACCTTGTACCAAGAGATGTAGATAGTTTCATATCAATGCACAATATCCTATAGTCTCAACCATACATAAATCCGAATACCGAAATCCATAGATTCATACAATAATTTATCCATCTCATACAATAGTGATCGCAAAGTTCCACAACATAACCACATAAGGTTCCATGAACATAAAAAGGTTCCACGAGCACAAACCACATAAAGTTCAACTAAAACAAATGCGATGAAAGACAACGAAAATGCAAATGGATACCATGCATGAATGCAAATCCCCGGATATCTCTCCCCTTTGGCATCAAGACACCAAAAAGGAAGAAAGAGACGTGAGAGCCCATGTATCACTCGTCGGGAAACTCCTCCTCACCATCATGAAGAGCTTCATTTCCGCCACCAAAAGCTTGACCGGAGCTTGATTCACCTTGGGAGCCCGGCCAATAGGGAGCAAGAGAGGAAGCATCATCACCGAACCAATAGGTGTGCTTGGACATGTAAGTGTTCTCCGAGACCTCGGCTGAAGTTGAGTGAGAAGGCTCGGGGAAGTCTAGTTTCTTCATAATCTCTCTTTGATTGTGGTTATAAGACTTTTGCTTGCGATATGCCTTGAAATCCTTAACTTGCTTATCCGCAAAGAAGCAATTCATCCTCTTGAAAGCATCTAATATGCCGTGCTTCTTGGGGGGCTCAACATGAGCTTCAGGGGCTGCTGCTCTAGCACGCTTCTCTTGAGAAGGAATGACCGCATCCGGAGGACGAGCTGGCAAAGAATGAAGAGTAGGTGTGAACAAAGTTGAGACATAGGCATTGAGTGCGACTTGATCCAACTTTCTCTCAAAGAGCTTCTGAAGATAGGGGCCATAGAGGGGAACCCTTTTTCAAGTACCACGGTGTGCATCTCTTCCCACATATAGTCAAGAACATCAATTTTCTTCTTCCTCCAAAAAGCGGGCATAATGTGATGAAGGAGATTGATCATGTATGCGCGAGCCTCAGTCTTCTCCCCAAACTTGACAGCGATAGTGTTCCGGAGGATAAAATAAGTGGTTTGCCAAAACGGAGTCATATGAGTGCTCTTGGGGACCTTTCCAACAGTGCCCAACCCGGGGGGTAGCAATGATGGATCGCGGGATCGGCTTTCATGATGGTTTGCGAGTGAATACGAACAAAAGCCATGGGACAATGAGGTAGCTCCTCGATGCCAAAGAGAGCACCAAATTCAGCAAGGGAAGCTTCACACTTGACACCGGCACTCATCCAAGTCATAGTCCTTGGTTCTTCCCTCGAGAAATAAACTGTGGCAAAGAATTCTTGAAGCAAATTAGGAGAATAAGGTGTATTCACTGCCATGAGATTAGAAATGCCATGAAAATCCATAACCTCCATCACCTCCGGCCAAATATCCCTTGCACTATCCACACTAAAGCAATAGTGGAGACATGAGAGTTCTTCATGGGTTCAATGATTTGATCAAACACTTGTTGATGCACTTTGCAATAGAAACGGCTATCATCCGCAAGTGGGGTGGGGAAAGGCATAGGGATTGAACTCCAACCGATCATGCTCAAACTCATCACTAGGCACTTTGATCCAAGATGAACGTACCGGTTCCGCCGGATTGGAAGGGGGAGGCCCCTTTTTCTTGACGGCTTTCTTGATCTTCTTGGAGTTGGTGTTGAGAGCAGACTCCCTAAGATTGGCCTTGCCCCGGAACCTGGAGAGGGGGGAGGAAGATTCCTCAAGATCCTCAAGGTCATCAAACGTCGAATCATCAGCCATTGCCAAGAAATCTGAGCTTCACCAAGAAATCCGCAAACACACCAACAATGGAGGAGAGCTCCCCCAAATCTTCACCAAAGGATGAAACTCGTGGATGGGAAGGAAGATCTGGAGGGGATCTTTCAGATCTGAGGCAGGAGAGGGTGTGGGGGTGGCTCCAATGGAGGGGGCGGCGGTGGTGGAGCACGGGAGGGGCAGCCATGGGGGAGCACGGGCTGAGGGAGGAGGAAGAAAGAGTGGAAAACTGTTCAGGACCCCTCCCTTTGATCGATCCAAAACACCCTGACTGCCCGGCTCGGGGCCGGTTGAGCCGGCCAGGAACCGGGCTGCAGCCCGAGACGCCCGGCACGGGAGCCGGTTGGTCCGGCCTGGAGACCGGGCAGGCAGCCGAGGCGCCCGGCACAGCAGCCGGTTGGTCCGGCCAGAAAACCGGCTAGGCAGATTTTCTCCTCACACTTCCTTTCTTCATGAAAACCTTGGCACAAACAAGAAACTCTTCTCCTCTTGAAAACCTTTGAATCAAACACAAATCTGATGACTGCTGGACTGTTTCGGATAACCATCTTCAAGAGAAACCATGGAGCAATGTAGAGTGACACAGGGGGATGCAAACATGATGAAATCTTCACACTTCCAATGGATAAAACAAAAAATCCCAAATAGCAACATTGGAAGTGATTAGATGTGAAAAAAACAACAAATATGCAATGAACACTCGAACAAGACTCAACTCTTCAAAAGAAGAGGGGGGTGGCCTAGGCCACCATGTATGAGTGTATGTGGTGTGACACCGCGAAGATATATCTTGGGTTCACCGCCACTACTCGTCATTTAAGCTCACAATTCATAGAACGAATATAGAGATGCAAATGAGTTCTTACTATCGGCATAATGGGGGGAGGGATAGTCCAATGGATTAGGACCGCACTCCCCCTATGTCCATGCCTACACCTAAACCAAATAGATAGTCAAAAATAGGTGTGTATGCAAGATGGTCAAGTCAAGCTCCTAGAATCCACGATATTTAGCTCATGCCTCAAGAAGGTGAATCTTGCTTCATCAAGTGGCTTCGTGAATATGTCGGCAAGTTGATCTTTGGTTGGAATATAGCCAAGCTCAATATCACCACGAGCAATATGATCCCGAATAAAATGATGACGAATCTCAATATGCTTCGTTCTTGAGTGTTGCACCGGATTGTGGCCAATCTTGATAGCACTTTCATTGTCACATAAAAGAGGCACTTTGTCACAATTGACACCGTATTCCTTTAAAGTTTGCCTCATCCATAACAATTGAGTGCATGCACTAGCGGCCGCCACATACTCGGCTTCGGCGGAGGATAGAGATATACAATTTTGCTTCTTAGAAGACCAACTCACCAAGGACCTACCAAGAAATTGGCATGCCCCGGAAGTTGATTTCCTATCATCCTTGCAACCGGCCCAATCCGAATCCGTGTACCCGGCAAGAGAGAAATTAGTGCCCTTTGGGTACCACAAACCAAACCTTGGGGTATCAACCAAATATCGAAGGATTCTATTGACCGCCACCATGTGGCTTTCTTTAGGAGCGGCTTGATACCTTGCACACACCCCTACACTCAACACAATATCGGGTCTAGATGCACAAAGATAAAGCAAAGAACCAATCATAGAGCGATAAAGTTTTTGATCAACATCGATACCGTCGGGTTAAGTTCAAGATGGCATTTGGTGTCCATGGGAAACCGCTTGAGCATGTCTTGGGTATATTTGGTTTGAGAGATGAAAGTCCCTTCATTCAATTGCTTGATCTCAAAACCGAGAAAGAACTTCAATTCGCCCATCATAGACATCTCGAACCTATCGGTCATAAGCTTTGAAAATTCATCATTGAAAGCTTTGTTAGATGAGCCAAATATAATATCATCAACATAAAGTTGGCATATGAAAAGCTCCCCTTTAACCCTCTTGGTAAAAGAGTGGGATCGATTTGCCCCAATTCAAATCCACGGTCTAGCAATAGCTCTCTTAGGTGCTCATACCAAGCACGAGGTGCTTGTTTGAGACCATAGAGCGCCTTATCAAGCTTGTAGACATGGTTAGGGAATTTAGGGTCCTCGAAACCCGGTGGTTGCTTAACATATACCAACTCCTTTAAAGGACCATTAAGAAAGCACTTTTCACATCCATTTGTTGCAATTTAAAGTTATGATGTGATGCATATGCAAGAAGGATACGGATGGACTCAAGGCGAGCCACGGGTGCATAAGTCTCTCCAAAATCAATGCCTTCAACTTGAGAGTACCCTTGTGCAACCAATCTTGCCTTGTTCCTCACAACCATTCCATGCTCATCTTGCTTGTTCTTGAATATCCACTTTGTGCCTATAACATTGCGGCAATCTTTTGGCTTCTCAACTAGATTCCACACTTTGTTGCGCTTGAAGTTATTGAGTTCATCATGCATAGCTTCTAACCAATCCGGATCTTCAAGAGCTTCAAACACTTTCTTTGGTTCCACCATGGAAATATGAGCTTGATGTTCACTAAAGCTTGCCAATTGCCTTCTTGTGGTAACACCTCTCTTGTGGTCACCAAGATGTTTTCTAGATGGTGACTCTTTATTTCAAAGTCTTTTCAATTCTTGCTTTACGACGGGCTTCGATATCTCTATTGCATCTTGGAGGTATCTCTTGATCATCTTGATCATTTGAGTCCCCGTCTTGACCGGAATGTTGACCTTGATCATCTTGAAGCACATCTTCAACAATGGAAGGAGAGGGTTGATCTTGGTCATGACCTTGGCTAGCATCAACAATAGGAGAACTTGGTTCTTGCATAGCAACTTGGTCAACATGAGGAGGGTCTTGAACTTGTTCTTGGGGTGGTGCATCATTTGCTTCCATGATAGGCGCCGTTTCAACTTGTGATGAAGAGGCCTCCACTTGAATGGAGCTTGGACTTGCTTGAGGAGACTCGTAATGAATCTCAACGGGACGATGGAAACCAATGCCCATTCTTCTTATAGCATCTTGAGGCTCTTCATTATCTACATCACAAACATGAAATTGCGCCACTTGGGAGCCGTCATTCTCATCGAACCTCACATCACAAGATTCTATGACTTTCCCAACGGTTTTGTCATAGACTCTATAGGTGTGAGATTCGGCACCGTACCCAACAAAAACACCCTCTAAAGCTTTAGATTCAAATTTAGACAAACGAACACTTTTGTTCTTATAGAAACACTTACAACCAAATACTCGGTAGTAGGAGACATTGGGCTTGTTGCCGGTGAGCATCTCATAAGATGTAAACTTCTTGCCAACTCGAAAGAATAGCCGGTTTGATGAATGACACGCCGTGGAGATAGCCTCGGCCCATAAGAAAGTGGAGACTTAAACTCCGCCAACATAGACCTTGCCATATCCATGAGAGTCCGGTTCTTCCTTTCGGCTACACCATTTTGTTGAGGGGTATATGCAGCGGAATATTGATGACGAATCCCCTCTTCACTAAGAAACTCATTTAAGGTGTAGTTCTTGAACTCGGAGCCATTATCACTCCTAATGACCAATATAGGGACATTGTATTGGCGTTGAACTTCATTGGAAAAGTCGATGACGGCTTGTTGGGTCTCATCCTTCGTCTTGAAGAAATAAACCCAAGTAAATCTTGAATAGTCATCAACAATCACCAAACAATATTTCTTCCCACCAAGACTTGGTTGAGGCACGGCACCAAAGAGATCAACATGAAGAAGTTCCAATATCCTCTTTGATGAAATGATGGTCTTGCTTGGATGGGGAGAATCATGCATCTTTCCTTCAACACAAGCCCTACAAAGACGATCTCTAGAAAAAGAAACATTGTCTTTTAGTCCAAGAATGTGGCCACCCTTGTGAAGACTTTGCAAAGTTCTCATGTTGACATGGGACAAGCGGCGATGCCACAACCATCCCACGTCGGCCTTTCCGAATAGGCATATTGCTTGAGTGTTGGTAGACCCCGAAAAGTCCACCACGAACAACTCATTTTCAACATACCCAACGAACATGACCTTTAGAGTCTTGCTCCTCAAGAGTACCACCATATCAATAGTAAAATGGACATCAAAATTCATCTTATTAAGTGCACGAACGGACATAAGATTGTAACCGAGGGACTCGACAAGCATGACATTTACAAGGGTGATATCCTTTGCAACTACCACCTTGCCGAGACCCTTACCTCCGCTTTTGATTTATCACCATAGGAGACGGATGCTTGATTTATATTTGGTCCCAACTCCGTCATGATCTCCTTGCTTCCGGTCATATGACTAGTGCATCCACTATCAACCACCCATTTAGACCCACCGGAAGCATAGTCCTACAAGAAATCATTGCTTGGTTTTAGGTACCCATTTCTCAATGGGTCCTCTTTTGTTAGCAACAAGGGTCTTAGGAACCCAAATAGAATAAGCAATGTAACCATCATAAGGACCAACATATTTTGCATAAACATCCCCATAATAATCAACATAAAGAATGTAGTTGGGGTTATGCCCCGCAAAGTCACTACGAGTGGTCTTGCCCCTAGTGGCATTACCACCGCAATGGAGTCTTGGCTTGTGCGGGCTTGGCATTGGTGTTGCTCTTCTTCTTCTTTGCCTTGGCCACATAACCAAGACCCTCCTTCCCTTTGTGTGGCTTTTGCTCAAAAATTTGAGCAACAACCTTTTCTTTACCTTTAGGAATAGAGGTCTTGGCACTAGTGGCCTTGGCAAGCTCAACCTTCAACCTAGCATTTTCCTCAATAACATTTGCATGATCACAAGAGGGAGTAGAGTGCTAGGTGAGTTAGATTTAGAAAGTTGAGTTTGAAGTTGCTCATGAGACTTGACTAGAAGAGAGTGGGTACTTTCCAAGGCCTTGTGAGCCTTGTTAAGTTTCTCCACATCCTCAAGGAGTCTAGCATTAGCAACCACAAACTCGGCTTTCTCCTTTTTAATCACTTTATATTTAGCAAAGACATGGTCTCTATCCTTAATGATTTTAGCAATTATTTCATCATTTTTATCATCAAGAGACTCAATTCTTTCCTCAAGAGAGGTTCTATATTCACTCTCTTCTTGAAGAGAGGCATTCAAGGATGCAATGGTGAGAGAATCCTCTCTCTCAATTTTTCCCTTGTCATCAAGGATTTCTTCGGCCGCATCAAGTTGTCTCAAGAGAGACTCAACATATGCCTTAGTTTCACCTTGCAAGTTAGCCACAATAGTATCGGAAGCAACAAGTTCTTTCTTAATCACAAGACTAGTTTTATCATCTATTTCATGCATAGTCTTGGGAGTAGAAGATGATACCTCGGTGACGGAAGCCATGAGGCAACGAGCGGTGTTGATGGAGAGGTTCTCATTGGGGGGATTCTCATTGGGGGATTCGAAGAGAGAAGGTGGAGTTGATACAATGGCCAAAGCGGCCACCTCACGAGTGGGTTCTTCTTCTTCTTCGGAATCCTCGGAAGGATACTCTTCTTGAGTCATCAACACAATTCTTGGTGCTTTCTTGAAGAATGGCTTCCTCTTGACAAAAGGCTTCTTTTGTATCATGTTTGATTGGCCCTTGAGGACAAGCCTTCCACCGTTTTGCTCTCTATTCTCATATGGACAATCTTTGATGAAGTGATGCTTGTTATGACAATTGTAGCAAGTCTTTATCCTATTAGCAAACTCCTTCTTCCCACTTGGATTGTTTGTTCGATCAAGTTGAGCCTTTGCCTTGGCCGGGTCATTCCAAAATGTCCTTGTTGCAAGAGCTATGTGACCATGGAGGGCTGGTTCAAGTTCATCGGGAGGAAGGTTGTTCGGGCATGCTTCAACTTCATCATGTTCATCAAGGCACACAACCTTGGCCTTCAAAGCAAGAGAGGGACCTTGCTTCATTCCCATGGCCCTAGCACGGTTGTCTAGAGCATTCTTGGTGGCAACCTTGGAGGCTTGCATCTCTTGCATAACTTCATTGGATGTCATCTCAAGGTAGTTGAATTTTCCTTGAAGGGCCTTCAAGTCAACGGGCTCGAAGGGCATGAGCATTCACATACTTCCTCTTGATCCAAGCATCATCCACATAGGTTGCCCCAACATTGAAAAAGGCTTGGGCAAGAATCTTGAGTCTTGCATACATCTCTTCATGAGTTTCACTATCAAGCATGTAGAAGCCTTCGGCTTCATTGTTCAAAGCATCAAATCTATTCCTCTTCATGCTTTCATTTCCAAGAAACACCTCAAGGCATCCCAAGCTTCTTTGGCGGTGGAGACATTTTGAATGTGATGAAGACCACTTTCTCCAACGGCAAGTTCAATCATGTGGAGAGCGGAAGCATTGAGTTGTTTCTCGGCCACCTCTCTTCTTGTCAAGTTGTTAGGATTCACGGCCTTGTATCCCTCTTGAATGATCCTCCAAAGCTCGATAGAGGAACTGTTGATATGAGATTTCATTAAGTGTTGCCAAGTAGCAAAAGCCAATGCATTAAGTTTAGGAGGTGGACCCAAAGGGTTTATGCGAGTATGATGGATAGGTGGGTCGGGAGAGTACACAAAGGGAACCCCATGGTACTCCGGCTTCCCACCTTCGGGATGGTGGTAGATGTGGATGGAGATCTTAGTTTGGTTTCTTCATCCCCTTTCTTTTTCCCTTTCCTCCTCGGTTTCACCGTCATGGAGTAGCGGAGTCCTCTAGTGGGGTGGTCTCCTTAGGAACCTTGCCACTTGCGAGTTGTGTGATCAACTCACGCATCTCGGCAAATTTGGTATCCATGGACGATATCAAAGATGTCTCCATCAATTTGAGATCGGCCATGGATGCCGTAGTGGCTTGGTCATCCACGGGATCACCCCACTTCGTGTCATACTTCTCTTAGGCGGTTAAGCCCAACAAGAGAGCCGAGGCTCTGATACCAATTGAAAGGATCGTATGACACCTAGAGGGGGGGTGAATAGGTGCTACTTCAATTTTAGTACTTTTTAAATTAGGCTTGACACAAAAGGTAAATTCTCTAGATATGCAACTATGGTGAATTTACCTATATGACAAGCTAGCAACTAAGCAAGGTACATAAGTAAAGACGGAAACAAGGATAGAAGTAACCGAAGTGAAAGCACGCGGAGACACGGATGTAATCCCGAGTTCCTCCTTTTTAGGGGAGTACGTCTCGTTGGAGAGGTGTGAGCTACCACGAAGGTCAAAACTCAACCGCCACAAAGGCGGACGCACCTTCTTCTCCGATGAACCGCACCACAAAGGTTTGGTTCACCTTCCACTATCGGAATCCTTCAAGGCGGAATCCGGAGCCCTTACAACAACGATCCGGGGCACAACCCACAAGAGGATTGGGGGCTCCCGAACAGCTACAAATCTGTCACAAAGACAACAAGTGAGTACAATAGAGGCTAGGTTTTCCCAATGGAAATCCTAGCAAAGGGTCCCTCAAGTGAATGAGGGGGAAATGAAGAACGGCTTGGTGAAGATGTAGATCCGGGCCTTCTCCTTCAATCCTCCAAAGATCAACAAGTTTGGGTGGAGGGATTGGGAGATCTAGTGATTCTTGAGCTTGCAACAATGGTGTTCTTCTTTTTGGGCGAGCTACTTGTCTCAAGGTAGGTGGAGGACTATTTAAAGCTCCTCCAAAAAGTGGCCGTTGAAAAGCCAGACTGGCCGGTCTGGGAGCCGGTTTGGCCGGCCTGGGGGGCGGCCAGGCGTGCTGTGGCCTTCCTGCAGAGGAGCCGGCATGGGGGCCGGTTTGGCCGGCCAGGGAACCGGCCAGCCAGCCGAGCCAGTCGGCCTGGGGCCCGGACTGACCGGCCTGGGAACCGGCTACCCAGCCGAGCCAGCCGGCCTGGAGCCCGGTCTGGCCGGCCTGGGAACCGGCCACCCAGGGCACCGCGCATCTATCCGATTTCCCGAACTTTCTTTCTTCTTTTTGTATATGGAGAGATACCGGACGTTTTCTGAAATCACTTAGCAACATATTAATCTTTCACGGTGTTGTTATCTAACACACAAAACATAGAGGGGATAATAAATGTCCTTTCAGAAACAAGTGGCCCAGCTCGGAGAACAGGCAAATCAGTCGATCCCCCCGCTCAAGGTGATGCCCGATAAGGAAGTACACCACGACACTGGCACCATAGGCGACCCCATAGAGTATCAGTATGCATGGACATATGTCTACGGGAGGTCCCTGGTCAGACCTGAGCAGGTCAATTCTCTAACAACACAATTGTGTCGATTGCATCAGTGGTACGAGAACGCTGCAAAGGCCTGGCATGATGTCTTCTGGGTGTCATATAAGAAACAGCATTACTTCAAGGATGATGCGATGTATATTCCGTTTTCTGAAATTTTTCAGTTATTCAATCAAGACGCCCTCGACAAAGCCTTCGTCAGTTGCTATTGTTTGTAAGTGATTTATTTCTGCAATTTAATTAAGTCTCTAACTCTGCTCGTTCATTGCCTGTAATTATCTCACTATATTCTTTTGTACGCTATTATGCAGAATGAAGGTTGTCGAATGCAGAGAACGCCGCATCTATGACACTGGGTTCATTGACCCATATTATATTCATGAAGTGACCGTAAATAACCATCCCGCGGACACAGAGAAAAACTTGCTCCGGTTTTTAGTGAAACAAAATACCTGCGCAGAAATACTTTTTCCTTACGCCTTCAAGTCAGTGTTACTGTACCTTCTACACATTCTATTTTGCTTACTCGATGTTTAGTGTAATCGATGAGTCATGGACATATAAACGTGCGCAGATTCCATTGGATTCTGCTAATAATTAGAGTTGACCAAGGAGTCGTTCAAGTCATGGACTCGTTAAGGAAAGATATGGACGAGTACCTCAGCTTGCAAGATATGCTCCAGAGGTAATTTCAATCATTATCGCTCTATATCGACCTCTTTCATTTATTTTCTGATATCAAGTAATTAATAACTCCTTTAATCATTTTCTTTTGTCGGGCAGGGTTTGGAAACGGTTCATCGTGAAGGTTCCAGGGGATTGGAAACCGGAGCTGTATTTTTATACCACCAAGATAAGTAGTACTATATATATAGGTCCGCGCAACTCTTTAATTCTAGTTTCAATACCATTATCATGCTTGATTATTATGTGATTAAATTCTATTTTTTGTAAAGTGGTGTCTGAGGCAGCCACCCGGGACTAATTTATGTGCATACTACGTTTTCGAGTACATGCGCTCTTCTGTCAGTGAGCGGAATAGAGATGTCAGAACAGCTGAAGTATGTATACACTATTCGCAATTTTTTTATGGTTCCATTCATAAATAATTTTATGATGATTTCATATATATATATATATATATATATATATATGGGAAATAGTGGGCTAACATGGGGTATAGCTACCCACCCCAAATCCATCCGTTGGATCCTTATAGGGAGCACAGATTATGGTAACCGGGAGCACGAGCCTAACGGAACGACGTCAGTGGAGAAAAATTGCAGCACTGACCCTTGGCGACGAAGTTTTCACCGTGGTACAAAGAAAACACCATGTCACTCCTCTTTCCGGCTCCATTTCAAACACCACACTCCATTTCTAGATCTCGGTGAGCCTGACCAAGTGACCATCCGCGCATCCGCGCATACCTTCCTCCTATCACCGGCATCCCGTCGACAAGACCATGGAGGTGAGTGGCCGTAGGGGCTGTCGTCGGTGGGGAGCGGCCCGGAGCCCTTTGCCGCAGGCCAGGTGGGTCCAGCGGCCACCGTCCCTTGCGTCGGCTTCGCCATCTCTGCGAGGCCCCCGTGCCCTCTCTTCCCCTACATTTCCGTGGCTGTCGCCGGCGCGGCGTTGTCCCCTACTCGCCCCGTGGATTTCCTCACCGCTGGCTCTGCTGGGATCTGGCCCGGCGGTGCTTTCCAAAATAATCTCCTGAGCTGGGCCTTTTGATGGATCTGCAGCAGCGCCCCTGATGGAGAAGGAAAGAAGAGGGGAGAGCGACGCGGTGGGGTGGGGTTTCTGTCTGGCGATTTGGTCTCCGTTGAGCGTACTGCATGGCCGCCGCTTCGTCCCGCTGCGGCAACGCTCCTCCCCGGCCACTACCGCCGTCCGCCGGGCGCCTCCTGTGCTGTGTAAGCTGGTTAGTTCAGCAAACGCTGTTTCCGTGGCCCAGTGGCTACTAGCTAGCTCACGTGATTGCGTGTTTATTTCTGAGATGGCCGTGAAAACGTGGATGAATCGAAGTGTGCTAGCTTGCTTTCGTGGGTTGATTGTTTTTCTTTTGTTGTACTTCTGGTTTACCGATTTGAGCTGGAAAATTAAGACGATGTTTGGTGCTCGGCAAGAAGTGTTAAGAAATACTATTGGCAATGTGTATTTTTACACTTGATGGATTTGTGTCTACAAGAAATGCGAGAATTTGTAGATCTATTTGAGGATTTCATGGTGAAAGTCAAATTACTATTTTGTGTCATATCTGTAATTAATATGGAGCCTGTCATTACTTGATTTTTCGTTTAACCAGAAAATAATTTGACGTCCGTTGCTTTCCCTGCAAAAAAGAAAAAGATGTCGGTTGCTTTTCTCTTTGTCCTCATTGATCCAACTAATGAAATGCATTGTTATACTCCATGATAGAAAAAACACTACCCGTAAGGAGCACAAATCCATTCACAGTGGGGAAAATATCCATTCACACTACCCGTAAGGAGCACAGATCCACGTTGTTTGTAGGGGAAAAAATGTTTGACAAACAGTGTACAGAGCCAAGGGAAAATGCACCACGGTGCCGGTCGTCATTTTCACAAACGCTCCACGGAGCCTTGGTTCAAAAAAATTCAGAAGCACACCAGTAATTTTCCACACGGTAGGACTGACATCAGAGTACAGCTAGCTAGCAGGGTACAGTCCATGATAGCTAACGGAGAAACACGTCCGTCACATGCATCAATAATTCTATTCATCAGGTTTTCATCAAGGGAGCAGATAGGATGCAAATCCAACGGCCCGCATCCTATGCACAGCTACCACCCATGTTAGAAAATCCGCGTCGATAGAAATAGTGGGCTAACATGGGGTATAGCTACCCACCCCAAATCCATCCGTTGGATCCTTATAGGGAGCACAGATTATGGTAACCGGGAGCACGAGCCTAACGGAACGACGTCAGTGGAGAAAAATTGCAGCACTGACCCTTGGCGACGAAGTTTTCACCGTGGTACAAAAGAAAACACCATGTCACTCTCCGAGTTCAAAAATCCCGCCAATTCCTCTTGAATTGATTTTAGGCGCTTCGTTGGTATGAGCTGGTCCGCATTCGATCCATCTAGATCAATATGAATATGTGAGTTGTGTGTGTATATATATATATTTTTTTTGAACTCGGAGGTCATGAAGAAAACTGGAGAATTTTATCACCCTAGCAATTATTTTTTGCCTCCAATGTAATTGACGTGATCTCGACATGAGAATCGCATTAAAGCAACTTGTATGTGTGTATGTATATATGCATCAAACGTGATCTCGATGTAGTAAAACTTTATGTATACGACTTGTTTTTTGCGTAACGTGATCTCCATACAAAAAGAATTAAATGGAAAACACAAAATCAAAACCCCTAATGCCCTAAAACCTAAACCAGGAAAAATAAATAAATAAATGGAAAAGAAAAAGCAGCAGTTTTTAGTACCGGTTCGTGTCTAGAACCGGTACTAAAGGGTGCCTGCCATGCGCGCCCAGCCGTGCCCACGTGGATGCCCAACCGGTACTAAAGGGGGCCTTTAGTCCCGACTGGTTAGTACCGGTTGGAAAACCGGTACTAAATGCCCTCTGGAACCGGTACTAGTGCCCTTTTTTTCTACTAGTGCCGTCGTCAGTCGACCACAAGGTGCTGCAGGTCACCCGGTGCTCCGTCGGAGTCTTCGTTGACCGAAACGTAGGGAACATGGGACTCGGCGCTCAGCATCGAGGACCCAGCAAATCGGCGGTGGACAACCGCGCCATCGAGTACGCGAAGGCGCTCCAGGCGAGGAAATGTAAATGGATCTCCACGTCCAGTAGGAGCTCATCGGCTACATGTAGAGGGGGCTGGCCAATGGGTTGACGGACTGGAGTGAGTGCCCTGAGAAGCTCGGCATAATCTGCAACCTAAATGCATCATGGTTATTTGTTCCACTAAACGTCCATGCATGCCTGGGCAACAACACACCGCTCCCATCTAGGGGGTGTTTGGTTTGGTTAGACTTATTTTTGCATTTTGGATTTCAGCTTATAAGCCAAGAATTTGGTTTTGCCTTTTTGACTTATGCAACAATATCAAATCAAAAGCCAAAGCCAAAATCACCTATTTAGGTTTTTTTTTGCCTTACAAGCCAAAAGCAAGACTAACCAAAAAAAAAAGTAAGACGAGACATCGTGTAGAGTTCGAAGGAGACAACATGAGCAAAGGCCAAAAACATGTCAACCACACAATTCCCCCTCATTATATTATGATGAAATAACAGCATAGTGCTCAAACTAGGAATTTATAAATAGCCAATTGAAGTACTAGAGCATACAGCTTATAAATATCTGATAGATCATGTGGTTGGTGGCACCTCTATTTGACCAGAAACGAACCTAGAACCGAAATAGTACTAACAAACTCGTGACGATAAAGTACCAGGTTCATATTAAACTGCATCAACTACTCAACTAACTCGAGAAACCTCCTTCAGAGGTGCTCATAGGGGTAGGGTGTGCGTGCGTGCGTTCATAGGGGTGAGTGTATGTGCGTATTTGTGAGCGTCTGTGTTGTACTGTGTTCTCAAAAAAAAAAAACTACTCAACTAACTCGAGAAACCTGGAAGTAGCGGGTAGATTTATCCAACGGAGTGCAAATGATTTTTTTGCCTATAAACATCTTAAGCAGAAGCAGCAGGAGCCTTGGTAGCAGAAGAAAGCTTCGACCTCCGCTTGGCCATACTCTCGCTCCGGCGATCTCTTTGCTCCTTAAGTCTCTGGGCAAGCAGCTTCTGATACTCTGCAGCCTCGGACTTCTTCTTGATGATCCTCTTCTTCTTATCAGCGATTCTAGCACGCTTCCTCTGGAGGGTCAAGGGAGTCACAAGACGCTGGATCTTGGGAGCCTTGCTCACCGTCTTGCCTGCAAATAACAACCAACGCCAATCAGATAGGGAAGAAGTCAATGTGAGACGTAACTTGGATGCAGAGGACTTTTGGCTCTGTCTAGCTGACAAATACAGAAGCTGAACACAATTTAGGAAAGCTCACCCTTCTTGTTAGTGAAGGTCCTGCGGTATGTGTTGACGTAAGTGCGGACAAATACAGAAGCTGAACACAATTCTATTAGGTGTTTCTGTTCCGAGAGCGTCCGGGAACAAAACAGTGTTTGGTTAGGCATACTTTTGCCTACTAACGTGCAGAGTTCGAAGGAACGACAAACATGAGCAGCCAACAGGCCCAGCATGCGAAGGCCAAATCATGCCAACAACGCAATTTCCCCTCATAATATAATAGATGAAATTACAGCATAGTGCTCAAACTAGGAATTTATAAATAGCCAACTGAAGTACTAGAGCATATAGCTTATAAATATCTGAGAGCTCATATGGTGCTGGTACCCCTCTATTTGACCAGAAACCAACCTAAACCGCAATAGTACTAACAAAATCAGGACGAAGTACCAGGTTCATATTAAACTGCATCAACTACTCAACTATCTCGAGAAACCTGCAAGTAGCGGGTAGATTTATCCAACGGAGTGCAAATGATTTTTTTGGCTATAAATATCTTAAGCAGAAGCAGCAGGAGCCTTGGTAGCAGAAGAAAGCTTTGACCTCCGCTTGGCCATACTCTCGCTCCGGCGATCTCTTTGCTCCTTCAGTCTCTGTGCGAGCAGCTTTTGGTACTCTGCAGCCTCGGACTTCTTCTTGATGATCCTCTTCTTCTTGTCAGCGATTCTAGCACGCTTCCTCTGGAGGGTCAAGGGAGTCACAAGACGCTGGATCTTGGGAGCCTTGCTCACCGTCTTGCCGGAAAATAACCAACGCCAATCAGATAGGGAAGAAGTCAATGTGAGACGTAACTTGGATGCAGAGGACTTTTGGCTCTGTCTAGCTGACAAATACAGAAGCTGAACACAATTTAGGAAAGCTCACCCTTCTTGTTAGTGAAGGTCCTGCGGTATGTGTTGACGTAAGTGCGGACAAATACAGAAGCTGAACACAATTCTATTAGGTGTTTCTGTTCCGAGAGCGTCCGGGAACAAAACAGTGTTTGGTTAGGCATACTTTTGCCTACTAACGTGCAGAGTTCGAAGGAACGACAAACATGAGCAGCCAACAGGCCCAGCATGCGAAGGCCAAATCATGCCAACAACGCAATTTCCCCTCATAATATAATAGATGAAATTACAGCATAGTGCTCAAACTAGGAATTTATAAATAGCCAACTGAAGTACTAGAGCATATAGCTTATAAATATCTGAGAGCTCATATGGTGCTGGTACCCCTCTATTTGACCAGAAACCAACCTAAACCGCAATAGTACTAACAAAATCAGGACGAAGTACCAGGTTCATATTAAACTGCATCAACTACTCAACTATCTCGAGAAACCTGCAAGTAGCGGGTAGATTTATCCAACGGAGTGCAAATGATTTTTTTGGCTATAAATATCTTAAGCAGAAGCAGCAGGAGCCTTGGTAGCAGAAGAAAGCTTTGACCTCCGCTTGGCCATACTCTCGCTCCGGCGATCTCTTTGCTCCTTCAGTCTCTGTGCGAGCAGCTTTTGGTACTCTGCAGCCTCGGACTTCTTCTTGATGATCCTCTTCTTCTTGTCAGCGATTCTAGCACGCTTCCTCTGGAGGGTCAAGGGAGTCACAAGACGCTGGATCTTGGGAGCCTTGCTCACCGTCTTGCCTGCAAATAACCAACGCCAATCAGATAGGGAAGAAGTCAATGTGAGACGTAACTTGGATGCAGAGGACTTTTGGCTCTGTCTAGCTGACAAATACAGAAGCTGAACACAATTTAGGAAAGCTCACCCTTCTTGTTAGTGAAGGTCCTGCGGTATGTGTTGACGTAAGTGCGGACATCATCATCCTTGCCAAGGTTGAAGAGCTTCTTGATCTTGGAAGCTCTCTTGGGCCCCCTCATCCTGGGCTTCTCAGTGTCAGTCAGGCCCGGCAGATCATTCTCACCCTTCTTGACAATCACCAAGTTAATCACAGACATGTCTTGGCTGACAATGCAACCACGGACAGACTTTCTCCTGCGCTCACCAGTACGCCTACCGTACCCACGGAAGCAAGGTGTGCCTACAGAGTTGGGACCAAAGCAATATAGGTAAGAGTTCAATTCAAGAGGGATGAAAAGGTAGGTGAGAAGTTCCAACTTCCAAGGATATAGAGGTATACCCCTGTGCAGCAGAAGGCGCACACGACCAGTAGTTAGAACTCCTTGTTTCATGGGGAAACCCTGCTTATCACAGCCACCCATGATCCTGAACACATAGCCCTTGAATTCCTGAAAACAAGAAACATCATATATCTATGATCAGAACAACCAAAACATCAGCTGAAGGGTTACAAGTATCATGACAGAAGTTACA
Source organism: Poa pratensis (assembly GCA_947311845.1). NCBI lineage: Eukaryota > Viridiplantae > Streptophyta > Magnoliopsida > Poales > Poaceae > Poa > Poa pratensis. The sequence continues at coordinate 19,160,529 of CAMZMU010000102.1, read as the reverse complement.
AGTACATTACCTCACCGAGAAGATGACCCATGACCTCTTGAGAGATCCTCTTGTCATAAAGGCTTCGCCTGCAGTTCATACAAACGTGTCAGATATTGAGATGGAAAAAAAAAAGAGAATAAATCATCTGGAATATTTTATCAATCAACAAACTAGTTTACACACCATTATAACTACCAAAAGCATGCTTACTGTGGTTTCAAAAGTAAACTATGTAGTTCTACTACAACATTAGACAACCAAACGGTTAAAGTAGCTAGTGTGGAACATCAACTTGCATAAATATTGAAGCAGTTCAAAAGCATTTCATCTTCACCTTTACATCTTTTTCATGGCATCACAGGGTCGATACTTTTTTATGTTTTAACTATGAAAGATAATATGTTAAAGAGCAAGCTATCATGAATTCATGATATATATAGGTGCTCAGAATATACAAGGTACATAATTTATTTTTTCTCAAGTTCAAAGTATGCCATGTGCTAAATACAACATCAAACTAAATCTGAACAGAGCACTAAACAACTGTAGAAGGCGGTTTCAGAGATAACTACGTTCTACAACACTTGACAACCACCAGATAGTTAAAACAAAATAGTAGGTTATGTGGCATGCTATCACGGTTACACGATGACAACCTAACGTCTATTCTAGTTCCCTCCAGCATAAAAAAAGATTCTAAAAGATTCTAAATCACACCATAAATGTATAGAACGTCATACTTAACACACTTCAGCATCACAATGCAATTTAACAAAGTAGGAGAAGCTAGGTGTCATTTTTAACAGTCAACTAGTAATACCGCATCATCCAATTTAACAAAGTAATAACAGAACTAGTTCTCCACACACCAAGTACTGGATAACAATACAGTAGAATTCACAAAACTAATACGCGTCGATTAACAAGGACCAAAACACTAAATACGAGTGTGGGGATGAGAAACACTCACAGCTTCTGGTCGTCATCGATCTCCACCTTCTTCTGGCACCCCGTAGTGGGGCACGCGATGTTCAACTGAAACCAAAGCAAAAACCAAACGATTAAGCACCACGAAGATCACATCTGCGCACATCGGGATCGATTGTTCGGGGAAGGTAAAGAGCAGTGCATACCTTCATAGTGGAGCTCCGGCGGTGGCTCGCGCGCGGCGAGCAACCCTAGCGCTGGCGGCGGCGGCGGCGGCGACGGCGGCGCGCAAGGGCTAGGGTTGCGGGGAGGGATGCGTCGGAAGATGTGATTTGAGTTTATATAAGTTGGGGCGTCGCGCAGAAGTAATGTGGGCCTCTAGGGTCAACCCGCTGGCTCACAGTTAATCTGGGCCGATAGGGGTTCTCTGCACTGCTGGGTAGACTAACGGGCCATAAAGTATGAAATGGGCTTATTCCCGCGTATCTGTCTCTGCTTCGTGCTAAAAAAACAAAATGCTTGCTCTCTGACAGATAACTTGCTACGCCAGCTACTTTTACTTTTTGGTTTGGAACATGATATGCTACTATTATCTGTGCTATGACATAAATTCTAAGAAATCAAGAACCACCAAGCTCTCCCTCGGATGTTAGATTTATCCATGACCACACACAACCCGGTTTTAGATGAATGGAAGACAGAGAATGAAAATTCCCGGTCATCAACTTGATACCACACTGTGATCGTTCTGTTCAGTGATATTGCGTTGAGCTTGGAGACCAGAGTAAGATAATCAGAAACTGTCAAAACCTGCATCCATATAAAATTGGAGCGCATATACCTCACTGCTCGGGCTTTCGCAAGTTCAGGCACACTGGCATTCTCAACACTAGAGCGACATCCTGCCAGGAACCTACAAAGATGATCCCGCACAACCGCATCAGCTCCCATACGGCTCAGGCCCTCTTTGGTTAGGCTTACTTTTGGCTTATAAGTCCAAAAACACCGGTGCTTTTGGCTTATACCATCAAGTAACAATGTTCAGTTAAACGTCGAAAGCCAAAAACACCTATTAGGTGCTTTTGTGACTTATACGCCAAATTCTATAAGCCAGAAATAAGCCTAACCAAACAGAGCCCTCAGACCCAGTCCTTTAGACCATGAAGTTGATTAGGGGCAGATAATTTGGACCTCACACCTACCACAATAAACCAGATTTGAAGGAGTGTTTGCAGAATCATATATGCATAGCCATTGATTTTCTCCACCATACCACGCGGATGGGACAGGGCTTCACCATTACGAACACCATTCCTTGTTCCCAGATATAAAAAAACCACACAGAAACAGCAAACACCATGGCACGCAGATCAGAATCTTCCACCGTTCCACCAGCCATTCTAGCAAGGGCTGACCGCACGGAATGGCCATGCAGCGAAGACATCACGAGAGTGAGTATCTCCAAAATCTTGTTAGCCACAGACTCATGAAAGGACGTCATGTTTGGCTTACCTACACTTTACCCCAAACTATGCCTTTTGCAACAGAAAACTGTGTTCTCCCTAAAAGAAACTAGTATGATAAAAATTGCTGTAGAAAAAAAAAGAACATCCTTGGAAAGAAAGACAGTCTCAAAATGGAAAAAAAGGGTGATAATACAACAATTGACGAGAAGGAAATCACCAGGAATGCAGCGAATCACACCAACCAAACACATGGAAGTAGATATTATATTTATACACATAGAAAACATGGGTGATAATACAACAATTGACGAGCAACTCTCCGAAAAACGAACAACGACATAGACAGAAGGATGAACACACAACACAAAGACAAGACCACACCTGCCCATCACAACGCACACACAAAGTCGCCGCTGTCCTCAATGTCCACGTCGACGTCGTCGATGTCATCGAGCTCCATGCTCCCTAGGCCGGGCACGGACAGCTGCCCCGCGAACTTGGATCCATCTCCCGGTTTCCGTGCCTCCTGAACAATGGCCATGATGTCCTCCAAGGTCTGCGGGGGCGAGTTAACGCCGACCATCTGCAGGCTCGTCTGGTACTCGTCGGTCATCTCAATAGGCAGGTTCTTGAGGAACCACGGGTGGTTCTTGATCTCCTGGATCGTTATTCGCTGCAGGGAATGGCTGGTCAGAATGCAGGAACTATGTGTTATTTTGGTCGGATACGGGGCTGTTCTGGGAGAAAGATTACTTGCTCAGGGTTTGCCACGAAAATCCGGGACAGCAGATGTCTGCACTCTATTGAAATCCGGACGTAGTCAGGGACCGCATACTGTACGCTGAGTATCCGCTGCAAGGATCTTACAAACGTTTACTCCCAGACACATAATGAGGCTGAGCTAAACAAAACCAAATGAGTAATCTCATAGATCCAACGGAATGTTGGACAAACTCACAGTAATTGTCTTGCGGAAGTTCTTTGGTTCGTCAGGGTCCTCAAATGGATAGGCGCCGACAAGCATCACATACAGAGTTACTCCACAGGACCAAACATCAGCGACCTGGATTTGCTTGGTGATGTTTGAAGGGTGCGGTTTGAGGAATTTGAACATTTAACGAGAGCAGAAAAGTGGAAATTACCTTTCCATCATATTCCCTTCTAGAAAGGACCTCCGGAGCGATGTAAGCTGGAGTCCCAACGGTTGATTTAGGCTGAGAGTGCAACACAGAGGACTGGAAAAGCAGAACTACAAGTAAGTATAGTGGTTTAGTTGGCAAGTAGGTAATAAAGGTCACGATATGCTCTGGATTACTTTGGAGTAGCCGAAATCGCATATCTTGAGCCGCGGCGCTTCGCTCCCATCCAGGAGTGTGTTTTCTAGTTTCAAATCTCTATGACATACTTGCTGCAAGATAACAGGATATGGTTATGTACTGTCTACTACTTTTAAGTTGTTGTCGTAACTTAATTTGATTGTGTAGTGTGTACCATGGAATGACAGTAGCTAACTCCTGAAAGCAGTTGTTGGAAGAAGAACCTAGCCTGTCAATAAGAATGAACAAGTCAATATACCATCAGTAGAATGACACACTTACACATTAGGTATCTTCAGTTGTGGTGAATATCGTCTACCTCATTTTCGCTAAATCTTCCAGAACTGCAGATCCTTTCGAATAGCTCACCGCCAGCAGCGTATTCCATAATTATGGCCAAATGCGTGGGAGTTAGCGCAACCTGAAAAACTAAGTGACCTCTTTTAAGATTTACAAGCTGGATATGATAATAGATTTATACTTGAGAAATAAGGCATAAGATGTTTTTATGCTCAAAGGAAATTAGAAGAGTTAAACTTGGGAAAATCCTAGATCAATTTGGACTTTAAGATATTACATATATTTTTATACCGGCTCAAAATCTTATTAGTTATTTGCCAGTATACGTTTTCTCTTAGGCCTTAATCAATAGCTTTGGTATTTGTATACTTATACACAAAGGCGGAATATTGCAGCAAAGCTTCTTTCAAGTGGAATGCATCACATGCGAGCAAGATTTAAGTCGAGGAATAACATTAACCTGCAACACTTGAACAATAGGATATGACATCCTACTAGGTCAACATCACTTCCAATAGTCATTTAATGATTTTTTTTGCATTAGACTATAAGAAATTATGATATCTTCATACAAAGTCATGGTGTTCTAAATCCTAAACGCCAACGGCATGTCCACAACAGTACTTACCCAAGATAGAGGGCACGGCAGTAGGACAGGCTACTGAATGCTGATAAGCATCCAATTATACCTAGTTAATGCGTTCTCACAAACAGTTGAAAGAAGTAGCCCACTAGTAATACATGCAGAAAGAAGAAACAGAATAATCACCATAAAAGTGAGAGTAAGGATATATGGGAATATTCTTGCAAACAAGTTCATAGCCACATGTAGCAGTATATGCTTCGAACTACTCAAAATAGGATAACCACTGAGGGAGTATAGCACAACATAAAGGTATGTGTCACTACCAAAAGAGTCCTTTCGAACACTGCAACAAGGATAATGTTTTTTTAACATATTCCAATTGCCCTATTCCAGTTGATGGATGGATTACAGATAGACACCACTTTCTTGCTGGAACTGCCAAACTGGTATAGGGCAGAGGCCGAGAAGAGTTTCAAGTTGAACATTACATCGTATCATTTTTATTTAGGTATTCATAAAAATAAATGTTTTTCGCATGTATGTTTGAACAATAGTTTTTGGAAGTGCGTAAAATTTATCGCACCTAGGTTTCCTAGAAAACGATTATTTTTTAGCAAGTGTTAGGACTTGCGAGTTACTCCAGGTCAGCAAATTTAGAAAACGTGTTTTAAGTTTTCCAGAATTAATTGACTGAGTTAATGCTTACATTCCAGATCAATAATGATGACACTGGATATAAATGTTATGAATTTGAATCACTTCCATAGAAGCAGAAGGGACTAACCTCTTTGAATCTAACAATGTTCGGATGCCTAAGTGATCTGTGGTTCATAATCTCCCTTTGGACATTCTCATCAATCTATGAAAGAACAGCGAAAATTGAAGTGTTAGATGACCAATTGAAGGTATTTAAACATCAAATCAACCCAAATAAGGCAAGGTGAATGTTTTGCTCCTCAGGAGCAGCGAAACATGAACAATAAAATGGTCAGAGATGGTGAATGGATGAAGCCAAAAAAATGTCGTTATGTGCAAAAGAAAGAGAGAATTCTAGAGCATGAAAAATGAATTCCAGTGTAGCACAAGGAATAATCATGTTAACCAAGATACATGAATCAAATCCACATTACAGTAAAAAATAAACCTCATAGCAGTATCATTGATTGAGTGAGAAATACTGAGGGGCCAACCGGCCAAGGATGATCGGTAAGAAATATGTGAAAAGAGTCCATAAGAAGCTTAAGTGGACTGTAAGCAATAATACATTCTAACAGGTATGATGAATTTATCAGTAAAGCAAATTTACCTAAAATGACAGATGTTTGATACTTCGTTGTGTTGAACAGAAACAGAATTTGCTACTTCTGGACCGATATCTACCAACTGCGTACAAACTTATTTAACTAATTGACTACTACACCTTAAACAAGCGAAACCTTGGTTTGCATAGTCAAACAAAATGCAACACACTCCAAGGACACCTTACAAAATTGGACAGCCATTCATAGGCTGCAGCTCAGCTAAAAAAAGGACACGGTATATAGATTTGGTTGGTGGGGGATACTAAAATTAACACTGCTTGCCCAATAATAACTAAACCGTGTAAAGGAATACACAGGGTTTAACTAATCAAAAGTACAATAAGCCACAAACATCCAGCAGGGCTTAGACTAATTAGCGCCAGGTGGAAAATTTCATCTCTTGAAATCAGAGACAGTGATGACCAGAGCATCGCCTGCATTGACCAGTCAAGAGTGATTCAAGGCCAATAAACCGAATAGCGATGTCAACTATATCTTCGTCAAAATTCAACGGTTATTTCTAAATAAAAGGGCCCCAAGATCTGGGAGAGAAATTTGGCCATAGAAGCAGAGCAGATTGGGGGCTGCAGTAGCACGGTGGATCGTCCAATCTATTGAGCGAACTACACCCAAAACCTCTCAAACCAGATAGAATCTAGCTTGGACCATAATAGTGAAACCACCGGCTACCAAATAGCAGTTCAGATAAAGAACCCCCTCTTCAATTATGACACCAAGAACCCAAAGAAAACCTAGTAACGGATTAAACAGAGAGGAAATTCCAGCTCACCTTGTGGCCCCTCTCGATGAACTTGACGGCGAAGAGCTCCTTGGTCCTGAAGTCCCGGACGAGCTTGGCCACCCCGAAGTTGCCGGAGCCTATGTCCTTGATCACCTCGTACCGCTCCATCCCGGACAGCTCGTAATCGATACTGGAGCAAGATTGCAAGAAGCAGCAGCAGACTACTGGTGGCTAGATCGGTCAAGAACCGAGCGGGGGCACTGGTGAGTGAAGTGGACACCAGGAGGGAGGGAGGAAGGAAGCAGCCGAGCGAGGGGCGGAGGGGAAGGAAGGTGAGGGGAGTGCGGTGTGGAAGGGGGTTGGCCGGTCGGGGCCTTTTGACGAGGCCGGTCGCAGTGCGTGCGGGGGCGAGAGAGAGACGTCAGACGTGGCCGTGTACTCGTGTAGCCATACCGTCCGTCGTGGCTCGTGGGCTATCACGCTCTGAATGAAGTCGTCGCCTACTCGTCTTGCTCGCTGGTGCCTGGTGGAGTGGTGGTAGAGTAGTAATTAATTTGCAACAAAATCAGAAGATATATTCATCCGGGAATTTCCATTTCAACGCTCCGAAAATGATGGAACAGAGTCCAGCACCACAAATCAGAAATTGTCATCAAGAAACAGTCTTATATTACACAGATCCAGGCCAAGAAGATCACCACGTATACTTGATCACCCAAATACTACGAGCGAAGCTTCAGATGGATTAACCAAAGAAACAGACCTTTGTTTTAGGGTTCATAGAGTTACTAACTGTGGATTCATATAAGTCGAAGTAAGTAACAGTGTAACGCCGCAGCTCAGAAAACTACTTTTGGCTCCTGATGCTGACTAGCCAACCAATCAAAATAAACGACGAGGAAAAATATTTGTCGGTTCCCACGGTCGCCTCAACATCGCGGACTGGAACAGAATGCAGAGAACCGCGCTCGTCCTGTATGTTGCAAACGTCCGGGCTAAGAATCTGCCATTTTCTCAACGATTTGTGGTTCTTATTTTGGCGTCCAAAAACCGTCAAAGATATCGTTTCAGGTTACAACCGCCTTAGTATAACAATACTGGTGGATTCTCAATATGCATTATTGCATCCTCTTTAGGTCGCACCTTAATCATCTAGCTGATTCGAACCTGACAAGCTAATAAAATTATAGTTCGTTTTCGTCATTGATAATGCACAGACTATATTATATTTCAGAGGATGTAACCTAACATCAACAACCCTTACATTTCGCTGAGAACTTTTTTTTTTTTTGCGGGTCATTTCGCTGAGAACTTGCCTGTGGCAAGATGGTTAGGAGGGTGGTTGTACCCCCAACCCACCAGAGTTCAAACCCTAGGTTTGACGCTGGTGTTTCTCATTTAAGGCGGAATATTCTTCAGTGGGAGACGACGTTCCCGTCGACAGCGAGGCGCCCGCGGTGACTTCGTCAATCTCAACACTCGACCCGCCGACTCGGTCTCTCGGAGGTGCTCATAGGGGTAGGGTGTGCGTGCGTGTATTCATAGGGGTGAGTGTGTGCACGTGTATATGAACGTCTGAATTGTACCGTGTTTCGCAAAAAAAAAAAAAAAACCCTTACATTACGCTCATGTGCCTATGGAACTTCTCTATCTAATCTACCTTATCCAGCTGAAACAAGGTAAATTAAGCTCTCTAGAAAGCAAACCGTGGCAATGCGATCACTGGCCTCTTCACTTTATCTTCTTCGGGTAACAAACTGTAGTGCTGTGTTGCTACACCAATCTTTCTTGCTCCTGAAATCCACGCACATGCGCTTTTCTAAATCCCATGTGATGCACAACTTTCTCTCTGATCTGGGTATCTGACTTTCTATTGGAAATCTGGTAGGTTCAGTACCTACCTCCACGCAATAGTGCTAGCCTCGAATTGGAAAATGCCCAACATGGATGGAACATTCCATTGAAAATTAGCCAGGAGTAGAAGCTTATGGACGATATTCGTTTAACAGAAAATAATGTATAGTACTCACTTGCCACGTCGTTAAGCTTTATCACGACACGCCGCCATCTGGATAAACCTCTGAGCTCACGTATGAGCAGCAAAAGATCATATCTGCTCAAATAATACGGGGTGCTACTCAACAGCTTAATATACTAAGATGTGTGGTTGAAAATTGTTTAAGTTTCAGTCCAAAACTGTATTCAGTAGCTAAGCATTATTGCATTGCACCCGCTTTAGATCGCACCTTTTCCAATCATCAAGATGATGTTGAACTTGACGAGCCAATGGAATATCATTCGGTTTTGTCGTTGCTCTACTATCTTGGATTATACAATAAACTTATAGTACAACTGAAAATAGAGATGTGCCATCCATTCTAAAGAAAAATGAAGTCTAATCTGGTGCATCCTAATTTTATTAGGGGATCACAAACTTTAGATCTACATAATTTTACAAATTTTACAATGGTTAGCATTTTTTTCTTCTAGATGTCGGTGTGCTACCAGCATAGGAGGAACCACGGTGGCGGCTGCTGCCCTAGTCACGGCTCGATTAGGCTGGGAGTCAAAGAGCGATGGATTCGGAGAGTCATGACACAGTGGATGCATCGTTAGTACCGGATAAACTTAGTCATGTTTTAATCAACGTCTAAAAAAGTCATGCCTTAATCAACGGCTAAAAAATCATACACATTCTCATGCAAAGATTTAGAGAAGCTACACAAGCTGTGGAATCTAAAATCTTACATCCCTATTTTCTCAAATTTGAAGAACGTGGTTTTGTTTTGTGAAACGGGAGCCAAATATTTGTCTCAATCTATTAATTAAGAAGAAGAGAATTATCCAGATAATTTATAGATAATTGAACGAACTAGTCATAAAGCAAAAAAAGAAAAACACAACCACATAGACAACCCGACAAACTCTCCCAACACACAACAATCGCAACATATGACAATTGAACAAGCAACAAAATCCTTAATGACAACACCTCAACATAAGGCCATGAAAAACACCAAAGCTATAGAACGATCCAAACTGAGAGTGGATGAGCGGAGAAACAAAAAAGTATTCATCAAGCAGCCGCGAGCGCCTTTTCAATGCCGCCACTCTTCTTTTCTTTGTAACCGAGTGACTTCGTGTGGATGCCGGTCCGAGGGCAATCACCACCTTCTTTATTGTTTTCCTTGATTGTTGTGCCCGTTAGTAAGCAAGTAATCGCGCTTTCACATCCAGAAAATAGCAGCCTCCAAGCCTACAAACATGGCATTTTTTGTATTACTTAACACAAAATCATATGGATACGTCTAAAATGAGCATATGTGTGCGTTTTTTTTAAGATTCAAGGTCTAGAAGGTGTGCGCATCGAAAACCACATTTTGTTTGCAAGGATCTGAAAATACATTGAACCGGTGGATTAGATCTGTAGTCTTCCCGACCCAGATTCGCATTTCCCCCTTTTTGAAGTAACAAGCTGAAGTGCTCTATTGTTACAGCACTGTTCCATGGCACTGAAAGCCACATGCCCTTTTCTGAAATCTGAATCCCATGTGATGCGCTGCTTTCTCCTGATCCGAGTATCTGACTTTATCTTGGAAATCTGATAGGTTCCTATCTGCACGCAGAGATTCTAAGCTGGAATTAGAAATTTCTAATGAAATTCGAGATTGAACATTCCATTAAAAATTAACCAGGAGTGGAAACTTCTGGAGACAATTTCTTAGCCAGAAAAAAATGGCTGCCATGTTCGGTGGGATGCCTCGAGAACTACCGGTTCAGGATATACTGGTATACTGTTGCTGTCAGGTACCAAATCGTCACCAATAAACAACGAGTGGATGCCCATAAATATTTTGCAGTGGAAAGCAAACTAGTGCCAACCGCCAATCATATAGTTGACTCGAGACAAGATCCGCTGAGTTGCGTAGAAATAAAACGAATATTATTTAAACACACTGGTTCCAACTGCCAATCATATCAGTTCGTGTCGTGTCGTGCTTTATGTATATGATCTGTATCTAGAGCAGAATCATTGCAATAGATGGTTCCAGAAGAGAGAGTATATAACGTATTTTCATGAGAGGTGATTTCATGCTCCCGGGCACTAGTGATCTCGGTATTTTTTTAAAAAATCGAAAACAATATTTACAAGGTTAAAGTGTTTTTGAAAAAAAACCAGATGCAACCAATGTTGTATTTCATAGGCGTGCAAAAATCAAATTCAAATACTCAGTTATATAAAAATGATACAATTGTGGATCTGAATATGCATATTTTGAAATTACCAAATTTATCAATTTTTGTCATTTTTATGTAGTGCAACATACAAAGTATTTGAAGTTAATTGTTTGCACGTTGGTTTGTGGGTACATCATCGATTTTTTCAAATGTATTGCAATTTGAAAATATTTTGTTTTAGGTTTTTTAATACTAGGATCACGGGCTCTCAGGAGTGAAAGACACTTTTCGATTTCCGTGACAGTATATAATGCATTTCTACGTTGATTCACGAATTTCGATCCATTCCTCCCGCCGTGTACACTGCGATTTAAAATGGATGGCGTCTCTGGCATCTCCTTCCATCCGCCGCGGCAATTGTGTATGTCCGGATCTCTGGCATCTCCGATCGGACCTTTCTAGCGTCCCATCTAGGAAGGGCAGACAGGGGACATCAAACACAAAAACCATATGTTTTGGCCTTTTTTTTTTGTTTTGAGCATCACATGTTTTGGCTTCTTTGTGTAGCAGTAGGACACATGGCCCCAACCTCCCGACGATGTCCAGGTCTTGCTCACACTCACATGGCCTGTTGCGTCGATCCGCAAGGCCACGCCGGTCTGTACTTATGGGCGCATGTGGCTTAATGGCTTCCCGACAATCGGCGGCGGCGAGTGGCGCACATTTACGGCGGCGCCGCTGTTCAGTTGCTGCCGTCCGATCGAGGCTACCGCGCGTGATGGCGATCGGGAGGGTGCTCTCCTATGGAAAGTGAGCGAAATGGTCTCGCCGCTGAACCGGTCACCCGCCGAGCAATCGATCGTGCGCGCGCGGTCCCGGCCGCGCCGTGCCCGTTGGGGCCGGCGAACAGAGGTCGCCGTCACGCTGGAATCAAATCTCTCGACGGGCGGGCTGTCGCCGTCCCATCTAACACTAACATAACCGTACGTGGACCACTCCACTGTCTCGTAGTCGTACTACTGCTGCTGGTCGTCCAATACTGTCCAGTCCAGGTTAACAGAGTGAAAACCGCGGGAATAACAGCGACGAGTCCACGTGTGCACGCTGGACTATACTACTACTCACTCCGTTCCAAATTAATTGACTTCTATTTACCCACATGTGGATGTATCTAGACATGTTACAAGTATAGATACGTCCACATTTGGATAAATAGAAGTCAATTAATTTGGAACGGAGAGAGTAGGTGAGAATATCGATCAGGATAATGTTGCCAGCAGCGCCGGGTGTTGCAGTGCAGGTCATCCGTTTCAGTTCCCAAAGCAAGGAACGCAAGCGAGGCGCCGTGCATGCTTCGGACGCATATTGCTCATAGGGTCGTCTGATCGTCTTTGGTACTTAATAGTGCGAGGTCTCTTTTTCATTGTGAAGATCATGACTTTTTCACTGTTGTTTTTCAGAATTCATGCAGATCATGAGTTCGTGCCTAGGAATATTTTAGGGAGAGTTCATGACCGGACGGATGCTAGAGAAGATTTGCATCCGGATGGTGCCATACACCACAGGTGATACAGCAGGCATTCGAGACAATGTTGTAATGGAAGAGAAGACCTCTCAAAAAAAAAAAAAAAGGAAGAGAAGCGCAGTCAAGCTTATTTCAGACACACACGGTTATAGCCTCAGTCCAAGCAGCCTTATTTGGGCCTACTACTAATGGCCTCGTACATGTTCATGGGTCAGAACAAGCTTTCGTCAGTTCCATGTATGGGCCAAATCGACTTGAGGGTAGGCTTAGGAAAGGCCGATTGTTTCTAAGGCGTAGTGGGTGTAGGCTTGTAGCAGAGCGGGACATTGTCCCACGCAGAGCATCCCGAGCTACAAGGGCTTTTTTACTTCCGTTTTCTACATTTCTTGTGTGTTCTAACTTTACGAAATACACATAACGAGTCTAACAATACTTCTCCCGTGAATTACACGAAATACACCTACACGGAGTACGAAAAATGAATTTCACGAAGTTACACAAAATACATTTCATGGAGTACGCTGCACATAGTACATACAAGGTACCATAGTACATCGAAGTACACGACACAAAGCAGAGTACTTCACAGTGCAATGTAAGTATAATCAATACTGACACATGTCAAACCATGCACAACTTATCACACAACATACAAAAACACAATACACATTTGCAAAAAAAGAAGAAGCATATTTCTGGTGATTTCACCGGCTTGAATGATTTAACGAGTAATGGATGAGAATATGTGCTAGGTGAAGCACACGCCCTTTACAAGTTAGAGATGGAAACAAGCCAAGACAAAAACAAGTATCAATAATAAGTGTCATTATGAAGATGGATTATTTCAATGATGTTATTGGGTGTTGCTTCAAGAGCTTTGATACTCGCTTGAACGAGAACATTTCCACTTCTAATATGTTTGGCCACTTTGACCTTGAAAAATCATTCCATGACTTTAATTTAGATAATTTGATGAGTCTAGCTAGACTTCATCGAGAACACTTTGATGATGCACAACCAAGGGATCTTAGACATCACCTTGGTCCTTATTACTGATGTACGAGAAGATGACCGATTGTCTGGCATAGATTATGTTCGTGAGCTCTCTCAGAAAATGGCGGAGAAAAGGAATATTTTCCAACTCTAGATCGTTGGTTCGTTTGATTTCCTTTCATAGATAGATTACCGAAGCTAGAATTAGCCGTGCCTACTATAGCTGAGAGATATTTTCCTGCAATGAGATATGTGGAAACTTACTTGGGAAATCAACTTGGTGATGACATATCGAAATAGAATCTCATTTTTTTAGGCCATGAAAGAACGTATAGAACCATATTAAAGTTAATATTCTTAACCTATTAATTTAGTACAATTTTATTTTATATGTTGCTAAGTGATTTAAGTGAATTTTATTTCGTTTATTCGTAGGCAATCGAGATATAGTGTCGCATTTATCCGCAACCATTTGTACCCTTTTTGTAGTTTGAATTCGTTGGTTCTTCATTATTCATGTTTTATATGCTCAACTATCATTTCAAGTGGACATCTTCAATCTTGATTTTGGTAAGTATTTTCATTGTTAAACCTCATTCAGTTTATACTGACTTCTTAAGTGTGTCACTAGAAATTCAATTGATGTCATCATTGTTGCCGACTAGCATGTGCCCCAAGCCAATCATCTAATCAAAAAATTCCACGAAAGGATTCCTTTATGATGAACCGATCTTCCTGACTTAACCGATATCCTGCATGTCGCCTTCAAAGATATAGTGTTGATCTTCAATTTTTAAATTGACTTGAATAATGCGACTCCATCCAACCCATCATCTAGATCAACAATTTGCGACCGCCAAGCTCGTAACCTTGGTTTGATACCATTCATAAGAAATCCGGGATGCACGTCATCACAAGAGGACATTAATCACAACACAACACCGAGATTTGTTGATGAGGTGCGGCGAGTTTGCCTACTCCTCCAAGCACGACCACACGAGCTCCTCCCCATGTACCTAAATCAACACAATACAATTGACGTCAAGCCTACCGAGACTATAAGACAACGTCTTGATCATCGTGCCATGTACGGTCCTGTCACCTCTGCCACGGGCGCTCGAACCGATTCTTTTTGATCTTGTGTCTAGCCTACTAGGTTCGTCATGTATGTTTTGGCTACCCCATGTTGCATTTACATATTATACCTGGGTTATACATGTTCGACTCAAATTTCTAATTTTCTACTAATTACAAATCTAACTATAACATATCTCAAGCACAAATTAGACACAAAGAACACTAGCTTTCCATAGAATGTATTCTCACATCTATACACGAGATATTTTTATGGAAACTTGTGATGTATCCTTAGAGCCTCTTTGGTTTGAAAACATGTGAATAAGGACAGTAGTATCATGACCTATCTAATCCTAGATGATTCCTTTGCACTCAGGACATTTTAGGACAAGACAATTTTATTTAATACTCTATCAATCCCAAAATATAAGGCGTTCTTGATTTTTGCTGGTCAACGACTTACAATTTTGACTATGATTTATACGTGTAATATGTCTATAAAATTAATAAATAATATATAATTTAGTATATATTAGTGTTCAATGCCGTGCATCAATACCACAAAAAAATAGCGCATCTCATATTTTGACTAGGAGATAGTACTACTTTAATCCTATATAGACTTTTCTTATGGATTTATTTGCACTATATTTTTGTAGGAAATTTTCAACTCAATCAATCTCTTAGATCAGTTGCCTCAAATTGTCTCCATATCTCACTTCTACTCGGGCAAAATTTCCTGGTCCTAATGTGTGCTGGTAGGTTGGTGCCTTCTTGTCAAATCCTCATTTTGCACATATCAATTGTCACCGTACCTAAAATCGATTTTTTTTTTTTTTTGCAGGCTGTGTTCACCGTGGTTCAGCTCTTTTCATTCGGTTAATCTTGGAATTTGGTCCTATTTATTTGACTGGAATTCATCATGGCTGCCGACCAGGTAAGTTCTAGATTACCTCATTTACTTGCTTCATAATACATTTTTGCTTACAATGTTTTCCATTCTAGACCTACAACATGTCCATTATTTTAAATTGTTAATAATTTTTATCAATATGAACAACTGAGCATGCAACCGAATCCCATGGTACTATATTGTTGTATATAGAGGGGGCTGAAGCCTCGATGTCGAAAAAATATGAACTTTTCGGTTTCATCAGTCAGTGCAGGGCAGAGAATAGTTCAGAAATTGAATCTCTCCTAGAACTCAACGATTTGCCTCCAAATACTAGGCTTTTTGGAATTCCCGGGAAGAAACTCTGGGAATTTTATCGTGTGAATTTCAGTTACATAACCCCTGTGCTGTGGCAATTCTCTATTTGTTAACTGGGATTATACTTTCTCTCTTAAAAAAACTCGGATTATACTTTTTATTTTTACCCCAAATTTTGTCCGTTATTGTAGCCTCCGAGGCCAGAGTGAATCAAGATCCAGAAATATTATATTACTTTGGGCAGGTGTCCTTTCTTTGGTATTTCCAGAAAATCTTGTTCTGCGCTACCAAGTACCCTAGCAGTTACCCCTGAACCCGCTACTGGAGCATCTGCAAATTACATTGTTTATCATTTCGTACTAATTAAGGCCGTATAAATTGACCTATTACTGTGATAGCATGATTGCTCGAAGCAAAGAATGTTTTGTGGATTGTCATCTTTATACCAGCAAGCTTATGGACGGTACTTTTGATTTTTAAGTGTCAAATATGTTAGTATTCTACACCTTCCTATGAATGCTTTTTTTTCGATAAAGTTCCTATGAATGCTTGTCCCCATGGCATGTTAATTTATCATTTGTTTTAGCCTTGCTTTCTAAGTGAGAATGCTACAGAATGAGCGAGCATTCAGGGTTTGCTGCTTCTTTCATTCGTGTTCTTTGTTATAATAGAGATCTTTATTTTTCTTGCATTGCATTCACGTGGTTGGACAAAAAAAAGGCAAAATGGTCATTTCAGTTACATGCCTGATGCTAACGAGTCTCACTGTTGCAAAAGAAAAGAGTTTAATATCTTTAAACTACTATATTTCTGATCATCGCGAATAGTTTTCTAACCAATACAATTCGAGTTTTGTATATACTACAATCTCACTCTTGTGTATTTCAACGTAAAAAGCTAATGATTCGAATCCATTTATTTCATTGAATGATATGGAAGGTTATTGATTTTCAGTGTAAATCTCTATATCATGTGTTGTCCTGTCATACAATTACCTTATCCAGCATGGGTGTCATATGTCTGCAGGGTCATGTACTTAGAGATCAAACAGTCCCTAGCATTCAGCTCTACAAATAGCAGCGCTCCTAACTGGTGCAAACTTGTGGTACTTATTATCTTCTGAGTAGCTATCTGTTTTTATTCATCTGACTTATTTTCATGAGTATTCCTTTCTATGCGTTAGAACCACTTCCAGACTCTCCTACACCCCCCTATATGAACCTTAAAATAACTACTCTCCAGTTAAATAGCATTTCACATGGACTATGATGATTTGGTCAGAACATTGCTTAACTGGGGGATCTAGCCTAATGTGAATAACTAAATAATATGAACTGATTTTGCTTCATGTTCATCAGATCCACTTCACGTGCCTAATAACTGAGTAGCTTGATTGATTTCTTATATACAATATTCGCTGACGTTGTTCCTCAACAAAGTGGCAGTTTAGATACAACTTAATTGGTTGCTTTGTTTTGTTCTTTGTGTAAGGAACTTCTTAATGATCTTTAGATAATGCACTATTCTACAAAATAGGTACTCTGTACTTCCAACTAAGCTTAGTAAAGAATTTATAGTTTTCTTGATTCCATTGCAACCTATGTACTACCACTGTTGTCTGAGAAATAAAATGTTGATAACTTTATCAGATGCAATTTCGGTTCTACTAGCTTGTAGTGTTACTTGATTTCTGTTGTCTGGAAATTAGGGCGGAATGCTTCTCACGTTTTATATGTCTGACTACAGTACCATTCTCTAATGTAACTCAAAATAAAAGGTAGTTTTAACAGAAAAATATTAAAGCAACCGATACCTTATTGTTACTAAAAGAATTAACCATATTTTTCCTTTTTATTTTAGTTTTACAAGTGCAATCACAAGTTTTGCTACCATCATATATGGTTACTCCAGGGTCTCAGCTCCCTTAATCTCATCCTTGGCCTGGGCAATTCCAAGCGTTGAGGTAACCTAGAATTTCTCCAAACTCTCATCCATATAAAGCAGAAACTTCACAAGTATTTTTTCGATTTGCAATCCAGCATACTTTACAATATTGATTCTTCTCAGCTTATGACACAAGCATTTTATACATCTCCCACAAACTATCGGTCAGCCAGCTACTACGATGGACCCGATGATCACCGCTGTCTTTGGGCTCAGTGTCTATTTTGCCATCCGTACATTCACAAGATGTTCTTCTTTCAAGGGTATGGATTTAGAAGAAACAGCAACAATGCTTCCAGGTTCTTGGTGTCATGAAACAACGCGGCAATAAACCGGACAGCATGGTCGTTGGGAAAGCAGCCCTCGAGGCTGAACTGCCTAAAAGCTAGCCCGCGTACAGCATCTGCGGACGATATCCATCGATGGGCGCAAGCAGAGCTGTAGGTAGGTCAGTTTGGTGCGCTGGCTGATGAGTGCAGTGACCGAAGCAACTTCTGTTGATTCTTTTTTGGATAGGTCTTCACAAATTTCAATAGTTAGCACCACGACTCTACAATTTTCAACCTTGAAGAGCGACTCGCTGGGAAGGCCATCTTTGTGGTGCAACGACCGCAGGTGCAAGCTGTGCAACTTTATTCTGGTTATAGTACCACGGATGATCATGTGAACATCTTGCTTTTTTGAGTTGAGCTTTTTTGAGCTCTATTTGTATTATGAAGGCACATTTGAAAATGCCTCATTTTGATTATGGGGCAGATTGGATAGGTACCTACTTTTGGGGCACATTACAGAAGTCCCTCTATTTGATCTTTGGGGGAAATCACTAAAATGCCTCTTATTTTATTGTATTTTTGATTAATTCTAGAGTTCCTCTAATATAGACATTGTGACATCCAAATGTATTTCTATCATTTCCTACCAATATATTTTCCTAATGGACGGGCGCGGCAACGCGCACCTAAATGATCTAGTGGCCCATGATATTTGTCCAGCTACCGACTCCATCTGACACCTGCCACATTTTTAACGGAAGTTGCCAGACAGTGGCATCCACCTCCACGAATGATTGCGCCATTATCATCTTCCCTTCTCTCTCAGTAGCTGTCTATCTTGCAGAGACACACCGGCCGAGATATCCCTGCCGGGAGCACGTACGATCGATGGAGCAGATGCAGAATACAGCGACGAAACCCATCAGATGCAAAGGTAACTTGAGTAAACTTCCCTTCGTCTACTTCTTCCATCCCCTGCCGGCATGCCTAGTTAGCTAGCTTTGTGATGCCGCGCATGGAATGGATGCAGCGGCGGTGTGCAAGGTGGCCGGGCAGCCGCTGGAGATGGAGGAGGTGGAGGTGGCGCCGCCGCGGGCGCATGAGGTGCGCATCAGGATACTCTGCACCTCGCTCTGCCACACCGACGTCACCTTCTGGCGCATGGGGGTACGTATACGTCCGCGAAGACCATTGGAACTTGGAAGGGAATTCGTGGATAATCTCTGGTTAAAATCTTTGCTAGAGGGAACATGCCTACCAATTTTCTCTTCTTTTCCTGTAGGGTTTCCCGGCAATGTATCCGTCAATCCTGGGACACGAAGCTGCCGGGTAAATACACCATACATATACATCAGTCTCTGTCTTTCACAATTTTTTAGGGATTTTTGCAACACAAAAGGAGTAAACGACATGAAAATCATGTGAAATCGTGCTACAAGTCCACGATGAGATTACCATTTATTTTTCTTGCAATAAGATAAATTATTTGTGATCTTGACCCCAGTAACTCAATTAGTCACTCCACCTCTCTGTAATTATATTGGTCTGGGTGTGCAATTGCCCCACCAGTGACCTATATCTTGATAGATAAGTTGTGTTCGTTGCAGAAAGTCATCAAGCTTTCTGTCGATTCTGCAACCAACCTAGCACTAGCTAGCTCGGATTCCATTAAACGAACACTATGTAACTACACATCGACCCCAGGGGCTTGATGATAACGAAAGGGCAATATGAGTCAAATGAATTAACTGAAGCCTATCAATGATTCGACGAACAGTAACATACTATGCATTTGTGATTCGCTAGGCCTACCAGCTAGCCATGACCGAGCAATGCAAACCCGAGAAAAACAATGGAGATCCATGCATGGTCTACTCTAAGCTTTGTGTCTTTGCTGCAGCGTGGTGGAGAGCGTGGGGGATGGGGTGGTGGAGGTGGCCGTCGGGGACACGGTGGTGCCGGTGTTCTCGGCGCAGTGCGGCGACTGCGCCGACTGCCTCTCGGAGCGCAGCAACATCTGCTCAGGGCTCCCGTACCGCCCCGGGATGCCGCGTGACGGCACGACGCGCTTCACGTACGCCGCCACCGGCGAGCCCATCCACAACTTCATCTCCGTCTCCAGCTTCACCGAGTACACGGTCGTTGACGTCGCGCACGTCGTCAGGCTCCCGCCCGGCGTCCCGCTCGCGATGGCCTGCCTGCTCAGCTGCGGCGTCTCCACCGGTAACCACGTACTACTTCAGTTTCCCGTGACTCGTGCTAACATTGGTGCGTGCAGGAGTTGGTGCGGCGTGGAAGGTAGCGTCGGTGGAGCTCGGGTCGAGCGTCGCCGTGTTTGGTCTAGGCGCCGTAGGGCTAGCGGTAACGACAACTCAGTCTGATGATAATTCGGTGTTCTATTCTAGTAGTGGCTACCTCACATGCATGTTACTACCAACTGACCTCGATCTGTTGACGTGATTTGATGGCGATCGAGCTGTGCAGGTAGCACAAGGGTGCAAGATGCGCGGGGCTAAGATGATCATTGGAGTTGATCTGAACCGGGAAAAGCACGAGATCGGTACGACGATCTCTTAGAGTTCGTTTGGTAGTTATCATTTTGAGCTAAAATTGTGGTATTTATTTGTGATTCCATATCCACCCTGTTAGCTGTCATGAAATTAGACGAGACATATTCCAGCGTATTCCTATCTCTAACTCTATCATTTCACTTGCCAAACGAAACGATGGTGCCAAACGAGGTCAAGCACACGTTATTATTCTATAGGATTGTAATTCAGTTTCTGTTAAGAAAACTCAGTCAGAATATTGAACAGCAATATTAATTGCAGGTAAGAGGATGGGGGTAACCGACTTCATCAACCCGAACGATATTGAGGAGAAAACCGTGAGCGAGGTCCAGTTCTGAATCAATGAACAAAATGATCATGCGGCTTTTGGCATTTAGCTGCTAATGGTGATCGTTCTCTCTTTCTAGGTCATCAAGGAGATGACCGGCGGTGGCGCGGATTACTGCTTCGAGTGCATCGGCTCAACGACGGTCATGGCGGAAGCGTTCCAAAGTTCCCGAAAGGTAGGGACGGCTCATGTGATTCACGCCTGGACATTGTACTACATATTGCAAGCACTAATATTCTGAGCAGCGACACAGGTAGGTGACAAATAGACTGACCAACGGTACGGTTTAATTTTGCAGGGCTGGGGGAAGACAATCGTGCTGGGCGTCTCCAGCGGCGTTGCTGCCATCAGCATACCTTCGCAGGACATCCTCAGGGGAGATCGATCGCCGGCTCGCTCTTCGGCGGCCTCAAGCCCAAGACCGACATCCCCGTCCTCGCGCAGAAGTATCTCGACAAGGAGCTGGAGCTGGAGGATTTCGTGACGCACGAGATGGGTTTCGACGAGATCAACACCGCGTTCGAGCTGCTCACCCAGGGCAAGTGCCTCAGGTGCATCATCTGGATGGACGCGGCCGAGGAGAAGGACATGAAGCTCAAGGGAAATGGCTGAGCGCGTGAGGCATGCATGATTGGTATCATCGCTGTTCGTATGTCCGTGCAGTTGCACATCGTGGTGGGAGAAAAGGCTGAGCGGGACTTGTGTCGTGTCGTCGACTTTTGCTGTTGATTTGGACGTGGGGTGATGCATTTACAAAATGGGATTTGATCTTATCGATTGTGACCGATGCAGAGATCGATCGAGGATTATTCTTCTTTAATAAAAAATTATGATCGATTGTGATGCGTTTGTTTGTTGGTGGTGGCGGTGTTTCTCTTTCGACAGTGTGTTTGCGGGGCCGTTGGTTTTGCTTTGAAAGTTTAGTACACCAACAATCCAGAATGCAGTTTAGTGATTCTGGTGTGAAGTCATTCACTACTAGAAAATGGCTCTCCGCCGGGAGGGGAAAACACACGGCGAAAGCCCATATTGGCCTCGGCGAACACTTCGCCGAGAAAAGATCTCGGTAGAGCCATCCCGGCGAAAATCGCCTCGGCGACGCGCCTTCGCCGGGTGCATTTTGTCGGGGATGCACGGTGAAGTCTTCGCCGAGACTTTGGACAGTACACCCGGCGAAGAAAAGCACATCTCGATCGTCCCTTGTCAGATGAGCGTCAGAGCTGTGTCATAACTTCGCCGGGTATACACGCACGGTACTCGACAAAGAGGGAATGACGAGAGGGCGCCACGTATGCTCCAACTGTTTGTCGGCGAACTTCTTCGCCGAGTGCAGCACTTCGCCGTGCATCGCTTCGCCGTGCAGCTTCGTCGCCGAGTGCCAGAGCACAAGAACGTCACCGGTCGTGTTCTTCGCCGAGAAGCGCGCTTCGCCGAGCGCCGTGCACAACATCGTCGCCGTGCGTGCTCTTCGCCGAGAGGAGCCCTTCGCCGAGTGCCTTGCGCGGAATTTCGCCGAGCGGTTCCTTCTTCGCCGAGTGCCGCGCGGCTCGGCGAAGGTGTGTCCCAGGTGACAATTTGGTCTCACTTCGCCGAGTACATGTCTCGGCAAACAGGGGCACCTCGGCGAAGTGTGCTCCCAGGTGACCAACTGGATCCTGGAGGGTGTCTTCGCCGAGCGCCATTCCCGGCGAAGCCGTGTTCGCCGAGTGTTTTTCTCGGCGAAGAGACCATTTGGTCCAGAATTTTGCTGTTTTTTGCGAATCCCTGCATTTGGAAAAACAGTATGCATATATATACATCAATTATATCACTGATCACTCCCAGCACACCCAGAACATAAAAATGAGATATATAGTCCAAAATGGACAAGTTTCAACATGTCCAAAATGGAGTCCACAAGTTGCAACATGTCCACAAGTTTCAACATGTCCAAAATGGACAGCACTAGTTCAGAATACATATCCAACAAGATCAAAGTTCAGAAATGCATCCAGTAGCACAAGTCTACTAGTCTAGTAGTCACCGAAGGCCTCGTGGATGCAAGCCTACAAGTTTGAAAACTCTAAGCATTAGTTTCAAGACATGAGTGTGGAAATGTGGGTAGATATGTATTTGGGACTTGAGCTTACCTAGAGTTGATCGGGGTTGTTGGAGGCCGTTGGCGCCGATGATGGGCTTGCAGCTCCGCGTCCACCATTCCCTTCGTCGTCTTGACCATCCGTGGGAGTGTGGGATCCAGCCGACCGATGCTCCTATGAAGATTCACATTAGACAAGTAAGCAAACAGAAGATAAATTTTTGCCTACCTAGCCCCAAGAGCACTTACCAAGAGGAGGACGGGGGCAACTAGTGGAGGTACAGGAGGTAAAGGAGGAAGCGTCGAAGCCGCGGGCATCGCCTGCAAACCGAAGAGGTGGGTTAGTTTGCAAAGTTGAAGCAGATGCTTTAGTTGAAAGAAAAAGTTAAAGCACTTACCGCCATAAGGGCCTGGAGGCATGCTTGTTGGTGGGCCATATGTGCATGCAGTTGCTTGTTGTTCTCCTCTGCAGCCTGCGCCCTCGCTGTAGCCTCCACCGCGTTGTTCCTATTTCTCTCAAGTTCAGCCTAGAGGATTGCAACATGTAGAAGCAGCGGTCATGGCGATGCAAACATGTACAATAGTGGAAAAGAAGGTTGAAAAATGACACGTGTACCTCCATTGCAGCCATCTTATCAAGTCCGACCCTTGGGCGGCGCTCGATCTCGGGGGCTGAGGTCGTACGCCTAGCACGAATGTCGGCAAGTGTACCAAGGCCCGATGAATCGAAGGAAGCACCGCCAATATAAGGCCGGCCATTCAGCTTGCCTTGTCCCGCGAGCATAGCAACCTCGGGGTCGAAAGCCGAGGTCAAAGGATCGGAGCCGGGTCCGTGGACCTCCTTGTACTTGGCGCAGTAGTTCTTATGTTGTTTCTCCGCGGTGTCGGTGATCCACTGCTGGTCCAAGGGTTTAGCCGGATCCACCTTCTTTGGCCTCCGGGTCTCAACGAACACTTGCATCTTCGTCTTCTTCACTCCCTCCTTTAACTCCTACAAGTAATTGACACCAAAAGGAAGCATGCAAGTGAGGTCAAAAGAGGTTATAATAATATTATGGGACAGAAATAAAAACTTGAATGGAAAGGAAAAAAATGATTTCTTACCTTGTGTTTTACGAGGCCGTCGAGTGTGAGGGGGCCTTGACGGTGGACTCCGTGCTCGCCTACCATATTCCGCCGCTCCCGTGCCTTCTTGTTTTGCGCCTGGAACCCAAGTGACACCCACCTCTGTACAATCTGCTTGTAGCAAGGCTTATGGCGGCTAGCCATGCCGGAATCACCTATTTAACACAAGACAGATCCATATGAGTAGAACTTTTCATTAGTCATGTGGAGAATAGTAGGAAAATATATGTGGTTACCTTCATGTACTGGTCTCTCGACATGTGTATGGGACGAGCCTCCTCTTTGGTGATTGTCCTGTGCATATATTCTGCATAGAACTGGATGACAGCGGCAATACGGGCCTCGTAAATCTGGTCGGGGATGAGCTTCTTCGCCATCTTAAGCAGCGCCTTTTGAGCCGCTTCATATTTTCCTTCGCCGTCGACGAGAGTGAAAAAGTCCTACAAACATTGAGCATAGGATAAAGGGGTTAGCACGACGAAATGTGAACTGTTGGTATTTTTTAGTAGTAAAGTTATAGAAACTACTAACCCAGAACTCGGCGAGTAGCCGCATGCCGAGGTGGCCGTGGACTTGGTCCTCAACCATCGTGAAGTGGCTCCAAGACCTAGCAGGCCCCCTTTCACCGGTGGGGACTCCATCCTTCTTGTAGTCGACCAAGCCAGGGTAAAGCTTCTTGATAAGAAGGCCAAGGACGCCTGAAGGTAAGCGGTCCCACTTTGGGCCCACCCACGTGAAACTACTGCACATACCAAAAACATAAGTTAGATGCTTGTGATGAAAAGGTAAATAAGTACAAGGTAAGAACATTTTAAACCACCACTTACGCATCTGATGTGACATCAAGTACGCCATGTGACTTGCGTTCTGGAAAGCCTGAAGGCCCTCGCAAGTACACCTTACCCTCGCGCACGGTGCCGAGCAAATCTAGTGGATGAGCTGACAAGAGATCCTCATCCGCCACGGCATCCTCCTCCTCCTCCTCACTCTCCTCACCCCGGCCCTGGTAGTCATCCTCACTAGGCACGACATCCTCCAAGGGCTCCTCGGCCCGCTCCTCCTCCTCGGACTCGGAAGACGAAACCGGGGGCAGAGGACTACTCAAGCGAGCAGGAGGCCTACCCCGGGGCGCCTTCTGGGCAACCACCTGTCTACCACGCCGTGCAGAAGTCTCCGCCATAGCGTGCCGGTCACGCTTTCTTCCAATGACCACGCTATTCCCTGAGCATCCTGCGCGGATAGCTTAGACACATTGCCAAGCTTGAGTGCCCGCTTCTCCTTGCCCGCCACCTTCTTGCGGAGGTTCTCCTTGGAAACACTCCTCCTCGCCGCGAGATGCTTCTCCTTGAGGCCCGGCTTCCCCTTGGAGACCGGTTTCTCCTTCCCCCCTGCCATGTCTCAATCACCTGTCATCACAAAGAATGAGTTGATTAGTACAAGTAAGAACACAATAGTAATGAATAGGCTTAAAGAAAACTCAGAAGAAGAAATTGCCAAAACTCATAAGAATACAACAAAATGGTTCATACAAAATATTATATCACAAATGGTTCATAGAAAATATTACATCAGAAATGGTTCATAGAAAATATTACATCAAATGGTTCATAGAAAATATTAGAAAACAAATCTAATCGACGAGTACAAAGCTTCAGAAGCCCGTGTCTACATTGTTTGGATCATAACTTGGACCAGGATCATCATCATCACTATCACGATTGTACCACCAATCTGGAACGTAGTCTACAGGTGGACCGCTGGCTCCTCTACATCGGGTAGGTGCATCCGTTCAAGAAGCTCCACGTCTCTCTGGTTGACAACCAGCTCCCGTCCTCATCTTGCTCATGGTCGACTCCAATGACATCGTCGTCTTCTTCCATGTCATCGACACTAGGCAAGTTCAGGTTCAATTGGCCTGACAGCCCATCTTCCTGATAGAACTCACCCTGGTAGGTGTTCGGGTTTAGGCGTTGGTGGTAGTCGTCATCGTTAGGGGTTGGTACTTTATTACGCGGCGGTACCGTGATCACTACATCCCAGCCTATTAGACGTTTCACAGTTTTGCATGGGTACGGGAGATAAAAAACTTGGATGGCTTGGTGTGCTAGGATATAGACATCCTCTCCCGTGTAGACGGATTCTCGCTCAACTTCGACCAACCCAATTTCAGGTCTTCGTCTCACTCTCTTTGGATTGAACCAATGGCATTTGAAGACAACAGGGTTCTTCTGTTTGCCGAAATCACAATCCAGTTCAATTATTTCCTTGACTATTCCAAAGTAATCAAGGCCGTCCTTCCCTTGGCATAAGACCCCGGAATTTCTTGTCCTCGGGTTTGGCCGAGTTTTCTCATGATGATCGGTATGGAAGCGAAACCCGTTCACGTCATACGACTTATAGGTCTTGACGACATAGTCGATGAGGTAAGTTTCTTCAACTCGGGCCTCATATTCGGGTCAGATATTCCCTACAAGTGCAATAGGAAGAAGTATGATATGTTAGTGTTGACGAAACGTCTTACACAAACATGGAATGAAACAAGGGGATATTCCCTACTTTTGCTTTGAACCACGGAATGAAACCGCCGCCGCCTTCACCCCCCTTTTTAAAAAGAACCAACTTGTCATTGTCGGTACATGGTCTTCGATGTTTCCAGGTTTCTCTCTCAAATGACCTATGAACGGCCACGATCAAGAAACGGAGTTAGTGCACAAACTAGGAAATGGAAGTGTGCCGAACAATACACCATAAATTGAGCACTTACTCAATGTAGGGATCTACTTCTGTCGTGTTCTTCAAGACATAAGATGTAATGTTCGTCCACTCATCAAATGATAATTTCTTCTTCTTGCTGCCACTTGATTTGCCACCGGCCCCGATGAAAATGCTAAGTTCAGGTAGATCTTCCGGGTTGGCCGTGTTGAGACGAGGCACTGGATTATGAACAGTGGTAAGATTGTCACTATAGAACTTAGTGGTGAAGTTTGACACCTCCTCGTTCAGTTTGCCTCAGCTATGGATGCTTCGATTTTGTTTTTGTTCGTGCCTTTCAGTTGAAGGTCCTTCTGCTCTCTCTCAGTTGCAAACATCCAACGTGTATGCACAGGACCCCCCAATCTTGCCTCGGTCGCGAGATGCACCAACAAATGTTGCATGGGATTGAACATGCCTGGTGGAAACACGGCCTCTAGCTCGCAAATCAACTCGGGCGTCTCTTCCTCTAACTGTCAATCACCTTGATATCTAATTCTTTAGCACAAAGTCGGCGGAAGAAATAGCTCAACTTTGCCAACACTACCCAAATGGCCTCATCGATATAGCCTCGAAACATGACCGGCATTATCCGCTCGATCCATACGTGATAGTCATGACTCTTGAGCCCACCTATCTTCAACCCAACCAAATTCACTCCCCTCATTATGTTAGCTGCGTAGCCATCAGGGAAGAATAGGTGGTCCAGGACCCACTGGAGAATTTCTTTCCTTTGGGCCCTTGTTGGGGTGAAACGGGCCTTTGGTTTGGACCATCTTGTTTTGACTGTACCGGGAGGGTCCATGTTCATGTCTGGCCTATCACATAGCAGCTGCTGATCGGCTCTAGCCTTGACATTATCCTTCGACTTCTCGAGGTCCATTAGTGTGTGCCAAAGGGCCTCGGCGATATTCTTCTCAGTGTGCATTACATCAATGTTATGAGGAAGAAGTAGATCCTTAAAGTAAGGGAGCTTCCAGAAGCATGGAATGTGTGTCCACTGGTGTGTGTCTCCATAACCCACAAAGCCAGTCCCATCTGCATTGGGCAGAAGAGCTTCTAGCTGAGCCTTAGTGGCGACACCATCCATGGTAGGTATTGGTACATGAGCATCAACAACTACATCTTCAAGAACTTCTTTTTGTCTCTCTTGAATCTATGACCAGGTTTAAGGTACTGTCGATGCTTATCAAAACAAGAATACTTGCCGCCCTTCTTCAGCCAAACGAAAGTCATAGCCTGCATGCAAATTGGGCAAGGCCACTTCCCGTGCGTACACCATCCGCAGAATATCGCGCGTGCCGGCAAGTCATGCAGGGACGTGTGGTACCAGACGTGCATAGTGAAGTGCTGCTTTGCTACGGCGTCGTACGTCCGTACCCCTTCTTCCAGGCAAGCAACAAATCATCGAACAACGGCTCCATGTACACACTCATATTCTTCCCCGGATATTCAGGCCCTGGAATTATGAGCGACAAGAACATGTTTTGTCGTTGCATGACGACGCCAGGGGGAAGATTCAACGGAATGACAAACATCGGCCAACAACTATAGTTGTGCGAAGACATACCATATGGGTTGAACCCATCTGTTGATAAGGCAACTGCTACACTCCTGTTATTGCCGGCTTTTACGGGATACTTCTTAATGAATTCCTGCCATGCAACACCATCAGACGGATGTACCATCTTCTCAGGACGATACCTTTCCCATCTATCGGCCATCTCATTTGTTGGGCAGATTCGTTGGTCATAAAAAGCCGTTGGATCCTCGGTATGAATGGAAGATACCGAAGGATCTTTTTGGCTACTGTGAGCTGCGTCTTCTGACCCTCACCGTTGTCGACCTCCATATACCTAGAGGACTTGCACTTGAGACAGTAATTTTCATTGATGTGTTCTTTCCTAAATAACATACAGCCCTTTGGACAAGCATCTATCGGCGTATAATCCATCTTAAGTGATTTGAGGATTTTCTTCGACTCGTACATGTTCTTTGGCAGAATATGTGACTCCGGTAGAAGAGAGGCAATAACATGCAGGAATGCATCGAAGCAATTAATGCTTACATGATACTGGGACTTGACAGCCATTAGGCGACTTATGGAATCAAGTTGAGAAACTTTGGTATGGGCGTGGAGTGTTTTTTGCGAGGAAAACAAGGTATCATAGAACTCCTTTGTGCTCTTTTCCCCCTCCCCATCTGCATCTTCAGTTGGAATTTCAGGTGCACGTGCATTAGCGAATTGATCTAGCATTCTATCAGCCCCTGTATCAAAAGGTGTTCATGCCTCCTCGGTGCGCATAAAACATTTTCCACTTTTAAAACACAAAACTTTGCACTTCTTGACCATAGCCCTTCATGGTCTTCCTCTTTTCCAGCAACCTCATGCCGACCCTTTGGGATAATTGCATATATAAAACATCTCCATTTTATTTTCAATTCTCAAAACTTGCACATAGGTCGAAGTAGGGCCTTCCAACTCGGCGAAGAAAAGCAGCGCCCAAATGTTTTTTTCCAGTCACCTCTTCGTCGGGTAGGAGACTCGGCGAAATGCACGCATCGCCCGCGCAAGGTGGGACCCAACGACAGGCGCCACGTGCTCGTCCTGTTCGCCGAGACCTGCTCTTCGCCGAGAGCTTTCTTTGGTCGTTGCCGATGGTTCGCGCTTCGCCGAGTGCTGTTTCGACCGTGTCCCGGCGACATTATGTTTTGCCGAGAGAGCGCGGCGTCACCGAGTGTCCTGCGAGCTGTGCCGGCGTTGGCCGTCTTCGCCGAGTGGCTCCGGATTTTTACCTGCTTTTTACGAATCCCTGCCAAATAAAATCGCCCAAAAATTGAAGGTCGTGTATAAAAAACAAGATAAAATACATTGCGACTAAACGCATAAATGAACAAATCATACGGTTTCACCCAGCTACAATCCCACCGTGGCTGCGATATCACATGCAGGGTGGGACGTAGCTGGGTAAATCCGGATAATTTGTGTTGGACGACACGGCTTAATCTAAAAAACATCTTCTGTGGAATAGCTAAATATACCAGAGTGTCCTGTGTTTGAGCACAAGCTGGAATGAGTGAGTAACTGTCTGGGAGGTGGAGTATTTATAGGCGTTTAGGGAAAACCCTAAGTTCACCGAGTAGGGCACTCGGCGAAGAATTGGCGCGTACCAAATTATTTTCTCCCGCCAACCCACTTTGCCGGATAGGGCACCCGGCGAAGAGCCACACCCGGCGAAGAAATGGCGCGGAACATAATTTGGCTTCCCGCCCATGGCTTCGCCGAGTGCCCTCCGCCGGCACACCCGGCGAACAGGAATCTTTTTGCGCGGCAAAAATTTTCTTCTTCGCGCCACTTCTTCGCCGAGCGCCGTCCACCGATAAACTCGGCGAACATTGGACGGATACGGCGGCAAACCTAAAAAATTTCCCGCGCGAACTTTACCGACAATGGCACTAGGCGAAGAAAGGGATGGGCAATTTTTTTTTTTTGACCCACTCTTTGCCGTGCGCTATGCTCGGCGAAATGGAGGCATCGACCCTGCAAGGCGGGCCCCATTGGCAGGCGCCACGTGGTCGTCCCTTTCGCCGAGGACCGCGCGTCGCCGAGTGTTGTTTGTTGTCTTCGCCGACGGGTCGATCTTCGCCGAGCGCTTTTCCTACACGTAGCCGGTGACGTACGTTTTTGCCGAGTGGTCTCGGCGTCGCCTAGTGTCGTTGGCGCTCTACCGGCGATGGCCCTCGTCGCCGAGTTGCCCCGACATTATGCACTCGGCGAAGCCCAGACCACTCGGCGGAGAGCAATTTTCTGGTAGTGATTAGTGTCTAAAGCTTCCCACCTAAACACCACGATTCTTGTAAGTTCTTGCGCCGATCTGTGGACTTGATGAATGATGATTAAACACCAAACATGTGCTATTCATGAATTTATTAGTTTATGACTCATGTACTGTTTATGAATATATGTCGGTCCTCTTGCTTACGAATTTAATTTTCTTTACGGCACACAATCTGAATTGTACTCGTTTTGTGCAACTGTTTTGCTCTCTTACAAGAAATAACTATTTTTTAAATCCAAAGAAACATTTCGATCTAATTATTGACATCTCCGTAAGAACCCCAGATTTACAAATAAGTCAAAACCGGGGTAGGTGGTCATATGACCCCGGGAAGAAAGTCTTTGGGAACATTAAAAGATTTTGATAATATTTAGAATTCATTTCCTATGCGCACATCTAAAATTCAGGGGGAAAATAAAAAATTAGCATGTGTAAATGAAGAAAATTAGTGCTAAAAATTTACTGTTTATAACTCATATTCTTGTTATAGTTTCAGACTACATCTTACAAAGTGAAAAAGATAAATTTTATTTCTTAAATTTACTTTTTTTTCTAACACACACCAAAGTGTGTGTCATTGTATATTAGAAGAGTGTGTTGTCAAGATGACAGAAAGAGTAAACCGAAGAACGCAAAAAGAGAAGAGAAAGCAAAACTGAAACTATACACAAGGCCAACACCTGCTACTTTTATATCTCTTTAAATTTACTATTGAAACGCTGCCTCGACAATAACTATCTCTGACAAGAAAGATCATTCTGTTAAATCAATTATTCTCGCAAGGGACTGGTAAATTTCGATGGAATCTACATAGGAATGGCAATCTCGATGAATTCTATGTACGAAGTACCCGCTTCATTTACTATTGCCAGTGGGTAATAACAAAATAATATATGGAAAATGAAGGTGCAAGTAAAAAAAAAATATCACGGGTACATTAGTAAATGTGTAATAATTACTAAAAATAACCTTACAAAGCGTAACCGGCATGGGAGTTTACAGTGCGGATTTTGTCACCATGATGTGTTGATTAAAAAATTGGTCTTTCAGTGCAAATTCTCCCGTTCTATATGGTCAGTATGTCGTTATCGTTTGGGCTATGTAGAGAGGATTGATTTCCACTGGAAATATATTTTTCTTTTTCTACAACATATGGATAATATAGACCTATTTATGGAGGTACGACTGGAGAAGGTAGTGTGTATGGCAGCACAGTCTACGGTGACGCTACACGTTGCTACGAGTTTTCCACATACATATTCCACATATACATTATGGAGGGACCGGATGCTAACCTTAAAAATTATATGAGCGTAATACTACCTTACGAGTTTAATAACTTATGAGTTTAATAATATGCTTTTATCAAATATCAATTACTCTAGACTAGATTAGATGTAAAATATAAGACATTGAAGACCGGACGCCTAGGCTGGACATGACTCTAGTTTTTTTTTAGAGGACCGGCCGAAGCTTTATTAATCAGCACTCATTTTTTTCGATAAAGGGATTTTATTACTTAAGAGTATTAAGCATTACACCCGGTCTCTGCATAACTAGGATGCACACAGCCCCAACAAGTTCAAAAGTTCCGAAGTATGCAAAAAATAAAAAGGCGAAATTACATATCATAATGAGAAATTGTAAAGACGCCTAAGGTGGTGGAGGGTCGATCCGGAGATTATGTTGCCATCCATGCTGGGAGAATAACTCCCTCGCTGCAGCCTCCAAACGCGAAGACACCCCAAAAACAGCTCGCGGTGCTCCACATGCTGCAGGGCCGGCCATGATCGGAGCGTAGTTGTGCATCAGTA
This sequence comes from Poa pratensis, assembly GCA_947311845.1. NCBI lineage: Eukaryota > Viridiplantae > Streptophyta > Magnoliopsida > Poales > Poaceae > Poa > Poa pratensis. The sequence continues at coordinate 19,128,205 of CAMZMU010000102.1, read as the reverse complement.
GATAACCAGCATAACAGAAGAATTTTTATCGTTAAAAACCTTGTCATTTCTACATAGCCATAGCGACCAAATAACGGCAATCGCTCCCACCCTAATAAGTAGTTTAAACCTAGGATCCACCCCGTTTAGCCAATTGCCGAAAATGTTTGCAACGCTGCGCGGGGGGTATAAGATAGAACCTATCTGGATGGCTGACCATATAGACCTAGCAAACTCACACTAGAAGAATAAGGGTTTAATAGTCTCGTCATGATGACAAAAGACACACTTTCTGCTCCCGTACCAATTGCGTTTGGGAAGATTATCTTTTGTAAGAATTACTCCTCGACGAAGATACCACGCAAACACCTTCGTTTTTAGCGGAATCTTCATCTTCCAAATTTTCTTATTATTATCGACTGGAACTTCGGGCTGGATTAAAGCTCTATACATAGAATCAACCGAGAATTTATCATTCTTCGTGAGATTCCATCGAAATTTATTTGGGCCTTCCGTTAACTGGACAGAGTCCAACCGGAGAAGCAAGGCATTCCATGATGCTTGTCTAGTCCCTAATAGACTTCTTCTGAACGATACATTTGGTAGGAAAGTACCCATCACCTTAGCGAGCGTGTCGCCTTTGTGTCGCACAATATTGTACACAGCCAGATATTGTTCTCGGAGAGTTGATTGGCCAAGCCATTTATCCTCCCAGAAACGAATTTCTGATCCATCCCTAATTGAGAATGATCCATGTGGGACAAAGAACTTCTTCGTAGCCATGAGGCCTGCCCAGAAGTGAGAATCACCAGGTATCCAAAGAACCTGAGATACAGCTTGAGAACCCACATACTTTCTCCTAAGTAGGGTTTGCCAAACTCCATCTTTAGAAAGAAGATTGAATAGCCATTTACCAAGCAAGGCTCTATTCTTGAACTCAAGGTCATGAACACCTGGCCCACCTTGGTCTTTTGGACGACAAACCACACTCCATTTGGCCAGTCGATATTTTTTCTTTTCACTATCCCCTTGCCAAAAGAATCTTGACCGGAAATAATCCAATCGTTTTAGGACTCCTTTGGGTAGTTGGAAGAAAGAAATCATGTACAGTACCATGTTAGTTAGTACTGAGTTAATGAGAACCAATCTTCCCCCAAGGATAGAAGTTTGCTTTTCCAGCTATTTAACCGGATTTGAAATCTCTCCTCCACCAATTTCGATTCAGCATTGGTGAGTCTCTGATAATGGATCGGAATACCCAAATAGTTGATAGGAAATTGACCTTGCGTACAGCCGAATAATTCGGCATCCAAGGAGGCGTTTTCCTGGGCCTCGCCAAAACAAAACAATTCGCTTTTATGGGAATTTATTTTAAGACCCGAAAGTTGCTCGAACACTGACAAGATTAACTTGAGGTTACGAGCTTTTTCGATGTCGTGTTCCATAAAAAGAATTGTGTCGTCAGCATATTGAAGGATCGATAAGCCACCATCAACTAGATGTGGAATCACTACTTCAATTAATCAGCACTCATAGCGTTTACAGAAATTCCCATCTCAGTTGGGGGATTACCTAGCCATACATGTCTACCAGATTCTAAAGAAATTGTAGCACGGGCTAGGCGATGTGCATCACCATTCGCTTCTCGCCGTTCGTGGATGTATACAACATCCTGAAAAGAGGAACGTCTAACTAAGACTTCCTTGATGATCATGCAATGAGCACCTCGGCAGTCTCCATTATGAATTTCTTTGATTGCTGTGAGACAGTCTGAAGAGATCTGAAAATTGCCCAGATGCAAATTCGTTGCTAGGCACATGGCCTCAGGCCCTCAGCACATGCCATTGCCTCCAAAACTGCAGGATCAGTGATACCCTCCACCGCAACTGATGAAGCTCCATGAAAAATAGTACCATTTTCATCTCTACAAACAATACTAAAGGCTCCTCTATTCTGCGTCTTGGCAACCGCCCCATCAACATTTATTTTCATCATTCCCATCGGTGGCGGTAACCAGCTGATTTTAGTTTTTGGCGCTACAGATTGCATAGCCTCTTTTGAATTCCGCAAGTAACATAGGTCAGACAGATACCTATTTATAAAGGAGTGAGTCGACAACGGAGATTGATGTTCGTCTTCATGACTCTAGGTCTCTAGCTAGCCAAGTACCTCAAACAGGACTCGAAAGGGAATATCTCGAAAAAGAGAAGAACTCGAACCGGAATAATCTAGACGTATCTTGGTAACCCAGCCCAAACAAAGTCCGCCTTTTGTTCTTCTGAGGTTCTCCGGGCTCTTCTTGGGGACCAGTCCACTTTTTCCTTCTCAAGTCTCGACGGCGGCCACCAAGCACTGCCTCCTGTTGCCTTTCTCTTTCGCACGAGCTCGCAGCCGCCGCATAGCCATGTCGGCGGATGGCAAGATCCCAAAGCTGGCCGAGGTAAGGAAGCAATGGTTTCCCCTGTTTGCAGCTTGCCTCTTATTACTTCAGAGTTTCTCTATGTGATTAGGCGGCGGTCCCCGGGCATTGGTCCCGTCGCGCGGCCAGATTCTGCCTTTTTTGTTTGTTTGTAAAAGCACCTTGTGGCTGGCTGCCTGGCTTTAGAGCGGAAGATGATATTAGAATTCGTACTAGTAGGTTTAGGGTCAAGACAAGATGTTCCGTCTGATTCCTATGTCTTCTGTGTTCACGATTGGTCTATTCGGCTAGATAGATGTCCATTGCTGTCACTACTGGTAGATGTTGACACTATCATCTCTGGGGTCTGCCTTCTTCTGCGCCCCGGAATTTGTTGTTCATCGCTCAACTTTGGTGTGACTGAAGGCACAACTCTATTGAATTTTGCAGAGTTTCGAAAAAAGGGGGCGTGCTAATTTTTTTCCGCACTACAGCGAGGGTAGTTGACTTGATGGTATTCCTTATATTTTCGTGTGTTGTATATGATTTGCTTCTGTGTATTTTTTCTGTCCTCACAAGCATATGTGAGCGGTGGGGGAGCTTTGAGAGAAATTAAGGAGGGGCGAACATGCTAATTAAAACATTTGATAGAACTCTTAATAATCCTCCTTAGTTAGTCTTAACAAAACTTTTGCTTGTAAATTTGGAGGGTGTTTGCATCTGTTCCTTGCTCCAGCACTAGTTTATATAATGGTTGAGCTCATGTTGATCATGTGCTTACTTAGACTTGGATCCTTATTACAAATTTATTTCCCGGGGTATTGGATCCCTCGCTGGATTTTGGACACCTGTATTTTGTGCGTTCTTGTTCCATGAACCCAAACAGACTTCTCTATTGCCAATTGCTCCTACTGGAATGAATCCTTTATGGTCCTGATCTTGGTCTGAAAATTGAAATGCACCACTTTTGCAGGAAGCCCCAGCCGATGAGACCACTTCTGTTTGTGAGGAAAAGGGTGAAACTCCTGAGATGACAGAGCCTTCTGAGAAGCTAGAAGCGGAAGAAACCAACTCTGCTGAAGAGGAAAACAATGAGGCTTCTGAGGAAACAACTGATGAGAAACCAGAGATCGCGGTATGTTACATCTTTAGGTCAGCACTAAGCATGTATTGATATACAGATTGAGACAGCTCCAGCAGATTTCCGTTTTCCGACAACAAATCAAACAAGACATTGCTTCACGCGCTATCTTGAATATCATAGGTATGGTCCTGCCGTGTTGCCTCTTGAAAATGATACAACATGAATTAGGACACGTTGGTGTTTCCCCTGAAGCCCTCGCGTCGTCTCCTCTGGGGCGACGGGAGGGCGAACCCTAGCCACCCGCCGCCGCCATCCCCTTCGGCTCGCCTCCCTCCCTCGCTGTCCCCGGAGGCGGCCGCCGGCAAAGGCCGTGCGCCGCCGGTGAAGGGGGCGGCGGGGATCTGCCGTTCGCGTTCCCGTGCCGCCGCTCAGAGGAGTTGTTGTGCTCGGACCTCGACCCCGACCTCTGGCCCGGCCTCGCGCGGCGGCGGCGCCCCTCGCGTGTTGGCGGCTCCGGTCGGGTGGCGTCGTGGCGCCCTCCCCGTGCTGCGTGCCCTGGACGGTGGCGGCCAGATCTTGGCGACGGTCCCGGGCGGTGCGAGATGACTTTGTCTTGATCCCTGCTAGTGGCGTGCGGGGCGCCGGTCGCCGCCACCTCGTCAGCGGGCCTTGGGGGTCCGCCCCTGGCTGGGCTCTGCCTGGCCTTTGGAGGCTTGCTGCCCGGCGGTGCTGCAACAGCGGCAAATCTTCTCGCCTCTCGTCGGCGTTTGAGGGTGCTCAGATCCTGCCTCCGGCTGCCACGCGGTGGCGCGCATGGGGCGCGTTTGTGCGTGATGCAGGGCTGCAGCCTGGAACAATGGTGGTTCTTGGCCTCGGGCAGTGCTCCTCTGCTCTTCATCGGCATGGTGCTCGGCGGGGCACGGTTGCTTCGCTGTGTTCGGCGACCCTGGAGGATCTGAGGCCTACTGCTGCCTCTTGACCAATGGTGGTCTCCACGAGGTGTGGTGGGCTGCGGTGGCTGTTGGTGCTGGTCGACTGCCTTCCTTGTGGTCTCCAGGTGAAAACCTAGGTTCCGGCTTGCTGGATCGGATGACGGTGTTGTGCCCTTGACAACACAACCTCCTTGGAGGTGCCATCTTGGAGACCCAATGGATGGCTTTTGTTGCTGCTTGTGATTGTCGGGAGCTTGGGTGGTGTTGGTGCGGCCAGTCTGGGGGCGACAGTGGATTGTTTCTCTCCTTGGCCGACCTTCGCGTGCTTGCCCAAGACCCTCCAATGGTTGCTGTTGCGGTGTGGGAGCTTCGTGCTCTTGGTGGCGTCTCGGCTCACCTTTGCTCAATGACGACATAATGTATGTCTCCCCCACCTGCTATTCGTCTCGACCTCCGTGGCGGAGCTCCCTATCTAGGTTAGTGCTAGGTGCTAGGCTTGACACTCGCTGATGATGATGGCGGTGCTCCTGAGTTGTGCCGTGGGGTTCGAGTCGCACGCCGGTGCGGTGCGTGAGGCTGATTGCCGAGTCTTGGCATTGTGATCCCTCGACTGCACCCCTCACCTCTTGTGTCTCTTGGTGGCTCTTGCTGTTCCCTCTTCTAGTTGTCTTTTTCATGTATTTTCATTGTCTTCTCTTCCCCTGTATCCCCTTGTAATTTCTCCATCTGTTTGTAAGAACATGGCCTGCCATGCCACTTTCGATGAATGAAACAAGCGGTGGGGATTTATTCTGTAACACCCCAAAATTTGGGACCTAATTTTAGCGGTGTTTTCTGACACCTGAAAAACTTTTTCTATTTCTCCTTAATGTTTCTTCAAATCTTTTGGGGATGATTTGACTTTGGAATTGCTCTCTCAAAATTTCCCGGTGATCCAGGGACCTCTCGAATGCCCGTGGTAATTTTGTGCTTAGGTTTTCTCTCGAAAACCCTAGCCCTAATTATCGAACCTTTTAAACCTTTTCCTCCACCTACAAAAGGGAAACCTATTTTCATAGCTAGATAAATCCCACTAAAAATACCAGAGGACTCCCACATCCATATAAAGACATTCCCTGCAAAAATATTGCATACTCCAATGCAATATTTCCAAGTTGGACATTATTCTCTAAAATGCCATTTCTGATCCAGAAATTATCTAGACACCTTACACTCATCCAAAAATTATGCCATTTTGGGAAGGTGCATGATTTCACCTCCTGAACATTTCACTCCATTGTCCCAACCTCATTTGGGCAATATTTGAGGTACTTCCTTTGTAATGCTCTTTTCATGCCTTTTTGCAACTTCCAAAGGAACCCCTATTTGTATGTCTCCAAAAATTCTATGAAAATTAGGGATGGATCTCTAGGCAGTATGTAACCCATTTATGCAAAAATATTTGATACCTTGCTAGGAAAATGTTGCACTTTTTCCCTGTGCAAGTTTCTGCCCTAAAACCCATTTGTGTCAAAAACACACCAAATGATTTTTGTAGTAGGAAGTAAGCACCTAGATACAAGCACTAGGAGATCCTACACCTCTGGGCCAAGTCTTGCTCAAACCAAAAATGGTTTGCCTCTCCAAACATCAGTTTCCAAAGTGGACCAGTACTGTATTTCAAAAATTGTAGTCGCACCAACTTGCAAATTTGCAAAAACGTTAGTCAGAAAAGTTGTGGGAAATTACGTTTGGCGCAAGGTAACGCGGTTAGTTTCTCCTCTAGAGCCCTAGGGTGAGAGAATCATCGCGATGCCGATGTCGGCATGGTCTGTAGCGTGGTCACCACCGGCACCGGCAAACCAGACGGCGCCGCCGCACTGCTTCTCGGGTTCCCTTCGCTGTTCCTCGGTTCCAGGCCACGCGAGCAGTAGCCGCACCACTCCTGCTCCCCAGGATCAGCTCGAGCCGCCCTTATCCCCTCACTGTGGCCGGAAGACGTAAGTGGTGACCTCGGCGGCCATTGATGGCAGCACCGTCCACAACGTACCTCTCCTCCCCTCTGGCCTATTTAAGGGCACCCCGGCCCTCCTCTGGACCTCGCACCTCACTCTCCCCCCCCCCCCCCCAGGACTCGCAGCAAGTTCACTTGAGGGACGAGCTCGTCTCCTCCGGTTTCGGCCGTGGCCACCGATGGCCATGACGAGCACGAGCTCGAGCCGTCCACGCCTCCTAGCCCAAGCCAAACCACCTGCTAGCCTCCCCACTTCCTCCGCCTCCGTTTCCCAGCTCCACACCGTCCAACCCCGCGCTGCCGTGAGCTGCCCGTGGTCGGCCGCCATGGCCGACGCACGCGTGCTTGCGTGCTCGTGCAACCCAGCACCCCCCCTAGCCCTAGCCCCTTCCCCGGCCGCGGAGTGCCACCCCCAGGCGGTCCCCGCCGTCGCTGGCCCTCCGGGCGAGCTCCCAGGGCCGTCCCCGGCCAGCTCTGCTCGCTCCCGTGCGAGGCAGAGGAAGAAGACGATCCCCTGTGTCTCTTTCTTTTTTTTCCCCTGCGAATCGTTTTCCAGCCCAGCAGGCCAGCAGCAGGCCGAGGCCTGCCAGCGGGCCAGCAAGGCGCAGCGCAGGCGCGCGCAGTGCACATCACAGCAGCGGCCCATTTGCGGCCCGATTAGTTTTTTTTCGCGAAACTGTTTTTCTTTTTCCCTGCTGGACAGATTTCAAACGCCCACAACTTTTGAACCGTAAGTCCGTTTTCAGTGATTCAAATTTCTATATCTTCGTCTCGACGAGCTCTTTCCGGTGGTCTGATTCCATATCATTCCAAAATACTTCTATGAGGTGCCCTTTTGTACGGCCATTTCGGAGTCCGTGGAACGGGGCTATCGCTGCCCTACGCCGCGGAACCACCCAACCCCTCCAAGCCCAATGGATCCCCGTCTTCGCAGGCAAGCTAACCACTTGCTACGAGCCATCCTGCAATGCTTGTTTGTTTGATTGCTTAATACCATGCCGGGCGTTATGTCTGTCTTATGTTATATTGTTATGTCTGTCTGCTATTATCATTGCATGTCTGTATGTTGTCCATATTTTATATGAGCCTTGTATTGTTGTATGTTTATCATGTTGCATTTTAAGTTATTGCATTACAATATAACTGCTTATCTGGCATCACTCACATTCCCGAGACAATGGCCGGTGGTACCGCCTCAGTCAAAGGAATGGGGGAATTATTACAACTGTGCGTCTCGCGCTTGCGGGGCTTTGTTTGCTTCTTTCTTCTTCGCCGAGGTGAGGAGCGGACGAATGTCGTCTTATGATCCTCGGAGTTGGGGGCATTCGCCAAAAGAGTTATTTGCCTTGTCCCTCCGTCAAATATGGTTGGCATAGACCCTCCGGACTGCGACGCTGGGAGCTGACTTTCCATTTGGTTCTTTTGCCGAGGTTGCTGACACCACGTCGGGGTAACCCTCGAGTGGAATGGATGCTCTCTCATTTTTATGAGTGCTTTTCGGTTCATTCTTTTACGGTGACACCGGCCGGGTCTCCCGCCACCGTCATCCGTTTGAAACATTATGCGATTATTATGTGAACACTAACCCCCGAGTGACACCGGCCGGGTCTCCCGCCACAGTCACCCGGGTATTATTATTATTGTTATGTTGATATCTATACGTGCAAGCATTATGTTGCTAATGCCTTGTTGTTGTTGATATATGATATTGATGTCGTGATTATTATGCTGGACTAACCCTCTGTTTTGGGACTTGTTGTGATGAAACTTGATTAAATGAAACACCCCTCCAAACAACGATAGGGTCAGTCCATGGTGCCACTAATCTGAACTTTGAACGCAGACCATCGTCGTCTTATGGAGGACCGTGACCTAGTAGGTTGTTGAGCCCCTTTTGTGCCATCCATTGGGCGCAGTCGTTCGGTTGTGCTGTCCGAGGGTAGAGGTCGACAGGCACGGGCTCGACTGTGATAGGGAGTCCGGAGCTAGGCATACCCGGTAGCGCCGGGGGATGTGCCGGATTTACTTGCCCGTTGTGCCACGAGCATAGGGTGGTGCAGGAGAGTGTCTTAGCAAGTGGACCGTCATGTGAGTGTATTTTGCTTAGTACGACTTTGGGCGTGATAAACCTGAAGTGTCGGCTGAGTGGGGTGCATTCTGATAGGTGGGAAAGCAAACTCTCGAGAGCGTCAACCTAGCAAGCTAGCCTCGTTCCTAGGATATGGAACAACAGTTCAGTGTCGGTCACACTGTGTGTCCTCGTCGTGTCCGGAGGTTAAACTTAAGATTTGTTTGAAATAATTAAGGAACGACCTGATTTCACTAAATGAACAATAAGTTGATGCAGGGAATGCTACTTGAGATGTGATTGTGAACCAGGTTTAGGGATGGCGGTGTGATGCGTTGGGAAGCCTATAGTTAGGCCAGAGCCCACATCAACCGTGCGTGCCCAGAGTGAAATGATGAGGCCAGTGGGCCTAGCAGTGATCACAGGTGCTGTTGTGAATTATTTGGTACCAACTGGTACACTCGTTTACTCGTCACAGGTAAGCTCTTTGTATGATTACCGGTGCACGATCCAACCCCACCTGGCTTGGACTCTGCACTGGTGATACCCCATTGTTTGCTTATGCCATGTTTTGCTTGTCAATGCCATGCTACCTTTATGCTATTATACTGAAGTATATACTTGTCATGTTGTAGGAGTTTATTTTCCAGTGTGTATCTTGTTGCATGATTGTTGGATTGTTTGTAGTGAGTGGCGATTCTTGCTGAGTGCATAATAATGTACTCACGGGCCTTGTGATTGTGGCCAGATTTTGGCGAGGATCATCTTCTACCTTAGCGAGGATTTTGAAGCAAGAGCGTGCTAGGATCAGTAGCCCAGCCAGATACCTGTGGAGTGGAGCCGCTCCAAGCCGTTGCCTTAGTCGTCTTCCGCTGCCAGTAAAACTCTGTACTGAGCCATGCTTGGCTTGATATTTCTGTCATGCCTTGATGGCTTGTAAACCATTTGTAGCACTTTTGTGCCTGATTGTGTAATGATTCCACTATGTTGCACGTCGCGACGTGCGGCCAGATATCTTGGGCTGGCGCACGGGACGACCCCTCTCTGGTGATATGTGCCAGGGAGGGGTGTCACAGAGGTGGTATCAGAGCACCAGGCTGGTGTAGACTACCCTAGCATGGAAAGCCCAGCCTTACTTTGCCCGACAGTGAGCCCGATGGATTTAACCCATCTCCGCCTAACTGGCATGGCAAGTGTCGGTCCACAGTAAGGTGCAGTAGGACCTGACCCACTCGCCGGTTTCTTCCATGGAAGGAGCCGACACAACCCATCCTATAAGAGACCCAGTCCTAGCTGCCATTTCTCCCCACCCTCGCCTGCTAACCTTGGCAACCCAACCCTGTCGAAGTAGAACCCCACTGAGAAATCTTGCTCTCATGTCTTGCTCCAGTTCCAAAGCCCCGAGTGAACCACCGGTGAGCCCACCTTCCTCCTAGAAACCACGGCCGATGAACACCTCGGCTTTCCAATGGTCCTTAGGAAAGTCTGTGATCTCCTCGGTTGCCATGTTCGCCCTCGTTATGTTGTGTTCAAAAGTTCAGTCCCATTTCCTGGGGGTGACTTTCGAGCAGACGTACACATCAGTCCATACCCTTCAGGCCCGAAGAAGCCCCAAGTGATCCGTGGCAGGAACATGCCCACTCTGAGTCAAGCCATCCAGAAAGCAGCTTGGGAAGGCCTCGCTCGTCTCCGGCACTCAGAGCCGGCGATGGCACAAAGTCGAGCGTTCCGCTTTTTCCCAGCCAGGCCCCTGCCTGGTGCAGAGCTGGAACAAACCTCCACCTACGAAGAAGCCGACCCTGCCATTATTAGCAGCGTTGCCTATGGAGTTGCAATGTCGATGCTCTGCGATTCCCTGTTGGAAGAACTCGTGACCACTAGGCGCAACCTTATCAATGTTAGCCTACAGCTTACGGAATTGAGGAACCTCCCCTCCCTCCTACAAGATCGGAGTCAGAAGCTCCCTATTCCGGGCGATGCGCCAGGACCCAGTCTCCAGGCCAACCCAGCAGAAGCAGCAACTACAGCTCACCAGTTTATCGAAGCACGGGATGCGGTACCCGAAGGCGTGCCTGCGATTCCCCACCCCGAGGGAGATGAAGATGTGGATACCACTCTTCGTCTTGGCCGCGCTCCACCGACTACCAGAGGCCATTAAGCGGAGTAGAACCCATGTTTAGTTAGCCTGAGTGGCGCTTGTATGATGCTAGGTGAGAATCAGTGAGGTTGCTGTTTGTTTGTGTTTGCTTGTAATGGAGGGCTATTTTCTATAAAGATATTTTCGTAGTGTAGCTCGTTCTCCTATCTGTATGCTAGTGCCTCTGCAATTCTATCTGTGCTGCAAGACCAGATTTGTGACAAGCTGAGAAGAAGTTCGGGAATGCAAATCTTGTTCCAGTTCGTCAGAAAAGACAGATTTGATACAACCAGCAAGTTCAGTACAGAAGGGAATTTCAGAAACAAAGGATACAAGTTCTACCCCAACGTGGAACACTACAACTACTCAGTGCGGATACAGAGGCACCCCGGAAATTCTACTCCCTCTCACGCCCCACGGCGTCACTAGAAGACGAGCCAGGCTCACTCGATGCCGTGACGCGAGCCGCGCGACGGCGACGAGCGGCTCGAGCGGCCTGCTTCCTTCTCGCCGGAAGAACAGCCACCGGCGGCGCAGCCGGCTCCTCTGCCGCAGCATGCCCCTCGGCCGCCGCGTGCTCCTCCACCGCCGCGTGCTCCTCTGCCACAGCCTGCCCCTCCGCCGCAGCTTGCTCCTCTGCCGCAGCTTGCCCCACCGCCGCAACCTGCTCCTCCGCTGCAGCATCAGCACCAGCGCCAGACCATTAGTTGCACAGGCCGAAGATCAGGAAGACCACCGCCGCAAACAGCAGTCCGCCAACCACCGTGGACGAGATCCCGAAGAGCGCGACGATGATCACATGCTCGATGAAGCCCGCCCTATCCAGCATCTCGACGTAGGCTCTGAAGAAGCTCTGAACGAAGCCCATGGTTGCGATGAAAGAAGAAAGGATTTTCGGAGATATCTGGTTTATAGCTGGAGCTCGGACGCCGCGCCTCGGCACCGCATTGCGCGGGAAAAGGAGAGGAATCGCGAGCAGTGCTCGCACGATGGCGCGAAACCATCGAGGACATGTTCCCCAAAGCCGTGATGGCCGCGACGTCGACGGACCGCACGTGCAGCAGTGCCGCAGTGGAGTGCTCCGCGCACTGGGAACCGCCGTGTACAGAGCAAGGAAGCGCGAGGAAGAAGAAGAGAGAAAGGGAGAAGGAGACGGCCAGGTGGACCCCGGTCCCACATGTCAGTGAGTAACAGAAAATCTCCGTGTACTCCAATCCTTTATTCAAGACGAATCTCTCGCTTTCCAGTATCTTTTAGGGAAAAACCCTTGCAAAATTAATTTTTGGGAAGTTCCACTGTGTCTGTGAACCAATTATTGGTGACGCAGATAATTTTTCTTTTAGAAGAAACCCTGTTCATTTTTCAAAACCTGTGTATGCATGAAAATGAATATACAGCTTTTGAAAAATAAAAACCGTAGAATTTTGTCTTCCCAAACCTGTGGTAGTAGTTTGCCCAAAATAATTCTTGGTTGTTGATTGATAGTTTGGTTGTAAATCTTGTTTGATTTTGCCATGTCTATGTCTGGTTGAGCAAAAACCTTAGATTTAATAAAAATGCTAGTATTTTGTGGAAAAAGTTTTAATTGGGGGTATAAATGGATCGTACAAGGATTAACTTGTATAACCTCCTTAATCTCGAGGACGAGATTCTTTTTAAGGGGGGAAGGTCTGTAACACCCCAAAATTTGGGACCTAATTTTAGCGGTGTTTTCTGACACCTGAAAACTTTTTCTATTTCTCCTAAATGTTTCTTCAAATCTTTTGGGGATGATTTGACTTTGGAATTGCTCTCTCAAAATTTCCCGGTGATCCAGGGACCTCTCCAATGCCCGTGGTAATTTTGTGCTTAGGTTTTCTCTCGAAAACCCTAGCCCTAATTATCGAACCTTTTAAACCTTTTCCTCCACCTACAAAAGGGAAACCTATTTCATAGCTAGATAAATCCACTAAAAATACCAGAGGACTCCCACATCCATATAAAGACATTCCCTGCAAAAATATTGCATACTCCAATGCAATATTTCCAAGTTGGACATTATTCTCTAAAATGCCATTTCTGATCCAGAAATTATCTAGACACCTTACACTCATCCAAAAATTATGCCATTTTGGGAAGGTGCATGATTTCACCTCCTGAACATTTCACTCCATTGTCCCAACCTCATTTGGGCAATATTTGAGGTACTTCCTTTGTAATGCTCTTTTCATGCCTTTTTGCAACTTCCAAAGGAACCCCTATTTGTATGTCTCCAAAAATTCTATGAAAATTAGGGATGGATCTCTAGGCAGTATGTAACCCATTTATGCAAAAATATTTGATACCTTGCTAGGAAAATGTTGGACTTTTTCCCTGTGCAAGTTTCTGCCCTAAAACCCATTTGTGTCAAAAACACACCAAATGATTTTTGTAGTAGGAAGTAAGCACCTAGATACAAGCACTAGGAGATCCTACACCTCTGGGCCAAGTCTTGCTCAAACCAAAAATGGTTTGCCTCTCCAAACATCAGTTTCCAAAGTGGACCAGTACTGTATTTCAAAAATTGTAGTCGCACCAACTTGCAAATTTGCAAAAACGTTAGTCAGAAAAGTTGTGGGAAATTACGTTTGGCACAAGGTAACGCGGTTAGTTTCTCCTCTAGAGCCCTAGGGTGAGAGAATCATCGCGATGCCGATGTCGGCATGGTCTGTAGCGTGGTCACCACCGGCACCGGCAAACCAGACGGCACCGCCGCACTGCTTCTCGGGTTCCCTTCGCTGTTCCTCGGTTCCAGGCCACGCGAGCAGTAGCCGCACCACTCCTGCTGCCCAGGATCAGCTCGAGCCGCCCTTATCCCCTCACTGTGGCCGGAAGACGTAAGCGGTGACCTCGGCGGCCATTGATGGCAGCACCGTCCACAACCTACCTCTCCTCCCCTCTGGCCTATTTAAGGGCACCCCGGCCCTCCTATGGACCTCGCACCTCACTCTCCCCCCCCAGGACTCGCAGCAAGTTCACTTGAGGGACGAGCTCGTCTCCTCCGGTTTCGGCCGTGGCCACCGATGGCCATGACGAGCACGAGCTCGAGCCGTCCACGCCTCCTAGCCCAAGCCAAACCACCTGCTAGCCTCCCCACTACCTCCGCCTCCGTTTCCCAGCTCCACACCGTCCAACCCCGCGCTGCCGTGAGCTGCCTGTGGTCGGCCGCCATGGCCGACGCACGCGTGCTTGCGTGCTCGTGCAACCCAGCACCCCCCTAGCCCTAGCCCCTTCCCCGGCCGCGGAGCGCCACCCCCAGGCGGTCCCCGCCGTCGCTGGCCCTCCGGGCGAGCTCCCAGGGCCATCCCCGGCCAGCTCTGCTCGCTCCCGTGCGAGGCAGAGGAAGAAGACGATCCCCTGTGTCTCTTTCTTTTTTTTCCCCTGCGAATCGTTTTCCAGCCCAGCAGGCCAGCAGCAGGCCGAGGCCTGCCAGCGGCCCAGCAAGGCGCATCGCAGGCGCGCGCAGTGCACAGCACAGCAGCGGCCCATTTGCGGCCCGATTAGTTTTTTTTCGCGAAACTGTTTTTCTTTTTCCCTGCTGGACAGATTTCAAACGCCCACAACTTTTGAACCGTAAGTCTGTTTTCAGTGATTCAAATTTCTATATCTTCGTCTCGATGAGCTCTTTCCAGTGGTCCTGATTCCATCTCATTCCAAAATACTTCTATGAGGTGCCCTTTTGTACGGCCATTTCGGAGTCCGTGGAACGGGGCTATCGCTGCCCTACGCCGCGGAACCAACCCAACCCCTCCAAGCCCAATGGATCCCCGTCTCGCAGGCAAGCTAACCACTTGCTACGAGCCATCCTGCAATGCTTGTTTGTTTGATTGCTTAATACCATGCCGAGCGTTATGTCTGTCTTCTGTTATATTGTTATGTCTGTCTGCTATTATCATTGCATGTCTGTATGTTGTCCATATTTTATATGAGCCTTGTATTGTTGTATGTTTATCATGTTGCATTTTAAGTTATTGCATTACAATATAACTGCTTATCTGGGCATCACTCACATTCCCGAGACAATGGCCGGTGGTACCGCCTCAGTCAAAGGAATGGGGGAATTATTACAACTGTGCGTCTCGCGCTTGCGGGGCTTTGTTTGCTTCTTTCTTCTTCGCCGAGGTGAGGAGCGGACGAATGTCGTCTTATGATCCTCGGAGTTGGGGGCATTCGCCAAAAGAGTTATTTGCCTTGTCCCTCCGTCAAATATGGTTGGCATAGACCCTCCGGACTGCGACGCTGGGAGCTGACTTTCCATTTGGTTCTTATTGCCGAGGTTGCTGACACCACGTCGGGGTAACCCTCGAGTGGAATGGATGCTCTCTCATTTTTATGAGTGCTTTTCGGTTCATTCTTTTACGGTGACACCGGCCGGGTCTCCCGCCACCGTCATCCGTTTGAAACATTATGCGATTATTATGTGAACACTAACCCCCGAGTGACACCGGCCGGGTCTCCCGCCACAGTCACCCGGGTATTATTATTATTGTTATGTTGATATCTATACGTGCAAGCATTATGTTGCTAATGCCTTGTTGTTGTTGATATATGATATTGATGTCGTGATTATTATGCTGGACTAACCCTCTGTTTTGGGACTTGTTGTGATGAAACTTGATTAAATGAAACACCCCTCCAAACAACGATAGGGTCAGTCCATGGTGCCACTAATCTGAACTTTGAACGCAGACCCATCGTCGTCTTATGGAGGACCGTGACCTAGTAGGTTGTTGAGCCCCTTTTGTGCCATCCATTGGGCGCAGTCGTTCGGTTGTGCTGTCCGAGGGTAGAGGTCGACAGGCACGGGCTCGACTGTGATAGGGAGTCCGGAGCTAGGCATACCCGGTAGCGCCGGGGGATGTGCCGGATTTACTTGCCCGTTGTGCCACGAGCATAGGGTGGTGCAGGAGAGTGTCTTAGCAAGTGGACTGTCATGTGAGTGTATTTTGCTTAGTACGACTTTGGGCGTGACAAACCTGAAGTGTCGGCTGAGTGGGGTGCATTCTGATAGGTGGGAAAGCAAACTCTCGAGAGCGTCAACCTAGCAAGCTAGCCTCGTTCCTAGGATATGGAACACCAGTTCAGTGTCGGTCACACTGTGTGTCCTCGTCGTGTCCGGAGGTTAAACTTAAGATTTGTTTGAAATAATTAAGGAACGACCTGATTTCACTAAATAAACAATAAGTTGATGCAGGGAATGCTACTTGAGATGTGATTGTGAACCAGGTTTAGGGATGGCGGTGTGATGCGTTGGGAAGCCTATAGTTAGGCCAGAGCCCACATCAACCGTGCGTGCCCAGAGTGAAATGATGAGGCCAGTGGGCCTAGCAGTGATCACAGGTGCTGTTGTGAATTATTTGGTACCAACTGGTACACTCGTTTACTCGTCACAGGTAAGCTCTTTGTATGATTACCGGTGCACGATCCAACCCCACCTGGCTTGGACTCTGCACTGGTGATACCCCATTGTTTGCTTATGCCATGTTTTGCTTGTCAATGCCATGCTACCTTTATGCTATTATACTGAAGTATATACTTGCCATGTTGTAGGAGTTTATTTTCCAGTGTGTAGCTTGTTGCATGATTGTTGGATTGTTTGTAGTGAGTGGCGATTCTTGCTGAGTGCATAATAATGTACTCACGGGCCTTGTGATTGTGGCCAGATTTTGGCGAGGATCCATCTTCTACCTTAGCGAGGATTTTGAAGCAAGAGCGTGCTAGGATCAGTAGCCCAGCCAGATACCTGTGGAGTGGAGCCGCTCCAAGCCGTTGCCTTAGTCGTCTTCCGCTGCCAGTAAAACTCTGTACTGAGCCATGCTTGGCTTGATATTTTTGTCAT
The DNA here is from genome assembly GCA_947311845.1 of Poa pratensis. Taxonomy (NCBI): domain Eukaryota; kingdom Viridiplantae; phylum Streptophyta; class Magnoliopsida; order Poales; family Poaceae; genus Poa; species Poa pratensis. The sequence goes on along the minus strand of CAMZMU010000102.1, from coordinate 19,111,757 downwards.
GCCTTGATGGCTTGTAAACCATTTGTAGCACTTTTGTGCCTGATTGTGTAATGATGTCCACTATGTTGCACTGTCGCGACGTGCGGCCAGATATCTTGGGCTGGCGCACGGGACGACCGCCTCTCTGGTGATATGTGCCAGGGAGGGGTGTCACATATTCCCCGTCAATCTCGGAAAAAAAAATGATACAACATTGGTGGGTCATTTGGTCATGAACTATATATTGTTTTGTGACAGGTGCGTAGCTGCAAAGTGTGAAAAGTTTGCAAAGTACTATCGATCACTATGCCCAGGTGAATGGGTATGTATTCTTGTTCCATACCTTAACTTTTTCACTGCTGCTCGTCAGTTTTTCATGAGATGATGAGATAGGTATTTCTGTGGCATATGGAGCATCGTAGTTCGTTTCTGTTTCCCCATTGACCATAGACTTTCCTAGCCGGTTGTGTATCATCTAAAGACTTGTTTCAAGCTTGTTATCTCTTGTTTTTTTAGTCATAGATATATTTTCTGGTTTAGAACTGCTGTTAATAGAGTAGCAACTTGACCTTGGTTCCCCTGCTGGAGTGGGTTAAGTTGAGTTGGACAGGTTAATTTTGTTTGCAAGATTTGGAGAACCAAAAAACCTTACAATTTGACATTTGACATTAAAAACCTGCTAGTTTATGTTATGATAATTTTGCTCAGATGGTTACCGTAAGAACTACTCACTCCGTCCATAAAAGGATGTCGCAACCTAACCTAAATTTGCATGTTAGGTTGAGACATCTTTTTGTGGACAGAGGGGGTATTGTTTATGTTGTGTTTATGATCTGTGGCATTTGGCTTGCATATGCTGTTTAAAATGATGTATCAGTGGATTTCAAACTTTAGTTATATCGCTTCTGATTACAGAAAAACCTACCCATTATTACATAACTGCCTTTCTCAACATGATGACATGGCTGTATTTTATTCAGGTTGAGCGTTAGAACGAGCAAGCGGGAGAATGGCACATTCCCTGGACCCTTGTAGGCTGTATTGGTGTGAGAAAGAACAAATTGTCATCCTGACATATCCTCGATGATTTAAAGAAGTCACCAAGAGCTTAGAAATCGTCACCTTTTTTATGTTTTGACGACTTCTTACAAATAAAATTTTACATTACTTAAGTTTTTTTCTTTTTGCGAATGACATTACTTAAGTTGAAGGTGCTGCTTTCTTCTCAATTTCTCTGATGAATGAATATTCACTGGATTTCTTACAACATCCAACTTTAGAATTTACTGACCTTTCTGTTCTATGAAAATGATCTTTTTGGTTGTGCATGTAAAGTTTGGAACCATATGAAATAAACTAGTCTCGTAATTCTAGCAGTGCCGTCTTGTTGAAATCCATATGCACTATGGATAGTTTAGCGTTAAATTTGCCTTGGTAGTTCAGCCTTTCTTGTGATGAAAAGTGATATCGCACTAGTATCATGAGGCATGTAGCTCTCCTAAGCTCGAGCTTAATTGGTGAGAGACGACCCAGATCTCCCAATCGTAAATGCGCATCAAAACAAGTACTCAAATCAGGTGAGAGGTATGGTAGCTCTGTATTCAAAACGTGCACACCATTGTCAGAGAAATCCTTCAATTTGAAGAAACCCTTCATGAAATATCATTAGATTCTACAAAATCACACATGTAAATGTACTGAGAGATTTGCACTCGTGTGCATCTTTCTACTTGCATCCTAAAATTATATCTTGAAACAGGCTTTCACCCCGTTTTATATTATAAAGCTAATCTGCCGAACAAGGATACATGGTGTTGAGAAAATCCGCAAAAGCTGATAAAAAAAAAAGACGACAAAACACAACAAATATGCGAAAACGCCGCTATAGTGTCGTTGAGTAGAAGCGAAGGAGAAACACCGCCACAACCTATAACTACCCACACTCATCGGCGATGCCCCCAAGAAGGTCACGCCGCCACGCACCGCCGCCCCCGCGCCTGCCGAAGCGTGCAAATATTTTTACCCAGAGTGCCGAAGGGAAGGGAGAAACCAAGGCGGCGCCCCAAGGGGAATGTGACACCCGCAGGCATCACCACCGGCAGCGTCTAAACTCAAAGCTTTCGCTCGGCCTCTCCACCCGCTGTGTCACGCGAATGGGTCACATACCCACCATGACAGGGGACCATCAAGACGAGACAGGAACTCCAGATCCAGGTCAGGGCTAGGTCACCGCCGCCGGCGATAACTTTGCCAGGACCACCAACATTCGTGCACCCCACCACCCACATGACCGAATCACACCACAAACACCTGCCTCAACGCTGCATGCCAAAGAGCTAGCCATGAGGCCCGCCTTCCAAGGCCGCCACCCCGACATCCATGGCCCTGAGTCCTCCCCCGCCGTAGGCATGCAGAGACCGACAACCGAATAGACGGCACGGTCAGGTCTGCCTATGCACGTGAAGAACCAACTTCGGTAGGGTGGCAACGCCACGACCCTACATCGGACATTGGGCATGCAATAAAAATCCACCTTGACCCTAGAAAATATAAATTGTATCGCCATTGTATATTTTGGGTCCTTATTTGGTCCTTATAATGCGGTTATTTACGAGATAGAGCAAAAAAAAGAGGTTGTATTTGTTTTGGAGAGAACACATGCAAATTTTAAGTCACATGCTCTAGCCAAAGCCACACATGTTGATTGTAGGTGGCAATGTATTGTTTCTATGTCCTTCCACTCGAATGATTTATATGGATTTAAACTCCTGCTAAAACAAAATAATTTCTAGATATGCAAGCCAATATTCAAAAGAAATAGTTTTTGGATATATAAGCTGATGTTTAAAAGGGACCTCTCCGTCATTTTTTAAGCAACACGCATTTATGAATTCCAATATAATTAATGTCTTCATGTCTAAGTCTATTCTCCGTGGCAGCGCAAACACATCCAACTAGTAGTTCACTATATCTAACTTTCAAATAAAAATGTTTCCACGTGTTACAAAATAAAAAATTGATACTCCAAACATAATTAATGAAACAATTGTGTAGATTTGATAAATGTATCTCCAGTTACTCTTGAATTTCAACTTTTTTATATTAACTTGACTTGGGAAGACATGGATACCCACATACATCCATCTATTCGTACTATCATCCACACTATAAAAGTGGGATCAACGTTTCACGGTCAACTGAAACCGCAGTTTTATTTCAAAGCCAAAATTCACACAGGGAGGCTAATCTTTGCACGTGCGAGCCTTCGCACGGTTCCGCTAGACGACAAAATCGCAGGAGAGGAGGAAGAACTGCCACCGCCGGCCGAACCGCCATCCACCCCGCCCGCGGCCGGCGCGCTGCCGCGACGGCTCACCGCCCAGCCCTGTCCCGATCTCCTCCTCCACCAGTCCACCATCGCTCTGGACATTCTCTAACCCCACCCCTTTTCTCCGACACCGGCGACCCACCCCGCCGCCTCTGTCGTGGCCAGCCGTGACTGCGGCGGGTCCGCCTCGGACTGGCCATGCAGGAAGGAAGGGTCGCGTTGACTCGGTCCGCACCGCGCCGTGCCAGTGCTCGCACGCGCATAAGCTTTTCCCAAATTTCACAGCCGTATGTATTTAGTTTGAGAGAATCCGTACGTTTTCTTTTTCTTAGAGGAACCGTACGCAGTTATTTGAGAAAACCGTGCGTAATTCCGGAGGGGAACCAAAGGTCCAGGAAAGAAACCTCTCCTTCCGCTAACCCTCATCGCGCCGCTGCCGCCACCTTGCCTCCCTCCGTCGACGCATCGCCGCCCCCGCCACCGTGCCTCTCTCGGCGCGCCGCCGACTTGCCTCTCTCCACGCGTGCTCCATATACACCCCGTTCCCCCCTCCGCTCCTTCACCGCCGCCATGCGTCAATCCGACCACTGCCGCCCCTTCCGCCCGCCGGACTGGGGTTCTCCGCCTCCCCACTGCCGCCACCACCAGCCTCCCCACCGCCAGCGTCATCCCGCCCCGCGCTTCGCCGTGATCCTCATCCGCGCGGGCCCCAACACCTCCGCCCCGACCGCCACGGAGATTGACGCGCTCGTCGCCGGCCTCCCGTCGCCGCCCCCGGACAACCTCTCCGTCTTCTCCTCCGGCCGCGACGCCGCTCGCCTCCTCTTCCGCTCCCTCCCAGCCGCCGCGGCCGCCGCGCGCGAGCTCTGGTCGCTCCGCCTCGACGGCCTGCACTTCCTCACTCCCTGCCTCCCCAATGCCGCCGTCGCCGCCCACGCCTTCCCCCTCATCGCCTCCCTCTTCGCCTCTCACGCCTCCCGCCTGCTCGACTCCGACCTTGTCTCCCGTTGCGCCGCCCGCTCCGCGGAGCTCGCAGCATCCATCCAGTCCGTGAAACACCGCCTGGGCGTCCGCAATAACTTCCGCGAGTTCGATCAGCTCGATCTCCAGAGGAAAACACTCGAGGCTGAGAAGGACTTGGTGGATGCCAAAATTGCCGAATACAAAGCGTCAATGAGTTTGATACGGCGCGCCATGTTACGTGGGACCGATGACGAGGAGGAGGTGGAGGAGGAAGAAGGGGTGGATGTGTTTGGGATTGGGGAAGACGAGGATGTGGACTTTGTGAGGTTGCACATGATGATGCTGCGCGAGTGCAGGAGGCTCAACGAGGGGCTACCGATCTACGCATACCGCAGGAAGATTCTCAATCACATTTACAATAACCAGGTGAGGATGTGCATTCTCTGCAGTTTAATTTGTGATGGCATTGCAAATTTGCAGCGTGGGCCATTCGATCCTTAATCTTTGGTTCCTAGAACCATGGAGAATGAGCCATTTTATTTTGTTTACGTTATCAGATTGCAATTTTACATTTTGTTTCGACCTTTTGTACTTATAGCTATGATTAATCCGAGCCATGTCTTGAGTAATAGCCTTAGAGGTACTTCATATCAAAGTTCCCATTTATTTAATTCGACTTTATTTTTGTGGTAAATCATGAGATATTTATGCAAAATCATGATCTAAGTTATGTGAGCTTTGTTTCTACAGGTTATGATCTTAATTGGGGAAACTGGCTCTGGGAAAAGCACACAGTTGGTTCAGTTTCTTGCTGACTCAGGTCTTGCTGCTAATGGTTCAATTGTCTGTACTCAACCTCGAAAAATTGCTGCTACATCGTTGGCACGTAGAGTGGATGAAGAAAGCAATGGCTGCTACTCTGACAATTTCGTGTTGTCATATTCAACCTTTTTTAATTCTCAAGACTCCAATTCAAAGATCATATTTTGCACAGATAGTTGTCTATTACATCACTGCATGAATGATTGGGCCTGGATGGCATTTCATATATCATTGTTGATGAAGCTCATGAAAGAAGCTTGAACACTGATCTTCTCTTAGCTTTGATCAAGAAGAAGCTGCTTGATAGGTTGGATTTGCGTCTCATTGTCATGTCTGCCACTGCTGATGCTGATAGGATTTCCGACTACTTTTACGGCTGTCAAACATTCCATGTTAAAGGGCGAAATTTTCCAGTTGAAATTAAATATGTCCCAGATGTATCATTGGATGCTTCCTTCAATACTGTGCCAAACTCTCTGCGTGATGCTTGTGCAACTGCTTCTTATCTCAATGATGTTGTAAGACTGGTAAGCACCATTCACAAGAATGAAGAAGAGGGTGCTATCCTTGCTTTCTTGACATCTCAGCTGGAAGTTGAATGGGCTTGTGAGAATTTCAGTGATGCAAGTGCCGCGGTACTTCCTATGCATGGAAAGCTCTCCCAAGTAGAACAAAGCCGGGTTTTCAAAAGCTATCCTGGAAAGAGAAAAATCATCTTCTGCACGAATATGGCTGAAACATCACTGACCATAAAAGAAGTAAAGTATGTTGTTGATTCTGGACTGGCCAAGGAGAGCAGATTTGTGCCCAGTAGTGGTCTCAATGTATTGAAAGTTAATTGGATTTCCCAAAGTTCAGCTAATCAACGTGCTGGCCGGGCAGGTCGAACTGGACCAGGAAAGTGTTACAGGCTTTACTCTGAATCCGACTTCAGTATGATGGAAGTGCATCAAGAACCTGAGATCAGGAAAGTTCATCTTGGCACTGCTGTTCTAAGAATACTTGCTTTGGGTGTTAAAGATGCACACAATTTTGAGTTTGTTGATGCCCCAAATCCAGAAGCAATCAATATGGCTGTGAAGAATCTTGAACAGTTGGGTGCTGTCAAATGTAGACTCAATTGCTTTGAGCTGACTGATACTGGACGCCACCTGGTCAAATTGGGAATTGAGCCAAGGCTTGGGAAAATTATGCTTGATTGCTTTGGTTTTGGTTTGAAGAAGGAAGGTGTAGTTCTAGCCGCTGTTATGGCAAATTCTAGCAGCATATTTTGTAGAGTGGGCACTGATGAGGAGAAACATAAATCTGACCTTCAAAAGATCCGGCTGTGTCACCGAGATGGAGATCTTTTCACTCTACTTGCTGTTTATAAGAAATGGGAAGATGGGCATGACAACAGGAATATGTGGTGCTGGCAGAACAGCATCAACGCCAAGACCATGAGGAGATGCCAGGATACTATATCAGAACTTGAAAACTGTCTAAAGCGTGAGCTGAACATTATCGTCCCAAGCTATTGGTTTTGGAATCCCGAGGCACCAACTGTACACGATAAGTTGCTAAAGAGAATTATCCTATCATCTCTTAGAGGTAATCTTGCTATGTTTTTAGGACATGAAAGGTTTGGTTACCAGGTGATTTCGACAGATCAGGTTGTGAACCTTCATCCGTCATCCTCATTGCTCAATTATGGCATCAAGCCAGAGTGGGTGGTGTTTGCAGAAATCTTGTCAGTCCCGAATCAATATCTGGTATGTGTAACTGCTGTTGATCACGATGCGTTGTATACAATTCACCCAATGTCTTTCATTCAGCAACTGGAGGAACATAAATTGCAGATAAAGGTGATTAGTGGGCTTGGTAATAACTTATTGGGAAGGTTTTGTGGTAAATATGGCCAAAATCTGCAAATGATCATCTCACGTCTCAAGGAAGATTGCAAGGATGACCGAATAACTGTTGAAATTAATTTCAGTAATAATGAAGTTGTGTTATTTGCTACTAAACAGAACATGGAAAAGGTCTTTTGCACTGTTAACAGTGCTTTGGAATGTGAATGTAAGATGTTGAGGAATGAGTGCCTCGAGAGAAGTTTATTTCCTGGGAGGTCTGGCAGTTCTCCTATTGCACTATTTGGCTCAGGTGCTGAAATCAAGCATTTGGAACTTGAGAACAGATATCTAACAGTAGAGATTTCGCATCAAAATGCTCATGACATCAATGAGAAGGAGCTTATTTGCTTGGTGGATAGTATTGTCTCCGGTGTTGCTAACTTTCATAAATTCACTGGAAACTTTAGGATAGCCTCAGATGGAACTAAATGGGGGAAGTTTACATTCCTCAAGCCTGAAAATGCTGAAGATGCTGTTTCAAAACTGAATGGGATAGAATTTCATGGCTCCTCATTAAAAGTACTTCCTGTATGTTCTTTCGACAGTCGAGGATTACCATTTCCTGCAGTAAAAGCTAAATTATGTTGGCCACGTAAACAAAGCAGTGGACGTGCACTGTAACATGTGCCAATGGGGAAGCTGAATTTGTTGTAAATGACTGCTTTGCCCTAGGAGTTGGTGGAAGGTATATAAATTGCAGGGTTTGTACTAAGTATGAGAATTGTGTCTTTGTCGAAGGAATTCCAATGCATGTTACGGAGCCAGAACTGTATGATGCTTTTCGTAGCACAACAACAAGGAGAATCCTTAATATCCGTTTGCTCAGGGTTAACGGAAAGGCCACAGCTAGCCCCTCTGTTTCTACATGTGAAGAAGAACTGGTTAGAGAAATTTCTCCATTCATGCCAAATAAGAGTTGTCCTGGACAAAACTTCCATGTTGAGGTGTTTCCTCCGGAGGAAAACGACTCAATGATAAGAGCTATTATAACGTTTGATGGAAGTCTTCATCGAGAGGCTGCAAGAGCACTGGACCATCTTGAAGGAAGCTTCCTTCCTTGTTGTCAACCTTGGCAGATAATACAGTGCAAGCATGTGTTTCATAGCACTCTGTCCTGTCCGTTACGTGTTTACAATGTTGTCAGCAAGGAAGTCGCTTCTCTGCTTGAGAGCTTCCAAAGCCAAAAAGGTATGCCTGCATTCTTCATTTCCTATATGTTTCGATCTTTTTCACTGTTCTTGAATGATATTCCTCATTTTGGTTATTTTTTTATTCTCTATGTTTTTTCATGAGCTAGCCAGACTTTTAGAGCCATTTTTTCCTGAAATTCCTCAAGGTCCCTTATCTCCTTAGGAATTTGCTGTGTTCTTTTCTCTGAAGTTTTTTATGCTTTTGCTACTACTAAAGACCCAGTCTCATTATGTCCATACTATTACTCTAACTATGCTGGTTCCATTACTCTGTTGGTCTCAGCTACGTTTTGCCACATTCGCACATTACCGTCTGGTTAGCTCTGTTTGACTAGTCTTGGCAAGATTTCACTCGAAATGATCGCTTAAGTCTATTTGTTGCTTTTATCATTTAGAAACGGTGGCTTGCAAGCTGATGTATTTATTTTGGGGTCCGCAAGTTCTTATTTAGGCATCCTGATGGGTGGATGAAGTAGAAGAAAACTTATGTTGAAAATAGGATTTAATATAAGCACTTTACTCTCATGTCATTTTCGGTTGTTACTCTTTGTCCGTTCACAGAAATGGCTGAATTTGTCCGTTCTCAGAAATGGCTGAAAAAAGAATATTCAATATTGAGATTATAACACTAGAAAACCCATCAACTTAAGCATCAAGTTTCGAGATCTCTCATGACAAAACTTGTACTTCCTCTTTCATGCTCCTTCTCCAAATTTCTCATGTCAAACCCTAACCATGTTCCTTCTTGGCCTCCCAGGAGGTCTCTTAAGAACTTCTTTTTCCTTGTCCTCCTCCTGGTCCTCCCTAGTGGCTTCTATTTGTTGTTGTGTTTCAGTGGTGCATCTGGATATTGCCTCTCATCGTCAGATTGTTCATAGTCATCTGCACCAGAGTCATCTACATGGGGAGTTGTAGCGGCATTGTCAAGGCACACTCATGCTGGCTCAGAAGAAGATTCAAACCCTCAAATGTCTCAGAAGGTTCAGTGACACTGACAGTAACCTGAGAAGGGGAATCAATGGATGGTGTGCTTGGTCGTCGACTGCTCCTACACACACTATTCTTCTTCACAATTATAGTAGCCATATAGGTGTTTGTCTTAGATCACTTTTTTTTCTTGATGTGTGAGTAGACATAACAATTTCTGTGGTAGGACCTATCAGCTACAATATTCCTCATAACAAGGTAACATTTTGCTTGATGTGGAAATAATTGAAAGACATAACTGACTATGAACACTGGTTGTAAAAAAGCCCATAAAGTTTCTCATTCATTTTTTTTGTAAGTTGCTATTTCTTTCTAACATATTTAATTTATAGAAGTCTTTTCCATCTGGTAACTTTATTTCAAACGTTATGGTGATTATTATTTTTCTTATTTGTAGTTACCTTTTACCAGGAATGCTCTTATTAAGTCGTGATAGCTGTAATCCTATAAACGTCCTCCCTCTACTATAGTACTATGTCTCAAATGCACCAATGCCAAAGAAATATGACCTAATTAAAGAGTGTAAACATGTCATAGTAGTGATGTGTTATCAATCACTGCCTTCTCTGTTTCTAAGGGCTAAAACTGCGAGTAATTTTGCCTGGTGGTTGTATACGCGCACATACAATAGTTATGTAGTGTGTATTGTTGGTTCTCTGTAAATTCTGAGATATGTGTTGTTTTTGCTCAGATGTGATTTTTTTTTCAAGTACCAATATAGGCTCTGCTGGGAGATGCCTTAATATATGCTTAAGATCAGCTGTAAGACTGCAACTAACGTAGGCATCCAAGAATATGTAGCATTAGTAAATAGGGATATCCTGTTCCTTGCCTTCCTTATCCTGAATCCTCACGAGTGTTATGCTGCTAATCTTACATTGCTCCGTTTCCATCTTTGTATTGTTTGTTTAGTTGTTTGTGAGTGCAAAATATTTATATGTACTGGTGGGTTTAAGGTCGTAATCGCTTTTCTACTTCACGCAGGTGTGTCTTACAATTTTGAAAAGACTGAGAATGGTATTTTTCGATTGAAGCTCACTGCAAATGCCACAAAAACAATAGCAGATTTGAGAAGGCCTCTTGAGATCTTGATGAAAGGCAAAACCGTAAACCACCCTGATCTGACATTAAGTGCAGTTCAACTGCTTTTGTCCCGTGATGGTGTAGCACATTTGAAATCAATTGAACAAGAAACTGGTACTTACATTATGTATGACAGGCAAAGTATAAATATTAAAGTCTTTGGACACCAAGATCAGATGGCTGCAGCGGAGGCGAAATTGGTTCATGCACTTACACAACTCCTTGAGAAGAAGCCTCTTGAGATTTGTCTTCGTGGCCATAGCCTCCCTCCAGACTTGATGAAGAAAACAGTAGAGAACTTCGGAGTTGATCTTGAAGGATTTAAGAAAGAGATGCCTGCGATAAAGGTTGAGTTACACAAACACCGTCATTTACTTAAAGTTTGGGGCAGTAAGGAGGATAAGCGAAAGGTGGAAAGGATGATCTCGGAGTTAACCTCTCTTAAACCCAGTACCCTGGTTCAACTTCCACCAGAGAATGTTGGAGGCAGTAAAGAAGATAAGCCAAGGGTAGATTACGTCGAGCAGTCAGAGGATGCATGCCCTATTTGCTTGTGTGAGATAGAAGATCCTTTTAGGCTTGAATCATGTGGGCACATGTTTTGTCTGGCTTGTTTGGTGGAGCAGTGTGAATCTGCGACGAAATCACATGATGGGTTCCCTATTTGTTGTATGAAAACTGGGTGCAAGATGCCCCTCCTTATTGTTGATCTGAAGCACCTCATGTCAAATGAGAAGCTGGAGGACCTATTCAGAGCTTCCTTGAGGGCATTTGTTGCATCTAAAGCAGGAATGTACCGCTTCTGCCCGACACCCGATTGCCAATCCATCTACCAAGTGGCCGCTCCAGATGCAGAAACAAAACTTTTCTCCTGTGGGGCTTGCTATGTGGAGATATGCACCAAGTGTCATCTCGAATATCATCCTTTGATATCATGTGAGGCTTACAAAGAATACAAAGAAGACCCAGACTCGACGCTGCTTGAATGGCGCAAAGGGAAGACGAATGTGAAGAGCTGCCCTTCCTGTGGATACACAATTGAGAAAGCTGACGGCTGCAACCATGTTGAGTGCAAGTGCGGCAGCCACATTTGCTGGGTATGCTTGGAGAACTTTAAGAGCAGCGAAGAGTGCTATGGGCATCTCAGCTCAATACACCAATCTTTTGTGGACATTGTGTAGTAGAACGTGGATTTAGTTTCAGAAGGCAGGCCATGGCCATGTAATGCGTTTCAAATTACTTTTTGGCTTCTTGTTTGCCACGCCGTCTCGTTTTGTTCATTGCGAGGCTTCGAGAGTGTGGCGTGGAGGGGAAAGAGAAACTAGTAGAGGGTTTCGTCTCCAATTGCAGATCAAGCTCGGCGTGGGGTCCTTAGCTCCAGTAAGTTATTTGCCTCATACCCCTCTGTAGATTGATCTCTAGTATTTTGTTGTCATTTTTGTTCTGTTTCCATTATTATTATTTTTCTTGTGAGTTCATCGTGTTTCCTGTTATAGAATAAGTTAGTTCAATTTTCTTTCTCGCAGTTTTATTCTCTGGATCATAAATATTTTGGTTTTAATCAAGTCCACTTGGCATGCTTAGAGTTACTGGTTGGATAGTGGGTATGAAAAAATGTATATTGCAAGTTTGATTAATCAAGAAATGAGTATCTTTCGAGGCTTCTATGGGTATATAAATTCCCTAAACTTTTACTCCCTCCGTTCCTAATCATAAGATGTTTTAGATATTTCAATGTGGACTACACACGGACTGAAATGAGTGAACAGACATACTAAAAGTCTAAAACACGTCTAGATACATGCGAATCAGAAAAAAAAACTCGAACATCTTATAGTTAGGAACGGAGGGAGTAATTCATACAGACATTTATCAGTTTTAGCAATGCTTTTCATTTGAAAATTCCATTATTTATAACTGCTTATCTTATTTCAGAATAAAGCACACAAATTTGGTAGATACTTACTCATTTTCTTCCAGTATATTTTTATGTTAATTTTTCCCCCTTTCATGCTTCATTATGTTGTCCCCCTTGTCTTATACTATCATTTTTTTTACTTGTTTGTAGGAGATGTGCACCAACCATTTTGTGCTGTTAGGACACCCTACCAATACTTCTCGGTGTGTAGGATCATTTAAGGATCTGCCCAATTTGGCTGTTTGGATGAGACTGCCCTTGATGATGAGGTAATGGCATAATGATTTACATTTGGGCCATGTGCTTCCATCGAGAGTACAAATCTTGAGAAAAATCTCAAATCTTGTTTTACAGGTGCACTGCCTGTTTCTTGGCTGTACTTTCTTGCTAGGAAGACTTCTTGAGTGCCTTGAATTTATATGATTATTTGAATATCTTTTCAACAACACTGGATTTATTTTGTTTACTTGGAAAAAATGATTGAGTTGCTATCGTTTTAAAATATATATCGCATCATGTTTTTCTTTTTCAGCAATGTCGGGAGGGGAGGGCCCCTCTACCTAACTGCCATTAATACCGGGAACATTCATGTTTTCTGCTGACCTTGTAAATAAATCATGCAAAATAGCGAAAATGTTAGGATAGACGCAAACTTGTCCATGAATATATGTACATGCTGAGGAAAATGTATAGCAAGGAAACCGCTGGTTGTTCTAGATATTTTCAGTTTTCCCTCCATACTACAGATAGATATCGCTTTGGACCTATCTTAACTTAAACTTTGACTGCAAATATTGCTCCAAATATGGAGATTGGGAACTTGTAAACTTATGGTTAGGTTTGTTTTTAAAAAAGATCATACTATGACATTTTTCTTGTGTTTCTACATATATTATAGTAGAAAATAGTGGTGAAAGGTAAATTTTGAAGACCGTGTCAATGTCCAAAACGACATCTCTTTGTGATATGAAGGAGGGAGTACATGCACTTCACAAGAAATTGCTAATATTCGTATGCTTTTATTACATTTGGTTCAGGTTAGACATCTTGATGCAAAGTAAGAAGAAAGGTTAAAAGAGAGGACATTGTCAAGTTCTTTTCAGGAGCACTATCTTTACAACTAAAAAAATACCGACAATCTGGAGCTGATGAGCAATCTTCTCCCTAGTTACATTTACTTCAGGTTTGTTCTCCCTACTATCGGATTAATTTCCATTATTTCTCGAGTTCCATCCTTATGTGGAACTGAAGCACATTTTTGCTACGGCTGTTCTTCTCTTCAAACTTGCAGGTGAAAACTGTTTTGCCTGCCCAAACATTTCCTGTACCACCAAATCGGTTCGTGGTTGCTACAATACAAGAGACAAGACCATGAGGTGATTGATGGCTTTGTGCAATCTTCCTCCATGGACAAAGCGAGCTGATTTGTTGTTTGGTGTAATCCTGATTTACTGTAGTGCAGTGATTTTGCGATCACAGTCGTGCTCGCAAGAAGAAATTTAAAACTTTGATGCAGCGAATCAGCATGGGATGATATTGTCGGTGGTTGACATACGAATGGGGTCGTGCCCGGCAGAATGCCTTGCTTTGGTGCACTAGCACTATGGAGGGGGGTGAGGGAGCTGGACACGATACTTGACGCAGACCACCGTTTCCGAATAGAAAACCGTTATCCTTCTTACCAACAAGAACAAAGGGAAATAATCGATTTCTTCCCTGAAATTCCTCCTCCTGCTTTTCGTGTCTCCCTCTCTCGTCCACTATTGTGAGTTGACTTCGTTTTTTGCCCATAAGCCGTGTGTAGAAACTCGACGACCTCTTTGATCTAGGCAGCTCTCTAGTCCACAATTGCATCCCTCGGAGGTAAGCAATTCTTTTTTGCTCTCACAAATCCATCCGTTATAAGTTGCAACTCACATGCAATTGAATTTTGCAGCGAGAAACCTGAAGATCAGAATGGAACTACAGGCCCCAGTAGTCGAAGCAGATCCGGCCAGAAGCAGAGGAGGAGGCGACGAGGACACGCTTCAGACAGCCCTCTTACCCTGCCCCAACTGCGACATCCAGGTGGTGCACAAGCTGGCGCAGCTCCTGCTGCCCGGCCTGGCCGCCGCCTGCGTCGACAGCACCTTCCGGAACCCCTCCTCCTCGCTCGCCGTCCAGCTGCGCGCGGAGCTCGTGCGCTACATCACGGACAGGAGCAACGGCCCACCAGAACTCCCGACCGACGACGACCCTCTACCCGACCACGACGATCCGGGCGAGGCGCTGGCCACGTTCCTGGAGGACTTCGCGAGCAGCAAGAGGAGCATCGTCGTCGCCATCTCCGGCTGGCTTCCCTACCTGGGCGGCGACGACGGCCGCGACGACAGGATCGACGACCTCGTCCAGGAGATGGAGGCCACCCGGTTCTGGCCGATCGACCGGCGGGAGGCCGTCGCCCGGGACCTCCTCCGCGGCCTGGACGCCGACTGCCGGTTCCGGTGCCGCGACGAGCTGGACACGGAGGAGGGGCTAGCCGAGCACGTCGCCGGCCAGTGCCGCTTCAGGCCCGTGCGGTGCCGGAACCAGGTGCAGGGTTGCACGGCCGAGGTCTCCGCGTGCCGAGCCGAGGAGCACGACGAGGCGTGCGCGTTGAAGCTCATCCCCTGCGTGCAGGGCTGCGGCCTCGGCGTCTCCAGGCGCCACATGGACAGGCACTGCGTCACCGCTTGCCCCATGAAGCTCGCCAACTGCCCCTTCTACCAGCTCGGCTGCGAGTCCGCCTTCCCCGCCTGTAATCTTGGCTCACACTGCGCGCAGTTTCTACGAACCCACCTACGGCTGCTCCTCAATAGTAACAGCGAGATCGTCGTCTCTGATCATCATCAGGATTTGGACCTGGAGGAGCGTCTTGCGCTGCTGGAGAAGGTGTGTTCATCCCATCTCTTTCTGGTTTTCTAACTTAACATTTGGAGGATCCATCGATAGGTAAAACTGATTCTATTCTTATCTGTTTATTATGATGCAACAGTGTGACTCTCATGGTACGTTGCTCAATGCTTTGGATGTGAGGGCTCTTACCAATGCTCTAGCTGAGCTAGAGAAGAAGATGAGCGCTGAAGATGGTGGGAGATGACAGCAAAGAAGCAATGCACTCACATGATACCAACCTCACAACTCTGCTCTAGTTGTGTGGCTTGGCCTTCTCTTTCAAAAAAAAAAAATTGTAAGCTTTTGAGAAGGATCACACATTCTTTCTCAATTTTGTTTTGTGATTGCTGATAACAAGAATGACCCAGTTTGGCAATAGCATGTGTAGCTCCACACTCGATTTGGCCCGCGAACTAGTAGTTTGTTGCTTTACAATTGACCTGAAACTTTGAAATGGTTGAAATATGCAACTCTCTAAGAAAATTTTGCAAACATGAATTACTTATTATTTTTAGAACCCGCGCGAGAAATTCAACGTAGTTGGTAAAATTACAAATACATATGACAGATAAATAAATAAATAAATAAATAAATAAGGACTTTGCTACCAAACGACCGTGCCCCAGAATGGCCTCCCGTCCGGCGCCCGCTAATCAACCCGCGTTAATTATCCCGCGCGTCAGTCCGAACCCCCAGGTGACGTTGGCATACTTTTTGTTTAGATGGCACCACTGCCCATGTGACTAAAATCTCGTTCATTTTTTTTTCGACGCCCGCACTTTGTGAAATACTAGCTGCTACCCTAGTATTAGTCTTTATCATTTCATTGGTCAGATTGTTAGTAGGCAATACATGAACTATTTATGTATACAACATACGGTTGCCAGATTTTTATCACTTAGTTACCAGGTTCATTGGTTATTATTTATGCATTTACCAAAATAATTACTCACTTTTACCAGATAATTTACACCTAATTGCCAGATTGCTTACGCATAAACATTATCATAGATGGACCATAAAAATTACCAGATTAATTACACACTATTGCTAGATAATTTACACTTAATTGCCAGATTGCTTACACACCGCTGCCTGATTTATACACCGTTGCCATATTGTTTATACATGATTACCAGATTGCTTACACAAATATTACAAGAATGCTTACACACGATTACTAGATTGCGTACGCACGATTACTAGATTGCTGACACATGATTACCAGAGTACTTAAACACCATTACCAGGTTACCGTGCATTAGCGTGTCTACTCTGCCATGGGCGTGCAGTAACCCGCCACCGTACCTGCTCCGCCATGGGCACACGGCATCCCTCGTCGCCGTGCCTGCTCCGCCAAGGACGAGCGTCACCACGTCGCCGTGCCTGCTCTGCCATGGACGCCTGCGGCCCGTCACCGTGTCTTTGCTTCGCCGTGTGTGCGCCGTCGACGACGGCGCCGTGCATGCTGCGCCATGGACGCGCGGCCACTCCGTTGACGTGCCGGCTGCGGCCATGGGCGCACGACCGCCCATCGCCGTGCCTGCTAGCACCACCTTCCCTCCTCCTCTTCCCGTCTGATGCATCTAGCGGAGACGCGGGCCACGGCGGCGGCGGCCACGCGTGCTCCGCTGACGGCGCCACCACCACCTTCAGCAGCTGCGTCGGCTGCTCCGCCGCTGGAAATCATCGGATTATGAAGCCATGGACGCTTGGAGCAGGAGCCAGCAAAAGAGGATAAGGCTCGGTCGTTGTGTGGTTGTAGGCAAGCGAGAGGATAAGGCTGGTGCTGGTTGCTTTTAGATAAAGAGGATGACGTGCCCCGCACGATGGACGTGAGCGAGAATCTTGAGGCGCCGGACGGAACAAGTTCGTGGGGCACGTCTCCTTATTAGATTTACCGAATAAATAAATAACCAGGATAAATAAATACTCCCTCCGTCCCAAAATAACTGTCTTAGATTTGTCAAAAAGTGGATGTATCTAGACATGAAACAAGTATAGATACATTCACTTTTGGACAACTTTGAGACACTTATTTTGAGACGGAGGGAGTACAAGATTGCGTGCTATCAACACATGGGCCATGGCTCATATATATAGAGAGACTGAGGGAAGAGAGATCCGGTGCTGCAACTCACTGCGCAAAAAATATCAAGGCAACCAAATTGGAAATGTTTAGTGCAATCTTTCCCATTTATTCCTGCCCTCTTTAATCTCTCCGCACAAGAAATTCAAAAAAAAGACATCACAGCACCAACGATCCACGGTATGTGGGCTCTCATATTTTAAATCCCACCGGCCAGATTCAGGCTAGGGATGGCAATGGGTACCCATTACCCGCGTACCCTGCGGGTAAAAACCCTATTAGGGTAAGGGTTTGGGGAGAAAAAATACCCATGGGTATATAAATGGAGAAATCTCGTACCCATCGGGTAAAGAGCGTACGGGTATGGGTTTGTATAACCCATACCCGCGTACCCATGTTCCCTTCTAAATCTGACAAGTGGGTCTCCCAATAATAACCTAATGTACCAACTCATTTTTATGACTATGTGCTGTTTTTTATCATTAAAATGTGATGTTGTTTATGCACAAGTGTTGTTGTTTACATGTGTTGATTATGTGCAAGTGTTGCTGTTTATAAGTAAATGTGTTGTTGTTTACAATGTGTTGTTGTTGACAATTTGATGCTATTCATAAGTATGTGTTGCGGTTTTCAATGCGTTGCTGGTTAAAGTTATATGATGTTGTTTACGACTATTTTCTATTCAATATATTGTGTTGCAAATGCGGGTATTTTTACCCGCGGGTACCCTTTTTACCCTATCGGGTGAAGGGTATGGGAAAAAGTTGTACCCGCATAAGGGTATGGGTACGGGTAACGGGCAAGATTGAGGGGACGGGTAAGGGTATGGGGTGACTCCACCCTTACCCATACCCTGCGGGTGCCATCCCTAATTCAGGCACACACGTCTAGGTATTGGAACAGCAACGCTACTGGCAATGCCGATTTGGCTCAAACTATGCATGCGGCAGTGTGTCTTTGCGAGACACTAGAACCAAATTGTCCAGATCAGTGATATCATATCTGGGCAGCATGTGGCAGCAGCTATTTTGGGGGCCAACTTCAGATGGTCGCAAAATAAAGGAAGGAGTGACCGCAGCCAGGAGTACCAAAATGCACTACACGTGGAAAGGCAAGTGACTGACCTTGCTGCCACCCAGGAGGCATTTCCGCACGAAACAGGCTTGCGCCCCGTTATAATAAATATAGTAACCAACCGATATAACTGTGATACTACCGCTGGGGCCAAACGGCACAAATTAAAGCCAAAAGAAACAAAAAAAAGAAGAGAAAACAATGCCGACACCGGCGGTTCGACGAAAACAGTGATAACTCTCAACCGCTGCGCCCTCCGAAGAATTTCTACCACACTCCTAGTGCTCCAAAACGCCTCGAACCAAGCAACACCTCCAAGAAGGGAAGCGACGACTACGATGTTGCTGCCCGGACGGTTCCATGGGTTACCCCGGGTACACATCCTAGGGTTTCCCCCGGTCCGCAACGAGGATGGGGAAGAGATACACCCGATGCCCTTCAGGAAGGAAGGCGACACCCGTAGGCGTCACCGCGTCGGTGCCGAGACGGTAGGGATTTCTCCCGACCTCTAAGAAACCACACCCCCAGGCACTCCGAGACGCTCCACCGAACTTGCCACCCACCAGCGCACGCCACCACGGTCTTGCAGTCATCACCGCCGTCTCACCCGTGTCCCACGACACGAGGCCGGTAGAACCTAGAAGCAAAAACACCGGCGAGGGTCAGCGGTACAGCGGCACACGGGAGGGAACTGCCTCCACCGCCGGGAGGCGATAGCCGACCGGATGCAGCACAGGACAAACCAGGCCCTCACTGGCCCGGCCGAGCCCGAGTGGGCTCGTGAAGTCCCGCCGCCGCACTGCAACAGGGGCGCCGCTGACACCGCCATCCCAAGCACCTGCCTTTGCACGTCGTCCACAGGAGGAGACGCCACCATGCCCGCCGTGGCCCAGATTTGGGCCGACAGGTCGTCACCGGCCGCCCTCCGGCAGCCAGCCGGCCGCGTGCGGACTACCGGGCCTCCCACGGCCTACGGCTGCGCCGCTGCGTCACACTCCACCCAGTCGCGAGAACTCATGCCGCCGAGCCGGGCTGCTGCCAGCCGAGGAGCACCGCCGCCTTCAGGAGTTCCCGTCCTCCGTCCGCGCTCGCGGGAGAAGTCGTCCCATCGCCGCCAGCCCCGCGCGGGAAAGGCCCGGCGGTCTACGCCGGCAGCGGCGGCAGGGGAGAGGGAGGGGGCCGGAGGAAGGGGCGGCGCCTAGGGCTCGCCCGTCGCCCACGGGAGAGCGAGCTGGTCCTGTTCTTTTTCCAAAATGCCCCAGGAGGCACTCTGCTCCAAAGGAATCCCATGATTTAGTGCATCACAGGATCTGATGCTGGTCTCTCTCAAAATAGAGCGGTTCAAAACAGGTACTTCATCCTACCATTGTTAAATAACATTAGCTAGCCAGGTTATTCCAGAGTAAATCATGATATTCAATTGCAAAGTGTCTAAGCATTACTTATGCTTGTTTATTTTGTGTGACTGTTCCTCTCTATTTCTGTCAAACCAGCATGGTAGTTTTGAAACATTGCTCTATTTCTAATGAAGTTAACTTAAAAGCACACATCCCTGTGTGCTACCTTGAGCTGTATAGGAAACCGACTCAATCATGTTCAATTCCCATGAATACGACTTATATGTGTTACAACCTCAAGCACTTCCATTAAGGAAAAGAACCCTCTTAAAAGATGATTGGTCATTTCATATGCATCAAAATCTTCAACTCAACCTGATTTGCGTCTCTTCCCCAACAAGCTCAAATATTTCATCAATTCTGAAATAAAATCAAGCCATCAATACTAACACCAAAGTAATATGATACATATTAATTTTCGAAATTCAGGGTGAAAATTCCGATATTCTTAGTTTATAATATCCAAAAGCTAAAACAGTCAATGAAGCAATTACCTACTCATCTTGATGTTCACATTAGCAAGCCAAGAGGTTAAATAAACCTGTAAAACAAGCAATTAACAAGATAGAACCCTGTTAGATAGCATGCTGACATAGCATAACACAGTTGATCTAATTCAACAATGGATCTTTCATCCTTCATTTGCATGAGCCAAGTTAGTGATTATAAGTCTACCAAACAAACAATTAAAGACATAACCTTCAAGACAGAGACGGTTGAGTTCTAATTTATGGAATCAATGCAACAATTTTGCAAAATTGACGCATACCCATAAAACCTCATGTGATGGAGTATGGCCAGGTAGCCGTGCCTGCAAGACATCAGCCCTCCAATTTTCAGGCAGTGGGTAGCTGTCTCCAAACCAAAGGTCGGAACTCGGAAATTCGAACAGTTCCCCGTCATATAGCTCATCAGACCATTCTAGTGAAGGATCTGCACCTTCCCTTGAGTTGATCGACAGGAGTTCCAAGACTATCAGTCTCTGCATTGAAAATGATTTCCACTGTAAGAAATTCCCCAAAAGAACGGGAGAAAGCAAGCACGTAAAAGAAGTGATTCCTAACTGCACAAGCGGAAAACATAGCAGGATTGAATGCATTAACTGTTTCTGCGAAACAAGCATCACCCTCTCATAAAAAACAGTATGATGATAATACCTTCAACTGTAGCTCCGAAACAAACATCTCAACAAGCTCTTGAGCAAGATCCTCTGAAATAAATTCATAAATAAAAAGAAGTAACATAAATAAAACTTTATCTTGCTGGATTAGGAACAACCGTACATACCCGCAAAAAATAAAGGAACAACCGAACAGCATAGGCTCATGTGCAGATCTAAATCTTGAGTAGCTATTTCAGACAGGAACTTGAAGATAAGAAACTAAATATTTAATAAGTCATCTTGATCTAATATTCTAATGTGACAGTGCTACACTGAAAACTATGCAATAACTTACAGTTTATTTGCTAACTATATAACACTCACTCGACTTGATCTCATGTGACAGCGCTACACTGAAAACTATGTGACTAACTATATAACACTCACTCGACTCTCTGACTAACTTGCAGCTATTACGCAAACTATACATAATTCGTTGAATTCCTGAATCACATTAAAAAAATGCATTTCTGCCATACATAGGAAAGAAGGGTCACTTATCTTTTCGAATCTTAATGTTTCAGAACACAACTTTCTGAATCTCTTTGAAGCAAGTACTGGCATGTCTAATCAAAAGGAAATACAAGCCATGGAACTTTAATCCCGGCTTGCATAAAATAAACGAGTAACCCACCGAATCGTGACATGGAGATCCACTTGAATACTGGAGCTCCTCCACCATCCCCTGGATCATTTAAATCATCTTGGGAGCCAGTAAACCGGACTAGCGGGCTACTGGAAGATACTTTTGAAAAACACCGCATGGCACGAGAAGCTTTAACCAAGTCGGACACTGCAAGGACCTAGTACCATGAAAAATGAAGAACATCAAATCAAACAACCATTTGTGGGGTCCTGGCTAAAAGGACATGACCAAGCAGGGCCTTCGTATGAGCATTACCATTTCCTTGTAGGCTGATAGAAGCATCTCGCGGCATTGCACCTGAACCAACCAAAAGACATGAAAATGAGGAGGCCAACAAGGAAAGTAAACCGGGGGCCATGCTGCTGCTGCTAATGAGGAATGGCTGAGTTCCAGCCGAAAGCGTAGCTACCTCCTTGTGCGCCAACTTGGCGCTCGCCCTGTCGCGGATCCCCGGCATGTCCTTGAGCACCCCCAAATCCGTCCCAGGCATGTAACTGACAAGCCCAAGGCGGCATCAGTAACAGTAACTGAACCTCGGAAAACCAAGCCCCGCCGAATCACGGAGCCAGAGAAGGGGGAACTACCTGCGGGAGAGGTGGGCGTTGACGAGCGCGGAGGCGTGGGAGCGTCCTTCGGCGGCGGCAGCCAGCCAACGGTCCTTGGTGGCGAGAAGGCGCGACCACTGGTTGCGCAGGTTGCGCTGCGCCGCCGGCCGCCACTGGCGCAGCGACATGGGCGACGGGGTTGGGGAGGGTGGGTCGGCGGGGCGGCGGACCGGGGTGGCTGCGCACGCCTCCATTGTTTCGTCCGTCCAAGAGGGCCGCTGGGGCTTCCGCAGTCTAGCCCGACCGCTCCGGCGCAGCGCAACCGCGAGGAGAAATCCCAGCGCCTCGCTCCGCGAGTAGACTTGACGATGGGGAATTGGGGATTCGTGGTCTTGCTGAGCTCGCGCGGAAGCTGGGGAGCGGCAGCAGAGACGAGCAGTTTCAGTTTCAGACTTCCGTTGGATCCAGCGAGGCTCTGTTACTGGGCTGGGTTTAGTAGGCTGAGTTTAGAGAGGCTCTAAGATTTGTTTTTAGTTTTGGTCCTTTTCCTTTTTCCTTTTTTAGTTTATTTTCTTTCCTTTTTATTTTACTTTATGTTCTTTTCATTTTTTTTAAACCTCAAGACACGTGAAATTTTAAAATTGTTCATACCTTTATAAAATATTTATGTATCTTGATAAATATATTATATTTTGCAAAAAAAAACACAAGTACGAGAAAATGTTAACTGGTTCAACAAATATCTAAGGGTTCGAAAAAGTAAGTTCACATATGCAAAAAAATTCTCATGGTTTTTAAAAAATGTTCACGTAGAAAAAAATTGCCGCTTCGAAAAATGTTCACAGTTTTGACATGCGTGAACATTTTTTTAGTGCGGATTTTTTTTCCATTATTAAATTTACTTATAATAAAATAAATACAAGTTTGGTCAAAATTCGGATATATATTATTATTAATAACAATAGTGCCGGTAACTTTTTATTGACGACATTTGGTGCGGTCCATGAAACCCACCTGTAGGTGATGCACACTAGGGCATGCACAAAACGACACATAGGAGCTCCGAGGAGGCTAACTCGGTGGGAGGTAATTCACACCTTAGAGCATCTCCAAAAACACTTGTAAAATTCGATTGGCATAAGTGGTTTTAGCAGGAGAGAAGGTTTATAAATGCATTTTGTTCTCAGCTTTACAAGCCTTGCTAAAACTGGATTGTCAAATTCATGGGACCAACCTGTCAGTGGGTCTTGTTTTTTCTCCTTTTCTTTTCCCCACCAACTCCTCTCCCTTATCCTCCAGCACTCGCCGCTTGAGGGCTTGAGGCCTCCACTCGTTCCGGCCCTCCGTTGGTCCCGCTTAACGCCCGTGCGCTCGCCGCCCCCTCTCGCCGGCCCTCCGCTGGTCCCGCTTCTCGCCGCCCCCTCCCGTCAGCCCTCGGCTGGTCCCGCTCGCCGCCCATGCGCTCGCTGCTCCCCGTTCGCGACATCGCACCAGGGACGACGGCTCCAGAGCAGCCTCCGCCACCTCCTTCGACACTCGGTGGCGCTCGGTGGCGGCCCCATGCGCTCGCCACCCCCTCATGTTGGCCCTCCGTTGGTCCCGCTCGCTGCGCTGGCCCTCCACCGGTCCCGCTCGCAGCCCATGCGCTCGCCGCTCGCTGCCCCCACTCGCGACAGAGCATATGGGAGGGCGGCTCCAGACATACCTGGGCATGTCTCGGGCCGGGCCGGGCTCGGGCCGGGCCTGAAAAAGCCCGACGCATGAAAACCCAGGCCCGAGCCCGGCCCGGCCCGACCGTCGGGCTGCAGAAATTGGGCCCGAGCCCGGCCCGAGCCCGACAAAGCCCGGCTAGGCCCGGTAGGCCCGGCCCGACCCCAGCTGAATTTGCACTTCCTGTAAGCCCGAGCCCGGCCCGACCTTACCAACGGGCCCGATATTTAGGCCCGAGCCCGGCCCGGCCCGGCCCGAGATTGTCGGGCCGGGTCGCATCGGGCCGGCCGGGCCGGGTTGCCCATGGCCAGATATAGCTCCAGAGCAGCCTCCGCCACCTCCTTCGGTGCACGTTGGCACCCAGTGGTGGCCTCATGCGCTCGTCTCCCCTGCTCGCGCGGGCCCTCCGCTGGTGCCGCTCGTCGCCGGGAGCTCGCGCGGGCTCGGGAGGCCACTAGGAGAACGAGAACGGGAGGTTGAGGGCAAAGCGGTGGTTGGCGTCGTGAGGTCGAGGATGAGAACGGGAGGTCAAGGACGAACTGGTGGTCGGCGTGGGGCCTCCTTTGGAATCAACCGGCAGTGGTCATGGCCGGGGCGGGACCCGTGCGGCGGCTGGGGCGTGGGAAAGGACGGTCTGGAAGGCGGCGTGGAGTGGGGGAGGTGTTGCACACAGGTGGGGATGGTCTCCGGTTACCTCCATGGCAGACACGGTGGCCGGAGACGGCGGCGACGCGAGCTAGGGTGGGGGACGGAAGTTTCCCTGGTGGCAGTTGCCTCCCTCTCCTGCCTGGTTTTGCAAATCCTGGGAGGATGAGTTTGGATTGCTATATTCACCAATTTGGAGCCAAATTGTACCAAGCCTTGTAACAAAATTTACGGGAGGACAACTTTTACAATTGCTCTTGGAGCAGTATGTTTGGCGCAGATTGTTAAAATGTCTATTTTTACAAATCGGGGGTATTTATACACTTGCTCTTGGAGATGCTCTTAAACCACACAGTTTGCAACCACTCTCGTCTACACCCCTTCATTCTACCGTTGATATGTGATTTTGGGTCTATAAAAATAACACAATCATAAACCGGCGAAGGATAACCTGTGAACCCCTGCAACCATACTTTCGAAGTATCGAGAGTCGCTTATTTGTTGGGTATAGAGCTCAGGGCAATAGGTAATGGAAAGACACAAATACGCGACGGGTGGCTACTACAGTGATTTCTATTAGAAATTTCCTTTTACGACTTTAGGCGGACGACTCAGTTATTGTTCTACCTATTTTTGTTTTCTCCTCAAGCGATGTAACGGTAACCTGGCGAGCAGTGATGCATTGAGTTAGATAAGGTTTAATTTTATTTTAACATAGAGTTAGTGCTAGTCTGGTGTAGTTTTTGCCGTGAGACATATGATCTCATTTTTTTCTCTTTATTTTACAGTTCGACTTTGTTCAAGCTTCGATGCTTTGCTTTGCTTGACTTTTGTTTTGACATGTGCTTGCCTGACTTTTAATAATACATGGTTGTGTGCCCAATCGATGCAAAGGTCAGAGGTTATCCTCCTTTTCGGAAAATAACAATTGTGTGGAGATTTCATTAAATAAAATATACTTCAGGTAGAGATAAATATAACCATGTGTAATGAAAATGATGGATACTATTGTTCCTCCATTACAATATAAAAGCACTAAGAACTAATGAAACAGTATTCCTGCATGCACTTCTCTTTTTGCCTCCCAAGCAAAGAAGATACTTCTGCAAGCATTCTCTTTTATGGCATGGGGCTTCACACCAACAAGATGCAGATGATTCAGGATAGCTTCGTATACACACCAGGTGACATTGATTTCTAAAGCAAAGCCAATTTGCACTGCAAGACTCCAAGTCTCCAACTCACTTCAATTACCTTAGTAAAGGGATGACCCAACGTCGATCAGTTTGGAAACGTATGATTCTGCATGCATCACACCATTCCCGGAGTATCTGATCAATAATCTGTTAGAGCAAATGTAGAATATTAGAGAACCTGGGAAAGTATAAGAACTAAAAAGTACACGTGCGCACACACGTTGTTGAGTACCTTGTAGACGTATCTTTGTGTGGCTATAAAGATTATCTTTTGATATTGATGATAGTGAAAATGATGTTTGTGTGTGTGGCGGGGGTAGACTAAAAACAAGGTTTACCTTCTGTGCATCATTCGGTTCAGCCAGAGCAATTTCCATTTTCAAAGCATACATCTTCATACTGAATTCGTGATAATATGTATCCAACCGAAACATCATCTTATTTTTCAAAGGACCATCTTTGAGTTTTGCCCTCATATCTTCAACCAAGATATGCGCAATTGCCCCCAAACATGCAAGACCCCTGAGAAACGTAAGAACTGTGTGCTTCTCAACCCCCTGGAGGCAAGCATCCTCGGCAACGTTAAAAAAGGTTGCTGCATACAGGCTAACCATCTACAGTATATTTAGGGAAATATCAGTATATGTCTACAATAAATATCCAAAAGTGAGACAATGAAATACTAGAGTTGCAATGCGGTCTTGAGTTATGGCGTCTCCTCTCCCCTCCTCCCACCCCTCTCCCCTCCACCGCCTCAGCCATGGATTTCTTGAAGCCTAGACGCCATGGAGGGCCTTCTTCATTGGGATTTCTCGCCCGGCTTGGCAGTCGAGGGTCAGGTGCGTCGCCGCTTTGGTTCCCCGGTCTCCTTCTCTCCCCCGAGGTCTTCCAAGGAGTTCTTTTTGGTGGTTTTCTTCTCGTTTGCTTCCTTCCATCTCTCGGTCGATGCGGTAGCGTTGGCTCTTCAATGTTGTTTGGGTGGATTGGCAGCAGACTTCCGAGTGCTCAAACTTTCTGATAAGAGATTTCGGTTCTCAGTGGCTTCTAATCGTGTGGGTCATTTTATTTACGGTCTGCGTGATCGGGTCTGGCCGGATTTCATCTGTCACTTTAAGCTTTTCAATGGTGATACAAAGAGGTTTCCGTCTGAAAAGGTTGATGCTGCTGCTAGCATGTGGTTTGATGATTATTTCTCGCGCCGTAAGGTGGCTAGGGGGAACATTGCTATTCGATCAAACCTGGATTTTCTTAAGCCGAAAGGTGGGGTTTCTGATCAGGTTGTGCATGATAGTAAATTGAAGGATATTTCGAGCCAAATGCATAATGTGGATTTCTTCAAGTTTGGTTCTCTGCCGCCGTTCAATCCATTGTTGGATTCTTCAGAGCCTCAACCGCAAATTCCGATTCAGGTGGCTGCTTCAGATTCGATTATTGTTGGATCCATCTCTTGCCCAGTTGCTATTGCGGTTCCGTTGGAAATTCAATTTGGAAATTTCAAATCCTTGGACAAGGAGTTATTGCTGTCATTATGGGACGCTAAACTCGCTAATTACTCTGACGAGGAAATCATGCTCATGTTTGAATTACCTTCTATTCCGTCACTGGACGCAATTTATGCCCTGTTGAACAAATGTGCCAAATGTTGGAAGGTGGGCCACCTTGTGCAATCCTGCCCAGGCATTCCTTGTAGGCCCTGTTATGATTTGGGCAAAACTTGCGTGTCTTGCGCCAAGGTGCGCTGCTTCCGCTGCAAGGAAATGGGCCACAAGAAGAAGTTCTGCACAAATGAGCCCAAGTGTGGTTTCTGTGATTCGGTGGGCCATCTCAGAGACGCGTGTCCAAGGAAAGCACAGATTGTGCGCTGCAAGCGGTGCGGAGAGATTGGGCATTCCTTACTGGGCTGTACGACTAAGCAAATCTGGGTCCCTAAACTTAAGCGCGGGCCATTGATTGTGATTGACGATTCATTACCAAGAGTGTCACCGACAAAGGAGATTTTCCCTGTCTTTGCCTCTGAGACCGCGCCCGCTCAGTCTTTCGCCCCTGTCTCGGCTGTATCACCTTCGTCGCCTCCTCCGCTTCCCCTTTCGCCTCCGCCCTCTAAGCCGCCGCCACCATCTTCGCCGCCCCCTGCGTCCACGCCGCCGCTGCTCAGCTGCGAGGAAATGGCGAACTATCCGGTGAACCCGGATCACTACCTGCCTGGGCCGCTTGACGTGGAGGATGGTCCAGATGGGAGGCTGCAGCGCGGCCATATCTTCGTCGGCGCGCCGCCGCTTCAGCACGACGAGTTCGGCATCATCGTCGTCGATTACGACATCCCGGAGGTGAACAAGGCTACGGTTCTGAATGAGGTTTGTCAGATTCTTGCTAGAGAAGAAGCACCAGTCTTTTATCGTTCGGTTTGCGGCCTCGGTGTCGGTTTAGTCAGTTTTGGTTCTCCGGCCATTAGAGATCAGATCATTGCTGCTGGACCGATGGAGCTGGAATCGGGTGCGTCCTTTTCTGTCATTCCGCATGATGAAGGTCTTAACATGAGAAATCCGGTGATGTCTCGGGAGGTCTGGATCATGATGGTCAATTTCCCTCTTGATTACCAAACTCAATACTATGTGCACAAAGTTATTTCTCTGTTTGGTACTCTGCTTGTCTGGCATAGCCCTGGTGTGAACAAGGTGAGAGTGCTTGCAAAAATTCTGATTAAAGAAGACCGTCTGGTTCCGTTCAGTGTGGTGATGACAAGGGGTGCTGATCTGATTGGCACGGTCACTAGGTCTGGTCTTTTCCTGTTTATTTTCTGAATGGGAGGACTAGTGCTAATGCTCCTGCCTCAACTGAAGAATTGGCTCCGCCTCTCAACGCCTCACCCCACCCCAGAAACCTGCCTTACTTGACGGTTGCGCAGCAATATCATCTGGATGTTCAGGAATGGCTCCTTCAGAATGCTGCAAATCCGTGGGAACAAGCTGCTGCACAACAGATTCAGAATGCTCAGAATGGTTGGGGAGAATGGCCAATGGAGGTAGTTGTTCAGCCTCCATATCAAGGCTTCAGCTACAGAAATCTGACTGGGTATGAAGGCCCAAACATGATGGATGGTGTCACTCCGGAGCGAAACACCACGGAAGATCCTAGCCTTTGGGCTTTTGCGGTGTCAGATGATGAAATTTCTGAAGTTGAAGCGGCCGCTGAGCAACTGCTGAATGGCACACCAGGGGGTGACCTGCGCTTCATTCGTGGTGGTAGGTCTAGCATTGTGTATGATCTTCATTCCCAGGCTTTGGTTCCAGGACAGTTCCCCTCGTACCAGCTAGCTCCAAGGCCTGTAACTTTCTGGTCAGATAATGCAAGCTTCACTCTGTCTTATGCTCAGCTTGTTTTGTTCTGGAACTTCATGATGTCCAAGATTTTGCGGCAGCAAAGCTACATTGAGCATGACTTGCTTCCCTCTGAAGTTCAGGTGGTTGATCGCGTGAGAGCAATGGCTCGATGTTGATTGCTTTTTTCTCGGATGTGCTGGTACAGAGGTTTCTGTCCATCTCCATGCTGGACGTGGCTGTGAGCACTGAGGCTGCGCACAATTTAGCTCTCTTTCAGTTTATTGGACAGAGTTTTGCACTGGAAATGGCGCGCACCTCTGAATCTGATGCTGTGGCGCCATCGGTGGTTCTGAAATTCAGCTTGGAGGTAGCTGGGCCAGCTGAAGCCCATTTGGAGGCTCTTGCCCAGTATGAGAACATGGACCTGGATTCAAACGCAAGCTCTTCCCGTGCTCCAAAAGGCAATAAGCGTGGACGCCCGAAAAAGGCTGATCAAGAAAAGAGAATTCTGGCTGCAGGTCCTCGGCGTCCAACAAGGCAGAACAATGCAGGGTACAAGCATGATTCCATTCCTAATCCACCGCGTCGTGCGACCGCCTCCAAGGCCAAGAAGCCGATGTTCTTCGCATGGAAGAAATGCGTCGCTTGGGGATTGAAAAGTGCCAGATTGCACCTGAGGAGCTCACTGATGAAAAGCTCATGCAAGATCGCTCGGTCTAACTCAGCCAAGGGCTGGTGTTACTTCATCGTCTTTAGCTCTTTACTTTATTCCGTGTGTGCTTTTGGTGAACTTGTCTTCAAGACCTCCCTCTATCGTTGAACTCACTTTATTTTGCCTAAAATGCAATCCACTTTGCGTACTAGAACTTGGAATGTGTTAAGTTGGAATATTCGTGGCATTAATGATCCTGGAAAATGGCCTCATATTCGCTGCAAAATTGAGGAAAGTGGAGCCTCGATTGTATGTATCCAAGAAACAAAAAGGACCTCTTTTGACTTGGCCTTCATCAGAGGTTTTGCTCCAAAGCGTTTCGATCAGTTTGCCTTTGTACCCTCGGATGGTGCCTCGGGTGGACTTCTAACCATTTGGTCCAGTAGAGCTTTTGTTGGTGCTCTGCTCATGCAGGATTATTGTGGACTTGTAATCAGCATGAGCTCGTTGCATTCACAAGATAAATTTGTTCTAGCTAATATTTATGGACCTTGTTCGGGTACCCCAGGGATGACTTTGTGGCTTGGCTTTTCCATTTGAATATTAATGACGATGATCTTTGGCTCCTAGTGGGTGATTTCAATTTCTATCGATCGGTCTCTAGTCGTAACAGAGAGGGGGCAAACCTCACTGATATTGAAACCTTCAATGAAGTGATCAGCTATCATGGGCCGGTTGAATTGCCTTTAAAAGGTCGTTCATACACTTGGTCTAATATGCAGTCCGATCCCCTTTTGGTTCAGCTAGACTGGTTCTTCACCTCCACGGCCTGGACTCTTAAATTCCCCAATACTATGGTGACTCCACTTGCTAGACCTACGTCTGATCATGTACCTTGTGTCGTCTCTGTGGGTACAGCCATTCCTAAAGCGGCGGTATTCAGGTTTGAAAACCACTGGACTTCCCTTCCTGGTTTTTTGGAGGTGGTAGAGTCAATCTGGCAGATTCAGTGTCCGGGTGATAGTGCAAAGCGTCTCTCGTCCAAATTTAAACTTCTCCGTAAGGGTTTGAAAAAGTGGTGTACTTCAATCTCTCAACTCAACATCACAATTGACAACTGTAATGAAGTCATTCTTCTGTTGGATGGCTATGAGGATCAGAGACCGTTACACATTTCCGAGTGGAACTTCAGAGTGATTGTGAAACTTCAGCTTGATCATCTTCTCAAATGTAAAGCTTCTTACTGGAAGCAACGATGCACTGCCAGATGGGCAAAATTATCAGAGGAGAATACATCTTATTATCATGCCATGGCGACTATCAGTTTTAGGCGCAATTCGATTGCCTCGCTTGCTAGAGATGATGGTTCCATTGCAGTCGAGCATGAGGAGAAAGCTGGGATTCTCTGGCATACTTTCAAGCAACGGTTGGGGGTTGCTACTGACATCGATGAAGAGTTTGATTTCTCTCGGTACATCCACCCTCACGATGATCTCCAGTCCCTCTCGGCTCCCTTCACTATGAGAGAAATTGATGATGTGTTGAAAAATCTCCCTAATGCTAAAGCCCCTGGCCCAGATGGTTTCACGGGGCTCTTTCTCAAGAAATGTTGGCATATTGTCAAATGGGATTTCTACGACCTTTTCAGAGAATTTTGGATGGGAGAGGTTAATCTTCAAAGCATCAATGATTCTTTCATTACTCTGATTCCAAAAGTGAATGCTCCTGAGGGTCCCAGTGATTATCGGCCAATTTCCCTTCTCAATTGCTCCCTGAAGTTCTTAACAAAAATCCTAGCCAATAGGCTTCAAACAAAAATTCTTAGACTGATTCATGTGAACCAATATGGATTTCTGAAATCTCGCACAATCCAGGATTGTGTGGGATGGGCCTATGAATATATCCATCAGTGCAAACAGTCCAAGAAAGAATGCATTATCCTCAAGCTTGACTTTGCTAAAGCGTTTGACACAATTGAGCATAAGGCCATTCTGAATATTCTCAGAAGCAAAGGTTTCGATGAGAGATGGGTGGGTTGGATTGACAATATTATGAGCACTGGCACATCCTCGATTTTGCTTAATGGAACTCCGGGGAAAAAATTCTCTTGCAAGCGTGGGGTCCGCCAAGGTGATCCTTTGTCACCAACTCTCTTTGTAGCCGGGTCTGATCTTCTGCAATCAATGGTGAACCTTTTGTTCAGTGAGGGTGTTCTTCAAGCCCCACTGCCTCTTGCTGATACTGATTTTCCGATAGTCCAGTATGCGGATGATACGTTGTTGATTCTACAAGCTTGTCAGAACCAGCTTCTTGCTCTTAAAGCTCTCCTCCAGGATTTTGCTAGAGCTACGGGTCTGAAGGTTAACTACGCCAAGTCTTGCATCCTTCCTATCAATGTCTCCGAGGAGAAAATGGTTGAGCTTGCTGCAGCTTTTGAGTGCTCGATTGGCACCCTTCCATTCACTTATCTGGGGATGCCTTTAGGAACATCGCGCCCAATGATCAGAGACTTAGCTCCTGTTAGTGACCAGGTGGAGAGGAGGTTGAATGCTTGCGCAAGATTCCTGCCTCATGGTGGTAGATTGTTGATAGTGAACTCAGTTTTATCTGCTCTACCAAACTTTCTTATGTGCTCATTGAAGCTCCAAAAAGGCTTTATCAAAATGGTCGACAGATCTCGACGTCATTGCTTGTGGGACAAAAGAGAAGACTCAACTTCCACGGCTGGACTTGCTGCTTGGGACAAAGTTTGTCGCCCTAAAGACAAGGGAGGTCTTGGTGTGTTAAACCTAGAACTCCAAAATATAGCCTTGCTTTTGAAGCAGCTTCACAAGTTCTTCTCCAAAGCTGACATCCCTTGGGTTAAGCTAGTTTGGTCCTTATATTCAGATGAAGCTCCCCATGCCCAATCCAACAAAGGATCATTTTGGTGGAGAGATATTTTCAGCCTGGTGGATATTTATCGGAGTATAACCACTTGTCAAGTGGGGGATGGATCTACTGTCCTTTTCTGGAAGGATTTTTGGCATCATGATGAGCTATTAGCTGATAAATACCCACGACTCTTCTCTTTTGTGCAGCGAGAGGATATGAATGTTCGCAAAACTCTTCAGCTGCAAGACCAAAGCTCTATGTTCCAGCTTCCCCTCTCCATTCAAGCTTTCGAGGAATTCCAAGCGCTACAGTTACTGTGTGAGGACACGAACTGTCGATGGAGAATGATGGAAGATCTTTTGTCTGGGGAAAATCTGAATACAAATCAGCAAATTTCTATCAATACATGTTCCAGGGCCTGCCCAAAGATAGCACTCTTGTCAAGGTCTGGAAATCGAGGTGTATGCCTAAGCTGAAAGTCTTCTGCTGGTTGTTGATCAACGATCGCTTAAACACAAAAGATATGATGGCACGCAAGCATTGGCAAGTGGAAGGTGGACCTGACTGCGTTTTGTGCAACCAGCCCTTGTTGGAGGATGTTGATCATCTTTTCTTTGGTTGTGACTTTGCTCTTGCCTGTTGGCACACGGTGGGCATTGCTTGGGATCTTTCGAGAGATAGAAGGTCCAGAATTGCTTTGGTTGCTGAGTCTTTCTCCCGCCCAAATTTTGTGGAAATAATGGCTTGTGTAGCATGGAACATTTGGAAGGTTCGAAATGACTACATCTTTAATGGGGTGGAGCCTTCTATGGAGGGCTGGCGGAGAGGAGCTAAGCATGACATTCTTCTACACCAGTTCAAAGTCAAGAACACGCTGGTTCAAAGTTTGATTGACAGCGTGACAAGTTTCTTTGGTTAGTGACGCTTTTGCTGGGCTGAAGCCGTTAGGGGTCCTTGCTCTTTTTAAAGTTATCTTCATAAGTTTTTAGACCGTCTTATTCTCCCCCTTTCGTGTTTGGAGAGTTGGGTCATTATGTTGTGACCCCTCTCTCCTCCACCCCCTCCTTTGTTCACCCCTGTAAACTTCATTGGTGTTGTTATAAATGGAAAATAGACCGTAGGGGATTCCCCTACGGTAGCACGGTCTAAAAAAAAAATATCCAAAAGTGCAACGACAATACCTTATAGGGAATGTCACCTGGTTTGTTGTCTGTTGAGAGAGATCTCTTGTACCAAGGGAAATGCTGCTCTGACCTGGCCTAATAATGATGAATTCACCTGGATTCTTTTCATACAGTTGGCATGGTTTTGCAGCCGCCGTCAGTAAAAACGAATGCACTATGGGCATGGTTCATAAAATAAGGACACAAAGTAATTTAGTTACCACTTACCATGACCGTGGAAGCTACATCAAGAGCTACTCGTGCTTTGTGGCAGACTGACACTGCCATCTTATTGTTATTTAGATTAGATTCTACAGTCAACAAACAGATTGAAAGAATGCCTCAAGGATCTTGAGTACCCCTTAATTCGTATGCCTCACAGATGTGTCTATTTAGCCATTAGATAAAGCATCCTTGTAGCCTTCCAAATGCTGTAAAAAAAATATTTAGTCTTCTAAAAGAAAAAAAAGGCAACCAAGTTTGGTACCACATTTGACGTTGGTTGGGGGTAACTTTTTGTATGCACGAATTTATAGCAGAGGAAATGTTTTAACACGGTTAACTAAATAAACATGAATGATAATGCAATGGTGACTAACCTTGGTACGAATAATCTTCTTCATATGCTCACAAATTTTATAATTCTGCTTACGGAACATCTTGGGTGGCACATGCTTTTCAAATAAAATCAATAAGTGCATCAGAAACAACAATATATATTGAATCAATAAATTAGAAAAAAAGGGGATGTTGGGCGTCGTCCGGCTGATGTGGGGGAAATCGCGACTTACCCCAGCATCCGATTTTTGCCCCGGGTAAGTGGCCGATTTCTCCCCCACATCAGTCGGACGACGCCCAAAGTCTGAATTGACGTAGTCACATAAAACGTGAAATCTCATCCGCCGGGGCAATGCAGCATGTCCCACCCACGTCGCAAGTTTTTATACTATTGCATAAAAGTCTGAATTGACAGTAGTCACATAATTGGATCTCTCGCAACTCTCAATTAACATGTATTACATGACAATTTGCACTAATTAAGGAATTACGAAGCAGAAATTATAGAGCACATTATTGATAAATTAAACAAGCTACAACAAGGCGACCAAATCTTACCAGACGTAGTTTGGCTCTGTAAGCATCTTTTTTTTTTGAAAGGGAGACCGTGAGGGAAGCCCCCACGGTAAATTTTATTAATGATTAAAGGTAGTACAGGATTACAAAGATAGGTTGAGAGGATCAACCCATTTTAAACATAAATAAAAAGTATGGAAAACTAAATGGTAGCAATCCAGGCGTGTAGAGCTTGTTTTTTAATTGGCTTGAGACGGTAGCAGATCAAGTTGATGTCCTTGATGAATAGAGCTTTCCATTTTCTGAAGGATGGTCTTTCTTGTTTAAATATAAGATCATTTCTGCACTTCCAGATATTCCAAGTTGCTGCCACTGCCACCTCCAGGAAACATGGTCCAACATGGTTCATTTTTGTGTCCATAATTGTATCCAATAAGGATGTTCTCTGACTCCAGTTTATCTTCAGGTAAGACCAACATTTTTGAGCAAAAGGACACTCGAAGAAGAGATGGTCTCTTGTTTCTAGATCATGTAAGCTGCAAAGAGAGCAATCGGAAGAAGTGTTTAGATGCCAATGTTTTCTGTTCATCATATCCCTAGTGTTGAGTCTGTCGTGGATCATCAGCCAAGCAAAAATTCGTTGCTTTGGTAAACATCTGCACTTCCAAAGTTGTTTAAATGCCGGATGAGGATGTAGTCCTTCAAACATCAATTTGTAGTAGCTGGCTGATGTATATTTAGCTGAGTTTAATTGATACACCCATGAGTCTTCTCCCTCCCTATCATGTTGATTTTGATTGAGATGTGTAAGAGTTCCTCTTAACTGTTGTAATTCATCATGTGCTCGCTCTGACAGAGGGAGGAAGAACAGAGATGGTAGATGTTCAGTTTGTAAAGCAAGTTGAAGTGAGATGTCAGGCTGAAGAGCAAAACTGAATAATCTCTCAAATTGGTTTGCAAGTACTCTGTCACCCAACCATTTGTCTTTCCATAAAAGAACAGAGGAACCATTTCCCGGTGAACATTGTGTTATTCCCCTGTATTGCCAGAATAGTGAAGAAATGTCTTTCCACCAAAATGATCCAACCCTTACAGATGCCTGGGGTATTTTGTTTTGGTAGTAGCTATGCCAGACTAGTTCTACCCAAGGAATTTCAGCTTTATTCATAAACTTGTGGAGATGTTTCAAGAGTAATGCTTCATTCTGTATTTCGAGATTTATCACTCCTAAGCCTCCAACCTTCTTTGGTCGGCAAACTTTGTCCCAAGCGATTAGAGAATTGCACGTAACCTGCATGTCATCATCTTTTTTTGCCCAAAGACAGTGTCTTCTTCCTCTGTCAATCGACTGAATCATAGTTTTCTGAATCTTGAGGGAGCACATGTAAAATGTTGGGAGAGCTGAGAGAACAGAGTCGATATAAGTTAATCTTCCAGCATAAGTCAGAAATCTTGAAACTGCATTCAGTCTTCTTTCAATGTTATCTGCCAGCGGAGAAAGGTCTTGTATTGTTGGTCTGGTAGTGCCCAAAGGTAACCCAAGGTAAGTAAAAGGCATACCGCCCACCTGACAACCAAGTGCAGCAGCTAGCTGTGTAGTTTCCTGCTCTGTGCAGTTGATGGGTACCAAACTTGACTTTGCATAATTTACTTTCAATCCAGTAGCAGCAGCAAAATCATCAATTATCGTTTTCATGAGTAAAATTTGGGTTGGGCAAGCTTCCATGACAACAAGTGTGTCATCCGCATACTGAATGACTGGAAATTCATGGTTCGGTATTGGAATGGGCGCTATCAGTGAATTTTGATGAAAATGATAGTTTATCATTGTTTGCAATAAATCAGCTGTTTCTACAAATAAGAGGGGTGACAGAGGGTCTCCTTGGCGTACACCTCTTCTACAAGCAAACTTCTTTCCAGGTACACCATTTAACAGAATAGAAGATGTTCCAGTCCTCATGATATTGTCAATCCATTGTATCCAAACGTCATCATAGCCCTTTAGTTTGAGAATTTGTAGAATAGCTTTGTGCTCCATCATATCGAAAGCTTTTTGAAAATCAATTTTTAGGACCACAACATGTTTCCCAGACTGCTTACATTGATGAAGGTACTCAAATGCCCAACCTAAACAGTCTTGAATATTTCTTGATTTCAAGAAGCCATATTGGTTTCGATGTAGACCTTTCAGAATTACCTCTTGTAGTCTGTTTGCTAAGAGTTTTGTAATGAGCTTCAGACTTGAATTAAGCAAGGAAATGGGCCTGTAGTCATTAGGAGTTTCAGGACTAGCTTTCTTTGGAATCAGAGTGATGAAAGAGTCGTTGAGGCTTGTGAGATCAATGTTTCCATGTTGAAAATCTGAGCACATTTTGTAAAAATCATCTTTAATTATGTGCCAGCATTTCTTGATAAACATCCCATTGTAACCATCTGGACCTGGTGCTTTATCAGTAGGAAGATTTTTGATAACATCATCTATCTCTTTTGTGGTGAAGGGGGCAGATAAGTTATGTAGTCCTTGGGTAGGTGTGACTAGGTTTTGAAGGCTTTCAGGAAAGCAAATCTCATTGACCTGACCCAGTCTTTCTTTAAAAGCTCCCCAAAGAACTGCAGCCTTTTCCTCATGCTCACATATTTCTCGGCCATCAGGCATAATGAATTTAGCTATATTGTTCTGTCTATATCTCACTGTTGCCATAGAATGAAAGAAAGCTGTGTTCTCATCTCCCAATTTTGCCCATCTAATAGTGCATCTGTTTTTCCATAAATCTCTCTTGCAGTTTGTCAAGTGAATAAATCTTGCTTTGACAATGTTTCTGAAATTCCACTCTGTGATATGCAAAGGCCTCAATTCCTCATATTCATCCAACATTGTGATTGTACTGTCACAGACTGTAAGCATGGAGTCCAGATTTGAAATATTGCCATTCCATTTTTTCAGAGCCTTTCTCAAAATTTTCAATTTTGCTGTTATAGTTTTTGCCGAGTTTCCTGTAATTTGAGTTGCCCAAATATTTTCCACAACATCATAGAAACCAGGTTGTCGAATCCAGTAATTCTCAAATCTAAAAATTGAGGCTTTTGGAATTTTTGAGTTAATGCTGACTACACAAGGTATATGATCAGAAACAGGACGTGCTAAAGGATTAACCACTGTGTTAGGGTATTTGATTGTCCAACCAGCCGTTGTGAAGAACCAGTCCAATTGTACCAAGAGAGGATTTGCTTGCATGTTGCTCCAGGTGTAACTTCTTCCTTTGATAGGTAATTCCACCAAGCCTAAGTCACTGATGATTTCATTAAAAGTGAAAATATCTTGCATGTTAGCACCTTGTCTGTTTCTGCTTTCCACTGAACGGTAGAAATTAAAATCTCCCAATAAGATCCAGTCTTCATCATTTTGTGTGTCAAGATCATGTAGCCAAGAGACGAATTCAGAACGTCTAGGTTCAGTACAAGGTCCATATACATTCACCAAATTCCAAGAATCAGCTGACATAGAAGATGTGAAGTTGATAATCATTCCAAAGCTCTCCATAGACAAAAGAGTACCAGTAAAAACAGAACTGTTCCATAGAACAAGTAAACCTCCAGAAGCACCCACAGATGGCACACAGGCAAATCTATCAAAACGTTTGGGTGCAAATTTTCTTATGAAGGAATTATCAAAAGTTGCTCGTTTGGTTTCCTGCAGACAAATAATGCTGGCATTGCTTTCCTCAATTTTGTTTCTAAGAGGGGTCCATTTTTCTTCATCATTCAAGCCACGAATGTTCCAGCACAAGATGTTCCAAACTCTTACAGCAGATAAATAAGACGACATTGCAAATAAAAGGAAGATACAATAGTTTGATAAAGAGAAGAAACTATGTCTTCTTAGGCTTGGACAACTTCTCTTCTGTGATCTCTTCTAGAGGGATTCCACAGTCGGCGCCTATCTTCGCATAGCCTCCATCTTCAACACATCTGGAGTAGGTGCAAGCTGAATAGATGATTTCTTTCTTTTTGAACCTGAAAGATCTAAAGCAAGTGGTATAAAACCATCTTTGTCACTGCGAAGACCTCGACGAACAGAGTGAGTGGATTCAGGTGCATCTTCCTTTCCCTTTCTCTTTTTCTTCTGAGCAGTCTGACCAAACTGACCAGGTAACACCATCTCTATTTGCATCTCTGTTGTGCCAGAGTTCACTTCCATGTTATCTGTAGTCTTGTCAGAGTTTTCTGCTTCAACACTGAAAGATAGTTGGTTGTTATCTGCTTCAGTCATTGTGGTGTCAGACATGTTATCTTCAAATGACAGTAAGTTGTTTCCAATGAAGACTGGCAGAGGAAAAGACATATTCAGATATGAAAATGCAGGCTTTACAGCCAAAGCAAGAATCCCCAACTTGACAGCATCCGGAACGGAAGAAATTATGTCCACAAGTGAGGAAGTACGAAAGTTTGTTGTAGGACCATCTATAATCCTCCTGATGTTCTTGTTCCAGTACAGAGAAGCCAGAATGTGAATTACTTCCATAGTGATTGGTAGCACAACTTCTTGGTTTTGTCCTCCAGCTCTGACAAACATATAGCTTCCAGAATTGATACCACGCATGAAATTATCTGCAGCTCTTTCAGCAAGCTCACATTCTTCGTTCCATGCAGCTAAACCATCATCTTGAGCATTCCTCTCAGGTGTGACTCCATCCATCAAAGATGCCCCTGAGTATTCAAACAGTCTTCTGAAACTGAACCCTGAGTATGGAGCAATTGGTGCAGGAGTGTTGGGCCACTGTCTCCAACCATTAGCATTTGCTGCATTGCCCTGATTGTTTTGCTGAGCACCTTGTTCCCAAGCCAAATCAGCATTCTGTTGCTGCCACATCTGAGCATCGTGAGCAGCTTGTTGCATCAAAGACAGAAATGGTAAATGAGTAGGATGGGGAGTAACATTCATAGGTGGTAGAGGGTCTTCGTTTCCTACTACACCATTGTTCACTGGCATGCTGTTCAAGATGTAAATTGGTACAGACCAAGATTTCCCCAGACCACCCATATCAGTAAATCTCTTGACAACCAAGCTGTGCGGTACAAGAATCACTTCATTGATGAGAACCTTAATGAGAACTCTTGACTTCTTATAACCCGGCCTGTGCCAAATCAGAAGTTTTCCGAAACAGGAGGCAGCTTTAATAATGTAATGCTCAGTTTGATAATTAATTGGGAATCCTAGCATCATTACCCAAGCTTCTCTTTCAATTGCTGGCCTTCTCATGTTGGGACCATCATCATGGTTCATAAGGGTGAAAGTTGAATTCTCTCCTAAAGCATGAGGACTAGTAGCAATCAGGTAATCCTTAGCAACAGAGGAGTTGAAACGAATCAGGCCTACTACAAAAGGATAAATTTCACCATCGCTAGTTTCAGCACCAAGATCATCCAACAGAACCCTCCTAATCTCAGTAATCGCGTCTTCTTTCTCAGCATCAGGGATCTCAGGATTTACCGTAACCAGAGCATGGTGGTCGTGGAACTCAGAAGGTTCGCCGACGCAGATCATGTTCCGCTGCAGTCTCGAATCTGGTCCTCGCTCGATGTCCATCGGTCCCGGCAGGAAAGGATACGGCACCACCGGGATGTTCGCCATGGCGTGGAACTGTTCTGAAGGTGGAGACGTGGGAGAGTGGGGCTTGTGAGACGAGGGCGTTAAGCTCTGTGTAGTAGAAGAAGGCGAGTCGTCCAAATTGATCTGTTCCCGCGCCTTTGTTGAGTTATTTTTTTCCTTCACTCTCCAGACAGACTTGGTGGGTTTGTTTTTGGGCCTCCAAATGGATTTGATCTTCCC
The DNA here is from genome assembly GCA_947311845.1 of Poa pratensis. Taxonomy (NCBI): domain Eukaryota; kingdom Viridiplantae; phylum Streptophyta; class Magnoliopsida; order Poales; family Poaceae; genus Poa; species Poa pratensis. Next base: position 19,071,305 of record CAMZMU010000102.1, on the reverse strand, counting down.
CCAGCAGGAATGGGCTAAATGACCATAATTTGAGCATTTGCTGCATCTTAGTTGAGTTGTACAATCTGCAACACGGTGGCCATATCCCAAACATTTTTTGCAGAAAGTCTTTGATCGACAAGAATCACACTGACTGTCCAACAGCTGACAAGTGCAGAGACGTGGGCAATTTGCACTTAAATGATCTTTTTCACTGCAATGAGAACAACGGCCTAAAACTTTGAACACCAGATCTTTTGGCGGTACAAATTGTAAATTCAAAGCTTCTTTAATATCCATATCAGAATATCTTGCAAATCGCAAATCCTCCAAGTTCTCTAACGTTAACTTCGGAAGAGAATAGCAGTATTTCTCCAAGAAACCGTTACCCACAAAAGTTTTTTGAAAATCCCGGGTAAGCAACGGAACAGGTTCAGGGAAACTGCCGAAAACAACTGCCTGTTCTTGCGGATGAGCACGAGATGTTTCAGAAACAGGCTGATCGAAAGAGCCAAATTTGATTGCTGGCTGTTTATGCGTAACCTGAGCAGAGCACTTAGTTCGAGGAATCGTGTTTGTAGGCAAATCAAATTTATCCAGGATTCCCCGAGAAGAATGATCATTGTGTGCACTGATTTTCAGAAAGTTCAGATTCGGCTTGAAATGCATCGAAGATCTCTGAGAAACCTCTAAAATTTCTTTATTAGCAGACCAAGACTGAGAGGAAGCTTTCTGTCGCAGAGAACGAAGATCACCTCTGTAAAGAGTGAAATGGCAGACAAAATCTGGCCAAACTCGATCATGCAAACCATAAATGAAGTGACCCACTTTGTTGGAGGCAACCGAGAATCGGAAACGGTGATCGGACAGCATGGAAACGTTGAAATCTGTGTGTAAACCACCGATGCAACTTTGCAAAGCCAGGGCAACTGATTCCTCATTGAGATGGAAAGAAGCCGAAGAAAAAGCCACAACCAAATAGAACTCTCTGCCATGATCACGAGGAGAGGGGGAGACTGAAGATCCGAACCGTGCGCGCACCTGAGCCTCCACGGCGAGGCCGGGGCCGAAGTCCCAGTGCAGGAGGGCATCCATCGACGGCTAGATCCGAGCGCCATTGTTGCAGTTCGAAGGTGGTGAAGGAGACGTTGGGAGGGAGAGGAGCGCCATGTCTCTAGACGTTTTCCCGAGGCAAGCTCTTCTTACCACTCTCGCTGCCAGAGCTTTCTTTTCTACTATTCATGATGGTTAGGGTTTGCTATTTGAGCCATGGATTTCGTCTAAAATGCTCCAAACATGAACACCTCTGTAAGCATCTCTGTACACTTGTCCAGATCCTTGATCATGATGTTGAACTGAAGAAGCAGTTAACGGTAAGTTGCACAATTCTGTCCTGATTTCCTTTATTCCGGGCGATTTCACCCAGTTTGCCTCCGTATGCATCTATGTACTTGTCCAAATCCTCTCAGTAGATCGCTTGGGAATAGGCGGATCTTCTACAATAGAAAAAAAATATAGCGGAAAGTCGTTTATGCTCCTGAGTTCCAGTGATCCCGCCCATTTCAAAAAATTAAAAAAAATATTTAAATGTTTCAAAAGAATATAAAAAAATCATGCATGTTCCTACTGATATGTCCTATAATCGTGCAAAATATCGATGCAACTTTTTGTGTAGCTCAAATCGTAAAGTATTTTGCATTGAGATTTTTCATGTTTGTAGGAAATATCAGTAGGAACATGCATGATTTTTTTCAGAATTTTTTGAAACATTTAAATATGGTTTTTAATTTTTTGAAATGGGCAGGATCATTGGAGCTCGGGAGCACCAAATCTGCACCCAAAATATAGCCCATAAAAAACATGACACATGGGCGTGCCTAGCCAAAGAAAATCCTCAAATGGACCGGCCGCGTGCTAAATTGGGTGACATGTGGGCTGTCCACTGAATTACACATGGAGGTGTCCGGCACCGCCGAGGCGACCCTGAAGGTTGTGGCAGATAAGGGGTTATCTGCTAATCTTATAGGAAGTCCAAACCTATGTGGGCATTGCTCGGGGGCTTTTCCGTGAACCACCATTGGGCCGATTGGGAGGGCTATGAGCGCCGATGGAGATGCTCTTCGATACTTATTTTTTTCCATAATACATTTTTGTACATAGCATGTAGAATTAGCCTCGTATGTGTTTTTATAAGGACGGTGTTGGGCGTCATTCGGATGACCGGATCAACCGATTTCCAACACTGAGTCGTCCGATGGGGACATGACGGGCTGTCGGATTTGAGCGCTTGACTCCTTTGCCTTGTCTCTCCTTGCAGAACAGAAAAAGGGCAAACCAGTCTCTTCTTCTTGCAACGGTTGCGATGCCCGCGTTGTGGAAACTATCGCGCCGACTCTCGAGGTTTGCTATATTCGTTGGCGGCCATCCGTACCAGCACCGCCATTGCAGCATCCCCATCGCCTATTCTCTCCTGTGGTTGTCCTTGCTTGTAGCTCTGACGACCAACTTTTGCACCTCCGGCAAAATGCAAAAGTGACAACATAAAAATGGGCTCAATAGAGAAGATGTGTCTAAGACATGGCACGGCAGTTGATAATACTAATACAAGGAGAGCAACACATGTCTTCCCAGCACACACGATTCAAAGTAAGATTTCAAACAAATAGCAAGCAAACTCACATGCTCAATAAGACGTAAATAAAATCAAATCTTGTATTTTACCCCATGCCGAAGGTAGAAAACAATAGGCTCATCAAGACAAGCATGAGGTCAAATATCGTCACAAAAAATGAGTGCTCCAAGATGCAATAAATAAGACAAGTACTCATAAGGCGAATTTGTTCCGGAGCCACAAAAGAATCAAATGGAATGAAAAAGTTGGAACCAAAGTAACATGATATCAACATAGAGATGTAACCTCTCTCACGTCGATCTCTCTCATGCGTACAAGTTTTTAAATCGATAAAAATACTTATAATATACATCCACAAAGAAATATGTAGACACACAATAGTTACTTAAGAAAATAACAAGATATCTAATATAAATTCATAAAATATATCAATAAGCTATCTTGCTTGAAAGCATAGTCTAAGGCACAATGTTATCATATTATATATTCATGAACTTCAAAAATAAACACATCAAAGAAATCAAAACTCGCAACAAGGAATTAATTAGATAATTAGTATGCTTTGAGACATGCAACAATATCACAAAGAAGGAAAATAATTTGAATTTCATCAATATTGCACACGAGAGCACTTTAAAATTTTGATATACAATAAAAATGCTAGATTTACATTTGGAATTGGTGAATCATGAACATGATTTTATATACTCTCAATTATGTGCAATCATCTGAACTTACTCACATTTGCAATAAAGATGTTTCTGTACAAACTTTTGCGAAAACCACAACAGTTGAAAATGAAGAATTTCATGCCATGAAACAACCAACACAAGGTTGAAAGCAACCAGCACAAACGAAGCAAATAGTCTCAATGACTTCAGAGGAAGCCCCGTTCAACCATGGAGTAATATAGGAGGGGTTCCGGGAAGCGATGTTTTACCTCGTAGGTTTCAATGCTTCCATTATGGGAAATACATTTTAAAAACATTTCAAAATATCAAAAAATTCCGACAATTTTGTTGGGTATACATCAGAACATTTTATGTTTACACACAAAGTTTCGTGGAAAAAAATACACATTTTATGGTTTGTGTAAAAAAGACAATTACAACGTTTCATGATTTTCTTTTGTATTTTTAAGAGAGGTCACAAAACATATACTTTATTGTGAAGTTCTGTGTGCGAACAAGGAATGTCAGCATGTGATTTTTTCCATTTTGTTTGGCATATTTAAATACGCTTTTCGTACAGTTGGACCATATGCTCCAGTCCTTTGAGGATTTCGGGGGTTAGCCGCGATTTCTTGTTTAGGGCGGGTGTTTTCAAAAAGTTCGTTGCAAACAAACCGCGACCGTCTAATTTAACGAGCCCTGGGGAAAACGGCTCGTCACTCTCTTCATTCCTCTTCTATCCCCAAATTCGGGTGTGAAAAATTTACAGCTAACGAGCCTGTGATAAGATGCCCTCCGGCGGCGGCGAGGGCCGCCGGCGACCAGCCATGAAATCTAGGTGCTTGGTTCGTGCAGCCACAGCTCCGCTGGTTGCGGGCGGCGGAGCACTCACTCTTTCGCTATGCCGCCATGGCGAAACGGCGACGACATTTGATAGTAGAGACGGGATCAAGCGCCGCATCAGTTTGGGGAAAAGACTGCTCCTTTGTGATGTAAGTCAGCTCCGGCCATGCCGACCCATACTTGTGTTTACCATATCTTTCTTTTCGATAATAAATATGGTAGCAGATCTGAATCATACATTGTTCCTCTGACGGTTGACCCATCTCATAGATTGATGCATCTCTGTTTTCTCGTACTTCATACCTTCTTGGATAAGAATGAAGAAAAAACTGTCTGTTCTCGATTTGTGTCCAACATTGTGTGCTATGAATAGAATCAAGCATTTTATGTTTGATTGTTACGGAAAAACGCGGAAATTTTGAGTTTTTCTGTTTGTTGGTTATGGAATGAACCACAATTTTTTTGGAGATCAATTAAAATACAGTGGTTAATCCCTATTTGGCTGTTACGAAAGAATTCCTTATATTTTTGATGGATAACGATATTTAGTTGCCATGGAGGAGTTCGCAGAGAAATCAGATTTTGTGTGTCGGTAATCTGTGTTCAGTTCTTACTGACGAAATCGTAGAATGTTTTTTTTTTACGGAAATAATATCTGTTCGTGGTTACGGAAGCAAATTATGCAAAAGGTTTGAGGATCTAATTGACGGGAGCTAAAAGCGCGGTCCGATTGACGAATAGCACGTCAGCTTGCAACATCGCATTGTTAACGCGTGTTTGACCACGGTGCCGATCGCACAGCCTTATTGGTTTGTAATAGAAAGAAGTCCATATAACTCCCTATGTTCCACGTTTCGGCCGCTAACCCCCTAACTTTAACCTGGAGCATATACCCCCCTAACTATCCAAAACCGGGCAAATTACCCCCCTGAGCTATTTTGAGAGTGGTTTTCGCCACGTTGGACAGCGGTATTTGCCACATAGGTGACGAATTACCCCCCAAGTTTCGTTGACTGTAGACTGGAGACGGGGTGGCGCTGCCGCAGCTGCCCGAGCTCCCTTGCGGCCACGGACGGCGACCTCCTGGCCACCTCGGGAAGGCCGCCATTCCGCAGGAACCTCCCCCGGAGCAGGGCCTCTGGTTAGCAAAGAAACGGAGACGGGGCGACGGAGCGCGAGGCACTAGAGCTCGGCGTGGCGGTCCGCGGCGAGGCGCATGAGGAGCTCGAGGCGCGCTTGGCGGCCGCGGATCCAGAGGCCGGGGACGGCGGCGGGGGAGGGTCTCCCGCGTCCATATGGACACAGTCCTGGTCAAGGTGCACTCGCTGGCGCTCGATCTCCGTCGTCGTCGGGCGAACGCGAAGAGGAGGTTGGCGATGGCGGCGGCGGCCGTGAGGTCGGTGAGGATGAGGAAGACGAAGAACGCGGCGACGAGGCGGCGGAGCACAGAGTTGGGTAGGAGCATGGAGGCGCGGTGGCGGCGCGCGAGGGAGGCGAGGAGGAGCACGGCGTAGTGGAAGCGGAAGGTGCGGAGGTCACGTACGGTGGCTGCATTGGCGGCCGGGAAGAAGGCGGAGGGGTGGGGCGCTGAAGCAGGTCAACGAAACTTGGGGGGGGGGGGGTAATTCGTAGCCTATGTGGCTTATACCGCTGTCCAACATGGCTAAAACCACTCTCAAAACAGCTCAAGGGGTAATTTGCCCGGTTTTGAATAGTTAGGGGGTTATATGCTCCAGTTTAAAATTAGGGGGGTTAGCGGCCGAAACGTGAAACATAGGTGGGTTATATGGACTTCTTTCGTTTGTAATACGGATACCGATTGTTTTTTCCTTTTTACGGGAAATCACGGATTCGTTTGTTCTCTTTTGGGGGAAGTTTTATTTTTATTTTAGGAGAGAAAACCTGATCCGAGTCGGTTATGGAGACCGTGGTCATGTCTGCTGTGAATATATATACTTACGCATATCCATTATCCGCCCGTAACATCGCCGTCTCCTTTTCTTTGTTCTGCATGTACGCCATGAAGACTTCCAAGAAGCAGAAGAAGCCGCAGACTGCAGAGTTGCCGGAGGAGCTTGTTCTGGAGATCATGGTTCGACTGCCGGTGAAGTCTCTCGTGCGTAAGGATGGCAATGGGTAGGGTATGGGGCGGGTAGAGCAATACCATACCCATACCCGTGTAGTCAATGGGTACAAAACCCTGCCCATACCCGTACCCGTGGGTATGAAACTTTACCCGTACCCATAACCGGCGGATACCCATACCCACTGGGTACCCAACGGGTAGATCAAATAGTACACATGTTATACATAATTTTACATTCATCGATAACACATTGATAAAAGAAAACATTTATTCAATAACATATATATGAGGACATGAAAATTATCTCAACTCAAATTGACAATTGATGACAACTTTAACATAACTTCACAAGCTCACGAGAATGAATGTTGGACCTCCACCGATAAGGCTATAAACGGGCAGGGTATGGGTATACCCACGGGTACAAGGTTATACCCGTGCCCTACCCGTGACTTAACGGGTAGGGTACGGGTACTACCCATGGGTATAAAATTATGCCCATACCCTACCCATGCGGGTATGGTACCCGCGGGTACCCGTACCCGTGGGTAAAATTGCCATCCTTACTCGTGCGCTTCAAGTGCGTCAGCAAGGCCTGGCGCACAAGGATATATGACCCCTCCTTCATCCGCTCCCAACTCCAGGTCTCTGCCTCTAGATGGGAGCAGACACCATCCTTGCTCATCACCCCGCACACGCTCGATCGTGTCAGCCAACGAAAGAACTGGCCAACTACGTTCTCCACCGATATCCGGTTCTACCAGTGGCAGCAAGGTGCATCCAAGGCGAGGCTCGTGCACGGCAGGGACTTTGCCGGCGAGTTCTGCTCAGTCTGCTGCTTTGCTCACTGTGACGGATTGGTGCTTGTCCCAACGGATACCAAGGTCTACCTCTTGAACCCGGCTACTAAGAAAGTTCTCACGCTGCCGGAGAGTAGCCGGAACAAGATGCCAGGTATCATCGACCTCCCGGTGGGGTTCGGCCGTGACCCTCGCACCGGCATATTCAAGGTAGTCCGGTCCTTCTACCGGTCAAGAGATCCCGAGACAGGCATGTACAACATGGGCATGGAGGTGTGCACCGTCGGAGGTGGCGGTGGCCCTGCTCCCTGTTGGAGGGAAACCGCCGCAGATCAACCGTACCCTGTCGCGGCGTGGGTCACCGCCCAAACTGTCAAGGGGTTTATGTATTGGATCATTGACATAAGACATCTCAAGCAACGTCCGCATGGCCTTCTCCGCTTTGGCCTGGAAGCTGAGACGTTCAGCGTCACCCGTTTGCCTGATCTATTGGACCCTGGAGACGACGATTCGTTCAATTTGGATGTGATGGGTGGCGAGCTATGTTTGACTGGCCATCGTATTGGGGGGAAGCCTGACGACGAGCATCCTCTTGTTATTTGGGCGCTCGTGCAAGACGACGGCCCGAGGTCACTATGGGAACAGCGTTACACAATATATGTCACAGACCTGTGCCATCCGATCGGCCTTCTTCCAAACAGCAGCGGCGGCGCGAGGATGATGATATGGCTATCCCACAAACTCTACCGCTACGACCTGCAGTCTCATGAACTGACGGTCGTGTGCGAGCTGGAAAGACTCAGATACGAGCGCCATAGGACAGGCTCCTTTGGGTCTGCCCAGAGGGATGTCTACTTCTTCAACGTCATACCTTACACCGAAAGTCTCGTTTCAATTACTGATTAGCCGAGCTAAAAGCATCTCTAATCGGGCCCCTATTTCCCCCATAAGTTAGTCCGGTTCAGACAGAAAATCACGACCCAACCGCGTCCTTCAAACCCAGCCCAGTTGTCTGTCTGGCACCCTTATACCTAGCCCATACGTGCGGGGATTTGGGGCCGCCCGGATGCGTGAGAATGCATTCGCCACGTCTGACTGACAAAGGGGAGCCACTCGGGAGACTAACCGGCGCCTATGTTCAGTGTGAATTCATGGTGGACCGGCTGGCGCTCCGCCCGAGGAGCCCCTCTCTGGCTATACTTACCCCCGGCCAGAGAAACCCTATCCGCAAGTTCCTCTTCCTCTCCCTGTCCACGCCGCCAAGAACTTGGTCCTCCCCATCCGCGTCCGCATCCACCAGATCCGCCACCATGCCATGTTCCAATATCACTTGATACGCAAAGCTTACTCCGGAGCGTCGGGCGGACTTGGAGGCCGAGACGGGTAGGCGACGCCCCTAGCCAGGTGGCAGACGTGGGTCTGGCTGCGGCCGAGGACATCGTGAGACCGAGGACGTCGCCGTCCGCGGATGCGGAGCTGAGAGAAAGGGCGTGGTCACGTACACATACGTGCCAATGACCCTCGAAGTGGCGCGGGAGGAGTTCCGCCTCGCCATGGAGGAGGAGCACCTTGCCTACTTGGAGGCGGATACAACAACTTCCTATCCCAACTTGATAATAGTGGAACAAGATTTGTGTGGATTCGACCCAAGTTGAGCGTTTTCCACGTAAAAATGATTGATGTCCATGCGTGTTGATTTGCTACTGCAGTTCTGGGTTCAGAAAACGTTCGCACCGGAGAAGACATTGGCTCTGCAAGCGTCTGCCCAAGTGCAACCGATTTCCACCACCTATATGTTGATTCATATATTTCCTTTTGACACAAGTAACGATCATGAGTTATGAGTTAGCACACAAGTGGTGCTAAAACTTACATTGATTCCGCTGTGTATTTTTAGATCATGTTAAAGAGCGTGCTAATCTTCATTAAAAGTTAATTGGTGTGTCCAGTTTTCCCAAAACAGAGGTCGACCTCAGGATAAATACATGGCGGCAAATTGGCCAGTTTACATGCCAGCCGCTAGCGTGAAAACACACATGCAGATTTTGCTACAAGTTCCAACCTGGATTGAATCTAAACTCTCCAAACAGAGCGATGAAGTAGGATATTACGCAGCTCAGCTCAGAACACGAAGCTTATGCCAATAGCCAGCAACAGGGACATCGTGGGCTCACAATACATATGTTTTATTCACTATGAAAGAATGAGGGCAGCAAACTGTTGTAGGACTTAGGTGTAAATAGGAAAAGTCTAGAGACTAATGTGTATATACTACCAGATGTACATATGAAGGGGAACGAATAGAGAGCTGTAGAAGCTTCAGTTCCTCTCCCACCTGTACTGTCTACTCTCAGGAAAGAAAGTCAAATCCAGTGAGTTCTTCCTTGTTTTGGTGATTGATTTCTACATGGTATCAGAGCAATCGGTCCGTGGGCGTGTCGCTGACGCGGATTTGGTCTGATTTGTGCTATCTTTGCCGATCTGGTGGTGGTCGCCATCGTTGTGTCCGCGGCCGCCTTTGTGTGTCGTCGCCATCATCGTCAAGATCGTCGCGGCCGCCTTTGTGCGTCGTCGCCGTGTCTGTCAAGGTCTTCACGGTCGCCGCTTTCCTGGTGCTGCGACTCGTTGCCGTTGTCCTGCTGCTGCGCCTTGTTGCCGCTGTCTTGCTGCTGCGTGTCAGCTTCTCTCGATCAACCGTGACCATCTCAGCAGGTACAAGTCTCGTTCAGCCCAAGAGGCCTTGTGGTTGATTTCTTTATTGGTCCTGGAAGTTCTGTAGAGAGTTGTTGGTGGATAGATTAATTGGAGTCTAGCTGATCTCAAGCACCAGTACTAATAATCATGGGAGACAATGATGGAGGTGTGGCGAAGCTGTGTGAGACCATGCAACAAATGTTGAAGCAGCTGATGGAACAATCTCAGTCTAAGACTAGTACTGGTTCTGAGGCTCTCAAAACACTCGAACCAAATCCAGTCAAGTTGACAGGACCTGGTGATTTCTTCAGCTGGTCCCGAAATGCTCAGTTGATTTTAGAATCCCATGGTTTGCAGAGATTTTTGAAGGAAGATGAGAAGAAACCAGGAGAAGTCACTCAGGAGCAGTGGGATCAGAACACTAAGCGAGTTATGGTGTGGCTATTGGGCTCGATGGAGAAATCTGTGAGAGAGCAAGTTGAAGGTTTTCAGTCTGCAGCTGAGATTTGGACAAGCATTGAGAAACAATTCTCAGGAAAATCAAATAAAATGCAGGTCAGCAGGATACTACATGAACTGAGACATATCAAGCAAGAGCAAATGACGGTGACTGAATACGCGGGAGAGATCAAGAAACTCTATCGAGACTTGGAGTATTTCAGACCATTCAAGGCACACGATCCCAGGGATGTGCCACTTCTTCGAGAGTGGTTTGAACCATTGTTAGTTCAGGCGTTTCTTGAAGGCTTGAATCAGAATTTAATTTTCGGTCTCAGCTGATATTATCTACACCTGACTGGCCTACATTGGATCAGACTATTGCCAGTATACTTGAGGAAGAAACCCGGTTGGCCAATCAGATCACAACTCCGCATGTAAATGTTGATAGCCGAGCTGCACTGTCTTCATTTAACCAAGTTCAGTCTCTTGCTACTTCAAGAAACAATCAAGCAAATGCTACTAGATTGGACTACAAAAGGAAGACTAGGACAGCGTGTGACCACTGTAAAAAACCAGGTCACTTGAAGAAGGATTGTTTTGATATAGTTGGTTACCCTCCTGGATGGCAACCGAGACAGTTTACTAGATTCACTGGTGGTGGTAGCAATGCAAAAAGGCCAAGTCAAGCTCATCTTACATTATCAGGGAGAGAAGAGTCTGCTGTCACAGCCCAAGCACTTGAAGAATTTAAGTCCAAAGTTATGGCGAATACTGCAGAAGGTCCCGCTGAAACTACCTCAGATGTTCATTCTGGAAAAGGTATGAATGATTTTTTAACATCTTGGATAATTGATTCAGGGGCCACAAATCACATGACAGGCTCATCAAAAAACTTTTCATCATATATCCCTCGTTCTGGAAGGGATAGGGTACGCATTGCTGATGGATCCTCGGCTCCGATAATGGGTTGTGGGGACATTCATTGTACTCCATCTCTGTCTTTGAGCACAGTCCTGCATGTTCCCAAATTTCCAATAAATCTACTGTCTGTCAGTTCTATTACAAAGGCATTAAATTGCGGAGCTTGGTTTGAGCCGACATTTTGTGTATTTCAGGATCTGAAGTCGGGAAGCATACTTGGGACTGGGACTGAACATGATGGTCTCTATTATCTTGACAGGACATCGACTCCACTTGCTCTTAGTACTCGACGTGGCTCATCTACAGATGAGTTATTATTACTGCATTGTAGACTTGGGCATCTATCTTTTGAGTCTCTAGGACGCATGTTTCCCTCACTGTTAGCCTCTTGTTGCAAGCAGAAACTCGTATGTGACATTTGTGAATTAGCTAAACATACGAGGGCTAATTATCCTAGTAACAGTGAGAGGAGCAAAGTACCTTTTGAAGTAGTACACTCAGACGTTTGGGGTCCTTCAGCTATAACATCTCTGTTAGGGGAAAGGTGGTATGTGACTTTTATTGATGGTTTTAGTCGATGTACCTGGCTATATTTGCTTAAGCAAAAATCAGATGTTCTTTCCGCGTTCAAAAACTTTCATACTTTGGTGTGCAATCAGTACAATACCACTGTGAAAATATTCCGTTCAGACAACGGAACCGAGTATATTAACAGGGATTTTTGTAACTTCTTATCCTCACATGGCATCATACATCAAACCACGTGTGTAAATACTGCCGAGCAAAATGGGGTTGCAGAACGGAAGAATAGACATTTGTTAGAAGTTGCTCGATCCCTTATGTTTATGATGAATGTGCCAAAATTCCTTTGGGGTGAAGCTGTCAAGACTGCAACATACTTAATAAATCGAATGCCGTCAAGGGTTTTAAACTATAAGACTCCAATTGAATGTCTCAGTGGTACTAACTCCTTTATTGTACCTCCCAAAGTTTTTGGATGCACTTGTTTTGTTCATGATTACAGGAACTCGGTTGGAAAACTTGATCCACGAGCAATCAAGTGTGTCTTCGTGGGATACTCACCAACTCAGAAAGGATATCGATGTTGGAGCCCAAGTGAGAAAAGGTTCTTTGTTAGTATGGACGTAACATTTCATGAGAAAGAACCTTTTTATCTTTCGAGCATCAACTCTACTCATAGTATTAATAGCCAGGGGGAGAATTCTAATAATGATTATGCATCTGGTGGTTCAGTTTTGATTCCCATGATTGATATATCTCAACCAGGTGATCAAACAGAGGGGGAGGCAGATATAAACAGTGGTGGAGAAAATAGAAGCCCAGCTACTGAGGAGGTATGTGATACTCCATTGCCTCACCAAGAAATAGAACCAGGGGTATCTACTGTACCTAGCGAACCCGAATATGATATAGCTGAAAGAAATGATAATTATAGAGCCGGTTCGCAAAGCCCTCCTATACCAATGAATCCTTCTCTTGATACTACAGGAGAAGGTACTGTAAATCCCACAGTGACGTCTACCACTCCAGTAAGTGAACGTCCAATTGCTCTAAGAAAATCTGTTAGGCATACAAATATCCGGCACGTCTCAAAGATTGTGTCGGATATGAGCATGATGTTGCTAAGTTTATTACATATGAAAGGTGTAGCCCCTCGTATAAAGGATTCATTGCATCATTAGACTCCACCTCTATTCCTAAAAATTGGGAAGATGCTGTGAGGGATCCCAAGTGGAAGGCAGCCATGCTAGAGGAAATGAGTGCTCTAGAGAAAAATAAAACTTGGGAATTAGTTGAATTACCATCTGACAAGGAGGCCGTAGGGTGCAAATGGGTATACACTGTCAAACATAATCCTGAAGGCAAGATAGAACGATTTAAAGCTCGCTTAGTTGCAAAAGGGTATTCACAGACTTATGGGATTGACTACGAAGAGACATTTGCACCGGTGGCCAAGATGAATACCATACGAACACTCATATCTTGTTCATCTAATCTGGGTTGGGATCTACATCAGCTAGACATAAAAAATGCCTTCCTTCATGGAGATCTTCGTGAAGAAGTGTATATGCATATACCTCCTGGTTTCAATACACCTCAAACTGAGGGCAAAGTGCTAAAGTTAAATCGGTCCCTGTATGGTTTAAAACAATCACCTCGTGCATGGTTTGACCGTTTCCGTAAAGCTATAATTCAGATGGGGTACAAACAAAGTAATGCAGATCATACTCTGTTCTATAAACGTAGTGGCGACAAGTTGACCATACTAATTGTCTATGTCGATGACATTATTATTACAGGAAGTGATGCACAGGAAACAGAAAGATTGAAGATGCATTTAGCAAAAGAGTTTGAAGTTAAGGACTTGGGGCAATTAAGATACTTTCTGGGAATTGAGGTGTCTAGGAGTGCAAAAGGTATCTATCTCTCTCAAAGAAAGTATGTTTTGGACTTATTATCAGAAACAGGGATGATGGGATGTCATCCAGCATATACACCAATTGAACAAAACCACCGTCTAGTTAAAGAAGGTGGATCACCGGTTAACCGAGAGCAATATCAAAGACTTGTTGGACGTTTGATTTATCTATCTCATACACGTCCTGATATTGCGTTTGCTGTGAGTGTGGTCAGCCAGTTCATGCATGATCCTCGAAGTCATCATCTTCATGCAGTGATGAGAATACTCCGCTACCTTAAAGGGTGTCCTGGTAGGGGCTTGTTATATGCTTCACATGGTAATTTGCAAGTTGAATGTTATACAGATGCTGACTGGGCGGGATCACCGGATGACAGAAGATCCACTTCGGGATATTGCACCTTTGTCGGAGGCAACCTCGTCACTTGGCGCAGCAAGAAACAGAATGTGGTGGCTAGATCTACAGCTGAAGCAGAGTTGAGAGCTATGGCACATGGGGTATGTGAAGTGCTCTGGTTGAAAATTTTATTAATGGAGTTAGGGTTATTTCAACATAAGCCACTACTATTATACTGTGATAATAAAGCTGCCCTTGATATTGCTCACAATCCGGTGCAGCATGGCCGAACGAAGCACATAGAGATTGACCGACATTTCATCAAGGAAAAACTGGACCATGGAACTATCTGCATGCCATATGTGAGTTCTTCCGATCAACTAGCTGATATTTTAACTAAAGGCCTATCAGAAAAAGTTTTACTAATTTATGTAGCAAGATGGGGTTGTATGATGTATTCACCCCATCTTGAGGGGGAGTGTTGTAGGACTTAGGTGTAAATAGGAAAAGTCTAGAGACTAATGTGTATATACTACCAGATGTACATATGAAGGGGAACGAAATAGAGAGCTGTAGAAGCTTCAGTTCCTCTCCCACCTGTACTGTCTACTCTCAGGAAAGAAAGTCAAATCCAGTGAGTTCTTCCTTGTTTTGGTGATTGATTTCTACACAAACAATACAGCTTAAGATTCCTCTGATATTTACAACAACCCTGGACCGGATAGTATCCACACTACTGATACATGAATGCACTGCTTATTTAAGCCAGAAATTTTAACCAAAATACATGGTCTATAGACACAACCAGTTACATGCATGTGACACTGAAGCGATGTCTAGGCGCTGCCACGAGCAGCCTCCTGGAGATACTTCACAGCACTGTCGTAGTTCACGAAGCCATGAACCAGAACTCATGGTTATCGACAGAAACAACCTGGATGTACCTCTCTGCAGGGTTCTGTTGACTTGCGGTGGGAGTGACTGATCTCAGGTGAGGTACGGGTACAACTACCTGTAAACACATTGCAGGTATGAGTATGATCAGGTCCAGTATATGATACGAAGAACACGTTTTTTTTCCAGTGTGCATGATCCAGATGAGCAACATAGATTGACAATGTTCCCATGCCTTCTTCAATACTACTAGTATGTAATTTGCGGATTAGCAAACGATTTCAGATCATATTCTCTGTCAAATCAGACAGTTCGACAATGTTTCCATGCCTTCTTCAATATTAGTAGTATGGAATTTGCGGATTAGGAAACGATTTCAGATCATATGCTCCGTCAAATCAGACATTTTGACAACGTTTCCATGCATTCTTCAATACTAGTTGTATGGAATTTGCGGTTTAGCAAACCATTTCAGACCATATGCGCTATAAAATCAGACACAGTTTGACGATGTTTCCATGCCTTCTTCTCGTACTAGTAGTATGGAATTTTTGGATTAGCAAACAATTTGAGATCATATGCTCTGTCAAATCATACCTTATAAATGGCGGAGGCGGTCTTATGATCCTCAGTGACATATGCCACTGGGCTGTCACTACAAAACGCAAGCTTGGCGGTCGAGACGTACAAGACGCCCATTATGGGACCATGAGAAGTTGAGAGGTAGCACGCGTACGCCTTCTTGAGCTTCTCATCAGGCGAGCACTCGAAGGTCTGCTGAAATATCTTGTCGTATCCACCTTCCGATATGACCTTGGACACCTGAGCGATCCTCCCCATCGCAGCATCCGTGATGCTAGGCCCGGTTTTCACTGCAGAAGTCCACACGAGTTCATGGGTCAACATGTGTGTGCAGCTGCTATGTATGGTGCTGTGATTGGGAATTGGGGAGACTCACGGTGCTGCCAGACGTCCCCGGCGATTCCCTCGGTCTTGCGCGCGGCCTCGGTGAACCTCTTCCCCGCCTGCCCGAACATCTCCCTCAGATTCTCCGTGGCGCCTGCAGCAATCAGTCCCCAAAAACCACAACCGATCAGCACAAACGCTAACCATATCCAATTCAGAGCAACAGTAAAAGAGCAGGACGCGAGGAGATAGCTAGGCGGTGGTAGGTGACTGACTCTTGGGGGGCGGTCCGGAGGACGGGGACGGCATCACGTAGGGGTTGGAGCCCGCGGGCGCGACGACCGGCGGCGGCGGCGTCGCGAGGTCCTCCGGGGACATGCGCGGGTACGCCGAGCCCTCCGACGGCGGCGCGTGGGCGGCGTCCGGCTTGGGATCCATGGGCGATCGGCAGGAAGGAGGAAGCCGAGATTGGGGAGAAATGGAGCAGCAATCAACAGCAGCAGCGTGCAGAGTTGACGGCTCCGAGAGGGACGTGGTGGGGGCGCGAGACGTCGACGCAATCAAGCGCGTGAGACTATAATTGTGGGAGGGTCCAGCTCTGACGCGCGCGGCCCAGGTATCGTTCCCGCGTCGACACAGCGTGAGTGGCACCGTCCGTGTCGTCGCCGTCGGCTGCGCCGCGCCATCAACGGCTCAACAGCCTCAACCTGCACACGACTATATTCTTTTTTTGTTGTCTGAAAGTTTGCACAGGGGTATACTTAAATGCAAAGGTTACTGATGAACCTCTTATTTCGGGACTAGCAGACACAGAGAGTGATAGTGATTCGACAGACACAAGGATCAAAATTTCTGGGAGGTAGACAAGGAAAAACAGCACAAAGCTGTGATCACATGTTTCAGAGGTACCAAAGATCATTAGAGAAAACAAACACAAGGAGGAAATCATCATCCCCACACAATCACCAAAGAAGCAACATGAAGATCAAAGCTGTTGACACTGTGTTTGGATGTAGGAAAGTTTCCTGGAAATGGAATTGGACAAGCAATTCCATTTCCCAGATGGAAAGGGAATTGAGTCAAATTCCAATTCCACTGTTTGGTTGTCACTGGAATTTATGGCTGGAATTGAGAAGAACAGAAGAAGAACAGAGAAGGGCAGAAGAAGAACAGAGAAGAGCAGGCCGGCTATGGGGGATGGGGCCATGCCCATGCCGCCGCCATGCGCCTCTGCCCCGCCGGAGGGAGGATGGTGCGGCCCCGCCGGAGGGAGAGACGAGGGCGGGAAGGCCCCTTCTGCTGCCGTGCGCCTCTGCCCCCTGCTGCCGCCATGCGCCTCTGCGCCGCCGGGAACGGAGGCAGTCCGGCGGAGGCTCCTGCCCACGAGCGAGCGGCCCTGAGCGGAGGCGCGCATGCCCATCCCGGCGCCGTTCCCATCCCGCCGCCGGCCGCATCTAGGGTTTCCGGTGGCGGCGCGGCTCAGAGGAGAGCGGAGGGCGCGGCCCCGCCCGGGAATGGAGAAGTTGGGACGAGGGGAGGACGCCGGCGCTCGGTGGAGAGGTGGGAGGAGGTCGTACTTGCCGGCGCCGCCGTTTCGCCACGGACGGGGCGAGGTTGGGACGAGAGGAGGTCGAGCTCGCTCCAGTTTCTGTTTCGCGAGAAGGGAACGTTTCGCGAACTCGCTCGCTCACTCGTTTCCGTGCGTTTCCGAGGCTCTCAGCTCGGAAAGTTTCGGGCCGAGCTAACACTGCGGGCTTTCCACGCGGAATTGCTCAAACTTTCCAGCCCTCAATTCTCTAGCCACTTCAAACGGCGGAATTCGAGTTTCAATTCCAGAATTCCAATTC
Organism: Poa pratensis; assembly: GCA_947311845.1. Lineage (NCBI taxonomy): Eukaryota > Viridiplantae > Streptophyta > Magnoliopsida > Poales > Poaceae > Poa > Poa pratensis. The sequence continues at coordinate 19,053,814 of CAMZMU010000102.1, read as the reverse complement.
CAGGCAATCTTTCCTACATCCAGTATTTTTTTTCCACCTTCATCGACTTGTCAAGCTACTTAATTACTAGATTGGGGCAAATGTTTTGTCTTGATTTCAAGAAAAGAGCAAAGCAATTTCTGACCAACTAGAATTTCAACTCAATTAGGAAAGCAATAAACTCCAAAAGGTGAAGTATTTAAACAAGATATTTCCTGAAATAACAGAGCACGACAGCGCATGACATCACACTAGTCAACATTTTTCAGTGGATAAAACCTACCACAAACAGAACCGCCCAACTAGAAGTCTAGAACCAGCAAAGAGCATAACAAAGATGCGCCTCACTTCCACAGTTCCACTGCAGCCCTCACAGGAGAAGAAACCTGAAAATGGACATAATCTGCTGGATTAATCCTTTGCAAGTTTTCAAGCTTGACATAGCTAGGATATTGAAATTAAGAATCATGTCAATTTCAATGAAGTGGTTAGCAGCCTTCCTGCTGCCACTGTGAGAAAATTACTATGTGATGCACTTCTACTCTTGCAAGGTTGCAAACACTCTTCACATATTGACATGTGCAAGTACATGAAAGACTTGAAGGAAACCTAGTACTCCGTACTAATTTGGCAAAATGATATGGGAGCAAGTTCAACAAAACCTAGTACAAATTTGGCAAAACTATCATCGATAAGGTTCCAGGTAGTCATATTATTTATATTTTTGAACGTGTAGTGAAGTTCATAAAAAATGACGTGTGCCATCATAAGCAGATCATTGTGACTTATGTTCCTAAATTATAGTTTTTCTAAAATAAATGTTCCTAAAAATATATTCCTAATCATGCATCTACGGTTTGAACTAAGCAATGTGGTCCAAATGAGCTGCTCATTTGGCAATGATCAGTTAGATGTAATCTTGCAGGTCATTGTAGCGAAGTCTAAGAAGAAGAAACGAAATGAATCCGTAATCAACTGACATGAGATATCGCTGATCAAACATATGGTCAACTAAACATGTGATACGAACGTGTGGAGCAACTGGTTATAGGCAAATATGAACAACTGTCAGACTAGATATCAACATCACAGTCAGGGGCCAGTCTATATATTTCTCAGTTTACTAGGATACAATCAAGCAGGTCAGTACGGCAGCACACTGTGATATCCAAGGCTCCAAGCACCCAAGGCAAACACTACCAACAAGTGGCAAACTGATGACCATAAGAGAGATCTAATCAATATCACGCTGCTTGCCCTTTGCACTTGCAGCATTACATGTTCTGAGCTCATGGCACTGTCCCTTGGCAACATGGTATGGTAGCTGCACTTAAACTGAATGATGCTTCTCTTCCTCCTGACCTACAAATCCATCACCTGAGCACCGTCGCCTCATAAGTTCATTCACAAGCTAAAATGACACTATAACAGTGTATTGCGATGCACCAGGCATGCACCAAACAGACGGCGCCATATCAATATCGAACCACAATCACCTTGTGTTGATCTGCTTGCAACATTGCAGAACTCTTGCCTGGAGGAAGCGACATGTCAACCCGACACAGCGCAGCAAGTTCTGGGCTTGATGTGAGATGGTGCCATTGACGACAACACCACAACCCAGGCTGAAACGGTCTGGTGACCATGCGACCCGGTAGGATATCATCGTAGATAAGTTATAAATGGAGCAGCTTTGCAGTTGGGTCAGGCTATCTTAGTGGGTTGTGAAACCTGTGAATAGCCCTATAGCCTTATGAACCATGGTCAGCCTTGTGAACTAGGAGCTGAAAACAGCCACAACTTTCTGAGGATACTGAATATCAAGTAAAATTTGAAGACACCACTTAACCAACAGTCTGGCAAATAAGTGTGTGACAGATTTGATAATTTGAGTAGGTGCTTTTGTGCTCACACGTCATTGCTGCCAGCTTTGCTTTTGATGATATCACCTGCACTGGAACATTGAGAAGAGAAGAGTGGATTAAGCAATCAGAGCAATAATCATGAGGACGGCAGGTACATGACAGACGAGATTTCAGGATATGGGCCAACTGAAGTAATATAACACATCCATCTCCTGGAATGGACAAAACTATTAGACAAATTTTGAGCAGATCTAGACCAAACGAACATAATATTAGATTTAAAAAATGTACATATATAGTAGATTTCCTATGTGAAGGCAACATAAGCAGACGCACCTGAATTAGGGTCAGAGATCAGCAAGCAGCGGGAGGTTCAACTTTCCTTCAAAGTTTATGTAGCATATTTATTAAATCATGGGACGGGATGGCATCGCCTTTTGGTTTTTCTGTATCAAAACCAGGCAGACTCTGCAATAATGCTAGGCCTTCGTTGCTTGCTCCCAGAGAAGTGAAAATAGTTGAGATAATGTTTGAATCAAGTGCTGTATCATTGGCTATCATTTCACGAATTAACTCAAGAACCTTCTCAGTGTCGCCTTTAGCTCCATAACCTTGGATGAGTGAATCAAATACAACAACGTCAGGCACAAAGCCACTTGCAGTCATCTGGTTAAGCACCCCCTTTGCTGCTTCTAGGTCTCCAGATTTTGCAAACATGCTGATCAGCGTAGAATATGTCACAGCATCAGGAGTCAGCCCCTCGTTAAGCATATATTTAAGAAACTCTTCTGCAGTTTTCGTGTCCCCTAATTTGCAAGCGCCATGGATCATAATGTTATATGCAACAACATCTGGTTTGAAGTTCATATCGATTTCATCGAACAAATTCCTAGCCTGCTTCATCATGCCTTGATCACACATAGCTTTAAGAAAAGGAATATAGTGAACTAGCTCGGGCTCTATCCCGCGAGATCTCATTTCAGACAAGAGACTTTCCACACGGTCAACATGCCCCATTTTGCAGTAGCCCTTTATCAATATGCTATAGGTGAATGAATCAGGCTCCAATCCAGAACTAACCATCTCATTCATCAGCTCTCTAGCCTTCTTTATCTTGTGGACTCTAAGGAATCCGCCAATCAACAGATTAAATGTGACCAAGTTACACATGCATCCGTTCTCGGCCATCATGGAACGAACTTGGACTGCTTGCTGCATCCTACCAATCTTACAAAGCCCATGTATAACAGAGTTGAATGTGATCACATCAGGCTTAACCCTAGCTTCACCTTGAATCATCTCCTCTAGCAACCCCATCGCCTCATCCATCTCGAGCACACCAGATAGCCCTGTGATAAGTGTGTTATAAGTCACAGTATCTGGCCTCACCCCCTTCTCCAACATATTCTTCCGCAGATCGAGCGCCTCCCTCACAGACCCATCCTTGCACATGGAATTGATGAGCACGTTGTAAGTCACCACGTTTGGCTCCAAACCCCGGTTCATCATCATGTGCATCACACGTGTTGCCTTATTCATCTTCCCCTCTCTACACAGGCTATCGATCAAACCGGTGTACATCACAACATCCGGCTCAATACCCCTCTCCGACATTTCCTCGAACACCTTGCCTACACTTTCCCACCTCCCGGCCTTACAGTAACCCTGGAGCAGACAACTGTACACAACCACGTTAGGCACGATGCCGCTCTCGCACATCTCGTTGAGCAGCTCCACGGCCTTGTCGACCTCCGCGGCGTCGCAGAGTCCACGGATGAGCGTGCCGTAGGTGACTACGTCGGCGCGGACGCCGCAGGCCTGCATCGACCGGAGCAGCCCGACGGCCTGGCCCGCGCGGCGGTCGAAGCAGAGCGCGCGCATGAGGGTGGTGTAGGAGACGGCGTTGGGGCGGGAGCCGAGGTGTGGCTCGTGCGACATGACGCGGAGGAGGAAGAGCGCGGCGTCGAGGCAGCCCTGGCGGCAGAGCGCAGCGAGGACGGTGTTGTAGGAGACGGCGTCGCGGACGGAGGGGAGCGCAGAGAGGAGCGCGGGGGACTCCGGGAGCGGGAGCAGGCGGAGGAGGTGGTTGAGGCGCGCTGCGGCCTCGGCGCGGCCGCGGCGGAGGACGACGGCGAGGAAAGGAGCGGCGCGCCTCGGGGTCCTCCGGAGCGGTTCCGCGAACGCGACGGAGGCGGCGACCGCGACGAGGGCGCGGAGGACGCCCGGGCCCGCGTGCTTCCTCGTCATGGCGGCCGGGGCAGAAGAAGCGGCGCGGCGGCGCGATACAGAGCTTATATTTTTTTAGTGGAAGCTCGGTTGCGCGGGCGCGGCTGTAACAAACTAACAACTGACAAGCTTGTCAAGGCCGAGACAAGCGTATTCGGGCTGCGGTTTCTGAGAAACTTTCTTTCGCAGGCTTGACTTTATGATGGGCCGATGGCCTCAACCAGTGACATGCGTGATGGGCTGGATGCCTCATTATGGTGTGGAACGGTCAGTCGGGGTCCTCCAAGTCGGGAAATATCCCGCGTATGCGTACCCCCCGCGCTACAAATGGGCCGGCCCATTTATGGACTGCAGCGTGTAGTATTTTTCTGTTTCGTTTTATTTTCTTCTCTGTTTTTCTTTTTCCTTTTCTTTTTCGTTTCGTTTTTCTTTCTTTTATTTTCTTTCCTTTCTATATTCATTTTCAAAATAAATTTGATTTAAAAAAATTCATTTTCGAAATTTGTTTATTTTTGAAAATTGTTCATTTTCGAAATTTGTTCAGTTTTGAAAATTGTTCATTTTTTAGATTTGTTCATTTCCGAAATTTGTTCAGATTCAAAATTTGTTCAGATTCGAAAATTGTTAATTTTTGAAATTTGTTCATTTTTGAAATCTGTTCAAATTTTGAAATTTGTTCAGATTTAAAAATTGTTCATTTTCGAAATTTATTCAAATTTTGAAATTTGTTTAGATTCGAAATTTGTTCATTTCAAAATTTGGTTAAATTTTGAAATTTGTTCAAATTCGAAAATTGTTCATTTTCGAAATTTGTTCAAATTTTGAAAATTTCAGATTCGGAAAGTGTTCATTTTCAAAATTTGTTCAAATTTGAAAACGTTCATTTTCGAAAAAAATCAGATTTGAATTTTGTCCAGATTTGAATTTTCAGAATATGAAAAATGTTTATTTCTTTTTATTGTTTACTTAAAACAGAAAATAAAAATTGAAATAACAGAAAAAATAACACTTACATGTTATGGGCCGCATTCGAAGCGGCCCATTAGTGGAATAGCGAAGGCCAAAGGTACGCGGACGGCTTCTTCGCCCCGCGTACCGCGTAGCATAGGCGCTCCCCTCCTAGTCTTGTTGAGGGCTAATGTCCCTTTCACCAGCAGTGACACGGATCAGCCCATTATGTACTATTTCTATTTCTCAATATACTCTCTCCGATCCAATATAAGTATAGCAGTTTTGAATTTGTATTAGTTCAGAACTGTGACACTTACATTCGCACATATTATACTCAATAGTAAAGACTACTGAGTATAACACATTGTCTTATGGTCAGACATATTCACGACAAATGGTTCGGTGTGGATTTAAAACTTGAGATCACGGAAGATGTTACTAGGGAGACAACCATTTTCACTAATCACCCAATGTAGCAGTGACGAAGCGTCCGCAGTTTGAAAAGAGCTTCAAATTCCCGAGAAGGCCTGGCCATGGCCGAGGATGGTCCCGTCGACGGTGCGCCACCACAATGTAGTACTCCCTCGGATCATATTACTTGTTGAATCGGATGTATCTAGCGCTAAACATGTCTAGATACATCTGATCCAGCGACAATTAATATGAATCAGAGGAGTACTGCTTACTTCTCAGTAGACCGAGTTTAAAGTTCAAATTAGCATTGCGTTGACAATGTGCACATGTTTCCCTACATCTAGATGCACCTGTTTTAGCGTGATTAATATGGGAAGCTTTTTCGACGCTTTATTTTGCAGAACCGAGGGGCTCACAACCAGACAAGGTGGGTTTTACTCGCTTCCAGGGCAGAGGGACCAAGAAGGACATGTCGTTGTACCCGGAGTCGGCACAGTTACGCAGATCACTAGGTCAATGTTCCCCCACTTCATGCCCCCACTCAGGCCTAGCCCGGCATGTCGCCCCCACAGGCCCACACCTCCTCCTAGCCTTGGGTTGCCTGTCTGTTTGGCCAGAACCCAACCAGCTCAAACAAGATTGGTCATTGCGTGGCGCCGCATTACACCCGTCACGAGCACTCGATGCGCCTCTGCCCCTACGTGCATGTTTAGCATTTGCTGCTACGGGTTCATGCAAATTTATAGCGGCCGCAACGTCCATGTTGGAATGTTTTACGAAAATCTGATCTCACCGCTTGGGCCTTGTTTACTAGTGGTGTATTTTCATCTTTGTGACTCATATTTTCATCTTTGGGCCGACGAATATGAGTCACAACATCATATCGAACGTAGTTTCACTATTATTTGACCGAATCCGCTTCGTTTTCACCTCTAGGTGGAAGAATCACATGTTTGGTGTCGTGGGAATTAGTAAGGGGGAATAGTTTAGGCCTCACGATGGAGGAGCCTCCACCTGGGACTTCTCACACTCCTCGTTCGGGGAGCTCGCCAGCCTCGCGGCTGTTGCTCTTGTACCCTGCCGGACTTCACACTGCAGACATGCGCAACGGGGTGCACTCTCACTCGACAGCGTGATTGTAGATTTTAGGTTCTGCCCTGATTCCTCCTGCACAAACATGTGCGCCCGTCAAACAGACCCCGTCGAGCAGGGTGTCCATCGATTGATGTTTCTCACAGCTCACGCTATTAACTTCAGTATATCTGGCTATAGCAAAACGAAATCGGAGCAGATTTTTAGGGTGCAGCGCTACCAAATTTCCCATTTGGCCTTCAATTTGCGACCGCCACCATTGCCACGACTTGGTTGACAAGACCAAATCATCTATAGGCTAATAGGCCCTTGCACTGGAGGCTTCACCGAAGGATCACGCCACGCTACAAGCTCAACTAGATAAAGGGTGTCGAGAACACAAGAGGTCAATCTTGCACTACCGATCACAAATTCACTAACCCCGACTAAGACCTCCATAATTCCGCTTCCTCTGCTCTCGTAAATAACCATGTCCACCAACCAATCAAGGGATTATAAGTCTTACATCACTTACAACCAATCAAGGTATTATGAGTCTCACATCCCTCACCAACCAATCAAGAGATTATGAGATTCACATCCCTCAAACTCCCATTCACTAACTCCAAATCCACCAACCAAACACGTCGCTATATGCAGGCGGCAACTTTAACACACAAATAAGAAAGAGGTAAGGTCTGGCAACACTGAAAAACATACAAAGCATCCCACATGCACTGAGCACCTCGTCTGTCAAATGCGGTCACAAAAACACACCCCTGCTGAATCACTAGCGAGTTGCCATAATGAAATACTAACAAAACACGTTTTCTTATTGGGTGTCCGGCTGGTAGCCTTGCAGCCCAAATATCCGTAGGTTTTGGTCCATCGAACCTACAGCGATGTACTTAGCGTCGGCCCCAAACTTCATTGAAGTTACTTTCCCTGTGAAGTCACAACAGTAAGTTGATCGGCCCCATGTAGAAATGACAACCAAGGACTAACATACTGACATACCTGTTCCTGATAGATCCGGTAATCTCTTGATAACATTCCATTCGACCACTTGGTGAACCCTACAAAAAGGGACAGAATGTCATAATTCTCAAGTTTTAGAAAATAATATGACAATCAAGAGGATCTGGTACGTAAAAATGCGTAGTGCAGGAAAGTGTTTTACTGACTATGCCGTGCCAGGATTTGACTATGCATATGATGTTATGAAGTTATTACTATATAAAAGTACAATAATGATGGAGACACGACTGAAGGTTTGCACTTGTCTAATGAACGAATTAATGCATATTACTTGCAATGGATCAACATTAAGCACTGCATTCCAAGTGTAGTCACTGATACAGCAAGCAAAGATTGTATCACAAGAAAAACACCAAAAACAAAAGTAAAACTCAAAAAAGTTCAATCAATAAGGAATAATGCCAAAATGAATGTAATGTACCACAACCATGTATGCTCAACGACTAACAGAAAACCAATAAAGAGAGAATCAACAAATCAGCATCCAAACTGGAGGTCTATTTTGCTTCTCTGGATTAAATATGTGATTCCTCCTCAGTACAGTGCCACGAATAAAGACATCTCATAGACTAGTCCTTGCTGGTTTACTCGAACATACCTTATATCTGAAGATTTGAGGATGGGTGACCGAATGAGAAGTTTGACCAGGTTAAGTATTTTGACCAATGATTAAGTGTGTATTAGAGATTAAATATGTGTTTAAGTTGGAAATTTCGAAATAGAAATAAAATAGAATATAAAACGTTCAAAAAAATTCAAAAATTTCGTAAAGTTAAAAAAACTGAAAAACATATGCCGACGGCAGTGCCGTCGGCATAGACTACGCCGACGCCAATGGATACGCCGACGACCAAACGACCTGAACCGACGACGTATAACGCCGACGGTTTTCCTGGCCTTTGCCGACGGCTTCCGGCCGTCGGCGTATTGAGCCATTCCTGTAGTGAATTTCTCTAATCCCATAGCGACCCAAGGGTTTATGCTAATTAACATGTAGATGGTGAATTTCATAAATCAAGTGATCCTGTCCCAATCGCTCTAACTATGAATATGCACGCATGTGAAACATTAGCCGTTCACAATCAAGTAAGCTCCTTACCAGCATCGGTTGTTGTGTCTGAATTACAGGGAGAGAAGGTCCTGAAATATTCATATTTCCGAAGATCCCAAAGCTTGACACCATCTAGAGCAGCAGTCTGCAAAATGATGGTAAAATGTCAAAGAAATTTAACATTGTGCACGTTCTTTATGAAATATACATACCGCTAGGAAGTAACCATTTTCAGAGAATGACATAGCAGTGACTGGTCCGACATGCCCATCACAGTTTGCAACCTTTGACTAAAGATTAAAAGAAAAGTTCATTAGCGAAGGTGCTTCAAGGTAAAATCGCCTAGAAAAAATCTTGAAAGAAGTGATATCATAGTACTATATCATACCTGAGTCCTCACATCCCAAATTTTGACAACAGCGTCAGTAGTTCCTGTTCCAAGGATAAGACCATCTGGATGGAATGCTGCAGATGTATAGTCCTCTTGTCTAGAAGCCTCAGTAACCTGATAAATGCATATATCAGTATATTAAACATTCATGGGCAGTAATAGTATACATATGAGAAAGAAAGGAGGGAACCTGTATCAGGCAAGATCCGGTTGAAATATCATAGAAGCAGCATGAGTTATCCCTGGAAGTAGTCACAAAGTACTTCTGAGACGCATGGACTGCAACAGCTTCAACCTGATAAATTTCATAAAAAGAAAACCCAGACATTAAATAACAAAATTAATAAGAAAAATGAGATAGACAATAAGTGCCAATAACTGCTATAATAAGTATAGCAAAAGAAGAAAAGAGAGCATTTTCAGACATCTATGTAATTAACAACATACGCAAACGAGAAAGGTATTGCAAAAGAACAGTTCAGATAGAATTAGCCATCAGAAACTTATAGCAAATTATAGCTTACAAACTTTTATCTCAAACCATTGACTGCTACCTCAAACCCAGAAGTTGGTCAATTTTAGTTAGCTTGCTTTTGTTAGTTGTCTTTATAAAATCAAAATTTACAAAAAAAAAAAAATTGGTAGCTTTTATCTTGTGCTATGGAAATCAGTAAAAAATTCTAAATTTAAATTTATCGTAACAGCAATCTGAATGAACACAGAAAGGAATGAAGAATTCAAGCATAGAGAAGGATATCAGCTATAAGAGCAAACCATAGTTCTAAATACAGGAAAACAGAAAAATCAAACATATGAGCATCAATGCAGGAGCAGGATCCACCCAAATACTAACCCCGGCAGTATGATCTTTTAATGTATGGATACAGCTATAGTTTCCATGCTCGCTCCCTTGCCAAATGCGAACAGTCTGCAAGGTTTGCAAATAAATCAGCCAAACAATAAATAAAGTTGTAGTTTTTAGATCAATCGCATTAGGCCAAAAATGTCTAGGCAGTTTTCTGTCACTATTAATCACACTGATAATTCAAGAAAATCAATGTAATGGAATCAAGGGCTCAAGAAAAACTGTAATCCCTCCTTCCCAAAATACAATGCGCATAATGCTTGGTCAAAGTCAAACTTATAAAGTTTGACCGAGTATATATAGAAAATTATCAACATCTACAATTCCAAAGACATATCATATGAAAATATATTTCATGATTGCTAAGAAAATGTTGATTTAATATCGTAGATGTTTATTTTTATATATATATATACACTATGACAAAAAAAATATAAGCAATGTATAAGTTCCATTTTGATTTTGATCTAAAATCTTCCGAATTAATTCAGTGTGAGCCTTGATTCAACAGAACGGATTCGATAATCAGGAGACCCTCCTCAAGGTAATACTTTCAAAAAAGGTGGCTACAAGTATACTCGACATAAATACTTGAGATACAGCACAAACTAAAACTATTTGGATCTGAATCACCTTTCCACTACACTACTTCGCTGATCACTAATATAAATAGTGCATGTGTGAATCCCCAGGAATTGTCTACCGCAAGGTTTTTGAGTCGGCGAGCGAAAACAAGTCGCCAGCCCTGCGACTGGCTGCATAGTTGGCGAAGTCACTATATAGTCGCGAATCGCCCTGATTTTGGAAAACGACTTCGCGATTAGTTGGCGACTATAGAGCGACTCAAAAGCCGTCTATCAATGTTGATCTGCCAGTGTCCATGCGCCAGATGAGTTAACAGTGGCCTTAAGGACAATGCTGTGTGCCCAACTGAGCCATATGGTTGAAGGGCATTACAGTCTTAAATATGAAGTACTGGTTGGAATGGATTAGTTGGCCCTAGTCAGAATTTCAGTTGCTTATTTGGTTTAAAAGATAATAACAAAGGTTCAGTTGGTCTAAATTCAAACCAGAAGAGATTAATATGACATAATATTATGTGATTATCTAAAGTCATAAATAAACCAATAATAACCATACTTACTTTATCTGCTGATCCGGTTATGAAGAGTCCATTTTGATTAACAAACTTCAAACTGGTTATCTGTGTAATGAAAAGTTTTGTGGTGTCATAATATACTTGAAGCATACAAAAAAACTAGAGATGTCCAAAGCAATGAAGTAAGACCTTCTTTGAGTGACCAGTAAGCGTGCACAAAATTTCACCGGACGACCGATCAAAGAGTACTGCATTTGTATCCATGCCCCCAGTTGCAACAATGTCCTGTTCATCCATGACAAGAATCAAGTAAATGAACAAAATTATCTATCAGTTTCTGGGCACTAAAGCATGATATCTGAACCTAGTGAACATTTAATCGTATAGCTCAGCAAGTTGTCAAAAAAATATTATAGCTCAGCACATTTTCCGAGAAGGGTTTAGCATCAAGATTCAAAAGCATATGCATCGGTTTGCCTTAAAATGGAAATACCACATTCAAGGCCAATGTCCTCACAGAGTATACTGCAAACACTTTGGCCTATGGGGAGCAACAAAATGACAAGTTAAGGTGCCACAAGAAATAGAGCTTTTCCAGTCAGAGCCACTCATGGTAAGCAAGATCATAGTACACATGAAACACCAAATACAACAAAATTGAAACTAAGAAGGTTCAAACACTTAGGCATAACACCAAAATGGGCTGCTTTGGATAAATGCAATGTAGCACAACCATTTAATGCTCAACAATTAACAGAAGAACAATCGAGAGAACCAAGTATTATTATATGTATAACCAACACAGGTACAACGTAATGTATCAGATAGAGATAGTGTTGTGCCAATATAACAATGTTAAGCGCAATCTGAGAGGTTAAGCACAACAAATATAGAACATTCAAAGCAAGACGTAGTAACAAACTAACCTTCGAAGGATGGATGTCCAGAGATAAGATGCCTGGTTTGTCCGGCCCATTAAGTGGATGGCTTGAGATCTGTGTGTATCTCTCGAGTGCATCAACCAGTGCCAGAGTCCGTGGAACCTGGGAGAGAATTGAAAGAACCATTGCTTTTTTTAACACAAAATGAAACTAATAGCTAAATTCTAGTTGAACAGTATTGTACTAGCTACATAACAACTATCAAGTAAAGAAAAGCTAACTTGCTGCGAGACTCGGGAGAAGAGTGTGTGTGTTCTTTCATTTCTATTATGGCCTTGTTTTAAATTTAGTGTGTTCATATGGAGCACAAAGCATACCTGTCCTTTCTTACGTTTGGCTGAAAGCGTATCATGCCACTCCATAAGTTCATCAACTGTAGCAGGGTTGATACCATGACAAATCTTCTTGCTCTCAGGACCAATTTCATGACCACTAGCTTTACTTGCTTGTTCAGCTTCATATGCCTTTTTGGCCCGCTTGACCAATCGGACCATCACTTGAGCCGCCTCCAACCTAATTTTACGAGCATTGTAAATTTCATTATAGACTTCCAGGCAAGCAGTCTTTAAGATTTTATCTTCATATTTAGGTGCATCTTTCTTCAACTTCATCAACTGTGCTTTTGTGAACAGCTGAAAGAAACGCACTTGCATTATTAGTTGACTAACAACATACCATCAAACATGTACACATCCACAAAATATTACGGTTTACCAGTCGGGGAATTGATATTTTTTCTTCAGGGTTACATATCATTTTGAGCGTGGTGGCAAGTTTCAGTAAATCCCAATCTTGAGTGGCAATGCGAGATATCTTCTTCAGGTGGGCAGCTGCATCACGCAAGGAGATATCATGTTTGTCCACACAACGATCACACTCATAGATGACGCTTGCCGTCACAATAAAACGTTTAGTAACCTGCATACAAGGAGCAATGGTACGTTACTAATACATAAAGAAGACGTAAAGGCCAAATTCCGGAAACAATATTGCAGCAAAATACTTTGGTCAGTGTGAAAACTGGCTTGAAGAATACAGTGAGCAAGACAGCAGAAAGCCATTCAATGTCACACATATGTGGAAGAGGTGACGGGCTCACCATCATTTTCTTTTTTACATCAAAGTTATGGCTATTCAGGAGAAATTTCATTCCTTTACTGATCAGGAAGCGATCCTTATTAGTCAGCTCTGAATTTTCTTCAGGCACTAAATACGGCATCTGAATCTTCAAGCCCCACATCAACTCCTTGACAGAAGGGGTGCACAGGCAGTTGATTCCCTGAAATAATCCACAGAAAAGTTGGTGCTCAAAATTATTCATAGAAGTGAAGTGACGCAAACAAAGGAGCTTTCACACTAACCAAGCTCTGGGAAATGACATCTGCGTAATCCTTCTCTCCAACAGCTAGTGTTTGTCCATCAAGGATATTTTTCTTGATCATGTCAGCAAACTCTCGACTAATAGCATATTTATTAATGGCGCTGCCCTTGTCCTCAAAAGAACGAAATGCTTTCCGCCAAACAGCCTGTTAAAAAAACAAACAACTACAAGCACATTACGGGGAGTGCCGGGGAGCAATTCAATAGTTACATGCATCAACTGTAATGATAAATCCTAGTTCAATTCCTATGTTCACGTCTAGAGTTATTGCAGTGTAAATAAGAATAAAGTTCATGTGTTAAGCTAATGCAATATATTTTGTAAACAGGCCATACTGGCATTCTTTGGTAGTAATACAATCACCGTGTCATGCTTCAAATCATCCCTAAGCTCGCAGTAACCCCCCTATGTATCACCAAACATGTGTCCATCTATTATTCGGATCTCTCTTCACACTCACAGGTGACCGGAACTATGCTTCTTCGTGCAATGGAGAGAACAAAGAAAAGTGGCAAAAAAGAATCATGCAAGATTGCTGCTCAGTTTTAAATAGAGCACAAGCATCATTATGAAAATTAGAACTAGACGAGAAAAATCAGGGGAGCACTTACTCGTTTTGGCACATTGGCGAAGTCTGCCCAGATATGCTGCTCGGCATTGAGAATACAGAAAATTTAGTTCGATGACAAAGACGACAAGAGGAAACGTGAACATTTAGGAGCAATAATCAAACAAGTACCTTCCAGGCATCTGGTTCAAGGAGCCCATTCCCGTAACAACCGAAAATTGCAAAGCCAGAGGGCGTCTCAAATAGCACCGATATAGCCCCAGAATTCCCCAACCGAGGAGCTGGTAAAACATAATTCAAGCAAATTCAGGCAAGCAGAATTACATGGAAAAGCGTAAGCTACGAGCGTAGTACATGGAAAAACGTAATCCTTCACTCTATCCTCATAATCGGTATGATCATCATCATCATCCTCCGAAGGGCAATACTTATCACCCTCTGACTGCGAAAACCATCCCATTTCACTCTCCGAGTCCGAGGACGATTCATCCTCGATCTGAAAGGGCTTCGCCGATGCCATTTCCTTCCCCTTCGCCGCGAAGGCCTCGTCATTCCCCTTATCCTCCCTGCCGCTCGCCATCGAGTACAAGATCCAGATCCAGAAATTCCAAAGGAGAGAGATACGCAGCCGCCTAGGCCGGAATTTAAGGGACTTGCTAGGTTTACCGGCGGAGCCTCGGCCGTACAAAGCGCACCGACCGATCAAACATTGGGAACCGAGCCGTCCCCCTTCACCACTCGCCCGCCTGGTTCCCTCCTCCTCCCCCGACTCCTTTCTCGTGCTCGCCATGAAATCCAACCCATCGCCGTTGATTCCCGCCGGTGCTGACCTCCAAATATCCAGGGGGTTCGTGCGGCGAGCTTCTCCTACGGGTGGTCGCGTTGGATTTGGTAGTGTGAGGGCGGTGGAGTGCCTCTCTTCCCCGTCTCCTTCTCGTGCTCGCCACGAAATTGCGCACCATCGTCGGCGATTTCTTCCGGCGCGACCTCCTAATACCGGAGGATTCGCGCGGCTGTCAGGACCCCTTGCCTGAACCTGAAGAACAAAGCAACAACACCTGAAGAACAGAACCACGACAACGACAAACGGCTGGGATGTGAAGATAACGGCTCACCAGGATCCAACGGCTGAGAGCCAAACCTTTGCCTAATTACAATTTTGTATCAGAACCATTTACTATTCCGAACAAGGGCACGATGGTAATTTTCTTGATCCTGCCTTTCGATATAAAGGGCAGGTGGGGTGGTTGGGAGGATCAAGCAATCCAAAAAAAAAAGGGAGTGTCTATTGAACAGGCAGCTGTTTTTCAATTGAAAAACAGACAGATTTTCGAACCAATTGAAAGATGACAGCTGTCAAAGTGAAAACAACTCAGAATCACAAAAAACTGTCTGTTTCATTCCCGCCTAAAACATACGCTTTTCATTCCATTTCAGTTTTCTGTTAGGCCTAAACTTTCAGTGTGCAGTTTCTTCCCCTAGCCTATCTTACAAACCCAGCTCAGCATTTGCCTTGAGTCTCAGCCTGGGCAAAACATGCCTGCTACACAAAGTGACAAAAATGAAAGAAAACATGTACGACCCCTAACCCCCACCCCCCTTAGCCGTCCTCGCCTCCTCCCCAACCTTGCCGCTGCTTCAGACCAAAAGCTAAAAGTTGAAAAAAAAAAAGAGTTCCTGATACTGCAGCAGAGTGACCATTATCATCAGCTTCACACTGAAAAGGAAGTTCAGCAAGACAGATCGTCAGCAATGAGAAATGATTTCAACTTGCTATGCCCATGGCTGCGTTTTGCTATAAAAAATAATCATGGTATTTCACATTTAGATTCCTTGGGCATGCCTCCAGTACACTGATTGCATGAAGAAAGGGTTATAACTTCCTTGTGCATGCCTGATATGAGTATCACTTTGATGAGTGCAAAAGGGAATGCATTATGAAAAAAAAGGTAGACGAAATCCATTTCCACACTATTCTATTAATGTATTCTTCATGCAAATTATAACCCTCGTAGTTATAAAGATCAACAAACAGTAGTTTGCCACAATACAGTACACTAAGTTGGTAAAATGTATCACATCTTAGCTAGAGTATGCATCAACCAGAGATAAGTCCACGCTGCTAGATGCCTAGATCAGGACATCCTTACTTACAGGAGACCAAACTTAGTGGTTTCATGTCATGCTTACGCAATTCAGGCTATGGACGGAGTAACACAATAACCGTAGCTAACAGCTACTGTGTGTAGCTAACACTTAATACAAATGATTGCACATAATAATTTGACATAACATTGTAGTTTACATTCCTTGGATGCAGAAAAGAAGTGATCAACAGTTAAATGACGAATACCTACTAAAAGCAGGGCGTGAATAACATAATAGAAGATTGTAGCTAGTCCCAAACAAACTATATTTCATAACCCTACTGTCTACAAGTTCCAGTGCAGGCACCCAACTTCAACCAGTAATCAACAGCTTATCAGCAATCACATTCACGAGGAACAAGTGCAAACAATTAATTTCTCACAGCAAGACTCTCAGCGACAAAAAATGACTGAGATTATAAGCTATAACTGAAGAAATAAGAGTGAGCAAATATTTGGTAAACTGAGAAACTGACAAATGATAGGAATAAGAGAAGAAATACTGAGAAATATGACTGAGAATACAAAGACTGAGAAATTGACAAATGATAGGTATCATTACTTCAGTATATTATGAATGAATAATATAACGTGACATACATTAATACTTAATTTGAAAGGAATGAAAAAACCTGAGCAAATACGACTAACATAATGATGACTGAGGTTACTGAATTAATGAGAAACTAAAGCAAGCGAAATACAATGAATTAAATACTTAGTGAAATACAATGAATGAAAACTGAGCAAATACGACTAACACAAGGAATGCGCTACTCAAGTAATAGAAGACTGAATGAAATATAAAGAGACTTAGTAAAATGATAGATCAAGGAAATGAAGATAAATGAGAGTATCAAGAAATGCCCTGAAGGAATGACATAATGATAGACTAAGGAAATAAGTGACTGAAGATACTTATTGAAATATAATTAATGAAAACTAAGCAAATACGACTAACACAATGAAGACTGAAGTTAATAAATTAATGAGAAACTGAGATACTCAAGTAAGAAAAGACCGAAGGAAATATAAAGAGAGACTAAGTAAAATGATAGACTAAGGAATGAAATAATGAGTGACTAAGAAAAGTACACTGAGAGACTCAAGACTAAACAAAGAGAAGTAGACTGAATTAAATTAGAACGAGAGACTGAGCAAAGTACACTGAGAGACTGAGAAAATCAGTACTGATGAGGAGACTGAATACTTAAGAACTGAAGACTAAAACTAACAATGATGACTGAAAGACTGAGCAAATTTAGAAGGAATGACTAAGCAAATAAAATGGAGAATAAGAGACTGAAAGAAACACTGACCAAAAAAATTAAAATGAGAAACTAAAGGAGGAAACCTCTGATGCATGAGATTGTGCCTAGCAGTTGACGGAATTTACACTCTTAACAAACTCTATAATTATCAGACACGAAAAGCACATTGCCTTCTCTCTCTACTGACACTTGTAGCTGATGCATGTAAAATGCATACATGAACTTTACATTTCATTACTTGATATTCCAACTTATTTGCATCATATATGTGTTATATTTATGTTTTATAATGATTCTTGGGGATAATTCACAGTTTCCCTATTTATTTGGAATTAACCCTGCACTGGCAGAAAACCCTATTTTCTATATTTTGATGTTTCAGGGACCCAAACGACGTCCAAATGACCTAATATTTTACGGGCATCAGTTTTTGGAAGGAACAAAGCGTAGGAACGAAGGAAGCGAACAAACGGAGACCCGAGGGCCAAGATAGGTGGGCCCACGCGGCCAGATTCCTTGGCCACGTGGGACCCCCCATCCTGGGCCTCGAGCCTCCAATGCCGTCGATCTTCGTCCCCGTGCCTCCGTCTTGACCTAAAAACGACTATAAAAATAGTCCCCCGAGGAGTTTCCCGAAGAGGCGGCGGAGAAACACAAAACCACGAAACAGAAGACAGAAGGCTGCCGCCGGAGAAGATCGGAGGGGGGAAACGCCGCCGGGATCACCTCCGGAAGGCTCCTCCATTCCCCCTCCGAAGTCTCCATCAAGTGTGCTCACCATGACCATGTGTGAGTAGTTTTTACCGAGGCTGAGGGCTCGTGCCGGTAGCTATGTGGTTCATCTCTCTCCCATGGTGTGATCTTTATGTGATCATGAGCTTTGTAATCTAGTTGAATCCATAGATGTTACTCTTCATTATCTGATGAATTATGCTACTCAAGTGGTTTTATTAATGTAATCTCCGGAATCACCTTTGTCCCATGGTGCGAAGTTGACAGTGTGCGCACCGTGTGTGACTCTTAGGCTAAAGATTACAGGAATACTTATCATGAGTTGTTCTTTTGTTGGTTTTCACTATAAAATTGTGGTGTTTGTTTAGTACTATTTTGGGGTTCCCTAGATGTGGAAGACAGACTTTAAGGTGTGGTTTTGCAGCCCTACACGATGGTCTTGGTGTTCTATGATATTGTGGTGTTTGTTCACTCAGACTTTAAGGTGTGCGCTTGTAGCCCTACGCAGTAGATTGGTATTTCTATCCAACGGGAGAATAGTTCAGAGTAGCATAGTGAAGAGGAAATATTTATGTATTCAATTATATTATTATTGTTGAGAGTGTCCACTAGTGAAAGTATGATCCCTAGGCCTTATTTCCAAGCATTGAAACACCGTTTGCTCTCATTTTGTCTCATGTTTGCTTGCTGCCATTTTTATTTCAGATTGCAATTACCACTTATAATCATCCATATTACTTGCATTTCACTATCTCTTCGCCGAACTAGTGCACCTATATATCTGACAAGTGTATTAGGTGTGTTGGGGACACAAGAGACTTCTTGTATCTTAATTGCAGGGTTGCTTGAGAGGGATATCTTTGACCTCTACCTCCCTGAGTTCGATAAACCTTGGGTGATTCACTTAAGGGAAACTTGCTGCTGTTCTACAAATCATTGCACTTGGAGGCCCAACACTGTCTACAAGAATAGAAGCGTGCGTAGACATCAAGCTATTTTCTGGCGCCGTTGCCGGGGAGGTAAGGTAAAAGGTACTCGCATCCTCCAGCTACTTAGCTATCTAGCACTGTTGCTGACGTGTGAGTGCTTGAAGGTATTTCCTTTAGATTCTGCAGTTATATCTTTTTGTTTCTTGTTTTTATTTCACTAGTTAGGCTTAATGGAAAACAACAAAAAAATAGAGATCTTTATGAACTTTATATTGAATTAGGACATGATGCTTTTGAAGAGAAAATTAAAAAACACATGGAACTTTGTTTGCATAATAGTGATAGCAATGGTATTAGCATGAATTCTTTGAACACTATTATTGCTAATGCTATGGAAAAGTCTAAGCTTGGGGAAGCTGGTTGTGATGAGTATGATATTTTTAGTCCCCCAAGTTTTGAGGAGAAAATTTTATTTGATGATACTTTGTCTCCAATATATGATGTTTACAATGATGAATATGATATTTTCAGTCCATCTACTATTGAGGATAAAAATCATTTTGATTATTCTATGCCTCCTATTTATGATGATTACATTGATGGATGTGATATTTTTACTCCCACTATTATACTAATGAAACTGTTTATGCTTATCTGGAGAGTAATGATACTTTTATGCATATGGATCATGATAAGAATGTTTCATGTGATAGCTATATTGTTGAGTTTATCAATGATGCTACTGAAAGTTTTTATGAGAGAGGGAGACATGACTTCATATATCTCAAAAATATTAAGTCTCCTCTCTTTATGGTGAAAGTTTTGAAGTTGCACTTGCTTTGCCTTCCTATGCTACTCACTTTGTGCTTTATTGATTTATTTTCTTACAAGATCCCAATGCATAGGAAGTGGGTTAGACTTAAAAGTGTTTCACATTTTTCTCTTGATGCTCTCTTTTGCATTTCAATTCTTGTTCCTATGTGAGCATCATTAAAACTATCATGGCTGTCAAGAAAACAGATTCCTAAGCTTCACTGCGAAAAATGTTAAAAATCACAGAAAAGGAATTTTGACCTGAAATTTTACGACAGCAATCTTCAGTTATTAATACACATTTTATTAGTTCAAAATTTTCTGATTTGAGCAACGTAAGTGCTCTGGAAATTCACTCTTTACGGGCTGTCCAGTTTTTGACAGATTTTGTCTTTATTTTGCATTACTCTCATTACTTGTGTTTTGTGTAGTTCTATTGATCAAAGGGCAATGCACAACCATAGTAATAGTAGCTAATGTTTAGAATCAACTCATGATATGTCTTTGCTGTACCTATGAGGATTTAATTTATGGAGACACTAACCCCTCTAATCAAGTTTTATGTTGAGTTTTATGTAAAGAGAATTTTTCAAGTAGAAGAGTTAAGGGTGATGAACAAAGATCAAGAGGGATAACCACTCAAGCTTGGGGATGCCAAGCCACCTCACTCCAACCATCTTGATAACAAGTAAGTAAGCCTAGCTACATGGCTATAAAGAAAGCGCTTTACGGGAGGCAACCCGGTTGTTTTTATTTTTGATTTTCTTTGTGTCCTCTTGCTGTAACAAGAGACTTAGTTTTTATTTTAGTTTCTAGAATTTTTAATAAAGTGCCAAGTTTTACCCATTTTGGTTTGAAAAAGTTGCTTATAGCGTTCGGAGATTTTATTCCTGCACGAATCTGTGCACGGTATGATTTTTAATTCTTATTATGTAACTCCGAATGAGATGATATTTGAACTGTAGTTGCAACTTTTCATCCTCTGTATGCATGAATTGTTTCG
The DNA here is from genome assembly GCA_947311845.1 of Poa pratensis. Taxonomy (NCBI): domain Eukaryota; kingdom Viridiplantae; phylum Streptophyta; class Magnoliopsida; order Poales; family Poaceae; genus Poa; species Poa pratensis. The sequence continues at coordinate 19,033,079 of CAMZMU010000102.1, read as the reverse complement.
GAATTTTTCACAAAGTTAAGTAGGGTAGAAAAATACGTTTTGCTGCTGCTGTTTTTCTGGACAGATTCTGTCCCATTTTGTTTGATGCATTCTTTGAACTTTTAACTTGAATCTTTTTTATCCAATTGAGTTTATAAGTAGGCATACAACATTATACACTTTCTGGACATTCATATGAATTTTTGTCTAAGGATTATATGCAGCAAAAATCTATTTGTCTATCACTACTAATGTCACCCCACAGAAAAGAAATGGGAGAAACGGTGTTTTGAAGTTTTTTCACAGGGATTAGAGGAGATGCACCAAGAGCTATCCAAGGATGGTGAAGACCATAAGCTTGGGGATGTGAAGACAACCCCACTGGACCTACACACTCTCGGTTTGCACACGTCTAACTTCTGTTTTTGATCAATGCACCTTATCGCATAAACTTGGAGCGTCTTTTTTTGCTTTTTATTTTGGTTTGATTTTTATTTTGTGAGACCACCACTATCATTTATATATGAAAGAGCTACTGGAAATTTGGGTTGAATTAAGTTGGATGCTATTAAAAGATTGGGAAAGGGATGTTTAGTTGATTCAAAAAGATACATATAGTTGCATGATTCATATGCTTTGTTAATGAGTGTTAATTGCAAGTGTTTTATCAAGAGCTATCTTTTATTCATGTTTTGATGCTGAATGTTACTTTACTTTGTTTAACATGGATTGGTTAGTTCTATGGACACTCATGCATGCATTTAGACGGTCAACTTTCTCCTCTTGCTAGCCCAAAAATTCCAACAAGTAAAAACTTGTTTCCAACACCTTCAACCAAAGTTTTTCCAGTGAGTCCACCATATCTACCTATTAGCTTTATGCTATTCCGAGTATGTTTATCATGTTATTTTGATTATCTATACCTCTGAATGAAAATGCTTATGTTGTTGATTGTCATGGAAAAGTTGGTTATAGAGCTCTCACGAACTTGATGCACACTTTACTTTTATTGCATTAAATAAACATGACCCATTGTGATTAAAATTATGATGTTGTGGGCTTGACAAATGTCTTGGTTGAGAGTTAGCTCATATGTGCTGTCACATGGCAAGCTTTCAACATGCTCCTCATTTTATTTAGTTGATATCATGTACTTTTGTTTATGGATGCTTATCATGGGTGAAATAAATGTGGAGACAAAGCAAGTTTAAATGAGTTTGTATAAATGGTTAGAGAGACGCCTGGGCCGCTAATCTAAGCCATGCATCATTCATGGTGGAAATTTACTTACATATTATGGTGAACCTCAGTGATACACCTTATAATAAAAAGCTATCCAATGGTAAATAAAAAGGGTGTTGAGATTGTTCATTTTGTTTGTTTGTCTTGTCATTTTGATATGGGCTTGTTCCATATCCTGGGACAAGAGGTACCCAGTTGACGCTCTTAATGATGCTATTATTACTTACAATGATATTTAACTTGAACTTACTTTGTTTCCCAAGTTGAGTAACACCATGGTGTAGGTACTTGTATTCAAGGGGCATGAGACATTCAACCTATACTTTGTCAAGCACACTACTCATATTTGCTTTCACTTTAAACTTTAATCATTCAAGATGCTATGATAGGGGTAATGAGAGCTTGACACCAAGGATTACCACATTGCAATCATTAACTTAAGTAGAAAGTTTGGAAGTTAGATGAAACTTATTCATGCTTTACCTCTACTCATTTATATATCTTTCCAAAGTGTCCACCTTTTATATTCAGATTTACAAGAATACTCTATGACCATTATAGGATGTTTTTACTTTTCATTATGCATACATTTGGACCATAGTACTTTCTTCTATGTTACACTTTGTGAATTATCATTGAACATCCTTTCATTGAATATTTGATATCATTTATAATCTATCTTGTATATTGCTACTCCTTTGAGAATGAATCAATTGACTTTATGTAGCAATAGTAATCATCTTTGATATCCATTGATAGTATTAAAATGCAAAGTCCATGTTAGTTTTATCACCTTCATACTCGAGGACGAGTATTGGTTAAGCTTGGGGATGTTGATGCATGTAAAATGCATACATGAACTTTACATTTTATTACTTGATATTCCAACTTATTTGCATCATATATGGGTTATATTTATGTTTTATAATGATTTGGGGATAATTCACAGTTTCCCCATTTATTTATTTGGAATTAACCCTGCACTGGCAGAAAACCCTATTTTCTATATTTTGATGTTTTAGGGACCCAAACGACATCCAAATGACCTAATATTTTACGGGCATCAATTTTTGGAAGGAACAAAGCGTAGGAACGAAGGAAGCGAACAAACGGAGACCCGAGGGCCAAGATAGGTGGGCCCATGTGGCCAGATTCCTTGGCCGCGTGGGACCCCCCATCCTGGGCCTCGAGCCTCCAATGTCATCGATCTTCGTCCCCGTGCCTCCGTCTTGACCTAAAAACGACTATAAAAATAGTCCCCCGAGGAGTTTCGCGAAGAGGCGGCGGAGAAACACAAAACCACGAAACAAAAGACAGAAGGCTGCCACCGGAGAAGATCGGAGGGGGGAAACGCCGTCGGGATCACCTCCGGAAGGCTCCTCCATTCCCCCTCCGGAGTCTCCATCAAGTGTGCTCACCATGACCATGTGTGAGTAGTTCTTACCGAGACTGAGGGCTCGTGCCGGTAGCTATGTTGTTCATCTCTCTCTCCCATGGTGTGATCTTTATGTGATCATGAGCTTTGTAATCTAGTTGAATCCATAGATGTTACTCTTCATTATCTTATGAATTATGCTACTCAAGTGGTTTTATTAATGTAATCTCCGGAGTCACCTTTGTCCCATGGCGCGAAGTTGACAGTGTGCGCACCGTGTGTGACTCTTAGGCTAAAGATTACAGGAATACTTATCATGAATTGTTCTTTTGTTGGTTTTCACTATAAAATTGTGGTGGTTGTTTAGTACTATTTTGGGGTTCCCTAGATGTGGAAGACAGACTTTAAGGTGTGCTTTTGCAGCCCTACACGATGGTCTTGGTGTTCTATGATATTGTGGTGTTTGTTCATTCAGACTTTAATGTGTGCTCTTGTAGCCCTACGCAGTAGATTGGTATTTCTATCCAACGGGAGAATAGTTCAGAGTAGCATAGTGAAGAGGAAATATTTATGTATTCAATTATATTATTATTGTTGAGAGTGTCCACTAGTGAAAGTATGATCCCTAGGCCTTATTTCCAAGCATTGAAACACCGTTTGCTCTCATTTTGTCTCAAGTTTGCTTGCTGCCATTTTTATTTCGGATTGCAATTACCACTTATAATCATCCATATTACTTGCATTTCACTATCTCTTCGCCGAACTAGTGCACCTATATATCTGACAAGTGTATTAGGTGTGTTGGGGACACAAGAGACTTCTTGTATCTTAATTGCAGGGTTGCTTGAGAGGGATATCTTTGACCTCTACCTCCCTGAGTTCGATAAACCTTGGGTGATTCACTTAAGGGAAACTTGCTGCTGTTCTATAAACCTCTGCACTTGGAGGCCCAACACTGTCTACAAGAATAGAAGCGTGCGTAGACATCAGTAGCTCACCAATGTTTGTTCTCATGGCTGCATCTCTCGTCGTGGGACCGTAAAGGAATCCAAACATGGTCGGTTACTAACTAAGATGGGTCAGGGAGGAGCAATGATACAATTTGTTACAGATACCAATTGCCTGCAGCTTGCAACAAACCATATGCATGCATGTGCTACGCCTACCAATTTTGATTACGTGAAAATCACAAGATCTTGATTAACAGTAGTACAATACCTCTTGCGCCGCGTCAAAGCTACACACCTACAGACAACTCCAGCCTAATAAAATCACAAATAACTGAACCCCAAAAAAAGCATCAGGACAGTTCACCACACAAAAACCTACCTGCAAATTCACATTATGGTTTGATGCAAAAAAAAATTCAGATTAATCTGAACACACAGTCATTACACTCAGGCTAAGTGATGCGGGTTAGGTCCCGATCTTCACGGATTTGGGCGGAGGAAACGATGAACACGAAGAACAGGTGAAAACACAAAGGGGAAAAGCACCAAATCAAGATAAATAGCAAGACATAACTCAGCAAGATTCAATTGGTAACAAGCCCCAAGGGTAGCCCCCAATTCCCCTCTCCCAAGCAAACCTTACTCTTAGGATTGTTTGTCCAATTGGTCAATCCAACCAACCTAATCTAGCCACTTCAAGAGGAAAGATTAGCAAGTAGTATGACTACAAGAGGAAGTCTTGGTATCCACTAGAGGGATCTTCTCCACAAGGGGAGGTCTTGGTTCATCTCCACATGGGGAGGCCTTGATTCATCTCCAATGGAGGCAACACCATCTTGGGGTGGAAAGGAGCAAAGCTCTACTCTTATCTCAACTTAGTCTAACACTCACAAGGAAGAAAAGGAGTGCTATTTATAGTCTTAGTACAAAACGGGTGCAGGACACACGGGGGTCGGTCAAGGCTGTCGGGGAGACCGGCCCTGGGGTCGGCCTAGGCCGGCTGGGAGGACGGCGTCTGCTGTCGCCTGCCCGGCCTAGGCCGGCTGGAAGGCTGGCTTGGAGGCCGGCGTAAGCGGGATGAGGCCCGGCCTGTAGGCCGGCCTAGGCCGGCTGGGTGGCCGGCACGCGCTGGAGGGGACCCGGCCTGTGGGCCAGCCTAGGCCGGCTGTGCAGTCGTCGCCTTCTTCTCCTTCGTCTTGACTCGTCTCTTGGCCATCTTCCATACTTGCTTGGTGATCTTCGTGGTAGTCGTTCCTGAGTATGCACAAGGTATCCGAATGAAGTAGCAAACCATTCAAGGGTGTATTGAGATCACACATAGCTAGGAGTGAATTCACCTTATCATGGAGAGCCTTGACTCTAGCTCTTGTCATTGGACTACTTGTTGTAGGAGCCGTGGGTTGGGCTACATCACTAAGCTACCGAACTGCAAAACAGAGCTCAGCTATAGCAGTATCCATCCAATCACAAAATCTCATGAACTGGACCAGAGACTAAAGTCTAACTAAATATAACATATGAACACAACATAAAAGGATACACATCTACAGCCTACTACAACCCAATATAATAACCAACAATTGAACCCTAACCCAAGCTTCAGCAAGCTCGACAAAAAATGCACCAGCAAAATTTGCCGCGATTGAGGACGAACACAATGACTCCCACAATCCGAAAGCTCCCAATACATTAGCCACACTGTATCCGCAAGCTAAAAATCTCAAACACCCCAATCAGCACCAAACCTTCTCAAAGGTTGACCACTGCAAAAACAACAAATCATGGTTTGAACAAAAATTAAGGTGCACAGAAGTAAATATAAGAGAACATACATTTTTTTTTAGAAAAGCAAGAGAACATACAAAAGGATTCAAAGTAATCACACACAATAAACATATTCTATGTGCCTATCCCTAAAATGAAAAGGATCAGAGGAAAACAACTAGATGGTTGCCTGCAAAAAAGATTTAATCTGAGTGTGAATTATCATTTGAAAGTGGGCCAACAAAAACGAAGCTATAAGCACACCATCAGCAACCTATAATCATCTAAACCCCAAAAAATCACCAAAATCTGAACCCTAACCTAAGAATCAACGAGCAAACGAGACTGCTGCGATTGAGGACGAAATCACTGAAGAACTGCAACCGCCAACTACGTACAACAAGATAAATAAGCTACCGCGACCACAGGACATGAATCGTCATCAGATGCGGCCCCGACCATCCGATACTACGAAACCAGAGAACAAAATCCAGCAGCAGGAGGGGGTGCGTGAAGGGAGTGGGAACAGAAAAGGAATAACCATCTCAGCGGCGGTGCACAAGCCTTTCGGACTCACGAATCGCCGGTCTCTTCGCCGCCGGACGTCGATGGACGCAAGCCGTGCCTCTCTCCATACTCCAACGAAGCTAACTCCGGCTCCGTCGTGACCGCTATCTCCGCCGGCTGTATCTCGGACTCGCGAGGCACCGCCCCGACCGGCACCAGCTGAGCTGGCTGCGGCAACACCGTCGCCATGGCTGCCGCCTCTCTCTCTCTCCCTCGGTGCGAAACGACTGGAAGAACGGTGCCAAATGAAAAGGTAAAAAAGAACTAAAGAAGGCGACTGGTTGACTCAACCGGTAAAACAGAGGGAAAAGGAGAAATGGCGTGTTGAGATTGATGAGACAGATCCAACGGTTCGAAAAGTGTCTGTTTCCCAATTGCAAAACAGCTGGCTGTTAATTAGGAAAAGTGAAAAAAAACCTAGTTTTCCTACTTTACCAATCTCGTTCCTGCAATTTCATTTATCTTTAGCTGCTATATCTGAGCACTCCACCTCTTTCCTACCTCTTCTTAATCTTGCGGATGTGGAATCTTGCGGTTCAGATTCTTCTTTTGAAAGCTTGGAGACCCAGAGCCGTGTTGACTTTGCCCTCCGTGGCGACTATGGCGATTTGCCGGAGACTGGCGTGATGTCGTTCTTTTCTCCCTCCGATTCCCTCTCAATCTGCCCAGATTTCTCAGATCGTTCACATATTCTGCTCGGTTTCTCTAGATTCGATTCTTCTTTCACATCACAAACCCGTATTCCCCTGTTTCGTCCCTGCCTTGCCAGCGCCGCCGCCGCCTAAGACCCGTTGAAGCCCGGAGCTTCCCCAGCTCGATCCAATCTGTTGATCTTGGTGGAAACGATGCCCCTGTTGAGGGGATCGGCTACATGTTATAAAGCGATGGAAGAGCCCCATCGGTGGCATTACAGATGGGAGTTACAGAAGGGGAACCAAAAAGGTAGAGAGGAAACGAAGAGGAAGAGCTGCACACTACCCCCGCACTACCCATTACAATTTATTGTTGACACCCCCCTTAATCTAAACCTTGGAAGCTATGATTTAGATTACGCTTGAATTCATCAAGATCTCTGACTGGAAGTGGCTTGGTAAACCCATCTGCAAGTTGATCTTTGCTGGATATAAAACAAACGTCAAGCAGCTTCTTTGCAACTCGTTCTCGAACAAAATGAAAATAAATTTCAATGTGTTTTGTGCGGGCATGAAACACTGGATTTGCAGATAAGTAGGTGGCACCAAGATTATCACACCATAAACATGGTCGTTCTTTGATATGAACACCAAGTTCCTTGAGGAGAGCTTCAATCCATATAAGTTCAGCAGTAGCATTTGCTAAGGCTTTGTATATACTCTGCTTCAGTGCTTGAACGAGAGACAGTTGCTTGTTTGCGGGCACTCCAAGATATTAAGTTAGACCCAAAGAATATTGCAAAGCCCCTAGTAGAGCGTCTGTCGTCTAAACAACCTCCCCAATCAGCATATGAAAAGGCAATAAGAAGTGTAGAGGGGTTCTTCTGAAAAGTGAGACCAACACCCAAGGTACCTTGGACATATCTGAGAATTCTTTTTACTACTGTCCAATGCATTATGGTCGGGGCATGAAGAAATTGGCATACTTTATTGACTGCAAAGGACAAATCTGGTCGAGTAAGAGTTAAATACTGTAAAGCACCAACAGTACTCCTGTAATGAGTGCTATCCTCAGGACCAAGAGGATCTCCAACTGTAAGAGATAGTTTATCAGTGGAGGTCATGGGTGTGGGAACTGTAGTACAGTTTGTCATGCCAACTTTTGCAAGAATTTCGGCAGCATATTTTTCTTGTGTTAGAATCAACTGATTATGGTCTTTCTTGACTTCAATACCCAAAAAGAAGTTTAAATCTCCTAGATCTTTGAGAGCAAAGTGTGAACTGAGATCATGGAGCAAAGCAGAAATTACGTCATCTGAGGAGCTGGTCACAATAATATCATCAACATAGATCAACAAAAAAATTGTGACATCCTTCTTGTGATAAAGAAACAGTGATGTGTCTGCTTTGGATGGTTGAAAACCAAGGGCATACAATTTTGAGCTTAGTTTGGAGTACCAGGCTCGAGGAGCTTGTTTGAGACCATAGAGTGCTTTATCAAGCTTGCATACATAGTGTGGAGCTTGGGGATTTTCAAACCCAGGTGGTTGTTTCATGTAAACCTCCTCTTCCTGAATGCCATGGAGAAACACATTCTTGACGTCTAGCTGTCTTAAGATCCATCCCTTTGAGATAGAGAGAGCTAACACAAGACGAATTGTGGCTGCTTTGACAATAGGACTAAAAGTGTCTTCATAGTCAATACCATATCGTTGCTTAAATCCTTTAGCAACAAGTCGTGCTTTGTACCTTTCAATCGTACCATTTGAATTTTTCTTGATATAAAACACCCACTTGCAGTCAATCAAATTCTTTGTGGAACTAGGCGGCACAAGGTGCCACATTTTATTTGCCATAAGTGCATCATATTCCTCTTGCATAGCATGATGCCAATTTTTATTTCCAAGGGCTTTAGGTAAATTGCGTGGTTCATCTGTAATATTAAGCATGCACCAACGAATAGTTCCATCAGTAAGTTTTCTGGGTTGTCGGATATCTTTTTGAAGATGTGTGCGTGGTTCTGCAACAGGAGGAAGCACAAGGCCAAGTGGAGCAGAAGATCCGGATGAATCAATGTCTGCCACAGAATTTTCTCTGATGGATTCTTCTGGCACAAATGATCCTGTGTGGCTTCTCGTGTGGCTACCTGAAGCAGAGCGTGATGTAGAAGATCCTGGACGAGGGGACCGTGGGGATCTAGATGGTGGCACAGATGGCGACGTGGTGCCAGCGGACTCGCGCGGGGAGGCATCTCTGCTCGGATTGGACGCAGACTGACGAGGGGACGCGATTGGTGCGTCAGGCTGTCTGCCAGGGAATGTTGGCGCATGATCCAAGAAGGATTGGGCGCCAGAATCGGCAGGAGAATCTGCACGGGGATCACCAAACGAGAAAATGCTAGGTGTACCCAGTGCTGCTCCAGAAACTTCATTTTGAACTGAATTTTCACCAGAATCATCACTTTGCACTGTGCTTTGGCTGTTGATTTCAGAATTTGCTGCAGGTGCCTGCATGGGGTTAGAGGTAATAGGTACAAAAAACATGTGATTATCAATATGCTCCCCCTCATTATTGGATGTAGATGATGGTAAAAGAAGGATTTCTTCATTGAGCCGTTTACCCGCATTAGGATTGAGACGAGCAAAAGGAAAAACACCTTCATCAAACACAACATAACGAGAGATGTAGACACGACCACTAGTGATATCTAGGCATTTAACCCCTTTATGGAGAGGGCTATATCCTTAGAAAACACATTGTTTGGAGCGAAATGATAGTTTACGAGTGTTATATGGGCGTAAATTTGGTCAACAAGCACACCCAAAAACACAAAGTGACGTATAGTTGGGTTGAATGGCAAGAAGTTTTTCTGTAGGAGTCATGTGGTTCAACACTTTGGTGGGGAGTAAATTAATGAGAAAGGTGGCTGTGAGAAAGGCTTCATCCCAAAATTTGAGTGGCATCGATGCATTTGCAAGTAATGCAAGGCCAACTTCTACTATGAGGCGATGTTTTCGTTCTGCGGAGCCATTTTGTTGATGGGCATGAGGGCAAGAAACAAGGTGGGTTATGCCAACCTTTTTTAAGAAACCATTTAGATTTTCATATTCACCACCCCAATCAGTTTGCATAGTAATTATTTTTTGACCAAATTTTCGCTCAACAAGTTGCTGAAAATTGAGAGACTTCATATACATCAGATCGTTTCTTGAGCAAATATATCCAAGTAAATTTGCTGAAGTCATCAATGAAGCTTAAGTAATATTGATAACGCCCAACTGGGGCAGAAGCTGGACCCCAAACATCAGAGAAAATTTGTTCCAAAGGAACGGTAGACACACTAGTAGACACCGGATATGGTAATTGGTGACTTTTAGCTTTTTGACAAGGATCACGCACATGGGGATTTATTTCAGGAGAGTACTCATGTTTATTTTTCTGAAGTACTTGTTGAACTATAAAGGACGACGGGTGTTCTAGACGACTATGCCATGTTGATGAAGAGGGCTTGATGGCGATGAAGGCAATCTTGGAAGATCCCGTGGAGAAGGGCACAATAGGATATAAACCACCATGACAAGGTCCTTTAAAAAGAGTTTCCTTCGTGGCCTGATCCTTGATCAGGAAGAAGAATGGGTGAAACTCTAGAAAAACGTTGTTGTCGAGAGTGAGTTTATGAACGGATAGAAGATTCTTGGATGCATCAGGAACATGTAAAACATTATTGAGGAAAAAAGAATTATGAGGGGTGTGCAAAATTGATTTACCAACATGTGTAATTGTCATACCATTACCGTTTGCAGTGTGGACTTGTTCCTGTCCGGTGTATTCCTCTTGGGTGGTTAATTTTTGTAGCTCGCCAGTGATATGATCCGTGGCACCCGTATCAGGATACCAATTTGTATCCACTCCATAAGAAGCAAGATGAGCATTTTTGTCACCGGGTGTGGAGTCATCATCATCATTGTTGGAATAACGCCACCAACATTCACTTGCCGGGTGCCCGAATTTCTTGCAAATTTGGCATGTAACATCTTGATGTGGCGAGGGAGTGCGACCACGACCACGACCGCGACCTCCTCTGTTACCACCACGGTTTTGAAAATATGGACGATTTTGCTGTCCTGCTTGGCGAGCAGATTGGCGGCCATGGTTTCTGTTATAGCCACGATTGTTATTGAAGGGACGACCACGAGAGGCAGTATTGGCTGAAGATGAAAAAGGACTAGCATCCTGAACAGATTCAGATATCATTTGCTGACGATAATCATATGCTGAAAGTTGAGCATATAAATCCTGAAGAGTAGTGTTCGGAACAGCATTGTCAGAAGCAACTAGAGATGTGTCGTGGGGTTAATCACGGAAGATGTTACACGAGGTAACTTGAGATTGGGGCAAGGCGACTCTGGTGTTCAGGAGATTTGTCTAGTCCTACGAGGGAGAAGATGTTTTTTACCCAGGTTCAGGTCCCCTCGGTGGAGGATCCCTACATCCTGCTATAAATCACTATATGATAATATGTTACATGGTGCGCCAATGGCGATGATTGCCGGGTTATAATGACTCCGGCGTGGGAGCTTTCTCTTGAGCTCTCTCTATTTTGTCTATCTTATTCAGCCTACTGATATGGATCTAGGAGCCTGCTTATATAGATGGCTGGTCTCCTGGTCGTACAAGGTAAAAACTGGGTTATACGGAGTCCTAATCTTAGTCCTTCGTGATCTCCAAGTCTTGAGTCCAACTTGTACAAGGATTCCGGGTTATCCAGAATCTTCCTTCTATGGCATCTTCCAAAGCTGGGTTATCCTGAAGCTGAGTCATCCTCTGGCCGACTGATCCTCTGGCCGACTGATCTTCTGGCTGATGATCTTCTGGCTGAGTCATCCTCTGGCCGACTGATCCTCTGGCTGGGTCATCCTCTGGCCGACTGATCCTCTGCTGACTGATCTTCTGACCGAGTGATCTTCTGGCTGACTGATCTTCTGGCTAAGTCATCCTCTTTACTTGTCTTGGGTATACCGGGTTATTATCCCCCCAACAGTAGTCCCCAAGTTTGACTTGAATAAGCTCATCGATCGCTTCACTTGATAATCTTGATCTTGATATGATTACTTGAGGGCAGCTACTGATGGGTTTATTCGAGTTAAACTCCTGAAAACATAATAACCATTAAATAAGATGTGGTCCGGGTTATGTTATCAGACCAGCTCCTTTTGGCGGTTCATTTCATAACCCGGCTTTTCATTTATCTCCAACTCTATAATGCCTCAAGATCTCTCCACGCTGTTCTGGCACTTCTCATTTTTCCAATATTGAACTCCAGAAACATCAATCTGATAGTTATCCTTTTAGCCGGTCAAATCAGAATCTTTAAGTCATATTCTTTAATAGCTTCTTCAGGCTCCAGCGACGAACTTTCTCGTGACTTTGTAGTCAATACCGGGTAATGTTTTTGTCTTTAATCAACATCTTTATGCACTTTATGCTTTCAACTTGTTTCCTTCACTTGTACTTACTTCTTCTTTCTTTATCACCAAAAGCAACACTTAACGGGGCAAGCCCTCCCATTGCTGAGGAGGACAACATAGAAACCATCCCTGAGTAGAATAATGTGCCTGCTGCCAAATCCGACTGATAATATGGAAGTGGAAATGCCTTCCGCTCCCCCAAATCCGACTGATAAGATGTAAGTGGAAATGCCTTCTGCTCCCCGAATCCGACTGATAAGGACAAAACTTCCTTGACGCCACATTATGGCAATATGAATTTTGAAGGCCTGCTCTCTTTTCTCCATATATTACATACCAAACCTAGTCCCCAAGTATCGAGTAAACTGTCCTCAGTCACTCGGTACTTGTAAATATGTATCTTTGTTCAACTTCGAAAACTTCAAAATACCCCAGTCCCCAAGTTCCGGGTTATTAGTCCACGATAACCTGGGACTTGCTATTATCTGTTACCAATACTGCAATCTCTGTAGCTTTATGTAACTTTAAACTTTCAAATCCTCATAACCCCCAAGTTCCGGGTGATCGGTTTACAATCACCTGGAACTTTGAGAAATTGCTTTAATTATAATCTGCAACTTTTCAAAACATACCAGTCCCCAAGTGCCGGGTGATCTGCTTCTTCAGTCATCCGGAACTTGTACAAATGCACCCTTGTATCTTCTTTTACTTGTTATCAACTGGACTTACTTCTTTCAATCTTTCCTCTTCATATACTGTAACCCCCAAATACTGGGTTATTAGTTCATGATAACCTGGGACTTGATTTTGAACTGACATCAACATTGTACACTTTTGAGTTACCATAACCCCAGGTACCGGGTGATCTATCAACAATCATCTGGTACTTAAAAAAATTGCCCCAATCCTCAAACTATAACTTTGAAAACATGGCAGTCCCCAAGTGCCGGGTAATCTGCTTGTCAGTCATCCGGAACTTGGATAAATGTACTCTTACGTTACCTCTTGCATAATATCAACCGGACTTACTTGCCGTTGTGGACTGAAATTTATTTCAGTCCCCATGTTTCTGAATTGCTTTTCTCATATACTTGAAATGGTTGCCTGACATCTTATCATCTTTCACTCCTCCTTCTTAACCCAGAATTATATTGCTCATCATGATGAAATACTCTCCCAGATTATCCAGCACAAAAAAAGGCTGTCATTCCAAGCTCCTCCACTTCAATAATCCCTGCTCCAAGTCATGCTCCAAATCCAACATAAGTTGCTATAGATAAGCCGACTGATGATACAGAAAAAATTCCAGGAGAGCCAATTCATGCTGAACATCACTCCCAGTCCAGGAAACCTGATGATAACCCGGCCAGTGCTGAAGATCCTCCTTCAAAGGAGATGGAAACTGATAACCCGGCTTCTTGAGCCATGTTATAAACTTTTGTCTTATCCTGCATAGAAAACAATCATTCGGCCCCATGGGCATTGTAATATGCTCAACAATACTTTAAATTTGATAGTGCGTCTGTGCACTTTTGATACACTCTCTCTTATGTAATAACTATATTTTCATGGTTTAGATGACCCTTTTGGTTTATCTTTAGCATCTATCAGTCGGCTTTCACATGACTTTCTCTGTTGCCTCCTCTCTGCAAAACAGGGTCAAACTTAGTTGATTGAAATTGACAGGTGTGCAATCAGGCCATAAATTGTGAGTCGCATCAAACTGGATAAGCAAGTATAACCAAGAAATAACAGGTGGCATAAAAGCCCGGTCTTAGGATTGCAGCTACAAACTATTCAAATAAGAGCCCCCAAGACCTGGATCAATGTCTAAAGGTAAGCGCTTAACTCTGCCACATTACCCCACTGATCCAAAATCTCTATGCGTGCTCTCTTGGGCAATCAACTATAGGACATCAAGTCTCTATGCGTGCTCTCAAGGGCAACTGCTATAGGATATATCTGCTTAGCACTCCTTTTGGGCAAAGATGTCGAATAATAATCAGTCCAAATAAGTTAGTAACTTACAAATAATTATACTGATGGTGTACATGCACCCTGAGGATTTGCTTTTTTTTCATGAACATGATATGTCGTTCTGCAAATCCTTTTGGTTTAGATGACCCTTTTGGTTTCTTTAACTATGAGCCGGCTTTCGCATGGATTATCTCTGTCGCAACTTCTCTGATAAAAACAGGGTCAGGCAAGTCCCAGTGGGCCTCATGACTGATTGAATTTACAGGTGAGCAATCAGGCCATATAAGTGCGAGTCACATCGAACTCAATAGTAAGATAACCAAGAAAATAATGGCTCTAAAATTGGCCGGATCATGAGATTGTAGCTGTACCTTTTCATAAGTAATCAGCCCCATGACCAAAGTGGCTTATTTGCCGGGTCTTGAGTTTGTAACTGCACTATTCAAGCGATCAGCCCCCAAGACCTAAAATTTACAATATTGCGAAGCACTCCTGGGCAGCGCTAACCGAAGTTGCGTAGCACTCTTGGGCTAAGCTAATTTTTTGTTGCAAAGCACTCTTGGGCAGCGCTAACCGAAGTTGCGTAGCACTCTCGGGTTAGGCTAGTTCATTGCTGCAAAGCACTCTTGGGCAGCGCTAACCGAAGTTGCGTAGCACTCTCGGGTTAAGCTAGTTCATTGCTGCAAAGCACTCTTGGGCAACGCTAACCGAAGTTGCGTAGCACTCTTGGGCTAAGCTAATTTTTGTTGCAAATCGCTCCTGGGCATCGCTAACCGAAGTTGCGTAGCACTCTTGGCGTTATTGATACATAAGCCGGACTAATAATAGTGAATATATGATGATAATGTATGAGCCGGAATACGGCAATTGACGACGGCAATAGAGCCGGAGCGAGATGTTGGCACCTTTAATGGCGCACTTATTATTAAGAAATCCATTGTGAGCGATAAATAACTCGACTTTGATAAATCCATTTGCGAGTTGTAGATAACCCGACTTTTAATAAATCCATTGATCATATAAATGCTTAACACTGCTTGCGAAGCGCTCACGGGTATCGCTAAGCAATGTAAAGGCTGAGAGATGTTTCATGTATCGTCCTCCAATATGTTTCACGTGTGGGGTTCAGTGTTTGTAACCCGAACGTCATCACACGCGTCTTTTAAGAAGTAGGATCCATGTCTTCAACACAGCGATCGGTAAAAATGTGCCAACTTTATTTAATGACTGAATAATAAAATATGAAACTTAATCATAAACATGACTTAGCTGTCTGAATGTTGTTGGCGTTGATGATGTTGTGGAGGAGCGCGGACCGTCACCGGAGACAATCGTGTTGTTGGAGAAGCCGGCCTGTGGCCGGATCATCGTCGCTTGAAGTCGGCCTGCAGCCGGGTTTCCTCGATGGTCGCGATAGTTGGCGAAGCCGGCCGCGACACAGATGATGTGGATCGAGTTAGCCAGGTATTATTCTCCTTCATGTCTTTCTTTGCTTCACGCCGGTTTGCTAGATGCAATTGCTTGCCGGCTGACACTTTTCCTCAGCTCACATATGCGATGTCTCCAGGAAACGACGTAGTAGTAGAGCTAGCTGCCCCAACTAACGATCCATGCACGAGTTGAAAATATTTTCCTTTTTCCTGTTTAATGCTTAAACGGTCTTTTTATCGGACTTGGTCCGGTCGGGACACTGCATTAGTTGATGCACTAGTCTGGCGCCGGCTCATGCCCGGGTCTTCTTGATAGTTGGTTGAAGCCGGACCGCCGCCGGGTCTCTTTTTTCCTTCGCTGATTGGATACGTTATTCCTGTACATTATTTTTTTTTCTTTTTCAAACAAGCAGCAGACATACGGGTGTAGCGCTCAAGGGCCACTCTCCGTGTTACTTTTTATTTTCCTTGTGTGACCTCCTTTAGATTGCATGCATGACCACGTAAACTGATCAGGCAACTCCTCCGCGCGATACCGTTCTTTTTTCCTTCTTCTTTTCATTGCTCGGCTTGGAGGCCGTGTTGCACATGATTTGGTCGATACACGTGAGCCACTCGGCTTGCTTTCTTGCACGTACGGGACCCTGGCTTACACAGCTGTATTTCGAAGTAGTACTCCTTTTCTCTTCCAGACTTGACCCGGCTGGCGGGCTGTTGGCTATTTATTTCTTTTCGCTGCTTTAATACACAAACCGGATCGCTCTCAGCCAAGTCCAGCTTGACGAGCTTGTTCGTGTCACTTGCGGATTGAAGCAACACGATGTCCGGGTCTGTTGAACTCGTTCGGCTGAATCTCGATGGATTATGATGATGTCCGCACCTTGATCGGCGTAAGCTCTCGGCGAATTCGATCTGAACCTCTCGATCTGGCAAACACAAACGACGCATGCACGCGAGGGCACTGGCGATGTCGAGCCTCCGGGTCACTGCTTCCGGGTTTCCCAAAAAATTGTCCACGATGACCTTGACGCTGACGATCTTCTTGGTGGTTGATGACGACCTTCTCCATCCCTCGCAGCGCTTCTCCCTTGATGAGGACACACTTGGACGCAGGCCCCACGGTGGGCGCCAACTGTCGTGGGGTTAATCACGGCAGATGTTACACGAGGTAACTTGAGATTGGGGCAAGGCGACTCTGGTGTTCAGGAGATTTGTCTAGTCCTCCGAGGGAGAAGATGTTTTTTACCCAGGTTCAAGTCCCCTCGGTGGAGGATCCCTACATCCTTCTATAAATCACTATATGATAATATGTTACATGGTGCGCCAATGGTGATGATTGCCTGGTTATAATGACTCCGGCGTGGGAGCTCTCTCTTGAGCTCTCTCTATTTTGTCTATCTTATTCGGCCTACTGATATGGACCTAGGAGCCTGCTTATATAGATGGCTGGTCTCCTGGTCGTACAAGGTAAAAATTGGGTTATACGGAGTCCTAATCTTAGTCCTTCGTGATCTCCAAGTCTTGAGTCCAACTTGTACAAGGATTCCGGGTTATCAAGAATCTTCCTTCTATGGCATCTTCCAAAGCTGGGTTATCCTGAAGCTGAGTCATCCTCTGGCCGACTGATCCTCTGGCCGACTGATCTTCTGGCTGATTGATCTTCTGGCTGAGTCATCCTCTGGCCGACTGATCCTCTGGCTGGGTCATCCTCTGGCCGACTGATCCTCTGACCGAGTGATCTTCTGGCTGACTGATCTTCTGGCTAAGTCATCCTCTTTACTTGTCTTGGGTATACCGGGTTATTATCCCCCCAACAAGATGTGTACTCGGGACCATCAAGACCACCGAGGATATACTCTTTTAATTCTTCATCTTCAATAATACGACTAGTGGCAGCCAATTCAGAGGAGAAGCTTTTCATTTTTGAGATATATTGGGAAGCAGTCATGTCCCGTTTCTTGGTACTGATCAGAGCAGTACGCAGCATGGAAACCTTCGCCTTGGACTTAGAAGCGAACAAGGATTCAATGGCCTCCCATATCTCGGAAGCATGGTTTAGCCCAAACATGTGAGAGAGGAGCTCTTTGTTTATGGATCGAGTAAGAAAACTCACGACCTGTTGATCTCGTGCCAGCCAGGCAGTATACGCCGGATTGGCAACAGTAGAACCTTCAACCTCCATTGTTTTTGCAGGGGCGGGATCGGAGCCCTCCAGGAGCTCCATGACCTGCGCCCCTCGCAGAGTCGGAAGGACCTGCATCTTCCAATAGAGGAAGTTTTCCCGAGACAATTTTTCTGATGAAGGACTTCCTAGAGCCGCTGCCAAGGACGGGGAAGAGGAGGAAGAAGCCATCGGGAGGGAGGGTGGGATCAGCGATCGTAACCGCTTCGATCAACGTTTTTTTTTGTGTGGGATTGGATCTTGACTAGACGAGGGAAGAGGATGCTCTGATTACCATGTTGATCTTGGTGGAAACGATGCCTCTGTTGAGGGGATTGGCTACATGTTATAAAGCGATGGAAGAGCCCCATCGGTGGCATTACAGATGGGAGTTACAGAAGGGGAAACAAAAAGGTAGAGAGGAAACGAAGAGGAAGAGCTGCACACTACCCCCGCACTACCCATTACAATTTATTGTTGACACAATCCACCAAGGCGCTCCATCCCTGCTCTTCAACCCCTATTTCATCAGCTATTCCCCTGCTTTTTATCAGCTGCCACACCTTTCATCAGCGCTGTGAATCAGTTTCCCAGGCAGCTCAGTCGGGTGTTCAATTACCTTCTGAAAACAGTCTGTCTTCACGAGACTTCGACCTATGGCCACTCCCCATCTATTTTGACCAGTTTACTATTGATTCTCACGGAAGATCTAGCCCACGCCCAAGGTTAAGATTAATCTGGTCTGGTCTCTGGCAGCAGCACCACACTACGTCTTCAACAAGATCAAGTGAAAGAATGTGCAACCGAAGGTATATATACAATTCAACTGGGTTGTGGCGCCATGAAAGCCATCGGATGGAACTGCCAAGGCATGGGCAAGAGCATTCGAAGTCCTAAAATGTGCCATCTTGCCAGGATGATTTACTCGACGAAAGCTCAGGTAATTTTTGTGTCTAAAATCAAATCCTCTAAAGTAAATTCGACTGATCTTGCTACTAGATTCAATATGTGTGATAGTATTATAGTGCCTTCCCGTGGTCGATCGGGAAGACTTTGGCTGATGTGGAATGATGATCTTCAAGTGACTGTTTATAGGTCTAGCTTCCATGCTATCTTAGCTACTGCTGTTAATACTACTAGTAATCAGAAGTTTGGATTAGTTTGTATTTATGGTGACCCGTATCATCGCCAAACTAGTCAGATCTGGACTGAAGTGGCTGCTTTTGTGTATGATAATTCCAACCTCCCTATGTTATGTATAGGCGATATGAATGAGCTTTTGTATGATATGGATAAAATTCCTCTAATATTAATCGCTCTCGCATGTATACTTTTCGCTCGCTTGTCAAACAGTGTGGTTTCTTTGACTTGGGCTATAGTGGTCCAGCTTATACTTGGACAAACAAGAGATTTTCCTCAAAATCAACCTTTCAAAGGCTGGACAGATGTTTGGTAAATGCCGATTGGTGTGCTGCTTACCCTATTTCTAATGTGTACAACATGCCCATTATTCACAGTCTTAGTGATCATGCAGCTATTTTACTCTCAACTGAAGGGCCTGTTCGTAGAATCAAGCGCTCCTTTAAATTTGAAAATTGGTGGATTAAAGAACATGACTTCCAAGATCATGCAAAAGCTGCGTGGCTCTCTTCTATGAATAAACCTTTTTCGTCCAGGACTAACCATCTTGCAGGTACACTCAAAATTTGGTGCAAAAAGAAGAAACCATTGCAGCAGGAACTCAACAACTTGGAAGAGCAAATCAAAAAATTCAGATGCAACCATTAGCCAACCAAGATCACAGTCTGGAAGCTACTCTAGTCACAAAGTATGAACAAACAATGACCAAACTAACAGACTCTTATATGTAGCGTGCAAAGAAGCAGTGGATAAAAGATGGTGACAGGAATACATCCTTCTTTCATCATGCTATTGTCAAAAGAAGAAGGCGAAACACCATCGTTTCTGTCAAGGATGAAAATGATGTGATTCAATTCATGCCAGACAAGATTAGCCATGCCTTTGTTAACTACTTTAGATCTATCTTTGCCTCTACAAATGCTAACAATGGCAGGCCTTTTCTTGGAACACTACCACCCCAAGACAATCATGACTATACATACTCTATCCCGGACAGCCATGTGATATTGGAAACACTCAAAGAAATGAAAAAAAACGCGTCGCCAGGACCAGATGGTTTTAATGTTGAATTCTACTTAGCGACTTGGACATGGATTGGACAAGATGTGGTGCAACTGGTAAGGAACTTTTTCCAAACAGGTATTATGCCAGCCCACATTAACGATACTCATATTGTGCTAATACCAAAAAAAAACTTGTTCCTTTAGTTCCGGCAGATTATAGACCTATTAGTCTTGGCAATGCCATTTACAAAATCATTGCAAAATGCTTAGCTAATAGGCTGAAATCACACTTACCGGACTATATCCATCAATCTCAACAAGCTTTCATCGAGGGTAGGCGCATTAGTAACAATATCATTATTGCTCAAGAAATTACTCATTCCTTTGCTCTTAGCTCTTGGAAAAGTCAAGCTTTCATGCTTAAAATAGATTTGGCCAAAGCTTTTGATAGAGTGGAGTGGAACTTTATTGTCGTTGCCCTTTCACGTAAAGGGTTGCATACTCATTTCATAAATTTGATCCATGCTTGTGTTTCCTCGCCCACTTTTTCCGTTGTTATTAACGGCCAACCATTTGCAAGATTCTGTGGTGATAGACGTATCAGACAGGGATGTCACCTGTCCCCTTATTTGTTTGTCTTCACAATAAATGAATTGTCCATTGCACTTCAAGAAGCTATGTCGACTAACCTTTTTGCAGGAATAACCCTTGGACCAAACTGTCCCTCCATCCACTCTCTTTTATTTGCAGATGACCTATTGGTCTGTGGGCAAGCTACAGTGCAACAAGCAAGTTGTATGAAGGACATTTTGCAAGAGTTTTGTGCGCGCTCAGGCCAAATCCCAAACTGTAGCAAATCGGGCATACTTTTTAGCAAACATGTCTCTCCCACTATCATCCAATCAATCAAGCAAATATTTCATGTTCCAACTATTGACAACAACTTCATCCATCTTGGGCACCCTCTCATCTTACCTGGTAATAATAGAACAACAGCCTACAACTTTGTGTTCGACAAATTCAAATCCAAACTTAGTACCTACAAAGCCGACAAGCTATCCCATTCTGCAATACTTGCCCTTATAAAATCTGTCTTTGCATCTATCCCTGTCTATTATATGTCCAATATCCTTTTCACCAAGAAATTTATTGCCAAACTCACTGCCATCATTCGCAACTTCTGGTGGACTGGGATTCGAGAGGAAACAAACTCTCGAAGCCTTTGTTTAAGAGCCTGGAAGGATATTTGTACCCCAAAAAATGAGGGAGGTCTGGGCATTAGGAATCTTCTAGCCATGAATCAAGATCTTATTCTAATGGCTGCATGGAGAATTGCTGATCAGCCTAATGATTTCGTCCATGCTGTTCTAAAATCCAAATACTTCCCAGATTTGTCTATATGGCGCCCAAACCCAAATGTCCCAAAATCAGCCTTTTGGTCCTCTGTTTTCAAAGTTCTACCTCTTCTTAAATCCCACTCCTTCTACCAAATCACTGAAGGCAACATTTCGGTATGGAGCACCCCATGGTGTAAAAATTGGGCTGACATCTATGATGCTCTCATCATTCAGCCTGGCAGTTTTGTCTACCCAGCCCAAGTGAAAGATCTTTGGTTGCCCGATCAGAAAGCCTGGAATTGCCAACTGATAGACATGCTATTTCAGCAGCCAATGGCGACGACAATCAAGCAAACAACAATCATCAACTCGCCGGACAAGGACATTCTTTGCTGGAAGTTAACTCCAACAGGCAAATGTAACACAAAATCAGCATATCGTGCTTGTCTTCAAAGATTGCAGGAACTAGGAGAACCGGCGCCAGGACAAGTTCAACCTGCCACTATTCAACTCCTGAACCAGATTTGGAAGAACAAACAGATTACCCCGAGAGTCCAGACGTTTGGATGGAGGTTCCTTAGGAGAGCTATGCCTACAGGAGCTCGAGCAAGTAAGTACACAACGCATATCAGCAAACTATGTGCCAGATGTGGTGTAGAAGAAAATGACGTTCACTTGTTTTTCACCTGCCCTTTTTCTAAAGCTGCTTGGTTTAGTGCTCCTTGGTTTGTTCGGTCAGAGAATCTTGTCATTAATTGCAACTCTCTCACACAAATAATATTGAAGCTCTTAAGCATGAATCACCCTTACGCTTCTCTGCCAAATATCTTGACTTTTATGTGGTGTATTTGGAAATCTCGAAACGATAATCTTTTTGCCAGGAAGCCAGGAGCACCATATCAGATTTACCACATGGCGCAGGCGATACAACAAAATCTTGAGATGGTCGACGCGTTTGATCCCCCATCCTTGCAGGTCCATGAACGCTCCACTGTGCTATGCCCTCTTGCTTCTTCCTTCCAGGTGAACGGAAACGAGCAGGCAATAACTCCTGACACTAGACTACCAGAATATGGAGAAACGATCAAGTCCGACCTGATGATCAATGGCTCCAAGATCTTCACAGATGCAGCTTGGAAGACAAAGAAAGTTCCTGGGATGAAGAACACAACGGCAACAGGCATAGGAATTTACTGCCAAGTACAGGAGCAAGACATTACTGCAACAATCTTTATACAAGCATCCACTTCGACTACACCTTCGGTACTCCAAGCTGAAGCTGCAGCCCTTCTACTTGCAGCACAAATAGCCTTTCTCCTTCACTTGCAGAAGGTGACTTTCTTGACAGACAATAGCACGCTTGCAAAAGCTGCAGCCTCCACTTGTGCATCAGGATCACAGGTTTTTTGGGAGATAAGAAAGCACATTGCGGATTACTTATTGCTCTCCAAACCTCTCAATGCAGCAGTGTTTCATATTAAGAGAAACCTTAATGGTGTAGCCCATAATTGTGCTCATCAGGCGATTAGACAAAATTGTCTCAGCCTATCTTTAGCTGCTCTAGTTCAGCTCATAGGAGCAGGCTCTGTCCCATCATCTCTATGTTTCAATCTTTACAGTTTCAGAGCTATGTAATACATGATGTACAATGCCTATGAGTTGAATGAAATTTGGCGCCTCCGGCACCTTCACTTGTTCAAAAAAAAAAATCTTGCGGATGTTGGAGACCATCGGGTCCTCACATCGATTTGAACCCTGACCAGCCCAACCGTAGCTCCAGCCGGGCTAGCGATTAGATCTGTTGCATGTATAGTACTCCCTCCGTTCACAAAATGATGTCTCAACTTTGTCTAGATTCGTATGTATCTAGAGACATGTTTTAGTGTGTAGATACATGCACATTTAGACAAAGTTGAGACATCCTTTTATGAACGAAGAGAGTACAATTTATTTATAATAACATAAAGTAGACGTCGCTTGCTGTTAACTCTGTCGTCAGACGGAACGTTTAGGGCCTCCCAGACACGCCCTTGCAAGTGGCGGCCCAACTAGAGAAGCACTTGGGCAGGTGGCGTTTTTTGGCTGGAAACAAGCCATCTCGTGGCGTTTTTTAAAAGGGCCATAGTAGGCTAAAAGTTATTTGAACGGCCATAATTAGCTTAAGGTTAGGAAAAATGCCATTTAGTAAAAAAATACTCACACCCGCCCAAGGTGGGTTTTACTTTTATTGGCTTCCGGGGGTCAGGGGACCAAGCAGGGCATGTCGTTGTACCCACAGTCACGCAGGTCAGCGTGCTCCTCCAGCTCCACTCAGGCCCGAGTATATTACATAAATCTACCACAATTGTCGACCAAATCATTTTTCTAAAATTTACTCTCTCTCCGTTCCTATATGTAAGATGTTTTAGCATTTTTCTAGATTCACATGTATTTATATGTATTTAGACACATTTTAATGTGTATGTTCACTCATTTGAGTCTGAATCTAGTCAACATATGAAATAGCTAAAACATTTTATATTTAGGAATGGAGGGAGTACCAAATGTGGGGCGAGACGTTACAAATGGCATGGATTCATGTTTAAGAGCATTTTAACAGTCACACTGGCTGGTCGGACCCATTTGTCAGGGCTGACATGGCTGCATATGTGGAGGAGGAGCTGAGGTCGATGTGAGGCCCACCTGTCAGCCCGCATCTTTTTCATAGCCACGTAGGTGTACAAAGCCACACCTGTCTTGTTGCCTGCCCTAACACTAGTTTAAGTACACATCGTCACTATTTCCACAGCCTATGGAGAGATAGAGGAGGAACGAATCGATCGATCAGCAGGTGCTAACACAACGATTGCGCAACCGGACGGCATGGCCCGCGCAGTGGTCGGCGCAGAGCGTGCGCAGGAGGGTGGTGTAGGAGACGGCGTTGGGGCGGGAGCCGTGGCTCATGCGACATGACGCGGAGGAGGAAGAGCGCGACGTCGAGGCAGCCCTGGCAGCAGAGCGCGGCGATGATGGTGTTGTAGGAGACGGCGTCGCGGACGGAGGGGAGCGCAGAGAGCGGGAGCAGGCAGATAGGCATGTTGCCGGACGTCCGTTTCGAGCAAAATCTCTGTCCGCCTCGTTCCAAATCGTACGCGGTACTAGCAATGACGTCATCCTTTTAGGCATCGTGAGAGTACAACGGACAGTCCGCCAGGTCCATTGGATTGTCCGCCTGCATGCCTACATGCGGACGAGGTGGTTGAGGCGCGCCGCAGCTTCGGCACGGCCGCGACGGAGGAGGACGGTGATGAAGGGTGCGACACGCCTCGGAGTCCTACGGAGTGGTTCTGTGGATGCGATGGAGGCGGCGACCGCGACGAGGGCGTGGAAGACGCCCGCACCCGCGTGCTTCCTCGTCATGGCGGGCGGGGCAGAAGAAGCGGCGCGGCGGCGCGACCGTGTACAAACCTTTATATTTTTTTAGTGGAAGCTCGAGTACAAAGCTTCACTTTATAATGGGCCGATGGGCGTGATAGGCTGGAAGCCTCATTCTGGTGTGGAACGGTCAGTTGGGTAACGGGGGTTCCCTACCTATCGCTCCTTGCGAGTCATATCCTACGACTAGCCCGCGTATACCTGTTCGCCACGATGGCCCACCACGCCGCGAAGACCCACTAGCGAAATGATTGCTTATTTATATTTAACGGGCCAGCAACGAGCATGCACGCGCTTTTTTTCTTTTTTCTTTCTCCATTTCTAGAAATATTTTAACACATGAACATATAGTTTATTTCTTTCTAAAAATGGTTACAATTTTGAAAATGGAAAATGGTTCTAATTTGAAAATGGTTCAGATTTTGAAAGTTGTTCATTCTTGAAAAAGGTTCCAATTTTGAAAATGGTTTCCAAATTTGAAAATGGTTTCAATTTTTTAAATTGTTCAGATTTTGAAATTGTTCATTTTGAAAATGATTCTATTTTTTAAAAATGGTTCTAATTTAAAAATCGGAACCATTGTAAAACATGAACCATTCTTAAACATTGGAACCATTTTTAAAATCGGAACTATTTTTCCAAAATCAGAACCATTTTCAAAAGGAACATTTTCAAAAAAAGGAACCATTTTTCAAAATCAGAACATAGTTTCGATTTAAAAAAATGTTTTTTAAATGGTTTGATATTGAAAAATGTTTATTTTTAAAATGGTTAAGATTTTGAAAAAACGGGAATAAAAATGAAAGATAACGAAACTGAGAAAAAAACGAAAATAAAGAAAATAAACAGGAAAAACGGAAGAAGAAGAAGAAGAAGAAGAAGAAGAAGAAGAAGAAGAAGAAGAAGAAGAAGAAGAAGAAGAAGAAGAAGAAGAAGGAGGAAAAGGGAAGCGAACGAGTGGGTATGAAGAAGAGCAATTGGGTTGGCACGCTAAGAAATCATATGCGGGCGAGTCAGAGTTACGACTCGCAACGGGCGATATAAAGTGTTTCCGGGGTAACGCGCGTTCGTGCTCTTACTTCTGTTGAGGGCTAATGGCCCTTTGACCAGCAGTGACACCGATCAGCCCATTTTATACAATTTCTCAAAAGAAAAACTCTCTCCGGTCCAAAATAAGTGTAACAGTTTTGAACTTGAGTTAGTTTAAAACTGTGACACATGGATAAGAGCAGGTGTGTACAACGCAGATACATGCACTCACAGAGGAGGAGGAGGACGAACAAAAACTGAGGTAGGGCGAAACCCGTATCATAGAAAGCAATTGTACGGCAAACTCGATGAACATGAATCGGCTGTACAAACTTGTTATGAAGAGTACATTTATTTAACCAGAAACATCCACTGCAGAAATAAATCTTAACATTCAACAAAATAATCTCACGTTTGCCAAACATCGTATGTTTAGATTGCAGAAAGAAGGAGAGTAAAAAGACAAAAAGGGCCAAATAGTACTAGATTTTTGTAAAATTTGCTCGGGCGGGGGGGGGGGGGGGGGGGGGGGGGGGGGCAGTGGCCCCCCTGAAGTGTACATAGCTCCCCGGTGGTAAACAATAACTTTTGTTTTTTGAGCTAGGCCTAAAGCTCTAAACAACAACTGACGCACTATCTCCCTACCCATTTCGGCCCACCATCACAGCCCATAACGCTCCAATCTTCTTCTTCCTCTTTTTCCTCCACCATACGACGCAGTAACAGAGGAAGTTTTCATGGCGGCACTGCAAATTATTCTCACATGAACTACATCTATAGGGTAAAAACGAAATAATCAAGGTAGGGCGGACGCCGTACCTCGCCCTAATGGGTCCTCCGCCACACTGCATCCATGACCCCACATTGAGCCCAACACATGTATGGTGTATTGGTGTACATGCATACATCCGCATATTTTCATACTGAACAGTAAATACTATAACACATAGTCTTATGGTCGACACATTCAGGACAAACGGTTCGTGCGGATTCAAAACTGAGATCATGGAAGACGTTACAAGGGAGACAACAACCATTTTCACACATCATTCAATGTAGAAGTGGCGGAGCGTCGGCGGGTTGAAAGGCCGGGCCAGAGCTCCAAAATGGGCTCTAAATCGGGAATATCCGGAGGAAATTGCTCGGCTATTGCAGCAATATGGGCCCTATGTTTGCAAAATTCCTGAGAAGGCAAGGCCATGGCCTGGGATGGTGTCGTCGATGGTCTACCAGTGCAATCTACCACTCCCTCCGATGCATATTAATTGTCATTGAATTGAATATATCTATCACTAAAAAATTGTCTAGATATATCTAATTGAGCGACAACTAATATGAAGAGGGAGAACGACTTACTTCTCAAAGTACACCGAGTTTAAAGTTCAAATTATTGACAGCGTGAACATGTTTTCCTACTATTCGCTTTGTCCCATATTAATAATTGATGCTAAAATGGATGCGCCAATACATCCGTTTTAGCGTCAATGAGGAACCACCCTAGGCCTACTTTCTACCTCTTTCGAGCACCTTAGGCAGTAATGGAGAGTGTCCCGGAAAATCAATATATCGAGGTTAACTGAACCAAGAATTTCGAGCTTCCTTCCAACCAATTCCTCAAGGCAAATGTTGAATATCCTTCTTCTAATGTGTTTGGCCGCAGGAAATACTACGGTTTTTCGCGAATCATTTTCGATGTTTTATTTTGGAGACGGCAACCAGGTTGCGCCGCTGCTCACGTGCCGAGGTGGGTTTTACAACTTTTACTCGCTTCCAGGGCCAGAGGGACCAGGCAGGATATGTCGTTGTGCAATGCAGGGTCACGCAGGTCCCTAGGTCAGCGTGCCCGAGCCCGGCAGCAGGACAACTACAACCCTAAACCCCACAGGCCCACACCTGGTCCAAACCTTGGGCTGCTTGCTACGGAGTAGGACCCAACCAGCTCGACGGAGATCGGTCGCATTACGCCCGTCACGAGCACTAGATGCATGCGCCTCCATCAGAGCGCCGCGGTGTGCTGCTACGAGTTCACGCATGCAAATTTATAGCGCTGCAACGTCTATGTCGGAATGTTCTTCGAAAATTTGATCTCTCCGCATCATAGCATGCAGCTTTATGATTTGATTTAGAAACGTGAATGCGGAGGCGCGAGCCAGCCGATCGGGCAGCTGCGTCGCGTTATCATCGTCACGGGTTGTAGAGCTTCGGCTGATCTGAACTCTGAATCATCTCTGCTCAAAATGATCTCTACATGTCTACTAGTACTTGCCTGTGTGCGTGCGTACAGAGACGCCATCTGATTAGCAGCAGAGAGCTCGGCTGGCTCAATGTTATTACGCACTGCTACTGTAACTGTATTTAGTTGGCAACGAGAACGTTTCATTCAAATTCCAGCCCGTTGTGCGTGTTCGTCAGAGCTCCAGGTCAGGTGGTGTGTGCATCTGTATCTGCATTCTGGAGGGGAGATCCATGAAAACATGCAAATGCTTTTGGTCTGCGTGTGCGTGGTCCGGCCGGCAACCAAGGTGTGGTACTAGCTCGGTCAAACCCAAGCCAGCTATACCTATGCTTGGACTTGGTAGCTGCGTCATATTAAGCACCTCACGAGCCATAACTCCTCGATCAAGACTGACAAAAAAATCCAGGAAACCCTCCCTCGCGTCGCCCCCCCACGCGACGCCAGGGGCGCAACTCCGCCGCCGCAAGCCCTCCCCCGTCCAGGCCTTCTCGGCCGCTGCCGCCGCCGGCTTCCTCTGCGGTGGTGGCGGTCGGCCCCCGCTGCGAAAGGCAGTCGGGGGTCTCCCTTGCTCGAGCTGGTAGAGGCTGGCCCGTGGGGGCGTCGTCGGCCGGGTCTGCGGATCCGGAGAAGGTGCTCTGGTGCGTGCTGGGCCTCCGGCAGTGGTGCCGCGCGGAGGGCGCCGTCGGCGAGGCTCACGACGGCATGGAGCTCGTGCGCAGGATCTGAGGCCCGTCGGGCCTGATCTGGGCATGGCGGGCCCGTGAGTGCGGCGTGCTGGCTCCTGGCGGGGGCAGGTTGGTGCGGCGGTGGTTCAGCGTGGCCGGCAGGGCTGCTCG
This sequence comes from Poa pratensis, assembly GCA_947311845.1. Classification (NCBI taxonomy): domain Eukaryota; kingdom Viridiplantae; phylum Streptophyta; class Magnoliopsida; order Poales; family Poaceae; genus Poa; species Poa pratensis. The sequence continues at coordinate 19,004,538 of CAMZMU010000102.1, read as the reverse complement.
GTGGTGCTGGTGAGGCTGCAGTGGCGGGGACGGCTACGTCCGGGCGAGGTCAGAGATGGTTTGGAAGGCTCTGTGCGATGGTTGCGCCGCCATCGCGAATGAGGTGTTTGGATCAGTGGGTGTGCAGGTCGGCGGTGCCGCGGGTCTCCCTGCCTTGGCCGGCTGCGTGGGGCTGGAGAGTCTCGAGTGTTCCGGGCGAAAGCCCGACGACACGACGTCTGTGGACGCCGTTCTCCCTCCTGGGGGTCGTCTTTGGAGCTCCTCGATTCTCCTCAGTCTTGCATCTCCTCTTCGGGTGAAGACCTGGACCCTGTTTGTGCAGGGTCGGACGACGGCGTCGATCTTCGTCGCCTCCCCTCTTGAGGGCGTTGTCTTGAAGATGATGGTTCCTGTGTGCTCGCCCGTGGGCTGGACTCACACAACATCGTGGTTGGCAGCGGCGGACGATGTCTTGGGTGCTATGGTGGCGTTGCGAGCTGTGTGGCAACGATGACGGTGGTGAGCGGAGCCGAGTTGCGGCATGTCCTTCGTCACCGACAGTCCGTGCTGTGTCCCGATGTGAAGTTGTGAAGTCGGAGCCACGTGTCTCGGGGCGGACAGGCTGGCAACGATGCCACTTTTTCTGCAGTGGCCTCGCGGATTCCGTGGGTGCAAGGTGTGCATCTTTCTCCGGTGAAGCTCTTCGTCGAAGACGGAGCTGCCTCTTCCTCGACGCTTTGGGTCGACTATTTGGCATAGGCCGACATGGTTTTCTGCGTCGGCTGCGGCGAGGGCTTCGTCGGTGCTCGCCGAAGGTGAAGTCGGAATCGCTTGCTCGGGGAGAAGTGACGACGATGACGCTCGATGACGACATTGATGATGTTTTTCTCCTTGGCGGCGTGTGTGTTCCTTGTGGGTAGCCAGGTTGGCCGGGTCTGCCCAATGTGGTGTTGCATGACTACATTGGTGCACTTGTAACGGTTTTCGGCTGGTTCCCCGCTAATGAACCGGTCAATTTTCCTCCTACTTTTTTAATAAAATGAGACAATGTTGCCCGTTTTGTTCAAAATAACTCCTCGATCTCAAGTCTCCGGCCGCAACGGCAACAAACAAGCACATGACATAGTGACCCCTCGACTCAAACAGAGTCCAATGCGAGATCTGCTGCCGATACATGCATGGACCTCACTCACACGGAACCAGGAGTCACGAGCAATGAATCCATCTGCCTGGCCCTCGACCTCGATCGAATCCGCAACAACAGAAGGTCAAGTAGTGTCGAGCCTCTTTTGGTGGGCCAAGATCGACGACCATTGCTGTATTGCTGGGTTGTTGCGTCGCATTACGCTCCTCACGAGTGCTGCATCGGGCTCCATTCCTCCTCCCCTGAAGATCAAGTTCAAAGTAACGTGGCCCAAACGCCCCGAACCGGACGCGGTCGTAGGCAGGTGGTTGCATCGCAACAACCCCGTCACGAGTAATCAAACCGGCCGGCCCCCGCCCAACACCATGGATCGAGAAGCCCTTTGCGTGAACACAACAGGGGTTTCGATCACGCGCATATCATATGCACTGTGCGCGTCCTAGTCGCACACTGACACTGCAGCTGCTGTTGCTGAATGCTGATCCGCTTAGCTAAATGCATCAGAATTCGCCAGCCAACGGAAAGGATGGCACCTCACTGCACACCTCCTCCTTTGGATCCTCTCCGTTCTCTATAGAGAAAATTGATTATATGATGGATTGATGGATGGGTTCAAATATTTTTGTCTACGTGATTCCAATGTACGATTCCAACTATACACGTACTGCAGTACTAGTACAAAAGCAACGCGTATCTTACCGTGGTACTGTCACTAGTTTTAGTACTCGTCATCACTGTTTCCACAGCCTCCGGAGAGAGGCAGATCGAAGGGAAACTCAAATTTGGATCGAATCGATCGACCAAGTAACACTGTAACAGTGTGTCTTTAGCAAAGGAATTATACAATCCTATATTCAGTGTTCGACTGCTTATGATCAGAGACTGACAGACAGTGTGGCACGGTACTAGCACGAGTCGGGAGCGAGCAGTGGAGGGTTTTCCGTGCTTGGCGCGTTGGCTTGCGCTCGCTCGCTAGACATGTCCCCATCTGTGACCGCATACATACGGACGCGTACAAAGGGGTGGAGCCAAACGGCGTCTTTGTTCGGGCAAACGACAAAGGGGAGCCCCTCCTGCCTGCCTGCCTGCTTGCCCTGGCCCGGCCGCCCTCTCGATCGATCTGCTCACATCACCCCCACGTACGGCGAGCCGGCCACCGTCGCAGGCCGCCTATTTCTGCCATGTACTCCTCTGTTCCACAATATAAAGGGCTAAAACATCTTATATTGCCAAGGGAGTACTACTACGTACACACGCTGACACGCGCGACGCCGGATGTTCTGCGCGCCACCGCAACCTTGAAGAGATATTGGCGGTGAAAATTTCGGACAAGGTATCGTGACACACGAGATATACACATCAGGGATCGGAGGCTATACTCTCACCGACATGTGGACCCCGCGTCTAAGAACCTTTTTACTCCATCTAGCGAATGCAAACAGGTGCGCGGTGTGGGAGATCACGCTGGCGCACGACGTGGAGGCATCGGATGCCTCGGCAGCTGAGAGCGGTGGCGAGGTGCGGCTGCTAGCCACGGCCGACTCGAGCGGCTTAGGCGCCGCCTCCGCAAGGCCACCGGGAAGAAAGCCGACCTGCTACCACTCGCGCCGCCCTGTAAGGAAAGTGGCAGCAAGAAGGGCGACCCGCTCATCGATGCTGCCAAATGCAGCTCCAGGCGCAGTCGTGGTGGTACAGTGGTGGACATGGAGCGGCCGCTCTGTGGGCGGCGAACCAGCAGAAGGTGATGATGGGGCTGGCTCTCGACACCCGGATGGAACGAGCTGACGAAATTGCAGGCGGCCCGAGATTGCGTAGAGACACGTCACATAGAAGATGTATATGACATGTGGGACATCTTGGTCAGTGAGAGTAGGAATTTATTCAGCTTGGATTTATTTTTTATGTAGTGCAAAACTGGACCAAGGTTCGATTTAACCGGGATGCAATACTTCAGGCTGCGAACAAGAGAGATTTGGACTTCAGGGTTCGATACGCCCAGTCTCTACGAGTTCAAGATTTAAAATGGATTTTTTCCTGTGTGAGTAATTCTCAGCCCATGTTGCATCTTATGCATGGTAGGAATCGCGAAAAATCCAATAGTCTAGTTGTAACCCCACTAGCAATCTAACTCGCAACTAATAGTTGCACGAATCACAATGTAAATCGGGTGGTGAAAGACTCGCCGAGGTGCGGAGGACACCGACGCCCGCACGCTTCCTCGTCATGGCAACCGGGGCAGAAGAAGCGGCCAGGCGGCGTGACCCGGTATAAAGCCTTTTTTAAGGGGAAGCTCGGTTGCACGGGGCACGGCGGGAGCACCTACCTATCGACCTATGCGTCGACTTCTTGTTATCGCATAACCCCCTGGCGTACAATGGGCCGGCCCATTTCCTGGCGCAGACGAGAACCATTACCTTTTCGCTGGATTGCTTCGCCCGCCTTGGTCGTACATACTGTTTCCTGCTTCGCTGCTTTGGGCAAAAAGTGTATGAACGTACTTCATTTATTCTGGAAAGCATCACGTTTTAGTTTCGTGAACGTTCGAATTAATTTGGAAAACAAACAAGTACGAACGTACTTCGTTTATTTTGAATAATGAGATATGGCCGAAGGTTTAAAAATTCATATATGGAAAATAGGAAAATGAAATGTGCTACATCTTTGTCATTTGTAAGAGTACACGTTATCTCTGTAATCGCAGCAATAGAACAGAACAAAAGTGCTAGCTAGTTACACAAAAAGGAACGAATCAGATAATTGCTTGTTCATCTAATTTTCGTGGATTTCTTGTCCTGAAACCATTATAGTCACAGCAATAGCTAGTGTAGAATTTTCCTTTGAACGATTTTGAAAAACATGTTGAACGGATTTAAAGAAGTGAACATTAAAGTGTCGATGAACAAAAACAGTTGTTGAACGATTTTAAAAGTGAACAGAAAAGACCGGTGAACAAAAACTATTTTAAACGATTTTTAAAAAATAACCAAAAAAAGCGGTGAATGGAAAGAGTTTTTGAACGATTTTTAAAATTGAACAAAAAATACCGGTGAATGAAATCTTTTTGAACGATTTCAAAAAGTGAACAGAAAAAGTCTATGAATGAAAATTATGTTTGAACGATTTTTTTAAAAAGTGAACTGAAAAGTCGATGAACGAAAATTATTTTTGAACGATTTTTTAAAAGTGAGCAGAAAAAAGTCTATGAACGGAAATTATGTTCGAACGTTTTTAAAAGTGAACAGAAAATGACAGTGAACGAAAACTATTTTTAAACGATTTTAAAGTGAACAGGAAAGACAGGTGAACGAAAACTAGTTTTGAACGATAAAAGTGGACAAAAAAGGCCGGTGAACGAAATTAATTTTTGAACAATTTTAAAAAGTGAACAGAAAAAAGTTCATGAATGAAAATTATTTTTGAACGATTTTTTAAAAGTGAACATAAAAAATTATATGAACATAAATTATTTTTGAACAATTTTCGAAATATGAATAATTTTCAAAATGAACATTTTTCACATCTGAACAATTTTCAAATCTCATTTTTTTTTAATTTAACATTTTGCAAAAAAAAGAAAATTAAAATAATATCTAAAAAGGAAACAGAAAGGAAGGAATAAAAAAGAAACAGCCAAAAAACGAAAAAGAAAAAGAAACAGGAAAAAAGAAAAAAGAAGAAAGAAAAAAGAAACAGCAAAAAAAAAAGAACCGAGTAGCCTAGAAAACGAAAACTGGAGATATTATCTTATTGGGCCGGCCCATGAAGGGGTGTGCGACGCTTGATAACCATCGACCTGGTCGATAAATAGGTTTTGCCGGGCGCGGCTGTAACAACTGAGAATCTTGTCAAGGCCGTGGCGGTGTGTTCGGGCTGCGGCTTATGAGAAATTTTATTTGACGGGCTTCGCTTTATGATGGGCCGATGGCCTCATCCAGTGACCATGCGTGATAGGCTTGCAGCCTCATTCCGGCGTGGAGCGGTCAGTCGGGTTCCGCACGTTCCTACTCCGACTCATGTTGAAGCCTAATGGCCTTCGACCAGCAATGACACGGATCAACCCGTTATGTATTTGTATTACTTCCCGATCCATATTAGTTGTCGCTAAATCGGATATATTCATATATCTTTATTTTTTTATGGCTAAACCGTGGAAAGACTCTGAGTGCATTTTTTATTATCATAAGGTTTACATATGGAAAAGCCTTGTTCTCCCCCGGGGGATCGCTTCCTCCGCATCCTCCTCTTTACGCTTGTGACACGTGCCCCTCGTGGTGGAAGGAAACGACACGACCCTCCTACCTTATCTCTTCCGTCGCTTCCTCCCTCCACTCGTTTCTTCTCATGCTTCATCTTTCCTTTCTCGCCCGACTACGGCTTGCTCCAGCGGTCACGCGGCTCTGCTCTACACATCCTCGCCCTCCCTATACTGACTCGCCCAATCCACGCACCAGCACGACCTCCCCGGCGGCAGCCTATCCACCGCCTGCGCGCATGCTCCTCCCTTTTTTTCCCTCGTCGTAGGTGCTACCGCGGTAGCCGCATGTGCTACGTCTAACCGGCGGCGCTGCTACGTCTGATCGGCGGCAGTGCTACCAAAGGCCGGCGGCTCCACGGCGGTGCTACGTCTGACCGCCGACGGTGCTACCAAAGGCCCGTGGCGTTGCTACCTACGGCGAGCGGCGTTGCTACCTAGGCGAGTCGCGATGCTACTGGCGCCCGCCGGCGTTGCTCCCTACGGCGAGCTGCGTTGCTACACGTGCCCGCCGACGTTGCTACCTAGGCGAGCGGCGGTGCTACTGGCGCCCGCCGGCGTTGCTACCTACGGCGAGGGGCGTTGCTACACACGCCCGCCGGCGTTGCTACCTACGGCGAGCGGCGTTGCTACTCGGCGCCCGCCGGCGGAGCTGTCGAAGGCGTGCGCAGTGCTCCCATGGGAGGGCGCTGGTGGTGCCGAAGGAGCACGGTGGTGTTCCCATGGGAGGGCACTAGTGCTTCGAAGCGTCAATGCCAGAGCTACAGAGCGCCACCTTGGCTGCTTCAAGGCCGCCGCCGGGCTGCTGCAAGCGGGAGGTCGCGGCCGTCGCTGCCGCAAAAAGCTTGGCGCCACTGCTACCAACGTCTGCAAGCCGTGCTACAAACGGCGGGCGCCGATGCTACGGCTGCAAGGCAGTGCCACAAGCGGCGCTGTTACTACCGGCGTCTTCCGGCGGTGCTGCCAATGGTGGGCGCCGATGCTACCGGCGGCTTCCGGCGGTGCTGACAGCGGGCGGCAACGGCGGCGCTCTCGCCGGACTTGGATGGCGAGTCAGGGACCAAGCTCTCCGGTGACGGCGTGTTCTCCGGCGATGGCGGACGGTGCAACGGGGAGGGGGAAGGTTCTGCGCGACGTTGTGGCGCCATGGGCGAGTGAGATTTTTTTTTGCTGTTTTTATCATGCGAGGGGACGCGAGAGGTTCACGCCACCTATTTCTGGGTTGACTAGTAAAAGGGACACGTGTCGGGTTGTCCACCCGGGGGATCAGAGGAAATTATCCCCCGGGGACGCCTTGCACAAGGTTTATTTAGATAACTGGATATATCTAGACATGGATAAGCGAGCACTATTTATATTAGCGAGCAGGTGTGTACAACCCCGAAAAAAAAGAAGAGGTCGTATGAATGCATGTACCCAGTGGCGGAGCGTGACGGTCAAACTAGACGGCCAATTTCATCATCCCATGAGATAGCATGGGTCCATATAGCAACATGTACACACGTCTTAGTATTTGATGGGCTCATTGTACTGTTTAAAAGGGAAAGGATTAAGTATAGTTTTCACCTCAAATGGGGTCCCTGGACAACATTCACCCTGGATTTGAAAACCGGATGATTTCAACCTGAACTTTACAAAACCACACAAATAACCCCCCACGCCTTTTCCTGACCTTGGGCTGCCCAGCTGGATCTCGATCAGTCGTTGCGCCGCATTACGCCCGTCACGAGCTTCGACAAAAGGCAAGCAAAACAGCCGGATCGGGCAGCTGCATACCTCGCGTTATCATCATCACAGGTCGTAGAGGTTAACTCAGATCAAACCAAAACCGACGCGGTTGACGCATGCGATTGTCGCCGTTTCTTCCAGAAGGGCGTCGGGTGTACCCCTTCCCCACTACACATAGCATACTGGGGGAAACCCTAAGACCAGTCCGGGAAGCAGCGTCGTCGTCATCGCTTTCCTTCTTGGAGGTGTTGCTTGGTACGCGGCGATTCAGAATGCTAGGATCGTCACGGGTTGCAGATGAAGCTAAAACCGACGCGGTGACGCTTGCGAGTGTCGTCGTTCCTTCCTAAAGGGCGTCGGGTGTACCCTTCCCCACTCCCCATAGCTTATCGGGGGAAACCCTAAGACCAGTCCGGGCAGCAGCGTCATCGTCGTCGCTTTCCTTCTTGGAGGTGTTGCTTGGTACGCGGCGATTCGGAGTGATAGGATCGTGGTAGTGTTTTAGCCACAACATTAACTTCGAAGTTGTACCGTGTGTGGTTGCTATATTAATATAGCGGGGGTAAGCATGTTTCAAGAATTCGGCTGATCTGAATTTTGAATCATCTATGATCAGTGATCTCTACTACTACTCCCTCCGCATTTTAATATAAGATGTTTTACCATTTATCCACATGCACATGCATATAAATGTATGTAGGAGAGGCGGATTCAGTGGGGGTGCCATGACATGCAGATTCTTTAATATACTAGTACCATTTAGTCTAATTTATGCTTATTACATGTGTTAAAAAAACTAATACATGATATTTATACTATGAATACCGAGTCTGGCACCCCCAACCTTTTACTCCTACATCCGTCACTGGTATGTAGACACATTTTAGTGTGCATGTTCACTAATTTTAGTGTGCATGTAAACAACATGTAGAACACCTAAAACATCTCATATTAAAAAACGGAGTGATTACTTCACATGTCTACCTGCCTGCGTGCGTACAGAGACGCCATTGATCAGGTTAGCAGAGAGCTCGTCTGGCTGGCTGCTACTGTATTTACTTGGTAACGGGGAATCCTCATTCGAAATCCAACCTGCAGGTGTGCGTGTTTGTCAGAGCTCCTGCAGGTGGTGTGTGGATCTGTATACACGTACATTCCGGAGAGGATCGAGATGGATGGATCGAGCATGCAAGTGATTTTCGTCTACCGGCCAATATGATCAGCCTAAATGATGCGCGTGGTCCTGCAGGCAACCAAGTTGTGGTACTCGATCGATGGGTCAAACCCAAGCAGCTACACTTGCATTTGGTAGCTGCATCATATTAGGCACCTCACGAGCCATAACTCCTCGATCTCAAGTCTCCGGCCCGCCGCAACGGCAACAAACAGGCACACATGGCATGGCGACGCCTCAGCTCAAACCAAGTCCACTGCGAGAGAAATTTGATCTACCAATGGACCTCACACAACAAGGAGAGGAGTCACGAGCAATGAATCCATCTGCCTGGAATGGCCCTCGAATCCTCGATAGAATCCGCAACAACACCTACCAAGCAGCTGGCTCTTTTGGTAGGCCAAGATCGACGACGAGCATTGCTGCATGTATGGCTGCTGGGTTGTTGCTCCATTCCTCCTCCCCTGAAGATCAGTTCAAAGCAACGTGGCCCAAACGCCCCCGAACCGGCACACGCGGTCGTATCGTAGGTGGTTGCATCGCAACAACCCCGTCACGATCGAGCAATAAAACTGTCCGGGCACTGCTGTGCACCCAAGCACTTGCGTACGTGAAGATGCATGGGTTTCCTCAGACGCATATCATATGCACCACGTACGATCACTTCCACAGTACTATGCGCGTCCTCTTCCCAACAACGCACCGTGCTGCTGCTGCTGCTGCTGCTGATCCGCCGCGTCTGAGTCAGAAGAGCCAACGGAAAACTACTCGTCACTGCACACAGACACACAGTACTGCGCCTCCTTGGGATCCTCTCCGATCTCCCTACAAAAATGAATTATGATGAACGAGTTTGATTATTTTGTCTATGTGGTTCCAGTGTACGATTAGAATTACAATCATGTAGGAGTACACACCAAAAATTAGTGGTACTACGTACTGTCTACGTAGCCACATAGGCCGGTGTACAACACTGACTGCAGACACAGTCTTGTGACACTACTGTCTTGTGTTCAGCCAAGGAATTATATATGTGCTCGGTGCTCCACTGCTTGTGATCAGAGTTCAGACTTGAGAGACAATGTGGCATGGTACTACCACGAAGCAGGGTTTTCCGTGCTTGGACGCGCCCGCCCGTACGTTGTTGGATTGGGCTCGCTCGCTAGACATGTCCCCGTCCCTGACTGCGCGACATGGATAGTACAGTAGTACAACGGGATCGAGCCAAACGGCGTCTTTGCTCGGCCTCCGACCAGGGCTAACGACAAAATGGAGCCCGCCTTGGCGCGGCCGCCCTCTGCTCATGTCTCCCCCGCGTACGGCGAGCCGGCAACCGTGGCACGTAGCCTATTTCTACCATGTACGATTGCTCCTTGGAGGCAACATGAATGGCAACAGGAGCTAATTAAGCTTCAGCCCCGTCCTCCTCCCCTTTGTGCTCTCCGGCGAGGGTGACAGACGTAGATCGGATCCCCCGCTCTGATCTGTCGTGGGTTGACCCTTGGCCAGCCGACGGCGCGTGGAGTGGTAGGTGAGGGGCGTTTGGAGATCCCACGCCGAGGTCCCGGCGGTGGTGTGCGTCTCTCGATACGGCACCGTGCAGATCCAGCCAGCTGCAGGGTCGGGTGGCGTGACTGCCGATAAGAATCGCACCGACTTCGGTCATGGCGAACGATGGTGGCGCCTTTGACGCCGTTTCCTTCCAAGGCATTGTCATCGTAGTTTGCGTTACCTCGCTCTGTCTGCTCCGGGGGAGCCCTAAATCTGGGTCTCCCGCATTGGATGATGGTGGCGCATTTGGTGTCGCTCTCCCTACTAAGGGCATCATTTTAGAGCAATGGCTGGAGGACCTAAAGATGATGCGATGTTTCATCTACTCTATCGACGACGGCGGGTCTCGGCGGCGTGGCGCTGCGGGGTCTTGGTGATGGACGCGGGATGATGGACGCGCGTAGGGAGGTGCGGCTGTCTGGCGACATGGCGGCGGGCTGGCAAGGTCATTGCATTTGATCACACCTGAAGATGGATCGGTGGATGACGGCGACGGCGGAGTATCAACGTGCGCTAGCGCACGTAGGGCAGCTTGGTTGAGGCCTCCAGATTTAGATGATGTGTGTAGTTGTGTGAGATCAGAGCACTTGACTCCGATCAGGTGCACCCCTTAATCAAGGTTATAGGTGTAATGAGTTATCGACTCGACGGTGGCTTTCGGCCGATCGATATATCTCTTTGTAAGTCTTGGCGGATTCTGTTTTTTCTTATTATTAATAAAATCGGCTATGTTATGTGCATACTTTGAATGCAGAAGCTGGGGGTACACCCTCTGTAAGATTGCGGAATATTGATTGTATTGTATTGATACTAGATTGATTACAATGAGCCACGGTGGGCTGTATATAAAGGGGACAAGACTTGGAGGGCAAGAAGCCGCCTAGAGATAGACTTGAATTACAAACCTAAACTACCAAATCTAGCCAAACTGTAATATACTCTAACACCCCCGCAGTCGGATCAGTAGTGATGCGAACAGCTGGAGCGTCGCGGATGGTATGACTGGAGCACAATCCGAAGTCGCGAACTTGAGAGGGAGCCGAGGTGATAGCCCTTGATGCTGATGTCGATGTAGCCGAGTTGTGGGCGCTGTAGTCGTGGTCGATGTTGCCGTTGTTGAGAGAGTTGAGGTAGACGTTGTGGGTGTTGGTGTAGACGAGGTAGGCGGCACGCCTTGCCGAGCTTGCCAAACTTGGGAGCGCGTCGGGGACGAAGGCACGCGCCGGTGTTGCCAGTACCGGACATGCGAAGACAGAGACCACCATAAACCTTACGAGCCAGAGCCGGATGCTGAAGCAGAGAAGATCTCCGAATTCGGTCGGTGCGTAGCGCAGATTTTCCGCCGTTTGTTGCCGGAGTAAATGAAAAGGTTGCGAAAAATTAAATTGTGCAAATAAAAATAGACTGCAAATCTATCGGCTCGGTTGTGGTGGACGAAGACGGCGTGGTGGTTGTTGAAGACATTTGCTGGTGTAGATAGTTGTCGGCGATGTAGAGTAGTTGCCGAGGACATGCTTGATGGAGAAGATTGTCGGTGATGATGACCACGAGCGTTGTTGGTGCAGCCCTTTTGTTGACGGCGAGGCGCGTACTTGGGGACGAGCTTGTCCCGGTCGATGTTGTCGAAGACGACCAGGCGTGGTGGCGACGTGGAGTTGTCGGAGATGAGTCGACGACGTGTTGGAGTAGAGGCGCACGAGGACGACAGGCGGCGGGCGACGCAATCCGATCTATGATCGGCGAAAGAAGATAAAACGCCGGTCAAGTGGCCGACGAGAAAATTTCGATGACTAAAGATCTAATCTACTATTTGCGCGCCCCGGCGGAGATGAATCTCGCCGGGGGCGACACGGCGGAAGCTTTGGTGGCTAAACTCTAGGCCGAGGAGCGAAACGTTCTGATACCATGTAAGATTGCAGAATATTGATTGTATTGTATTGATACTAGATTGATTACAATGAGCCACGGTGGACTGTATATAAAGGGGACAAGACTTGGAGGGCAAGAAGCCTCCTAGAGATAGACTTGAATTACAAATCTAAACTACCAAATCTAGCCAAACCGTAATATACTCTAACACCCTCCATTTCAAAAAAAAAAAAAATGAATGGCCTGTATATTACTACTTTTACGTATGTAAATATTCTGAATCACCTGGCTGGAATTTTGGAGTCACGCATGCAACGGAACCCGTGCGCAAGGAAAGATCAAGAAAAGACAGAGAGATGGATGCATGTTGCAATTAACCGGCCCTTTGTTGTTCGTTTCCCTCCCTTGTACTATCTACACAAACGATGTAGATCGATCGAGAATCCTAGGATGAAATATTGGTTTTCCTAGCACTAAGACGGAGATAAGAAGGATCCTATGGCGCAACGGACTAATCAAAACGCGCACGTTAACACACGCTAGCTGACGCTGGATTCATTTGGCGCCTGATCTGAGGGACCATATGCGTTCGATGTCCAACTTCAAATCTGCCCAAACAAACTGCCGCCTTGCAACGTAAGCTATAAACTAACTACATATGCCGATCGTGTCACGCCGATCGTTAGCTAATCAATGAATCCGGACAGTGTATGTAAGTGATGTTCTTGTTCTGCTGTCAGACAGGAACAACTTCGGTTAGTATTTAACTTGTATGTAATTTCTGGAATTAAGCAGCGTCCTGATAGATCACAACACATGATGATAAGATAATAGCCAAGAAGATTACGCTGAGGGAAACTTACAAAATCGCCATCTATTATCTCGTGTGATCATGTGACTCAGGTACACTCGCATGTTGCCTCTAAATTAATTTTGTTTACCCCGCACGGGATCGTATCAAAATCGGCGTGAAAATGCCGTTGGGATCACATCAAATTCTATGTGAAAATGTCCTCCTTACGCAAAGTGGGATATCTCCTTTCCAAGAAAGTAATACTACGCTGATAGTCGCCCACGAGTACAGCGACTTCTCTGCAGCCTGGTAAATCAACACCGATCACTACATTATCATAATCATCAATACTGATTCGTTACTCCGTGCTTGTAAACTTAGTTAAAACTAGCATGGCGACGTGTGTAGATTAGGCAGGTAACTTTTTATTTAACAGTGGGGAGGTAATCTAACCAGACAGCTCGCATGGAGGGCGTACTCTGATTCCGTCCTTGTATTTTTTTTGCTTTGCCATATTGCCACTACTCGGCACGTCTCTCTGCACGTGGGTTCTGTCCTTCTCCTATTCGTTATGCTCCCTGAGATTGTCCACAGATTTACCATAATTTCAAAAACTAATCACTCGTGACTTAGCCTGCAAATCAACCAGAAATTAATTGCTATGTCTGACCAAATTGACCTGGAAAATGTTTAAGTTCCGTTAGATGCTCCCACACAATGTTATGCATCATCAGTGCCAAGTACTTGACATGTGAGCGGGTACAGGTACTGTTTCTAATCTGATAGCATAAGCTTTATCTGATGAAATAATGGGTAGCCAAAGCACACAAGTTAAGGTTTCAAAAAAAAAGCACACAAGTTACTGCACCAACTCTGAGGTTTTAGGTCATAAAATTCAATTCCATTAGCTCAGTTGGGGTCTGTGAAACTAATGATGTCAGGACCTTCATGAGAAACTTGCAGCCATGTTTATCATGGGCCCGCAGCGCAGAGACCCTAGCAGGTAGTATTGACAGTGCAGTGAGGCCACCCCACCCTTGCTTGTAAAAGCAGTTGGCAACTGGCATGGCAGCCTCGACTACTTGACCCATTTCCTTGAACAGCTCCCTCTCAGGGTCACTGTCCTCCCTATAATATGAAAACAGAAGCTTTGCAGGCATCATTAAGTTTTCATTGCAGGCTTTTTACCGGCCCTTTTAGGTGAATTTATTGAACACTCATTCATTCAATCAATCCAGTACTACCACCTCGATCCAAAGAATACCAGATCAATCAAGGTGAGATTTATCATTCACAAATCATATGCAAGCTTGTCCCTGAACATCATAGCTGCAAAGTCTACATACTAATGCTGATATGGAAATGAGTCCCTTAAGAAAAGAGTAATCTCCTTAGCACTGTCATGTTGTTCAAAGAGCACATGAATGTGTACCTGTTTATATTGCGATTGCTTTCTGTGAGGCTCCTAAAAAAGAAGATGGTCCTGAAAGGTTTTGATCTCATATCCCCATGAGGTAGGTATGCTTTCCTCCTGCTGTCAACACAGTTTGATTGGAGAAAAGTGAATAGATAACTCAGCAAGAAAACAGACACAGACAAGGCCCTGGAAATGGCATGATGATTCCACCATTAGTTTATGAACTAAATCTCATTAGATTAGTGTATTTACCATACTACTAATGGAAAATTGGAGTACAGATGGGGGACCCATTTTGTTTGTCCCTACTCTCCACCATCTCACAAAAAAACACCGTTTGTTTTATATGTGCCAAGCCATACCAAGATTTGTACTTATGATTGGTTATCTTCATACAAATATGGGGCATGGAATAGTCACACGGACAAGCAGTCAACTCAGTAAGAGAAATGCAGTGATGAATCACTGCAGCAGCACACCCTTTTTCAGCACTGGAATACAACAAGCTTTTTTGTATGGTGAAAGATGAACAAAGGAACAGAAACGAAAATATATTTTTGTTCATTTTCTCACATCTTCAACCTCATATCCACAAAGATCTCCTGAATAGCCCTCTGAGAAGGGGAAAAGGAAAAATAAATAATAATTAAAATGAAGAAGGGGAGACAAAATTGCAAGAGGAAAAGACTCCCTCCTCCCATCAACACACACCCTCCTCTCCTCTTTCAGAGTTCAAGAAGCCGGTACTAAGCTTATTGCTGCCCACATTCCTCTAATCGGCACAATGCTCACTATAATTACTATTGCACCACAACTTGTTACCCTGATGACGGACTGATGGGCTTTGGGGACAAGATGATAATCGAATGAACAAGCCGAGAGCAGTGCCAAGTTATATATGTACGGTGTATCAGATTGGTGATGTGCTTAGCCTTCTCTTCTTCGAAGCCGGAGTAGAGGCCTGATTGTTGTTGTTCGACGGTGATGATCCTGGTGTTGTGTCATCGCTCCGAAAGCTGAAGCATGCCGCATCCAGCACGGCGATCGGGCTCTGCGGCGCTGAAATGCTTGCACTGAGGTTCCCTCTCTTCTTCACCAACAGCTCATAGCATCTCACAATCATCTCCTGTAGATGTGATCACATTTCAGAAACAGTGCAATGGAATGGTGCATCAATTTTGGTTTTCCATAACTCAGAGAATGATCACCTTATTTACAGGGATTTCAGATGCTGCAAGGGCACTGCTGAAGCCAATGACCTGATTCTCAGCAAGAGCTGAGAGAGCCACTGCGGCAGCAATCTCAGAAGGTCTGAATGCCAAGAATCTGTAGTCTGTAAATCCATGGCACATGAATGATCTAGTTAGTAAATCATCACCAGATATTGCCATTGCAATGTAGGTAAATCTTTTCATTAACTCGTCAAGTACTATGGCCGAACCTTTCACAGTGGCAACTATGAGCTCGGCGCACCGTGAGACCAGCATGTAACTCGGTTGCTTCCCTTCACCAAACTTGTCCAAGAAGTAGCACATGAACGAGAAAGGGGTCACGGCGTGCATTCTCCATTTCAGGGTTCCATCACAACGAGCTCCATCCTCTTGATGTTCCTTGCATCAAACAACTTCGCATCGTAAACCTGTGGTACATGTATCCCATTTCAGCAAATTATCAACGGATGATCGAACAATTATCGATTTTACAATGCTGTAACTTCTCCTTCACCTGAAGGTCCACAGGAAGAGGGACCACGGTCTCCTCCATCTTGACAGCAAGAGATAGGCAAGCAACTGACATCAACTGTTGCATCCAAGAATTGTCATGCTACAACACCAACAAGCAAACAAAAGCAAGAAACACAATGATCAGTAACAGATTAAACTTACAGAGTTGTTAGCAATGTAGAAGTTGAGATTCTTACTGGGAGATTAAACGTGGAGAGGAACCTATCCAGGTAGTTCACCGAGAGGCAAAGACTGAGTGGTCCAAAGTTGTAGTAGGAATGGACCTGCAGCCCACATGAGAGAAGACAAGATGAGCACTCGACAGGTTCTTCTTAAAACCGGTTTGTCCGGATGAAGGAAAAGGGGGGAAGCAACAGGCTCATTGCTATCTGGTTGTAGTTGTCAAATTGGCAAGAGGCCACAGGCAGGAAACATGATGCAAGGACACACAGGCAACCACAACTGGATTCACGGAGGGTCATACGCACAGTGCAGGCATGCAACATCCTACCTAGAATCAATTAATCCATCACGCTGGAAAAGGAAACTGATTGCGAGAACCAATAAATCCTAGAGATTTTTTTCCTTTTATTTTTTTCTCACCTTGCAAATCCAATCCATGGCATCTTTCCTCCAGGAAGACTCGAATCCTCCTTGCTCCAACCTGTCCACATAGCCGCCCTTCGGCCGATGATCCATCTCCTTCTCGACCAGCACCCCCACGACCTCGTCACAGTCCACTGGGAACACAGCGCCGGCGTCCACGAAATCCAGGCCGCTCCCCGCCTCCACGACCTCGCCGTCGCCGCCGCCCAGGCCAAGGACGCTGTTCCTGTCCTCCCCACATAGCAGGGTGGAGGAAGCACCGAAGCAGAGGATACCCATCTCAAGATCGCTAAGAAACAGCCGCCGTCTACCTCGCCTCACTCCTGCTGCCGCTCTCGCTTGGGGAGTATTTGGTTCTACCGCAAGGATCGGTGTTCTTGGAGGCTAAAGGTTGCTGCTCTTTACCCCTGCCGTGGCCTAGATAAAGATGCCCCAATGGAGGAGGAGGCCTCTATCTCTCCTGTATCGGCGTGTGTCTTGGGAAGTGGCAAAGGGAAAGACAAGATGTGGGATTGTGGGGGGAGAGAGAGAGGAGGGTCTCCTGGGGAAGAGAAAGGGAGAAGGGCTTTGGGAGTTTTATAGGGTGTGTGGTTTTAAGGGAAGAATGATCAAGCAATAATCGGCGCAGTAAGTTTAGCGGCAGATTTTCCCTAAAAAAAAAAAGTTTAGCGGCAGAATTTTGGGTATTTTGCTCCGTTCACCGCTAGATGAACCCACACACATGGTGCCTCACCCTCTATAGTGGTGATAAATCCGCATGGCGTCTATAACCGCCGGCGCACTAGCGTTATTGTACTCGTGTGAATGAAATAATTTTATTGGCTATTCGCCAGCTGGAATGCCGACAAATGAGAGTAGACCGGTCGTACCGTACTCGTGTGAATGGGATGAATTTTAACGACTACTCGACACCAAGAATAGAGGAAACAAGACCGACGATATTTTACTCGTGAATGAAGTGATTTTCTACCAACTCAACGGATGGAATGGAAACAGGCGAAACTAGACCGATGCTCTTGCGATCTTGTGAAATGAAGTAGTTTTCATTGAAAACTCGGTAGATGGAATGCAAACAAACGAATGCATTCAGTCAATTTTTTCCTGCGGAGAGTTCTATACTATTCCTACCGTGTATAAACATTTGTCCTTTAGAACACTGACATGGTCCCTAGTGACATACTTTCATCATCAATTTGTTCAAAATATGCTGCTTTAAACAAACAAAAAAGGTACTATACATTATGGAAGCATATCTCATGATAGATTTAGTGCCATGAATTTAATGTTGATATTATTTATAACTATTTATGAATTGATAGATGAGATAAGAAAGTTTCACCAATGAAGATTCTAAAAGGACATTTTGTTTTCAATTGGAGAGCTTGTATAAGAAATAACCGAGTCACGTGTAGGCGAAGATGTATTCCGCGATTCACTTCTCAAAGGAAACTAATCTTCCTTGTAGAGGTGCGAGGTGTAATGCTCACTGATCGCCACAAATGTCTTCCCTTGAGATGTACTTGCACAAGGCACACCAAACGCCAAAAAGGTTTCATCTCAAGATGCGGTGGCACACCTCTCACCGGCGCCATAAAGGCCGACCTTATTCTTCTCGAATCTTCACACAACGCGAAGTGTCTTGATCCACTATGAAACCCTTGAGGGCAGTCACCAAACTCTTACACATTGGGCAATCTCGAGAACTACTAATAGGTAACCATTTGCTACTCATTCTCCGTCGGTCGAGAAAATTCGTTCACGAAACCACCTCAACTATCACGTGACAACAGTTAAAATTAGTTGCTTGCGTCATGTCCTTGTTGAAGGTTTTGGCTCAAAGCTCGTATTTGGGGATGAAAGTCCCGGATAGACCTTATGTGCGCATGTGCGACTTTTCCTTCCTAAAGGCTTTGCCTAAAAGTTATGTATTTTCTGTTTGTTTTTATCTTATACCATAGGGCTAGACGGCTAGTGATAGTCCGGTAGAGGTTCTGTCGCGAGTCATGTGGCATTGGGTTTGTTATCTTTGTATTTTCCTAAACTACGTAATAAAAGAGCTGTGTGCATCGTTTTGATGCGGAGACTGAGCCCCCGCGTACGATCTTTGATGCCGCCCCCGCGTGCGCGCCAAAGCATGAAATACACCTCTCTTTCTCTTAAGAAAAAAGCTTTGATCCGGAGGCCCGGTGCTGCGAATCGATTACAGTTTATGTCGCCACTCACAACACGATCCGCCGTCGTGGAATATCGGAGGAAGATCATCAAAAACAAAAAATCTGAACAAGTCAAAACAAATACAGTACAGAAAAACGGGGGAGTGCGTGTCGCGGAACCGCTTACGTGTCACTGGGTTTAGCATGACGCCACTTCAAGGTGCAGTGGCCGTCCGTGTAGGCGTGTACTCGATGACTGGACGGAAAACAACCGGAGACACGAGATGATCGAGCGAGATCAACAGTACGCCTGATAAGCTGATCATATACGAAGGGAAGCACGATACTTTGATCTGTGGCGCAGAGCAACAGAAACTTCACGGTACTTTCAGTTTATGTCCTCTTCAGTTCGAGTCACTCAACCGTCCGAGGATAAGAACCATCAAAACTGAACGTTAATAATTTTCTGGTTTCAGACAGATTGTCGACAAAATATTACTAGCTCGAGATGCAAAGCCACGAAGTCACGACTTCCGTACATAGTTGATTCAACTGACTGGCATAAAAGTCACATCATCATCAAGCAGTAAAACACAAATCAGCAGCGAATAACATACGCAGATAGTAACCTCGTCCTTTCAAAATCTCCACAGTTCACTAGTTCCATCGATTAAACACGATTCAAGTCACAATGCCTTTCATGATGAGCATTTGCAAATAATTGTCAAGCGCTCCCGCTAGAATTAACTGACAGGTTTCCCTATTTTGATCCAGGTATAATATGGTCACATTGCTCAGCAAAAAAGGAGATCAGTTCTCGTACTTTGGGTCTGCCATCACAAAGTGGTATGCGATGACCAACACAAAGATGAAGATGCCCAGGAAGTTGGTGAAGAAACCCAAGTCTTGATCGTCAAACATCTGCAGCCAAGGTTGCAAACAAAGGTTACTTAAGATATGAAATGAAGCAATTCATGTTAATAACCAAATGTAGTGGTTGCCACTTGTCAGAAGTATATGACATGGAAGTAAAGGCTAAAGTACAAAATACAAACAGAGGCTATACATGAGCTACGCATATAGTATAAATGAGAGAGCACAAGACACTACAAGCTACTACAGATTGTGTCGACAGGTCAACAAGACACTACAAGCTACTACAGATTGTGTCGACAGGTCATCAATACAAAATGCAGCAAGCCAAAACAAGTGAGAAACACCTTCTTAATAATCATATGATTCTGATACTAACAAACAAAGATTTCTGAGCTACTAGCCATATCCCAACAAATCAACTTGATGACAAATTGGGACATCATCAAGCCAGCAAACCTCCGACTCCACTTTCGCCAAAAATATAAGTACGAAAAGAAAATTAACCAGGCTTAAGTGTAGCCAGTTTTATCATGATGTGCATCGATTGAGGAACCTTACATATCCAAAATACAAGTTAGGCCATCCATGTAACTCAGATGGTTGCCCCTGCCTAATGTGTTTAGTAATGGAGTTTGGGGATGGGAGCTAGATAAACTTTTAGTGGTGTAGCGTGGTTTAAAAAATGTCCCTAGTTAAGCATGGTTCAGGAATGGAGTTGTGGGGGGACGGGAGACTGGTTACATAAAATTTTAGTGATGTGAAGAGCATACTGATGCTCATGTATAGAGGTAGATTATATAAGAACATGGTGCGAATCAACCTTCACTAATGTGCGCATGCTACAGAAACTAATAATTCATGTCTACTAACATCTAGAGCAAGGTTCAAACAGAAGCAGTAGATAGATCAGCATATAACATAACACATATTTTCCATAACGAAATCCTATGCTAGAAACAAATGTAGGTGTTAGTTGATTGTTTTACAAGAAAACACTCTGTACGTAAAACACGCGCAACATAATTTTACCGTGCACCAATTCATGGGTGTTCAAATCTTCAGTAACCCTCCGTATTATCTACTGCCATGTTCAAACTCAGGTTCAAGGGGCTCACTTACACGGTTACACCTTATGTTCAAGGTACGAAGGGAACAAATCCTATCCTCTATAACATCTCCTGAGCTAACCCATTCTATATAATTTGATCTGCTTGTGGGTTGCATATTCTCCTTACAGTTAAAACTGGGGAATTACTTTAAGTCCATCCTAAATGGATATCAGACATTACTGCATCTGGCGCCTGAACTTAAACAACCGGACTACGTTCACGCACATATGGCATGCCACACCCACCGGAAGACTGACTTCCAGGCTTCCAGCGCATACAGCACACAAAATTAACCTGATCCAATATACACCTACGAACAAATCTAACAGAGGAGAACAGAAAGAACCCGCCCAAACCATTTCCTGTCCGAATTCCGGAATCAAATCGAACGAGATCTCACGAGACGCAAAGCTGATCCCGTAACGAGATCGCAGAAAACCGGCGCGACGCTGCGTCAGAACCTAGCACTGCGCGCATCCAACTAAGAATCGACCACAAAATCGAACGGATCTACGGAAAATCACGATGAACAGAGACAGACGAAACCATGGAGTGAAGGGCATGATTTCCCCTCGCGAGCACGCGATCCGAGAGAGGCGAAAAGAGAGAGGGACGCACCTTGTCAGCTGCTGCGCGGATCTCTCGGGGATCGGGGAGCGCGCTCGCGGTCACGCTCGCCTCGCCGCCTGTGTCCTGGCTCTGACTATAGTGCACTGCGCTGAAACTTGCGAGTTGCGGAGAAGAAGAAGAGCAGAAGTAGACGCGGGCCGGATCTTTCATTGTTGCATGCGCAAGTAGAGCGGGCCGAATCTAACTGGGCCGTGTATACTAGGTTCTCGTTGGACTGCCTAGTGTTTCGCGTTAGGTGAGCCAACTTTCAGTAGTATAGTTCAGGGAAGGCCAAATGTCATATGTCTTTTTTTTTTTTTTTTTTTTTTTTGCGTCTCACTAAGTGGGCACAAGTTGTAGTATCTGATCAGACACACAGCTATACACACGCACACCACACGCACACCACACTCACACCACTAGCTGTGAACCTAATCTAGACCTACAACTAGAACCGACTTGTCTGCCCGGTACAAGATTTTTTCCCTCATGGAGCTCACAGGCGAGACCAGAGACATTTATTGAAGCTGCGGAATACTGTTCCTAGTGAACAGTACCACGGACACTGTTCCTATTGAACAGTGCCTCGAACGTGAGACACCCGGGAATTCGCTCCCCAGGGGAGTCGAACTCGCGCGGGTGGGCAGCCAGCCACTGCTGAGCATGCCAACGCGCTACGCGCGTTCCTCAGCCAACTGTCATATGTCAACCGAGAGTGCTAAAAGTTGTTTATTTTCCAAATTCAGATATACATACAGGCATACAGCCGAGTTGGGATCCCACCCTTCACAGGTGTCGAGATCGATCATGGAGGGATGTGAGGCTCTGAAGCTCGGACTTGGAGGGATGTGAGACTACACATGCGTGGAACCAGGGTGGCTTCCGAGGGATGAACGACTGCGGCCGATCACAGCTCGGAAAAGTGACTCGGTTTGCAAGGTTAGCTATTTCATCGATGTCACAACTGCGTCTTGGGACTATAACAAGCTTGAGCAGTGGTTTTTACCAATGGACGTGGAAGTTAATTATAAGAAACATTCCGCTGAGCACAAGGATTCTGGGAGATTTTTGGGCATGGCATTACGAGAATACAGACGTATTGTCGGTTCGGTATGCGTACAAGCTATTGGTCTCAACAAAGAAAACTCCGGAGGAGGACTGGACGCGCTGCCTCCTCGAGCAAGGTGGATGAAGGTAAGAGTTGGACCAAACAATGGAAATGCAAAGTTCCTTCGAAGATCTGTGTCTTCTTGTGGCGGCTCGCGCAACACTCCCTTCCCATGGGTGATGTTTGCCGTCATAGGAAGATGGCGTCGTCGAAAGCTTGCTCGTTATGTGGTCAGGAGGACTCGTGGATGCACTCCTTGCTTGAATGTAGGATGTTACGATGTGTTTGGGCGCGCAATCAACCCTTCGATATAGGAGCACATCAGTTTATCACTTTATCTACGGAGCCGACCACGAGGCAGTGGATTTTCTCTATGTTTTTTGCGTCAATGGATGAAGAACACTTGACCAGACTGGTGGTCATACTCTGGGTAATATGGCACGCAAGGAGGAAGGTGATTCACGAGGAAATTTTCCAGAGCCCGATGGCTACTTCGCAGTTCATCGATAGTTTCATCCGGGATCTTGATTGTGTGCCCACAGCAAGAAAGAAAGAGCCGGGGGGTGCTCGCCAGAGCTCGCCCACGCTGAGATGGATACCGCCACCTTCGGGTCGGTGCAAGATCAATGTTGACGGAGCGGTCGCCAAAACCGCAAACCACGGTGCATCTGTTGCTGTCTGTAGATCAGCGGAGGAGAATACATTGGAGCGTCTGCAGTGGTTTTCGAGGGGCTCACCCACCCAGGTTGTGTCGAAACCATTGCTTGCCGAGAAGCTCTAGCAGTTGTTGCTGCTTCACGTGGAATCGATGATGGTTGCCTCGGACTGCATGGAGCTAATCCATAGGCTACATCGGAAGAATATGGACCTGTTCAACAGTGTACTTACTGATGCAACCACGAGAGGTGGGGTTTCCTTCCGCCATGAAGGTCGTGGCTCGAACATGGAATCTGCCTCCCGGGCGTCACGTCTGGTTTTCCAGCCCCCCGAGAGTTTGTTTCTGTAACGATTTGTAACTCCTACACTATGAGCAGGAAGTGCTTCTCAAAAAAAAAAAAACTGTCAAATGTCAACGTCGCCATCCGGGAAAGTCGTATTCCCTGGGTGGTCAAGTCGTCGCAGTCGTCCATGACGCAACGCCACCGAAAGTGCACCAAGTGACAACACGACGTCTCACTGATACGTGGGACCCACAGCTCACCGCAATTTCGCAGCTTGATGCCAAAATCGCCCCCAGCTTCACTGCGCACCCCTCTATTCTGACATGTGGAGCTAGATGGAGCCCGCATGTCATCCACACGGGCGCCTCACCGACTCTTTGTCCGTGGAGCAGTGCACAATTTCTCCTCTCTCCAGGGGGCTTAGTCCAAAACGCATCAAGGAATCGCGGTGTGCTGTCTCGTGCCGTGCCGGGGGACGCGGAGGCGAACGACCCACCGCGACGGCCGCGTCGGCGAGGGGACGAAGTGATCCGATCGCCGCGCGGCGCCTCCTACTCCGGTGAGCGATCCGGATCTTCACTCCCGCAGCGTGGTTGACACGCTTTTACCCTCTCCTCCCTCGAATTTCCACGGCCCCGGATTTGATGCGCATTGGTTTTATTTCGACGGTATGCCCGTGGGGAAGTAGAAATGGTTGCGCGATTGTGTGGTTTGGCATATCGAAATTTTTGAGCCCAATCCCGCTCCTCAACGGAACTGGGATCTGGCAGGGGGAGGGGTGTTATGAATCGAATTGATCGTGCTTGGGCCGAATTGGTGCCGTTTATCGGGTTTGTGAATCCCAGATGGTGCTTGTGCACGATTTGGATCGATTCAGTGGTTATAAATGGGTAGTTTGTCATTTCATGCATTGCAAGTGTGGCAGGGGAAATGCGTTGATGATTACTGTACCGAGTAGTAGTCATTGTAATTTTGAATGCTGGAGCCTGCTCATTATAGATCGAGTGTTTAATTGTTTCAGATTCATATGTCAGATTGATTAGTTCAAGGACAATATGTGTAACTTGAGATTGATCTACCAGGTTGTGGGCTCCCTCATAGTTTGTAGCTGATTGAGCAGAGGGGAATACCAGCAATGTTCTCCTTGTTCTATGGCCTGTGGAATTATGCATTTAGCAAGACAGAGTTCCGTGTACTCATCCTTGGAGTCCATAAGGCCGGGAAGACGGTAATTTATCTGAAACTTAAATTCACATGTATGAAGTATTGACTCAACTATGTCACCTTTTCGGGTCGGTATCCTCATGTTGAAGATTGAGTGTATTTGCACTTCACTAGATTTAACTAAACCTTGACGTGCATAATGACTATGTAGACCTTGCTAGAAAAGTTGAAGGCAATCTATTTGAAAGGAGAAGGGCTTCCACATGACCGTGTTGTTCCAACTGTGGGGCTTAATATTGGACGTATTGAAGATGCAAATGTAAAACTTGTTTTCTGGGATCTGGGAGGTCAGGTATGGTTCTCTGTGCTTAGACCAAAATTTCTGGCTGACAGGCTCTTCAATGGAACATCTCCATTCACCTGACCATTCGGGATTTTTTTCGATTTATAAAAGATAGGTTGACGTTTGCTCATCTATTAATAGAGATCAAAATGATGAAACCTGGGAATTAGACTTTTTCAAGAAGATTAATTGTAACCATAGTAGAAGCTGCACGTGTTTTATCTAATTTTTCTACAACCCACTGATTGATGTTTGGCTGCACTGGTCACCATATTGTATTTCACAGCTTATTTTAGTTGATTGACCTTTAACTGAGAAACAAAGATCTCATTCCCTTGCAAACAAATAGACTTGTTGGCATTAGAATCACGCATTTGTATTTTTCCATGCTGTCACTCAAATACCTAGAGCTAGAACACTTTTCATTTTGCAAACTAAAGTACCTGGCTTAGGTAGCTGGCAAGTGTAGCTAGTTTTTCATCCCTTTTTTCAGAAGCCTCAGACATGAAATTTTCCTGTGGACATGCAAGTTATTAGAACACTAAAGTCAATGTTTATCTTTTGTAAGACCTTATACTTCAATGCTACCGAGATCTTGGTCTATATATGTTATGTATCTAACAGCTGTGTGGAAGCTTCTTGTTTACTACTCCCTCCGTTCCATAATATAAGATGTTTTAGGTGTCATACATGTTGTCTTGATTCATACCAAAAAGAGTGTATATGTACACTAAAATATGTCTAGATACATGTGTGTGCATATGAATGTGGAAAAAGGCTAAAACATCTTATATTGTGGAACGGAGGGAGTACTTTCTAATCTACTTTCAGCCTTTTAAGAACATAAGCTTTGGCAATGGATGATAATTAACAAGTTACACCTTTCCCGATATGTGATTTGAGTTTTGCTAAGGAAGCATATTAAACTGTAGATATGATCTTCACTTCGTTCCAAAATTTCACAAACAATAGAAATTAGATAATATTCTTTTTATAGCTATTACAAACTCTAATGCTAATTACATGTTTTTTGCAGCCTGGCTTAAGAACAATATGGGAGAAATATTATGATGAGGCACATGCTATAGTATATGTTATTGACTCTGCCTCCGCATCAACATTTGAAGATGCCAAATCTGCGCTTGGTAGTTCCTTCATTTCTTTCATCACAGAACATTAACGTAACCTGTACTGTATTTTCTAGTAAAGTCTGTCCTAAGAACTGGAAAAATTAGGAACATTACTGGATTGAATGTGACTTGAACATTGTTGTTGCAGAGAAAGCGCTTCGTCATGAGGATCTGCAAGAGGCACCACTACTCATATTCGCAAACAAACAGGTTGAGGTTTACTTTCAGCTATCTGAATGCCATATATACTATTCTAAATTACCTTACAAAACTCGGTGCATTCACTCTTAGTTAGAAACGGCAATTTCTTGGATTAAAATTGGCACTTGTGGGAAAATTCGTTATCATGTGCGTACAATGAACAGTAGGTGTAACTTTAAAACCCAACCCAAACTGTTTAAGTGTCAGAAGATATCGGCTTCCATGCACCCTAGGTCTAAGTACGCATCATAAGGTGAAGAGCTCAGAGTATGGAAGAGTAGAAACATACATTTAACCATGTGGTCTTGCTGCTGATCAGAGTTATTCAAGAACGTTTGCATTATTTTCGTCTCGGTGTTGGAAATCATAACTGTTTTTAAGATGAGAAAGACAGGCTGGGAAAGATCAACTGTTTAGCCATTTTCCTTATGCTGCTATATTCATGTTTAGAGACTTATCTGTACCTATCAACAGGATTTACCAGCAGCAGTCACAGAAGAAGAATTGGACAGACATCTTCACCTTAAAGAGTTTGATGAGAGGCCATATATGTTTGTGGCTGGGTCTGCCTATGATGGGTAAGTAGAGCAACCCCTATATTTTCCAAACTTATTTTCCACCAAGTTGGAGATCAAATAGTTTAGTTTAGTCTAGCGACCACATCGCTTAAGTCATTCTTATTTAAATTACAGAATAATATGCAATCATAGTCAAGGGTATCACTGTACTAGCCCCTTGAAGTCTTTGCTTATATTATCTAAAAAGAAGTCTTTGCTTATTGACCAGTACTAATAGTAAGAAAGTTTTGCAGGACGGGGATCAAACTTGGTATCGACTGGTTGGTAGAAGAAATGGGAAAGAGTAGACGCACAGAAGCTCTGAGGGCACGCACGGATACATATGCAAAGATTTAGAACCATGACCCAGACACGGCGAGCTTTGAAGCAGAAAGCATTTGAGGAGGACGGCTGATGTCATTGATCGCGTGGGTGCACACTTTGACACCATCTTCATGATATGTTAAACCATCCTCGTCCTCACTCTGTTCCATATAGCCCCAGAAAACAAAATGCCTTAGAGCCCTTTTGTTTGGGCTGGCTGTGGCTGCTGTGCAGAAAAGCTGCTGTCCAGGAGAAGCTGCTTTTCTGAGTGGAGATCTTTGGCAAACCAGCTGACTGTCTGACTGTTGATTGTGGAATTGTCTGAAACACCCTTTACATTCATGAAAAGTCATACTGTTGCTGCTAACGTGTAATAAATAACATATGCAACTAAAATTCAAGTCGAACTTCATATCCATACAATTGTCATTACATAACCATCACAAATATATAGTTGTCCAAAATACATTTCCACTACATATACTAGCTAACTCGGTTAGTCCTACGTTGTCTAGAAATGAACGACGTGTTGGCAATGTCGTCACGTGTTCCGTTCATGCCTCTTGTGTGTAGTTCACCTGACACATGATCACTAGGCAAGGTAATTGCTTGCCTCTGGACCTTGGGCATGTAATCCTCATCTGCATCACATCGATCAAACTGCTTATCGCGCAAGTTGGAGTCTCTAATGAAATTGTGAAGCACACAACAAGCAATAATAATTCTCTTCTGTGTAACCAAGTCGAAATGAGGGATGCCCTTCAAAATGCGCCACTTATTTTTCAAGATCCCAAAGATGCGCTCGATGCAATTTCGCAACGATGAGTGGGCATGGTTGAAAATTTCTTGCTTCTTGGTTGGCGGCCCTTCTCGACGGAAATCCGGAATATGGTACGTGTTGTTTTTGTAGGGAGCTAGGAATCCCTTTCTGTTTGGATAACCAGAATCAACAAGATAGTATGTACCTACGCACAAGAGAACAGATTTATGAAATATGAAACCAATAATGCATGAAAACACATGTGTAAAATGAAAAATAGAGTAGTACCATCAGGAGGAGTTGGGAACTCAAGTGGATACTTCTCCATGGTGTGTTGCAGAATGCGGTTATCATGTACCGAACCTGGCCATCCACCAACCACAAATGTGAATCAGAGATCAAAGTCACATATCGCTAACAGATTTTGTGACGTGTACCCATTTCTTCATGTGTGGTTGACCTCTTCTTCTTTTGCAACTTCGACAGGGATGTGTGAGCCATCAATGGTGCCAATGACACCTTTGAAATGAGGGAAAAAACGTGCATCTTAAAGTCTTGGATGCACATCCTTGAAAGTTCGATCCCTTGGTTTTATGGTATATTTACCCATTTTGTACAAACAATTCAACACCATATGGAACTTTCTATGAATTGTTTCAAGAGACCGACTGAAATGGTTCTGGACTTGGGTAAATGATTGAGGTGCTCCAACAGTCCATAGAAACATCCCTAGACATTCCACATATCCCACGTCTCTAGTTGAAATTAACCCATAGTTGCTAACTAGGAGGTTGTGCAATTTATGAAACACATCAGGATACATTCTAAACATTTTGCAGCATCTTTTTCTATCATCAAGTTGTTCATGCACCCATTCATTCCCAGTTTGTTGAGGAATCCTCCTAGGTTACTTATTCAAATACTTCTCAAAATAGAGATTACCAAGGTAGCCCAACACAGCCATGTCATGAGCAACCCCGAGGAGGTGTCGAATCCTTTCTTCATCACTTCCATTGTCTCCACCACCATCCATCCTACAAATTTCATATAAGAACACGTCAAAAAATTTGTTCTTGAATCATCCTTGCCACATGAACTTCCAACATCAGCCTTTGAGACTAGCGAGTTCAATGCATTGTTGTACACCCTGAAAAAGGGGCTCTCTTTCTCCTTCTCTCCACCACCAAACTTGAGGCGCTTCGCCAAGTTTGGTGTCTTTTTGGAGGCACCATCATCATCATCATCATCTAGTGCAATTGCACCTGCCATGTTCGCTCCCGTTTCATCTTCCCCCGGGATGGCCGCCGATTCTCCGGTGACATGAGCCTTCCTAAACATGACATCAAGTTGTGTCAAGTTGGCGGGTGGTCCATGTCTGAACTTGCCATGCTCAGGACGGAACTGCAAATGGAACACAACAAATAAATTAGACAACTATTATCATCAACAAAATAGACAAAAAGATAATACAAAAGATAAAAATGTTGCTTACTTGCAGGTGAGTGGTCCACCAATCATTATCTGCATCCATAGTTCTTGTTTCCGGATCCCAACCTAGCCCGGTTGCATTTAGCAACTCCATCCAACCGGTGTATTCCTTTTTTAAAGCATCCCATTTGTTCTTGAATTGCTTCTTTACCATCTTTTTTCCCGTTTTCTCGGCAAATTTGTCCTCAAGATTCTTGTACCCCTTCTTACTCAAACAACCCCCATCCCTATTGTTTGCATTGACTTCATACAAATGTCGCACAAAATACGAACGGAGTGTGCATCCCAAGTTGCCTTGTCCGTCATTGGAAATTCTATCTAACACACACAAAAACTACAGAATTACTATGTGAATTTTGCACTAACAGGAAGCATCTACGGAGTGTGCAATTCTATCTAACACGCTGCAAGCACATCATCTAGCAAGCTTCTACAGATCATCTAGCAACCATTTTCGAAGCAAGCATCTACAGGAAAAAATTCTACAGAGGAGGACATCATCTAGCAAGCATCTACAGCACATCATCTAGCAAGCAATCATCTAGCACATCATCTAGCAAGCATCTACAGCAAGCATCTAGCAAGCATCTACAGCAAGCATCGAAGCAGGAAAAAATTGGAGAAAATGGGGTGGCTAGGCCGGAATCTTCCTCACCAACAGGACGGCGAGGTGGGGCGGCGACGGTGGCGGCGCGGTGAGGTGGTGTCGATGCGGGTCGAGGACGGCGCGGTCCTGGGCGTTGAGGACGGGACGGACCGGCGACCTCGGGCGTCGAGGACTGGGAGGTGTGGGGGCGTCGTGGAGGCGCGGACCGGGGCGTCGAGGATGCGCGGTGGTGCGGCGAGGTGGGGCGACGAGCTGGTGCGGTGGGGCGGCGAGGTGGGGCGGCGGCTGGGCGTCGAGGTGATGCGGTGGGCGGCGGCTGGGCGTCGAGGTGATGCGGTGGGGCGGCGGCTGGGAGAGGAACCCTAGCTCGGGCTGGGTCGCGGCGAGAAAAAGAAAAGAAAAGGAAATGGTCGGTTGGGGGCAGCTCGGGCTGGGTTGCACGGTTCCCTCGGGTGGCAGTTCTCTCGTAATTACAAGCAACGACATGACCCAAATCGGATGCCCCTTCGGAGGACTACCGGGGAAGCTCGGGAAGCACCTCTTTCGGTGCTTTTTTCGGTAGGAAGGAAAACGACCGGCTTCGGCCGAAGCCTAACGCACCGCAATGCCTTTTGGTTCCTTTGGGCTGCTTATTTCTGTGGAAAGCCCAGAAAAGCTGGCCTTTAGACGTTACGGATGTGCTTGTAGTAGGAATTGTGTTGTAGTGATGGTAGAATCGACCGTTCATTGGTTTACTGATCCGGATAGCACATATATAAATGTATCCAAGGATCTACAGTCGTTACTCTATTGTGGAGCACATAGTTCACTGAAGCATATGATCTTCCTTTTTTCCTGAGGCATGATTACATGCCACTAGAATTGTGGAGCACATAGCAGCTTTGTACATCTATTGAAAAGGAGTGCACCTTCAATCCTCGTTTCATTATCTCATTTGGTATCAAGAGTTCCAGATACATATTTTGATGCAGAGGAGTAACAATATGAACAGGCTGTGATGCATTGTTGCCCATTCCTCAGTTTTCGTTCTATTCCTTCAGGGATACAGAGTTTCAGCTTGTGATTACCGGTCGAACAAGAAATTTATTCATTTCTCATAATACAAACACCAGTATGTATTTCCTGCATACTTGCAGAAGGAAAATGTGATACTAAAAGTTCAGCTACAAGAGCAGAGTGATGTTGGGGTGGCACCATATATAAAATTACAACACATGCCACTCCGTGAAGCTTGAAGTCTGTCCAAGATAATTGCACAAGGAACAATGGTGGAAGGGCCTTTGAAAGAATTGTACAAACAGTGCCCTCATAGACGAGCTACATACGAGTTGGCCTGTGTCACATATCTCACCCACCTGTATGGATTGTATGTTTTGGATTTCTTCGCTATCTGAAGATATCTGACCTGCAGGGTGAAAGGAAACAGCCAGTCGTGTGAGTCGAAGTATTTGAAACTGAAGGTGTTCAAGAAGCATCAAAGCTACATGGAGTTACTAGCGGTCCAAACGTATCAAATAATAGAACAGCTAAGAAAAATGTCTGCACTCATACTAGTGTTGGCACAAAGAGAGCATACTTGGCAGTACATGGTCTTACCTGCAACTTTGAAGCATTGTACATCGGTATAGTGAAATTCATGTTTACTGGTCCGGCTTCCTTTGTGAGATTTCCTGCATTCCAGAAAGATGAGTGTCACTACAAAGTAGGATGACAGGGAAGTCGCTCAGAGCATAGACAGGCCACGCCAAAAGTCAAATGCATACCGTGTGACTCCTGGGAAAATGTGAGCTTTGCACGGAGGGTATGCTCAGAACCACCAACAATCTGCCGAAAGTGAAACTTATTCAGCAAAGTACAGCAAACTAGTTAATAAATTCAGGATTACATGATTGCATATCATCAATTTTGAATAGGGTATGTATATAATGGAGCACAAACCCCATGGAGGGAAAAAAGAGCTAAGAGACTAATCTTTTGTTAAAACTTGCCTTTTTTAGATTCCACTCCAGTCTCCTAGTTCCTTCTTTAAAATCTGTTGTCTGTCCCATTGCTCCAGCTTCCAGTTCGAAACTTGCCCTGCAAAGTAGTCCATAATACAACTCTTAAGAAAATCATCAGAAGCAGAAGTTAATGTTTTACTTTTTCTGAACTCAAAAGGACAAAATAAAGCTGCAATTGACCTTGTTGTGTAAGAGGGCACTGGCATTTGTACTGTGATTGTGTTAGCAGTGACATTCGCAGAAAAGTCTGCCCGTATTTTCAGTATAACTTCCGCCTGTGTAACATAAATCAGGATTCTGAACAGAGATTCACCAATATTGAAGTATCAACGCCTAAGAAAAACATAAAATGTCATACCCTAGATGGCCCAGCTTCTTCAATTAGTGCCGTAACACGGAAGGGCGGCTTAAATTCTTGAGTCATCCGGTAGTTCATCACAGAAAATTCTCCATCATGTGGTATCTACTCAATGGTATATAGTTGTCAAACTTGCTGCTGTGCAGTTTTGCAGCGAATATATAAGGAAACAAGAAAATTATATCAGTTGTAGTACGTACCAGATGCAGAGTTCTGTCAATGTCAAAACTGTCTAGCTGCACTGACTCATGGAAATTGCAATCATCAAGGATGACTGATCCTCCCCCAGAGGAACTTCTGTAATCTTGTATGCAAAAAATTGTAGTATTCTTTATCCACGAGATATTTAAAAACAACAGTAACTAGATAAAATTTGCACAATAGGAACAGCGAAAACTCACTGTGCAGTAAAAAAAATTAGTGAACACAAAATGTCAGTGGAGAAAGGTATTGTATAACAAGAGTAAAATGCAAATAGAAGGTCTGTGATGGTGAAATATATCAACTGAATAACCTATGACATTCCAAGTTGTGCAACTGGTTTCAACATTATATGCACATGATCAAGTATAAAGAAGAGGCGTCCATAAGTCCGTGAAAATAGTACTACATCATTATCCTACGTCAGGTGATAAAGGAAGAAAAGCTAAGAGGTGTACCATGTGTAGAAGAGCCACTCCTTCCAATGCCCAAATCCTCATTCAGAGCTAGACGGATTTCTGGATTTCCACTAAGGTAACTTTTCATTTGGATGGTTCCATCGATCTCTGAGGTAAGTATATAACCCTGAAATGAAATTTCAAATAGAACACAGTGAGCACATGAAAGCACTAGAACAAAGCATACATTCATCAACCATCACAGCTCATATCACAATATACAAGACAACAAATGACTTCACGCTCAGTTACTGACGAGTGGGATCATCATATGTCGTGTGTCACAAGTGCAAGGAAATCCGAGCAATTCAGAACTAAATGACCATGTCAATTAGAGTGCATATCCCATCAATTTGGAATTTACAGTAAGAAACAAAAAGATGGCATCTTCTTCATGGCATCTTCTTCATGTCCAGTTTTAAGTTGTAAAGACAGAAGTTGCTTGTGGAACAAGGAACTGAATGATACATAAGCTACATTTTGGCAGTAAATACAATCAGCTGAACTGTGGAAACCAAGTTGAAGTATTTATAGTGTTTGCGATTAATACTAAACATACTTCAGATTTAGGTAGAACAGAAAAACAGCTTAAAACTTTCTCTTATGAGAAGATGTAGTAAGGCATGCCATTTATCAGAACTTACGCTCGAGCTGAATGTCACACTTATTTTCTCGATGATATCAACAAAAATTTCCTCCCTCTTTTTCCCACCAAGCTCATTTGCAACAACAGATTTTGTAACAGCTGTACCAGGCATCCGCTTCGTGCCTTGCTGCATAAGACAATGTGTCAAATGAAATAAACTTTAACAAAGTAAAATGGAGAATAGCACATTGCTTGGTCAAGTGAGACCCTAAAGTCCCGTTTTCTTGTGATAATAGGCAGAAGTGTTACCATGAACATAGCCGCAGGACCAAGTGGTGGCAGTCGTCCGGCATCAACCATGATTGGTTCATTAAATACGTACGACTTCAGAGCCTCGGTAGAGGTTGTTTGTGGGTATCCAAAGTCCTAATTACACAATTCAACACATAAATAATGGCATATTTATTTTCCTAAATAGATGAATCATACTAGACACCTAAAAAACCACAGTAATTCGATGATAAACACACAGTAGACTTTGCTAGCGGCCCAACAACATGCTAGGAAAGGCTGTATCGTTACATATTTTGTGAAGAAAGGTAGCGTGGAGTACTTACAATGACTTCATCGAGCAGCTCATACACTAAAATGAAATTCTTCCTCAGAGAATCTTCATTCAGAACACCGAGATAATCTTTTGTAACACGTGCGATCCTTTGGAGAAGTTCCAAGAGAAGCGATGGCGAGATATTGACCATTGTGGTTACTACAAAGAATAGTCCTGCGACTTTGACATGGATATAATTAACCCCATCGATATTCTGTGCATTACAAAATGTAAACAAAGTCACATGTCAGATCATGTCGGAAAGCAATGGGTGAATCAACAGAACAAGGAATATAATCATTGTGGTTTCTTCCATACACATATGTGAAACTTATCCTTTCAATTTACAAAGAATCAAGTATGCTAAAGATAACTGTCTGTCATCCAACTTAACATTTTCCATAAATTGATCCTCCAAGGAGGTTCCATGCGCATCCGGTATGGAGCCAGCTAACTACATGTCACATCCGGTATAACCCAGCTCACTACGCAAAGAACCATAATGCAGAACGAGCACTAGATGTTCCCTTCCTTACCGAGTTTAGTTCCTGCTTGCAACTCCTCCTACATAGTTGAAGAGTTGCTGGAGGAGGCACTAATTCGTTTATTTTTTTCTGTGCATCTTAAGCCTCTGCCTTAGGATCCACTTACACCAGAATGCAAATTTCCCTCCTTATGCATTAACCAAATGGTCAATGATAATAAAAACTACCAACTTTGATTAGAATGGTGTGACCCGAGAAGGCAACACTATCGTGAAAGGAATTAACATGTTAGACGCAATGATTCCAAACAGAAGCAGCGGCCCACCCAAATTTGCAGGCTCATGCTCTATCTGGAAAGCGGAAGTGCTATTAAGTTTATCAGCACAATTCGAACAGCCCACAAACACAGCTATCAGCCTATCACGTCAATCTACCACAACAGCTTAGAACACAAGAACCACATAATCATGACAGTTTATCAGAATGTTCGGTACAAATAAGAGGTCGGGACTGAGGAACAGATGCTTACGAACACCGGAGGCGCCTCCTCGGCCTCGTCCTCGTTCCAGAACTTGACCTTTCGGAAGAAGATCTCCGCGCTGCCCTTGGGCACCTCGCCGCGATCTACGTCCCGCCCACCCCCAATACCAACAATCCAAATCAGCACCCGAATTCCGCGAGAGAAAAATCAGCACAGATTGGACGAGGGGGACCAGGATCCAGATCTTACAGTCGCGGAAGACGATGTGGTCGCCGCGCTGCGACAGCACGAAGAACTGCGAGATCATCTCTCCCCACTCCGCCGCTCTTCCTCCTCAGGCCGCGCGCCTCGTGGCTGCGAGTAAACGCCGGGGTGATCTGAAGAACGGACAGAGTAAACACGGGGAAGTGGAGACGAGGGGAAGAAGACGCCGACACAACACGGAGAGCTGGATGAAGCGATCTTGCCCGTTGATTCCTAATCGGACGGCTACGGTCCCAGGAGGATTTTATCCTCTGTGGAACCGAAGGCAGACCAGCAGCAAACAATTATTTTAACCGACTGTACAGAAAAGCGACTCTTTTTATGAAAAAAGTATCTCTTTAAATGGATCGACTAAACATAAGCAAAAACTGGATTCTGTAAGCACTGTGCTCGTTGTTGCACGTAGCAGAAGACTGCGAGATTGCAGATAGATTTGGCACTTATCGTTTCGGTTTCCATATCTAATCTACGTGCAAATCATCATGCATAAATATGAACCATAGCTCACAGTTCCTAGTCTCCAGCACAAAATATTGCAGGAATGAAGTCATTTCCATCATCAGGGTTAAGGCACAAATGCAGCATTCAGCAGATGAACAATGAGAGAGTTGCCGCCCCCAACAATCCCAGCAGCAAAAGATGGACAGCAGTTCGAGGATAAAGAGCTAGCCGATTATTATTACGAAGATCAGTCAGCATAGACACGGGAGCCTGATAATTGGGGGGAAGGCATGGCGAACAAGTAGCAAAAAGTAGGCACTGCGCCACTGCCAGCATTTTCTGCTTACATTTCAGGCTAGGACATAACCAGCTTAGGGATAACAAACAAAAAGGAGAAGTTTAGCTTGCAAGCTACTGATATCGTCTAAACCAAGCCATGCGCTTCTCTTATTCAGCTTCTTTGATGAGTGGTCAAGGCAATCAACTGAGGACACCAGACAGGAGGAGCTTTTAAATCCAGATATCTGGAAAAAAAAGGCACACGATCAGTTTAAATTCAAACATATTTAATTGACCAAAGGTCGGTACATAGTCCATGCAATTCCAGGACATGGCAAACAATACACAGAAAGGGAAACTCAAAAATGGCTTATGTCGAGAAAATACAACTAACATAAAAAAGCAAGTATCCCCAAGACCCCAGTAACTTGTGATTCTCATGACATGGGCTAGATGCTGCCGACTTCACACGAGGATCTTTGACACACCCCTAAGAGAAGAGGTACTTGCATAGTAGACTCGTCATTACTGATGGAAAGCATACATGTGGCAATTGTTGGATCAAGTACAGGGCTGGGCTCTGCACACATGCTGGTACAAGGGTGGTATCACGGTTTCAAGAAAATATTGAGCTACTTTGATACATCTATGCCAATTAACACCGCCGTGGTATGCTGCAATTTCAATTAAGTTCTCTAGATATTTTTTAGGCGGTTCTACCTATCTTTTTTATGAAGTGCTCTACTGAACTTACAGGTAGCACACAAGAACACAACTTGCAGTTAACTGGAACATTGTCCAATGCAGCTCGTTGACTGTATGATACGGCATTAGCCGTAGAAGACATG
Source organism: Poa pratensis (assembly GCA_947311845.1). Taxonomy (NCBI): domain Eukaryota; kingdom Viridiplantae; phylum Streptophyta; class Magnoliopsida; order Poales; family Poaceae; genus Poa; species Poa pratensis. Next base: position 18,967,923 of record CAMZMU010000102.1, on the reverse strand, counting down.
CTCAAACAATGCACTTGGTAGAAATCATATTGCAATCCCATCAGGTGTTACAGAACTTAAAGCATATGGCATTTAATTATCGTTACTTTTTTAGTTATAGCCAGATACGAGCTTTATTGACACAAGTTTAATTAATGACTGTTCACCTGACCGGCATATCATTCGCATATGCTTCACAATTTGAAAAAAAATCAAACACAAGCATAATAAATTTCTTGTCTGATGCGATTTCTGATCAAAACAAAATCCACGTGAGATTTATTCCATAAACAGGTAACAAAATGGAATATCAATAAGATGAATGGTGCTAACAACAACAGGATGATCATGTTTATTGAATTGAGGTCAATGTTTAACATCCACGTGTACGCATCAGCAAATTCAAAAGCACTACACTATCAAATTTGTGTAATATTTTTTGAACAGTACAAACTGAATCACACAATAAGGAGTTAAATGGCAAAAAAATGACCTTCTAATAAAGGAGCGTTGTGTACATCGAGGAGAGCTTAAACTTACTTCCTTTGGGGCTGCTCCATGAGACTTCAGTTGCATGATAAACTCTTACAGTAGCCTGACCGATCATCCATGCAGGGAGCATTATTTGCTTCACTAGTAAGCTCCTTAAGTTGATTTGGGGATAACAAACACTACAGACCCCCAAAAACTAATCTGATGATACTCTATAGTCTACAGATTTTTCTAGAGTACTCATCCAGATGCTACAACAGACCACCAGGCACCAGCTATCTACAGACACAAGGTAGACTACTGCGAAACATAAGACTAATATAACCGACATGACACTAAAAGCAAAAGTGACAGCAAAGGATACTCCTCCAACCATCCTATGCTACTACTTCTATGGTATACCTCATCAACCACAGAAACTAGAACATCCGTGTGGAATTGCCATCCTCCCTCAAGAATGGAAGGTTGTGCAAATTCCCCAATATATCATCCGCTGCATCAACATCCAAATCAAACCCGATGTCCCCATCCCCACCAAAATGCAGCATTGTGCCGCCATCAGTCGGCTTTGCCACCTCATTGATGTTAATTCCTCTTGAACTCCCTGCGAGTCCAGTCTCCACGTTCCCATTCCATTCCGGCGCAAGCAAAGATGGCTCAATGCCGCTCTCCACACCGCCTCCGGAAGCGAGCTTCTTGGGGACAGGGCCAACCCTCTTGCGGGCTGTTGTCTTCTTGATTCTACCTCTAGGTGGCCCTGCCGTGGTGCCACCACCAGCACTCATGTTTGCTGGATTTGCTTTTGATGGAGGTGCTTTGACATTAGTTTGTCCACCATTAGTCTCAACATTCTGCTTGCTAACAATGCCTGTGCCTGCAGATGCTGGCTGAGGTGCTGGCTGTGGAGCAGATGTATCCCGTGGCAACATCGGGCGGAATGGCTTCCAGTTGGTGCTCACATCAGAGGCCTTAGGGAAGCCCATCGGAACGAAACCCCAGGCGGAGTAGTACATGTTGGTGCCCGGCACGATGGGCGGCGGAGACGGGACCTCGGTGGCCACGAATGGTTGCCGGCACCCGGCGCTCGGGCACCTGAGCGAGCGCCCCGCCAGCGCGCGCTCGTACTGGTGCACATGGCAGCAGTTGGGGCAGACAGTCCAGAACGTGTCTCCCGCGGCAGAGGCGCCGCCGGGAGGAGCAGGAGCGGAAGGGGCCCCAGTGGAGGTGGTCTCGGAGAGGTGGGCGTATGCCTCTTCGACGGCGCGGAGGGCGGTGTCGGCGCCGGGGTGGGGATTGCGCGGAGAGGCGAGGAGGTTGGCGAGGCGGCGGAAGGAGCGCTTGACGTCGGCGGTGTCGGGGTCGGGCTGGAGCTGGAGGACGGCGAGGGGGTCGGGGCGGCCGGAGGGGAGGAGGCGCTGGGAGGCGAGGTGGACGTCGGCGACGGCGAGGAGCTCGTCGGCGCCGGGGAGGAGCGGGTCGGCGTCCACCGCGCGCTCCGCGAGGCGCTTGCAGCCGACCAGGTCGCGCGCGGCGAGGAGCCTGCCGGCGATCTCCAGCCACCTGGCCGGCTCGCCGCGGCCGCCGCCGGCGGAGAAATCCATGTGGTGGGGGTGTGTGGGTAGACGAGGTGGGGGAAGTCAGCGAGCGAGTGCTTGCCGGGGCACAGCTGTCAGATAGCGGCTTAAAACCTTCCGTTCTCGGTGAAACCTTGGCAGAGCAAATCTCTCTTCTCGGATACTGATTTACCGACGCAATAAAGAGAGTCCGCCTCCACCTCAGCTACTCCCTCCATTACATGATATAAAATGTTTTGCTAAAACATTTTATATTGTGAGGTGGAGGAAGTACTTATGAACAATATGGAAACTTTTCATCTTGAATTTGCTATCGTCATAAATTTTTAAACACGCCTTCAACTAATCCCTCCTTTTTTTCATATCGACGTGGGTGCGCGTCGAAAACTACTTGTCTCACCGTCTGCGAACAACTGTTGGATCAAGCATTAATCTAACCCCGAAGGGGCATGAGGGAGGGAGAGGGGGTTGGGCTATCCCTACCCTCTAAGTTTATGGCCTTCTCCTACGTCTCTATTGTTGTCGCTAGCTTTTCTTCATAATCTTAACATAACCACTCTCGTGAGATCTTCTCCCTCTGAGTCTGTATCACGATTTTAACCACACCAGTGATGTCAAAGGGTTGAATGGGACGAATCAATTGCGACAGAAGAGAAGACAATCACCTTGGTCATACTTTTTTGTGCATATATTTTAATTGCTCACTAATAAGATTTGTATGCAAGACTAAATACACATCTGTTGGATTAGGATGATATGCTATGTTAAATGTTAAACACTGTCACAAAAACGTTTGTTGGATCCAACAACATTAGCGCACCAACCAACGATGATCCTTTCTTGAAGACTTTCTCCAGAGTATTTTTTTTGAATTTTCTTTCTCTAGAGTATTGTATTCTTTGGTTTGCTGGGTCCTATTGTTTCGGTAGATTGTACCCCGAAACAACATGGCTAAGGTAGATGATGAAGAAAAAGATAATGGCGAGACCTACAATTGGTTGCAAAGGCATGTCATATCATCCTCCTGTTCTCCCTTTTTTTTCATTTTTGTAAGTCGACTTGTTCATTAATGACGTATGTCATCCTTCCCGATAAATTTTTGGATGTGCTTAGTCAAAGGGTATAGATGATTGAGACTAGGAGGCTTGACCTTTCCCTTAAAAAACATTCTTGTATTATTGGCAAAAAATAAAACATTCTCGTATTTGTGGATCAAACAGTTTCTATTACAAACTCCTATGTTTTTTACGGATGCATGATTCCGTATGACATTGTTGATCTATCCTACATTTCTCTTATTCATACTTTTTTGTGAACATTTTTTGGCTTTTACTGATGTAGAACTAAAGAGGTTCCTTGGCTTTTATTCGAGAACTTTTTTTTGTGTGGTAAAACATTTGTGTGGATTGCCGACCCGATAAATTGAGAAATCTTACCGAAGTTCCCCGAGTGAAATAGACGAGTGTAGCTAGCCTCGTTTACCTTTTTTATCGTTTAAAGCATGTACAAGATGACATTATCATTTTTTTTAAACGCGACAAAAGATTTGCCGTTTATATTGATATCGGAGAAGCAAACACAACGGCCTAAGCCAAGAAAGGAAAAAAACACCACTATAGATGAAATTATCTTTCAAAATTAAGTTCAAGGAAATATACAGAATGCAAGCTCGACGACGTACGTGACAGACATGAGACGTGCGGTACAAGAGATTCTCTCCTATCTAAAAGAAAGAAAAGTTTGGTTCCACGTTCTGCCCACCTCTTCGTCACACTTACTCCCCTTAATTATTACTAACCATATTTCACCGCTGACAACCCGTCTCAAATCCTAACCAAATTTGCCCTCATTCCGCCTCTCGTACAGAGAGCGAGAGCAGGTGGCTAGGTTTTGGTTGCGCCGCCGGTTCGCCCCACCGCATTCCGCCGCCTAGCACCATCGATTTCAGCGCCGCCTCGCAACACTCCGTCCAGGCCCGTCGATGGCCATGTTCCAGGTGATCTCCCGAACAGGGCCCCCAAATTCCAGGGGCCCCCAAATTACTGCTACCTAGTACGTATGTATCAAAGTTAGCAAGGATTTTGGTATTCCCTAGTGGCCCAGTTACAGCACGCATCCAGGAAGGAGCCCATTTACCTTTCCTTTGCTTTTGCGGCCCAGGACAAGCGAGAGCTACCAGGCCACGATGGCACGATCAGTGATCGATCAGTATTGCGTATGAATCGCAATCGGTACCTGTCGCCGCCTCGCCGGACAGAAAACCAATCCACGATCTTGCCTTGCCTTCCGTCTTCCATCGTCCGTGATATTGCGAGAGACCGTGAGAGCGACGGCCGCACGCCTTGACATCAAGATTGCCAGATCAACCAACAAAACTTCACCTCGCTTCGTCGTTCGCCCGTCTAGCAAATCACAGATCACTGATCAGCAAACTGCAAACACGCCTAAAGGTAGGATTCTCTGCAACCTGCCTCCAACCTTGTCTTGTTGTGTTAAACTGTTTGAATTGTTTTATTAATTTTTAATATGAAACAGGACGGATACGGATCATGAATAATATCAGAAGAATAAAGTGTCAATCTGGTGCGGAAAAGAAGAGGAAAAGAGAAAGATTGGAAGCAGCAGCTAAGTCGCAAAAGAGTGCTCTCGATAGATTTGTTGTGAAGGAACCTCAAATCAATTCAGGAAATCAACCTCCAATCGCTAATAATGATGTTGCCAGTGGTGACGATGTGATAGAGGTGGATACGCACACTGAAGAATTTGATGAAGATGATGCTAATATGGATGATGCAAGCGATGGTGCTAATGTTGATGATGATGCTAATGTTGACGATGAAGGTAATGATACAACTATTGGTGGTGACAACAATAGTTCTTTTTAGCCGGATATATTTGACCCAAGAAATTGGGATGGTCTTGATTCTAAAATGATTGATATTTTGTTGCAAAAGGGTCCTAAGAGAGACCTTTCTATTGAGCAAGGTCCTAAGACACATTAAATAGAAGCTTTTCTGCATCGGCATACAATAGAAAGCTCCCAAATAAAGAACCATGTGATAGGGAATGGCTTGTATACAGTAAAGAGCTTGACAAAATATTTTGTTTCTGCTGCAAATTATTAAAGAAGGGGCTCGTGAGAGGAAAGTTAGCAAATGAGGGTTATAATGACTGGATACATCTTAGCAATAGACTTAAAAAGCATGAAACTAGTAGAGAACATGTCACCAATATGAGTTCATGGTATGACTTGCGTATGAGGTTCCAGAATAATCAAACAATTGATAAAGTTGCTCAGCGGGAACTTGACAAGGAAAGGGAGCATCGGAGAAAAGTTTTGTTTAGGATTCTTTTGATTATACAATTTCTTGGTGAGCACAACATAGCATTTCGTGGCAGCAATAGCAAGTTGTATGATGATAACAATGGCAATTTTTTGGGATTGGTTCAAATGTTGGCTCACTTTGACCCAGTTATGAAAGAGCATATTGACCGCATCACCAATGATAAAATTCGTGACCATTATCTTGGTCCTTCCATCCAAAATGAGTTAATAAGTTTGCTAGCTGGTGCAATCAGGTCCGTAATTATTGGAAAGATAAAGGAGGCGAAGTATTTCTCTGTTATACTTGACTATACTCCAGATGCAAGCCATCAAGAACAAATGTCTTTGATAATAAGGTATGTTGATACATCTTCAGATTCTGCTTGCATTCAAGAATCGTTCTTAGGATTTTTGGTTGCGAAAGATACCACTGGGTAAGGATTGTGTGATGCACTAGTAGAGAAATTGAAGAGTCTTGACCTTGATATAGGCAATGTGAGAGGGCAGGGATATGATAATGGGTCGAATATGAAAGGAAAACATCAAGGGGTACAAAAGAAAGGTTTGAATATAAATCCAAGAGCCTTTTATTCTGCTTGTGGTTGTCATAGTCCAAATTTGACACTATGTGATATGGCAAATTCTTGTCGTAAAGCAACAGAATTTTTTGGAGTTATTCAGCGCATCTATACAACATTTGCTAATTCACCAAGCGGTGGCAAATTCTTAAAGATAATATTACAGGATTGACTCTCAAGTCATTGTCATCTACTCGTTGGGAGAGTCGCGTTGACAGTGTTAAGGCTATAAGATTTCAGATTTCAGGAGTAAGAGAGGCTATGTTACAAGTGGCTGAAAGTGATAAGGATCCATTGGCCAGTAGTCAAGCTCAATCGTTGGCAGAACATGAACTTGGTGACTTCGAATTTGTATCTTCTTCAATCATCTGGTATGAAATATTATCTTCTATCAATATGGTCAGCAAGCATCTACAATCAAAGGATATGCTTATTGATATTGCAATTGAGTCTATACAGGGGCTGATTTCATTTTTCACTAAGTACAGAGATAGTGGCTTCCCAAAAGCAATGGAATCTGCTAAAGAAATTGCAACGGAGTTGGATATTCCTCCAGAGTTCCGCACCAAGCGTAAAATTAAAAGAAAAAGACATTTTGATGAGGAAGCAAATGATACGTCTATTGATTTACAATCTGCAGAGGAGTCATTTAGGGTCAACTATTTTATACCTATTGTTGATCAAGCTATAGCTTCACTTAACAGGAGATTTGAACAATATCAGGGGTATGAAAAAATATTTGGTTTCTTGTTTACCTCAGATAGGCTGCAATCCATGGATGATGATAGTTTGCGGGCTGCTTGTGATAATCTTGAGAATGCACTCAAAATTCCAGAACATGAAGATGATGATGGGAATAAGATTGAAGAACAAAATGATATCGATGGAGATGAATTGTTTTTTGAGTTGGTCTTTGTTCAGGATATGCTTGATAAATCCATGGGTCCTATTGATATTTTAAACTATTTGAAGAAGCGCCCCTATTATCCTTTTGCTACTATTGCATACAGAATTTTGTTAACCATTCCTGTTACGGTTGCATCAGCGGAAAGGAGCTTTTCCAAACTCAAGTTGTTGAAATCTTACTTGCGTTCTACTATGACGCAAGAAAGGCTCAATGGATTGGCGACAATAGCACTTGAAAATGATATCCTAGACAAGATTAATTATGAAGATATAATTGAGGATTTCATTTCAAGAAACACCAGACGGATGATGCTTTTTAGTAGAACATGAGATCAGTTTGTTACTGTAGTGGTAGTTTTAGTAGAGTTAAGATTTGATAAACGATGTAACTCTTGAAGCAACAAGTTTCGGACGCACTCTTTTCCTTACCAGGGTACCTAAGGGGACTGGAAGGTTTTTAATGAGGCGGCTTGCTAGCTTAATATATTGTTTTCGAAAATAAAGATTTGATATGTTTCTATATATTGTTAAAAATAACACATACTTAAATTATGTAATAAAATGAAAGTATTTTTAGTTGCTATGTCATTTAAAATTTTAAATTACAAGGCCCCATTTTCCGTTTCGCACCGGGGCCCCCGATTTCTGGAGACGGCCCTGACTCCATCACATAATGCACCCTCTCTGATCCGCTTCCGACGCTGCCTCCCCTCTCTAGCTCCCTCCTCTCCTCCCCACGGTCACCAAACTTGTCGCGGAGGCCAGCCCATCCCCGTACTCGACCACGCATCCTTGTTCCGCCCGCGGCCAGAGCCAGCGCCGGGCGTCGCCCTTCGCGTCCGGCCTCGCGGGTCGCCTCTTCGTCGGCCACCGCGCCGCCACACGCTACTCTTCCTCCGCCGCCGCCGTCTTCGAGTGCCGATTCATCTCCGCCTGTGAGGCTGTGACTCTGTGAGGAACACGACCTTCAACATGCGTCAATCATCACGTCACATCTCTCTCTCTCACGTGGAATCTGCTTGTTCGTATTGCAGTTCGGCAGCGAACAAAAACACTAGGAGCAGACTTTGGCAAGTACTATAGCCTACCGAGGCGTGCCGATCCGCGAACGGTGAGTTTTTTCTTCGGGTTCTCCATTTTTGCGCGCTCTGGAGTCTGGTCGTGGCCTCGCGATGTGTCTCATGTGATATGTTTCTAAGTTTGTTACTGTTTGTTGAATCAAGAATCTAACGGGACCTGGACAACGCTTTGATCTCGTTCGGTCCGCTTAGTAATTGTTATTATGATGATTTGGACTGGACCAATCGTGTAGGCTCTCTATGGTGATTCATAGTAGGTTCTGATCTGCTCGTGTTGGATATTTGCAATGTGGGTCAATTTTGGATGCTCGACATGTTTCCATGAGCTAAATTTTGAATTGGCTGATGATGGAATTGGTCTCTTGACGCATCAGTTTTTTCTTATATCTGTTTTTTTATATGTTTAAATCTGTTTGTATATGTTTAAATCTGTTTTTATCTCTGAATTATTTGACCCACTGTTTCTTACCAGATCGGCTCCCCAATTGTATAAGGAGTTAAGGACTCGGCAATCAGAAACTGCGATGAGTTCCTCATGGGGGAAGGACGTCAAAAATATCCTATACTAGGAGAACAGCGCCACGAAGCAGGTCGAAATCCAGTTCAAGACAGCCCGTGTCCTCCAGGTATTGATCCTGACTTTAGTTTTGATCCTGCACTCTAGGCTGGTTTAGTTTTGACCCTGACATCCAAACTGTACCTGATAGATGATAAACAAGATCATCTGAAATCTGAAGCAGTCCTTATTGCAACAAAGTCTAGGTACACTTTGCCATAGTTTTCTTTTCACTCCAAAAAACAGTCTGCTATGAGAGTTATTATTTTGTTTTCTCTGATTATCATTGTACGCTTAAAATATATGAACGTGAATTTAATTACCTAAACATTCCCTGCAAAAAATTACCATATTGGTCCATTTAACTTTTTTCTTTTCCAAAAAAAAAAAAACTGTAGGTGGCATTCAGGGTTGTTCATTTACAGTATTCTTTCAAGGAACCATGATAAGCCTTGAAGAAGTTTGCAGCCTCCAACTTTCTCCTTGGAAACCGTGGGAAAATTATTGACTATGATTTGAGGCTTCTTATCAGCTATTTTATATGTAGTGCCTTGATTAGCGTTCTTGAACTGCAGGATTATTTAACCAAGCACATATGGGATCAGGTCACTGTGGCATCACCAAGCACATGAGGTACATAATACTGATACTTTTTCGGTGGAATGTGCTCATCTCCTTAAATGCTAATCCTTTTCCGTTTTCTTGATTTCTGCCGGTGTATTGCAGTTCAGGTGTGAAATGAGATAACATAGAACATCTTCAGTGTAACTTGTTGTTTTTATCTGTTACCTGATTTGAAGTCTTTCTTTTTTAGGATCTTTCATATTCCTTCTCACCACTTGTAATATGGAGACATATGAAAAGAAAGGGTGCTCTAACTCCGATACAGGTATGTCATTACTGTTACAAGATTTTGGTAGTTCAATATTAAATTACCGCGCCCATTTTCTGCAAATGCAACTTCTGATTAATTCTTTCAGCCGTGGTATCACTCATATCAGCACTGAAGCTGCAAAGGTATAGTACTATTCAGCTTTCCTTCCTATTTACAGTAAAAAAAAGGTTATCTTCATTTTCCTAATGGACTAGTCTACATCCTGACTGTTGCACAGAGAATGCCACGGTCTGATCATTGTCCTAATGATTACAGTGCTCATCAGGTTTCACAATGTAAAAGGTATGAATGGAACAGGGTGGGCAATATGAGGATTTTAACATTCAACTAAATGAACCCGTGGCTATGCTGTCACATCGACACATTTCAAGTTTAGAGTTCTTTTATATGTTGAAAGATAACAATAGTCCAAGATAGAACTGTGTATTAGTGTTGCATTGTCAGTCTGCTGCATCTGCATCTGTAATTGGAGATTCAGGTTGTACCAGTTTTTATGGTCTTTTCATAGGTGATTTCTTTCCTTTAGGTAATCACTATATTTTTAGCCATGGGCGGGGGCAGGATGGTGGCGACGCTGGCGCGGGTGTGTCCAGGAAACTGAAGAAGTGCTCGAGACGCGGGCGGACAGCCCCGAAACGCTGGCACGCTCTCTGCCTTCTACGTGTGCAGAACACCCCGCAGATGTGTCGCAACCTCAAGCCCTCCGCTTAGCAGCGTGAGCTCAGCGTGCCAAAGTTTTGATATAGATAATAAGCAGCCCTAACTACTAATGACAATGTCTATTGGAATATATTCTACTCCCTCCGTCCAAAAATAAACATGTCTAGATACCTCCACTTTTGAGTAAACTTGAGACACTTATTTTTGGACGGAGAGAGTATTTCAGTTTGTTGGTATCATGAACAGGCTATTTAAGCCAATAACCCGATTAAATATTTCATGTATACAGGATTAAGTTTCTTAAAGATAATATACGTCCCCGTTGCAACCAGGGATTTGGATTTCGCCCGAGATTTTAAATTCCACCGAAATTCGGCAATGTCGTTCGGGACCGGTACGACAATTTACCGAACGAAATATCCTGAATTTTGGGGATTTATTATTGAATTGTCCAAAATATTTGAAATATGGAAGATTTTTGTTCGAAAATACGAATTTTGGTTCAATTTCGATCAAATTATGTTCCAAAGTTTAAATATTGGTTCTTGCATTTCGTCCGAGATTGACCGGAATTTTCCGAAATTACCGAATTCCGGCCATTCCGCTCAGGCCCGGTAAAAAATTAAAACCGAAATCCAAAACCTTGGTTGCAACGCACGGGCACATTACCTAGTAAGAGAAAATAGGACAACTTGCATGATTCCCGAGAAGAAGAAATCTGACAGCATAGAGTACCAGGGCAGGCTGACATGGCTTACAAGAACTGGTCACTGGAACAAAAAAAGCAACAAAACAGAACATATTGTGGGGGTGGTGCACGCTAGATGCAAAACTTCCATCGTTGTTGCAGAACATATTGTCTCAAGTACGAGCGCGCGCGTCAAGCTTTTGGTACGTTGCAGAAGAAGCCGCCCAGCTTCTTCTTCACGACGAGGCACACCTTCCAGCCCCGGCCCCTCACCGCGTGCCCCTTCCCGACCTCCGCCTTGTCGCGCCGGTGGTCCACGTCGCGGCGGCGGTCCTGGGCTGCCTCCCGCTTCTTGGCGCGTGCCACCTCCAGCCTCGCCACGGCCGCGGCCCGGCGCGCCTTCGCGGCGCGGCGCTGCGCCTCGGCCTCCTCGACGCGCGCGTCCGCCGTCCTCTCCTCCTCCTCCACTCTCTGCCGCAGCTCCTCGTATCTTCGCGCCGGCACCGCCACGACGTCGTGGTGCGCCCTTTCGTCATCTCCTCCCCCGGAGCGCGCGGCGAGCTGGTCGGCGGCCGCGGCCGCGGACCACGTCAGCGCGTGGGTCTCCGCCGCGATGGCGCGCTCTGCCAGCTGCAGCGCGCGCGCCGCCTGGCGCCGGACGAGCACGCGCCGCTCTAGCGCGTCCTTGGCGCCGCGCGCCGCGGCCAGCTCCAGCAGGATCCGCCGGAGCTCGTCACGGCCACTGTCTGCGATCCGCCGGAGCTCCTCCACCACCGCCTGCTTCCTACCCTCCTCCTCCTGCCTCGCGACGATGGCGCCGTGCGTGGACTCGATGAGCGACTTGAGGGGCGGGATCTCGGCGGCCGTTGTGGCCAGGCGACTCTTGGCGGCGGCCAGCTCGGCACGGAGCGCCTCGAGCTCATCGCTGGGTGGAGGCATGGTGGAGGCGAGCGGCGGTGACGCCTCGCTCGCGCGGTGCACCTCGTCCATTGTCCTCTCCGAGAGCTCTACGAGGAGGGTAGCGGGTGGTCTGAGAATGAGAGGCTCGTCCGCTTGGTTAATTGCTTCGGAGTAGGCTGGATCAGCAGTAATTTGGCATTGTTCTCATCGGTATATGATTTGATTGGGGGGCAATAGCTAAGTGGGTTTTTGTCCTCTTTTGCTGCATTGTTTCTTTTTACTGTATTTCTTCGATTGGTTTGATGCGCAAGGTTGTACTCAGGCTGGAGCTGCAGAGCTAACTTGCACTGTGGAGATTTCAGCATAGAAACAGAGGTCGTCCTGATATTCAGAGTTGCACCTGAAGGAAATTTTCAGGCGATCATGCATAAAGACTACTCTGATTGTGCAAATAACATGTTATTTTCGAACGAGCATGTGAATATATTGTGGCAAGATGGTTATGAGGGTGGTTGTACCTCCAGCATATCAGATTTTAAATCCTAAATTTAACATTGATGTTTCTCATTTAGGCGGAATATTCTTCAGGAGAGGCGACGTTCGCGTCGACAGCGAGACACATTTGGTGACCTCGTCAATCTCAAGACCCGACCACCGATTCAGTCTTTCGGAGGTGCTCATAGGGGTAGGGTGTGCGTGCATGTGTTCATAGGGTGAGTGTGTGCACGTGTTTGCATTAGAGTTAATTGCACTGACGGTCACACATCTCGTCGCGTATGTGCATTTAAGTCACACATCTGAAAAACGTGATTTTTTTGTCTCACAACTCAACAAACGTGTGCACTTTGGTCACAAACAGGACACATCAATCCGTTTTGGACTATAATTTTTCAGAAAACCCTCTGGAGTAATATTAGGAGTACCAAATTACAAAATTCTTCACTTGACGGGTGGGGCCCACCCGTCAGAGTCGTCTTCTACCTCAAGCAGGACAAGCGACCGGCAGCGGCCGGCGGCGGGGACAAGGGCTCGGAGTCCGGGGCCGCTCGGCCGCGAGCAGGGGGCTGCGGCAGTGGAGGACTCAAGCAGGAGCTTGTGGGGGTCTTGGCCCCCACTCAAAATTTGAAATTCCAATAGAATTTATTCATTTCTAGAAAAAGTTATTCAAAATATTTAAACTTATACATGAAACGCCCCCAGTCACATATTGTGCCCCCTCTCAGAAATTTTTCTAAGACCGCCCCTGGGCTGCGGCGGTGCCCAACCAGCAGGAGGGCGCTGGTCGGGCGCCGCCGGCGATGCTCGGGCGTGAAGTAGGCGGCGTGAGCAGGGGCGCGGGAAGGCGGCGCTCGGCAGCAGCGCGAAGCAGGGGAGCGGTGGCGCCGACTGGTCTTCCTCTCCCCGACCCTCATCTGCCCTCCTGCTTGAGGTAGAAGACGACCCTGACGGGTGGGCCCCACCCGTCAGGTGTAGAATTTTTCAATTTAATCCTCGTAATATTATGCTAGGGGGTTTTCAATTTAATCCTCGTATGTAGTCCAAAACAGGATGACGTGTCCTGTTTATTATGAAAATGCACACGTTTGTTCAATTGTGAGACCAAAAAATCACGTTTTTCAGATGTGTGACTTAAGTGCATATACGCGACGAGATATGTGACCGCCAGTGCAATTAACTCTCTGTGTTAAACCGTTTTTCTCAAAAGAAAAAACAAGAACAGAGAAACCCAGGTTCAGAGAGAGGCTAAAAGCCTGTTAACGCACACACGCCAGTACACCACTTACAACCCGAAATATCCAGACAGAACCAAAATAAGACGAAACTAATCAAGCGATTCTTGAAGTAGGAAACGACCGCCATCGGCCATGGCCCAGTGCAATGCTGAGTGTCAGCTTTGATCCGATCAATGATCATTTACACAAGCAAAATTTCCTTATCGATCAGCGTTCTGTTCATTTGATGCCCGATGGTTCATTACCTACGAATTTCGGAGTGTTGGTGTCATGCTAGTACCAAGTACCGACCTGATGCATCCCTGCCAACTGAAGGAAAACGCAAGCCTCACATCTTCTTGAGCTGAATCACAGAAAACGCAATTATCATTCTGGGGGTATATCTCGTTTTGCAAGTCAATTGAAAATCCAAATCTCCCCCCAGATATCCAAACCAGATGTCAAGCTTGCAAGGAAGGGGCTCCCATGAATGCAGATAGCATCCGCCGAGTCGCAGAGAGCGGATGTCGCAAAGTATGCCCTAGAGGAGGGAACTCCTTTGTGTCATTGTCGAACCCAAACAGCTTCCCAGTTATGTGTTACTTGATGCATGCACTATGAAAATGCAGGTCGAATATTGCATTCAGGTGTAAAAACTGTTGCCTCAATCGACAATGCACAGCTAAATCCATGACATTGCTAATACAAATTAATGTTACTACAGCAAATTCATCACTGCACACGGTTCCAAATGAAGCTTCACACACAAACTAGCACATAATCTGCTCGAGCTCTATACGCCCGACGGAAGAGGATGGATAGCTCTAGCGTTGCAAGGAGCTCTAGTGGTGCAAGCCTTCAAGGAGGCGTAGATAAGCGCACCGAGGCATAGGACGGCCTTCAAGGTCACGTAGATAAGCACACCGAGGCATAGGATGGCGACGATGGTCGCTGCGACAATGGAAAATTCAGAAGTATCCTGGTCTACGTAATCTGAATAGCGTGGGCCGGGGCAGCTGTTGTCGCTACAGTAGTCGATGTGCAGCCTCGGCAGCAGCACGGCGTCGATGAGGTAGACGACGAGGCTGCTCTCCTTGTCCGTGACCGTCCTGGTCACCCTGGCTACGCCCCCGGACGACGACAACAGCTCCATCTTGTCTCCGCCGTGACGGATGGTGAGGCCGTAGTCCCCGTTAGCCAAGTCGGTGGCCAGCGTGGGCACTGTGAGCACCCTCCTCCTGTCTCTGAGCGACGCGGGCGCGAGCTCCACGCCGTGGTACAGGATCAGGAGGACCGCGAGCTTGGCGTCGGCGCCGGGGTCGTTGAACGGCTCGAACGCCGCCACCGCCGTGTCGTCCGGGCAGAAGACCACGAGTCCGCGGTGGGCGAGGCTGCGCTGAAAGGTTTCGGTCGCGTTGGCCGTGGCGTTCACAAGGCCGGCGAAGCTGCCGCAGCCGTTCACGGACTTGAGTCGGTCCATGAACCCCCGCGACGACACCTCGGAGGACGCCTCCAGCCGGCCCACGACAGCGAGCACAACAGCAAGCAGAAGTAACACCCCCATTATTGGCACGGGCTAGCTTGGGAGGTGCTGTTCCTCTCGGTCCGGCCGGCGCGGTAGTGGTGGTGGTCTGGTGGAGAGATTGAGGGATTTGCGTGAGAGAAGGGTTCGGTTCGGTTCCCTTGTTCTCCAGTGCCAAGGGAATGGAGATGCCCTGGTAGTGATAACGAGGGACGTGAGTGAGTGAATCCATGACAAGAAAGAAAGTCCCGAAGTTACGTGTCGACAGCGTATAGGGCAGTCTAATTGGAGACACGCTTTGCTTCTCCTTTCAGGCAATCACCTCTCGCCGAGACAATTCATTCTCACTGCGCGCAAATGCACGCAGCTCTGCCTTTTCTTTTCTCAAAGCGAAAGTAACAGTGGCCGTCATTCACTGGTTTACTCATATTGCAAACTGAGAAAAATGAAAAATTTCAGATTCACTGATTTTTTCAGAGATTTGTAAAGGAACAACTTCATAGTGTCAATTCAGATTTTTTTTGTACACGGTTATATTTAGATATTCAAGAAATTTCAGAAAAATGTTACAGGATTGAACACAAACACGACTTTGTCCTGTTTTATATAGCTGTCAACACAGACCCAATAAAATTTCATATACGTTTGATGTTTCAATCTGCAAAATCCAAGATGGTCAGATCTAGGGCCAACATGCCGCCCCTGTATGTAACGTACGGCAACCGAGCAATATGAAGTTCGACGAAAAAGAGAACAAAGAGAGACCGGATCCATGCCCAGAAAAAGAAGAAAACAACAGATCATTGTGGTTGCATCTTTTGTATCTGATCATATGAACACAAAAAATGGATCTTCATTTAGGATCGGAGGATGAACACCATTAAACAGAAAGTTTAAGCACAATAGATCAATTAGAACAGAAGTGTACTAAATTTGGCACAATAGAGAAAAAAGTACTCCCTCCGATCCATATTAGTGGGCATAGCTTTGTCCAAATGCGACACGATCGCGAAGGTGCTGGGTTCCTACCCACCGGATGTTTCGTTTAGAAGAAGTTTATTTGGAACAAGACAAGCATCCTGGAATGCTTTGCTCATTCGACTGGAATCAATCCAATTGTCGGAAGGCCCAGATAAATTTCAATGGAATCTTACTAAGAATGGTAAATTCTCGGTTGATTCGATGTATAGAGCATTAATTCTTCCAGAAGTTCCGGTCGATAGTAGGGCTAATAACAAAATTTGGAAGATGAAGATACCACTAAAAATTAAGATATTTGCGTGGTATCTTCGTCGAGGAGTAATTCTTACAAAAGACAACCTTGCCAAGCGCAATTGGCACGGAAGTAAAAAGTGCGTCTTCTGTCATCATGACGAGACTATTACACACTTATTCTTCCAATGCGAGTTAGCCAGGTCTATATGGTCAGCCATCCAGATAGGTTCTACCTTACACCCTCCGCGGTCCGTTGCAAATATTTTTAGCAACTGGTTAAATGGAGTGGATCCTAGGTTTAAACTATTCAGTAGAATGAGCGCGATTGCAATTATTTGGTCGCTGTGGCTATGTAGAAATGACAAGGTGTTTAACGATAAAAATGCTTCTCTTATGCAGGTGATCTATCGGTGTACAGCTACACTACGAGCATGGCCGGCGCTGCAGCGTGTGGAACACCGAGATTTATTTTTGGAGGTGGCGTCGAGGCTGGAGGCTGCAGCCAGGGAGTTATTCTCCCGGCATGGATGACAACATAGTCTCCGGATTGATCTACCACCACCCTAGGCGGATCTACAATTTCTCATTTTGATATGTAACTCGCCTTGTTTTTTATTTTATGTTGCACTGGGTACTTGCGGACTGGTGGCTGTGTGCATCTGAGCTATGCAGAGGACGGGTGTAATGCTTAAACCTTTTAAGTAATAAAATCCCTTTATCTAAAAAAAAAAGCTTTGTCCAAATTCATATGTATCTAGTTAATTATTTAGACTAGATACATGTGTATCTAGACAAAGTTGTGCCCACTAATATGGATCGGAGGTAGTATCTGTTTGGCAATCTGAAGAAAAATGCAGGAATTAAAAACATGTCTTTTTGAAGCAGAAAAAAGATGAAATCTACCAAACAAAATCGGCACCAATACGTGTCCATGTGCTTGAATTGCTTCTCAGTATCATCGACGAACACCTTGACGGCGTCGAGGATCTCCTTCTTGTACGCGAGGAACTTCCGCTCGCATTCCTCCGTGGTGTCGACCCTGAGCAGATCGTAGAGCACCCTTGATTCCGACGTCAAATTCTCCATGACCTCCTTCCTCCTCTGGATTGCGAATCGGGTGGGGTGGTTATGGCGTGAAAACTCTAGTACGGTGGATAGTGGTGGCTCTGATACCAGATGTAAGCTACCACTCAATAGAACTCGATAATTCAGGTAATTTTACAGGCACACTCAAGCCGATCTCAACCGAGATCCAACCCAGCACTACCCTACCACGGCACTGCCGTCCTCCAGTTCTAACTTCTTTCACAAGTTCCTCTCTTCTCTCTGCTCTCACATATAAGCACTAGCTGGTCGAAGGTTACATGGGCTCACTTTACCCAATCCTGGCCTGCAAGCCAGCGTGGGGTCTTCTTATCTCTATTTGGCCGGCCCATGCTTCACCCAGCGTCATCGGCAGAGGAATTCTGGTCGTTGACACTTGACACATTGCACAGCTAAATCCATGACATGGCTAAGACAAATTAATGTTAGTACAGCAAATTCATCACTCCACACGGTTCCAAATGAAGCTTCACACACAAACTGGCACTAGTAACAGATAATGTCGCTCGAGCTCTATACGCCCGATAGAAGAGAATGGTTAGCTCTAGCGTTCAAGGAGCTCTAGTGGTGATCAAGGAGCTGTAGTCTGTAGATAAGCACACCGAGGAAGAAGACGGCCATGAAGAGCACGGGGACCGCTACGAGGAACATTACGAGAATGAAAATTGCAGAAGTAGCCTGGACTAGGACTTCTGCATAGCGCAGGTAGCTGCTGTCGCTACAGTAGTCGATGTGTAGCCTCGGCAGCAGCACGGCGTCGATGAGGTAGACGACGAGGCGGCCCTCCATGTCCGTGACCGTCCTGGTCACCCTGGCCTCGCCCCCGGACGACGACGACAGCTCCATCTTGTCTCCGCCGTGACGGATGGTGAGGCCGTACTCCCCGTTAGCCAGGTCGGTCGCCAGCGTGGGCACCGTGAGCATCCACCTCTTGTCTCTGAGCGACGCGGGCGCGAGCTCCACGCCGTGGTACAGGAGGATCGCGAGCTTGGCGTCGGCGCCGAGGCTATGGTGGAATAACGACGGCTTGAACGCGGCCACCGACTTGTCGTCGGGGCAGAAGACCACGAGCCCGCCGTTGGCGAGGCTGCACTGGAAGGGTTCAGTCGCGTTGGCCGTGGCGTTCACGAGGCCGGCGAAGCTGCCGCACCCGTTCACGGACATGAGGCGGTCTATGAACCCTCGCGACGACACCTCGGACGACGCCTCCAGCCGGCCACCGATCGCGAGCACAACAGCAAGCAGAAGTAACACGCCCATTATTGACACGGGCTAGCTTGCTAGGGAGGTGCAGTTTCTGTCGATCCGGCCGGCGCGGTAGTGATGGTGGTCTGTTGGAGCAGGTGGAGAGATTGAGAGATTTACGAGAGAGAAGGGTTCGGTTCCCTTTGTTCTCCAGTGCCAATGGATAGGGAAGAGAGATTGGTAGTATTGAAGAGGGACGCGAGTGAGTGAATCTATGACATGAAAGAAAGTCCCGGGTGGTCAAACAACCAAGATAATTTGGTTATGGCCACGCTAGATAGAGTTTTCATAACAACTTGCTGGGATGCTATTTTCCCTGCAAGTTTAGTGAAAACTCTACCTAGACTGGGCAGTGATCATACCCCTTTGGTGGTAGACACTGGTGTCCTCCCGGTTCCTAAAACCAAACAGTTTAGATTTGAAAAATGGTGGCTACAACAGGACGGCTTTAGCCAGGCTGTAGAAAGAATTTGGAATGCTCCCTGTAGGTTGCAAAAATCCATTGACATCTGGCAGTTTAAGGTCAGAGCTTTTAGGAGGTTTGCTACTGGGTGGAATGCCAATGTAGAGTCGGCCCAACGCAAACTTAAACAGCAACTTGTTGCTGAATATGATCTTCTTGATGTTTTGTCTGAAACAAAACCTCTTTCTCCGAATTCTAAAAACAGAATGAAAATTATTTCTTCTGATTTGACAGATATTTGGAAAAAGGAAGAAGTTAAAGCAAGACAAAGGTCGAGGGAAAAACAGATTCTGGAAGGAGACCAGAATACTGCTTATTTCCATACCATAGCAAATCAGCGCAGGAGGAACAAGCAGATTACCTCTCTTCAGGGGCCTGCTGGTACCTCTGAAGATACTGAAGGTATAATTGATATTGCTGTTGATTACTATAAAAATCTTTTTGGTTTCTCGACTAAGCTTGATATTGATTTAGCTGAAGGTTTTTGGGATAGCTCTGATCTAGTTTCGGTGGAACAAAATGCTTTCTTAGAAGCAGATTTCACTGAGCTGAGATTAAAATGGCTGTCTTTGGCTCGTATGCCGAGGGGGCCCCAGGTCCTGATGGCCTGTCTTTTCTTTTTTATCAGAAGTTCTGGGAAGTTATTAAAAAGGATTTAATAGCTATGTTTAATGACTGGAACAAGATGGACCTTGACCTGTATAGACTAAAATTTTCCCTTTTGACTTTGATCCCAAAAGAACCAGATGCAACTACTATTCAGAAGTTTAGGCCGATTGCCTTGACTAACTGCAGTTTTAAGATTTTCTCTAAATGCATGACCAATAGGTTAGGGGTTGTTTGCGAAAAGCTAATTTCCCCAAATCAATCTGCTTTTTTAAAAGGCAGGTATATTCTGGAAAGTGTTGTTTCGGCCCATGAAATTATTCATGAAGTGGCTCGAAATGACCAACCGGGTTTTATTTTTAAGCTTGATTAGGTTAACCGTGAGTTTATGCTCAAAATGCTTGCTGCTAGGGGCTTTAGCCCGAAGTGCATTTATCTGTTTAATTCTCTCCTGGATAGAGGCTCTGTGGGGGTCAGGATCAATGATGTTAATAGTAACTTCTTCTTGACAGGCAGAGGTGTTAGACAGGGGGATCCTATCTCTCCCCTGTTTTTCAACCTTGTAGCTGATGTTTTTACGAAAGTGTTAGCTAAAGCTGCCGGTAGGGGCCTTATTTCTGGGTTATTGCAGGGTTTTCGTGGAACAGGAGTGGTCAGTATGCAATATGCGGATGACACACTCCTATTCCTAAATAAAGACATGACACAGGTTATGAATTTAAAATGGCTGTTGTCTTGTTTTGAGCAACTTTCTGGCCTTAGGATCAACTTCCACAAATGTGAGCTCGTTGCCATTAATGTGGAGGCTGATGAGGCGCAGGATTATGCGCAAACTCTCTGCTGTCGTTTAGGAAATTTTCCTATTAAATACTTAGGGGTACCTCTCCATTATGCTAAACTTCGAAAGGAAGATCTGCAGCCTATTGTGGATAAACTCCTGAAGAAAGCTGCGGGATGGAGGGGAAAACTTCTAACCCACGCAGCCAGACTTGAGCTGGTCAGGAGTGTTTGGCTAGTATTCCAATATATCTCCTTAGCGTTATCAAATTTCCCAAGTGGGCCATTCGACTTATAAACTCTCAGATGGCACACTGTCTGTGGGATAATTATGAAGGTCATTTTAAATACCACCTCGCTAATTGGGGACTTGTCTCGAGGAAAAAAGATGTTGGAGGCTTGGGTATCCCTAACCTGGCTCAAATGAATATTTGCCTTTTGGCATCTTGGATTAGAAGGTATCAATTGGATGATAATAAGTTGTGGAAACAAATTATTGACTTCAAGTATGATGTTAATAACCCAAATATTTTTGCATCCTCTGACGCTGGGGTTTCCCCTTTTTGGAAAGGGGTTCTTTGGGCTGCAAAGGCTGCAAAAATGGGATACTTCTGGAAAATTGGTAATGGGAAGAAAGTGAGATTCTGGGAGGACCAGTGGTTTGGTTCTTCCAGCCTCGCTATCCAATATTGGGACCTCTATGTCATTGTCAATGAAAAAACTATAACAGTGGCAGACGTCTGGGACGGGAATCAACTTAAGGTCTCCTTTCGTAGATGCTTTGATCATAAAATGATGCTACAATGGTATGAAGTCCTTCAAATTGCTCAATCAATCCGCCTTAGCGGAGATGTTGACGCGTTGATCTGGAAATATGAATCCAATGGGGTTTATAGCTCTAGTTCTTTGTATGCTATTTGAATTTTGGTGGGATACAACCTGTTCATATTCATGCGGTTTGGAAAGTTAAAGTTCCACCAAAAATTCATTTTTTCTCTGGCTTGTCCCACAACAAGCTCCTTACTAGGGATAACCTGGTCAAACGACAACATGTCGATGATATAACTTGTGTTTTTTGCAATGAACCTGAATCTTGCGACCACCTGTTCTTTGAATGTGTGGTTGCGAAAGTGGTTTGGGGGTTTTAAAACGCATTCTACACATGACTGACCGTGATATCTCTTTTCTTTCTATCGCTAGCATGTGGCTGTGTGAGAAAAAATTTATGCTTCATAACACAGTGCATGCGGCTGCTATGTGGACTCTCTGGAATACCAGAAATGATATATATTTCAATCGTTTGCCTTGGATTGGTTTGCAGAAAATCTGGAGGCTGATGGCATGTACGCTATCCCAGTGGAGGGTCTTATACTCAGAGGGCACAAGAGAGGATGTGGACAAGATCGTAAAAGAGCTAGATCAGCTTGCGAGAGCCCCTCCTTTGTTACTGTGGCCCGACCCTGGGGACCCTGCACAATCTGCCAGGAACCAAGTTGAACCTGGTGCGAGACACCCGTTAGGACGAAGAAGAAGCCTTGGCGTGGAATCTCACAATCGAAGGGCTGGCAAAGCGTCTGGAGGAGAAGAACCTCAAGCTGATCGAGGTCAATGGGGCGCTGAGGGTGGTTGACGCCTGATGGCTTTTCCCTACCTATGTTGTTGGTGTTTCTCCTGCTAGTCCTCATTTAGAGCCTTTGGTGTGGTAGTTGGAACCGTTTTACGTTTCTGGCGTTGGCGCCGTATGTCCGAGGTGGCTGGTCTAGCTTCCTGAGACGTTGAGTTGTAATAAGCTGAAGTTGTAACCCAACTCTGTGGTGAGGTTTCTTTAATGGAACCGGGGTAAGACCCTTTTATTCTAAAAAAGAAAGAAAGTCCTGGATTTGCGTGTCGACAGTGTATAGGGAAGAACCTCATACGCGTGCCCGGGCAGTCTATTTTGAGACACGCTTTGCTTCTCCTTTCGGGCCATCACCTTTCGCCGAGACAATTCATTCTCACTTCACGCAAATGCACGCAGCTCTGCCTTTTCTTTTCTCAAAGCGAAAGCAACAGTGGCCGTCATTCACTCGTATTGCAAACTGAGCAAAAATGAAAAATCAAGTAGGTCAGCAGATTGTGAGGCACCTACCGCATCACCAACGTGTTTGCATGCATTCTGAATATATTAGATGGGAGAAAACACAAGAACAGAAAAACCCAGGTTCAGAGAGGCTAGCCTGCAGTTAACGCGCACACATCATTTACAACCCGAAACATTCAGAAAGAACCAAAACAAGACAGAAGTAATCAAGCGCCTCTTGAAGCAGGAAACGATCGCTACTGGCCATCGCCCAGTGCAATGCCGAGCGTCAGATTTGATCTGATCGATTATCTTTTGCACAAGCAAAATACCTTATCGAACACCCTCCTGTTTCTTTCACGCCAGATGGTCCATTACGAACGTATTGAGGAGTGATGGTGTCATGCTAATAGCGAGCTGATGCATTCCTGCCCATTGGAGGATTCAGTCCCAGATTATATTGACGACTACGCAGCCCGCGAACAAATGCGTCACATCTTCTTGAGCTGAATCGGGGAAAACACAGTTTTCATTTTTGGGGTAGACGTCGTTTTGTAAGTCAATTTGCAATCCAAATTCACCCCTGAATATTCAACCAGATGTCAAACTTGGAACGAAGGGGCGCCCAGGAATGCAGATAGCTTCCGCCTGATCGAGTCGCAAAATACGCCCCGGAGGAATCTCCTCTGGGCTCCCATTGCCAAACCCAGGAATCTTGAATGCACCACGTTAACTTAGAGGAAACTCCGATTTGATGCATGCACTGTTAAAATAACGGCTGAATATGTAGCCTTTCACTCTCACGAATTCAGAAAATTCGGAGAAAGAGGAAGACCGTGTTTCGTGCCGCGTGCAACTAATACAGCTTAATTTTGTGTTTCTTCTTCCTTTTATCCATCGAAGGATCTATCGTGCCCTGCCACACGATGCCCACAACGAACGTGCCATCCCACGTCCGGGCAATCGTCTTTTCCAACGCGATGATCGGGTCAACTAAGAGAGCAGAATCCTTTTTTGAAAGGAAGAGAGCAGAATCCTAGCTACCAACGATCCCTGAAAATAGCTGAAATTAAACCTACCTTCGAGTCTTCGACACCTGAAACTGAAACTGAAAACGACCCTAACGACTAGATTAACTGACAGAATATTGCCTGCATACGAAAACCTTTGCTTCCTTCGTCATTGCACAGCTGAATCCATGACACGATCGTGTGTAAAATGTACAGATGGCTAGGACAAATTAATGTTACTACTACAAATTTATCACTGCTGCACTGCACACACACGGTTCCAGTGAAGTTTCACACGCAAACTAGTACTAGTAGCAGATAATCTCGCTTGAGCTCTCTACGCTTGATGGAAGAGAATGGATAGCATAGCTAGCTCTAGTGTGTGATCACGTAACAGACCATAACCAGGGCGGTAATTCGTCGAAGCTGCTGTCGCCATCGTTGGTGGACTCCCTCGGCAGCAGCACAGCGTCGATGAGGTAGATGACGAGTGGCTCCTCCTCGCCCGTCACCGTCCTTGTCACCTGGCCACGCCCATGACGACGGTAAGAGCTCCATCGCGTCACCTTTCAGGCCATCACCCGGGCAGACACGCTTTGGTTCTCCTTTCAGGCCATCGCCTCTCGCCGAGACAATTCATTCTCACTGCGCGCAAATGCACGCAGCTCTGCCTTTTCTTTTCTCAACAAAGCGTATTGCAAAGTGAGCAAAAATGGAAAATCAAGTAGGTCAGCAGATTGTGAGCACGTACCGCGTCACCAACGTGTTTGCATGCATTCTGCTTAACAGAAAAAATGGTGTTGCCTGCAGGCTGCATTCGATTATCCAGCATGCATTTCCTTGATAAGAAGATGAAAGCACGAATACATATTGGCCTTTATGCTTCTCTTTGAGCAATTTGGTATTACCGAAATGATATTGTTTTTAACAAGGTGGAAGTGCCCTCATTTTCTGCGGGTTAATTACCAACAGCAAACAGGGCTATAGATTGGATCCAAGGTGGAAGCTGCACGCAGGCCCAGCTAGGAGTCTACTTAAACTACCAGCGAACTAGTATTTTACTGCAGGAGGTACCGAGCTTTAGAGCAAACTTTTTTTATTACAGCAACTCACTCTTGAGTGCAAATGGCTCGCAGGCCAAACGATCAGGCAACACAAGAACTGCTAGGACAACTGATGTTACCACAATACCACTACTACAAATCCATCACTGCACACAGTTCCAAATGAAGCTTCACACGCGAACAAGCTAGTAGGAGTACTTAACAGATCATCTCGCTCGATCAAGCTCTATACGCTCGATGGAAGAGAATGGATAGCTCTAGTACTTGTTCAAGGAGCAAGCACTGACAACAAACAAACCCATGAGGTAGATAACCGCACCGACGACCGGTAGGAAAATCAAAAATCGAAGATCGACCCAGTTCATCAGGACGTCTAACCAGTGCTGCAGGCCTTGGTCGAAGCTGCTGACGCCACAGTCGATGGGATCCCCCGGCAGGAGCACGGTGTCGATGAGGTAGACGACGACGACGAGGGTCTCCTCCTCGCCCGTGACCATGCTGGTCACACTGGCCACGCCCCCGGACGAGGACATCAGCTCCATTGCCGTGTCTCCGCGGTGGCGGATGGTGAGGCCGTAGCCCCGGGTCAGGTCGGAGGCGAGCGTGGACACCGGGAAACCCCCGTTTGTCCTGCTGACCCTGAACGACGCGGGCGCGACGGCGTGGTCACTGATATTTCGAACAAATTAATTACCCCGCACATTTACTAGCAAGGGTTGGGTATTGGTCTTGTTAGATAATCCGGACAAAGATAGGAATGGGCGGAAGAAGGCTGGGTTAAATACTTAAATGTTGACAATTCTATTCGTTTTCTTCAAAATTGTCATGCTTCTTTACATAATATTGCGCATGGAGGTGATATTCATAATTAAAAGGGTAAGGGAAAAGTACATCAAGAAAAGTTGATCAAACATCACAGCCACACACATGACAAGGAAGTTAAAGAATCTTGGGGAAGTCGGGTGAAATACTTAAATGTAATGTTGATGCTAGCTTCTCTATCACGAGTATGACACAAGCTTAGGTGAAGCGATTGCGTGCCTGGAAGGCCTCAAGCTCTTACTAGCACATTCAGATTCGAACTTAATAATCGAAACTGATTGCGCTGCAGTACTGGAGGCGTTCAAATAAGATAGCATCAACAGAACTGAAATCTGTTTGATTGCATAGGAATTCAAGCTGAAGAAGCTTTCAGATCGACAAGTTATTTATTAAAAATCAGTAGAAATTGTAATTTGGCAGCGCATGATCTCTGCCAATTTGGCCGTAGAGAGTTAAGTGGCGGTGCGTTAAAAATTTCGGTTCCGGCCTGCCTAGCAAAGTCGGCTTTGAAAGATTGTACCCAAAAATTAATACATTACCATTTTCGAAAAAAGAATTACCCCGCACATTCCGAACAACTTACTTTACTACTACAAATTTGGCCTGGGAGGTATATAATCATGCATTTTTACCTTGGTTCAAATATGGAGCAGCGTTTCTTGCAAGGGAATAGAGAAGCTCTGTTAATCTTACCGAACATATCAACACTAGACTATTTTTTGTTCACGGCAACAGAAAAGGAACACATCAACATATATTGCATAGAATAACACAGTGATCAAATGCATAGACGTGGACTCAAACTTACTCCAGTGTCCAGATATACTCCAACATTCATATGCACTTGACTAAATCAACATCGCACAACTGAATCCAGGACACGGTCGTCAACGTGCGGTTCCAAATGAACAGATTACAGATGGCTAGGACAAATTGATGTCACCACAATACCACTACTACAAATCCATCACTGCATGCACACGGTTCCAAATTAATGAAGCTTCACACGCAAACTAGCTAGTAGGAGTACTTGACAGATACTCTCGCTCGAGCTAGAACTATACGCTCGATGGAAGAGAATGGATAGCTCTAGTACTTGTTCAAGGAGCAACCATTAACAACAAACAAACACCAAGTAGATGACCGCACCGATTAAAGCCGCGAAGCCCAAGACGGCCGATAGGAAAATCAAACTTCTAACAACGAACTGGTTCAGGACGTCTGACCAGTGCGGGCCTTCGACGGACTCCCACGGCAGCAGTACGGCGTCGATGAGGTAGACGGCGACGAGGGCCTCCTCCTCCTCGCCCGTGACCATCCTGGTCACCCTGGCCACGCCCCCGGACGACGAACGCAGCTCCATCGTGTCTCCGCGGTGGTCGATGGTGAGGCCGTAGCCCCAGGCCAGGTCGGAGGCAAGCGTGGACACCGGCCACCCCCGGTTTTCCTGCTGACTCTGAACGACGCCGGCGCGACGGCGTGGTACCGGAGGACCGCGAGCTGGCCGTCGGCGCAGAGGTCCTTGAACGACGGCTCGAACGCCGCCACCGCCTTGTCGTCCGGGCAGAAGACCACGAGCCCGCCGTGGACGAGGCTGCTGCACTCGAAGATGCGGGTAGCGTTGGCCGTGGCGTTCACGAGGCCCGCGAAGCGGCCGCAGCCGTTCATGGACAAGAGGCGGTCCATGAACCCCCGGGGCGACACCTCGGTCGACGCCTCCAGCCGGCCCCCGACGGCGAGCACAATAGCAAGCAGAAGTAACACCCTCGTCGACATGGGCTAGCTTAGGAGGTGCAGTTCCTCTCGGACCGGCCGGCGCGGTAGTGGTGGTGGTCTGGTGGATGGAGCAGGAGTGGCAAGGTGGAGAGATTTGGGAGAGAACCAGTGCGTGCCCAAGGTATAGTTGTAAGACGGACGGGGATCACGGGAGTGAGCGAATCAGCGACAAGAATGAAATAAAGTGCTGGACATACGTGTCGACGGCCTATAGGAGAGGACCCATACGCGCGCGTGACCAGTTGATCGATGGCCTCTCTTTCTGCAATTCCGCAAAGCGAAACTAGGAGTGGTCGTCATTCAGTGGATTGTGAGCACGTGCCGCATCGATTACCAACGTGTTTGCATGCATTCTGTTTAAGAGAAAAAATGATATTGCATGTACCTTTTTTTATCCATGTCCTATACGCCTGTATATATCCCGTGGTTGCCACGCGAACTGCCCCGCCAAAACATTTCCAGCCGGCACCTTTTTTTTTTTGGTTGAAAAGGATGATACTCCCGGCCTCGAAAATTGTTAGATGGGCACAATCATATATTTTTGCTTATTTTATAATGTCAAACAAAGCCCAACATCACTACCAAACAAGTCAGCAAAAAAAAAGCACGAGAAAATATACCTCGGCAACAACATTTTCACAACCCTATCACAAACCTTACGACTGGAACACAGAAAAAATACATAACTCCAATGCAGAGCTCACAAAAAGGTCCATGCCACGTGTGTCGATGATGCCGATGCTTCGAGTTACCACCTTCATCAAGGCCACACCACACGTGCGTCAAAATTTCACTAGATCACGTGCATACTTGTGGTGGTTATCACTGCCAACAACCTCTCACTACCAACTGGCAACTTCTCGCCAGCTGGACCTTGTAGAAGATTCTAGAAGCAGGTCGTGGTCCTTGTTTTCTCGCTTTTGCTCGTGTTGGACCTCCTTCAATCCCATCGAGCGGAGATGATGGGGCATTGGACGATATATATCCACCTCCATGAGTCCAGATCCGTAGCCTGATCCTTGCCACCACCCGTCAAAGGGTTGACGCCCAAGACCTACTTGTCATCCTCTGACGACAGCTTGATGATGGCTCTCGGCAAAGAGGTTTAACTTTGCCGATGGCCAAGCTCTGGCACGACGAAGGGCCGATGACTAGGACCACCTTGCAAGGGAAATTCCATCTCCACCCCTAGACCTTCAAATCACTTTACTTTTCCGAGCGTCCAAGTTTGACTCTTGTGAAAGACTTTGCCAAGTCTGCGACGGAAAAAACTCGACAGAGAGTTGTTTGCTAGTGTTTTCTATGCCGACACTGATTCACAACGGTTTGCACTTGGCAAACCCTTTTCCGAGAGCTCTTGCGCCTTTGCCGAGTGTCTGAAACAGACGACTAACATACATATTCCCGTAGTGAAATGTCTTATTTTCTAAGTAGAGATTTTTTTTATCTATGAAAATGTCCAGATAATTTCTTCCTACTTGATAATTGTAAGTGGTCCTTCAAGGTTGAGCACAATTGCCTTTTGTTTTGCCTATATTCTTTTACATAATTGTTCACCAATCATGAATACGTTTTGTGCTTCTCTTCTACTTTGGTTCCTTTTGAGGTCTATGGTCCTGTGCCACCAGTCCACCACGTTATTTCCTTGAAAACTGATTATAGTTCCCTCTTTTATCAATAACCAACATATGCATATAGTTTTCACATACCACATCTATTTATTTATAAAATGCCTATTACTCTATCTTATTATGAGATCACTGCAACACGGGCTACAATGGTCCTCGGCCAAACCATCTACCACGTGCTACAATTTGAGTGTTTGTGGAACACACCATTTTCTACATCATGGATTTAAAAAAAAAAAAAATGAAACTCGTAAGTATTGTTTCTGATTTTTTTAACACCAGATTCACTGGAGCTCGGGAGCACGAAATATCGTCTCGGATTATAGTTGCATTATCTCAGAGATAGAATAATGGTTGTTGGATAGTTTACATGCGATACTATGTAAATTTCAGTAGATTAACCGGAGAAGTGGAGATCACAACAGCTTGACATTAATTATCCATGTGGTGATCACATATACTCGTAGCTGGTTTCATCCACACCTAGCTGCTAGTTAGATGCTGCTCTATGGCAACCGATGCTATTTAAATGGAGCCATCATGCATGGGCTGGCATATACATGACAACGGAAAAACGAGCAAGCGCGTGCATGTGACACCAGTCACCACCACTTTCTTGTGTTTTTGAAAATTTTGGCCCTGCCCAATACAGTGAAGAAAAAGCGACCCAGGCTACTTCAGGGAATATGGTCAGGCAGATTTAAACTCGTCTAGCTACATTGCAATCAAATGTCCAATAATTTATTTCACATTCCATATTAGATGGAAAGTCCAGGTGCAACAGCTTGTTCAAAGCCGGCCTTGTTCTTAAATAGCTTTGCATGATGCCATGCATGCATCTACCTGTGTGAACCTGTGATCATTTTGTTTATTTTGCTTGATGGTAGAACTAAGCCGATTAGAGCATCAAGAACCGGAATGTGCAAGTTTCGCCGAGTTGATGGTAAAGACCAGCGCCATGACGGCGATGACGGCACTAGCGCCTTTGCACAAGAGGGTGAGCTAAGCAGCACCTGCCATGTGAAGCTGGTTGTTCGGAGCAGGGTTGCCAGACGCGCCCTTTCATTGGTGGCTATCGATCGAGCCCTTGCTGTTGAGGTATTCACTTTCTTGGTTTTTGGGTGTTTTAAACCCATGCTCTTTTGCTTACCTTGGTTCGGTATACAGGACACACAGTCATAGTGGCATGTTCATGCATTTTTTACCTTTGTTCAAATATGGAAAACGATGGTCAGCTTTACTAGCTGAAAGAGTAGAGAATCTCTGTACTACTCGCTTTTACTTCGTGCATTCACTGATTACTAGGCGGTCGACATTTATTGTAATTACATGGTTGGTAAATGGATACGTGTAAGTAATCGTACCCAACCAATCGACCGTAACTACTTGCTCACGGCAGAAAGATAGCATACGAAAAATATTGCATACAAGAGTCAGTGAAATGTGGCACATTTGTTGACGAAGTGATGGACGCACACACAATCGATCATATCCTCCAACATGCATAGTATCAGACATGGCATTTGACTAAACCATCTTCCTTTGGCTGCAGTAGTACTCGGTGATGAAGAACCCGGAAAGAATGTCCGCCATGCACAAGGAGGACGTCGTGCCTCTCCTTGGAGGTGTCGTCAAGGAACAATGCATGGTCACCTCGGCCATGTGGAGAGTCGTTTGGATCTGCACTCGCGTGAGCTAGAAGAGAGTGACGACGCAGCTCCGGGTAATCCCACACTGACTTGTGCCGGTGACCTACCCGCAAGTGTCGTCCCCTTTCTTGCAAGCGTCAGTCTAAACCAATTCTCACGTTTTGTGTTGGCTCTCTAGGTGTCGATGATCATGCTCTGCGACCACCGGTCTTCGTGTTCTGCTATGTGACTATGTGTCAAGACTCAAGATTGGTAATATGTTCCAATCATGCTGTGGGTTGACCGCCTTTCAGGGATGTTCTTGTTGATGGTGAGGTCACGGTTGTCGGCTCGCATGGTGCTCATTCTGCTCATTTAGTTATAGCTCTCAAGTTCGAGGCCAAGAGGAGATGGTGTGGTCGTCTCGATGGAATATTGCCCGTCGGAAGCATTTGTGGCTTTTGGTGCCACCATTTTACCTCGGCGGTGTGACGCCCTTTGATGACGCCAATGACTCCTAGTTCTGCATGGTGTGGAGTGTTTGGTGGGCAAGCTGGAGATGATTATGCATTCTTAGGACTACATGATTCCCTTCGACTTAATGACTGATCCAACATCACTCCTTCGTGCTCTTCTCGGCCTATCCTCGTGGTGTGATGCAAAGTTTAAGGCTTTGTGTTGTTGTCTAGGATGTTGCTTTTTTTTTCTCTCTTTCTCTTTCCTGTGATTGTGCTACTTTCGTAGCCGTTGTATTTGTATCTCGGTTCTTCTTCTTAATAAAAAAGGTCTAGGTTGCTTAATGCCCACCGTAGTTGTTTAAAAGGAGAGAGTAGGTAGTAGTAAGTAGTAACTAGTAAGTAGCCAATGCACTCAATCATTATTTGCTGCCAGTTGCGTGGTTCTAGAGCCCTATTGATGCCCCGTGATGAAGTATTTCCTCTCTTAGCTCTTTGGTGTTTTAAAGCCATGCCACTTTGCTCACCGTGATGTCGTAAACATGACAAAATATATAAAGGACTAGTCCGACAAATTTAGCTATGGCCAGACCATTGTCAAGTGCTACACTTGTTCTTCGATCTTTCACCTAAACCTCTACAATATACTGCACCACTGCACCCACTACACGTTGTGTGGGCTCAGGCTTCATACATGGTGCAATTGTGTGAACATAGGACAGCTAGCCAATGCAAGTGCAAAGAATGGAAACAAAAGAACAATCTCGTTCATTCGTTGTAGAGAAGAAACAATCGGAACCAGCAGTCCCGCGCGCCGGATCACTGATATTTCTGAAACCCAGAAATTTCTCCGCACATTCCCTACAACTACCTCTCAAAGCAAAGCCGTGTGAGGTATAATCATGCATTTGTACCGAACACATATCAACCCTAACTGTATTTTTGTTCACGACAGCGGAAAAGGAACAAAGTTAATCCACATTATTGCATAACAACACAAGCTCGGTAGAAGAAACTTGGAACATAACAACACAGAGACACTATATGGCATAGAACAACACAGTGATCAAATGCAAAGCTGCGGCATACAGGAGCCGAACAGCAGACCCCGTACTCAAACACAAACTTATTCCAGCACTACAGTGCTATGCAACGACATACTCCAACATGCAGATGCAGACTAGCTTCGCACTTGACTAAATCAACGTGCTAGCTAAACTAAACACTCATGCGCGCACACACAACACAGGGAGTAATTAAACAGTGCCCTTGGGGATGAAGAATAGAGCAGGCTTCTTCGTCGTCGTCTTCTTCAGTGCATCCTTGCGTCCTGCCTGCGTCTACAGTAGTCCCCGAGCATGAACCCGGACACGCTGCCCACCATGGTCGCTGGGACCAGAAGCAGCGCCTGCCAGACTTTGACGGTGCAGTGCAGCCACCCCAGGTACCCGCCGCATGACGCCTCTTCGTCCCCGCCATCCAGAATCTGTCGGAGACGGCTCGGCAGCAGCACAACGTCGACGACGTAGACCGTAAGGGGGGAGTCGTCCGATGAAATCGCCTTTGTCAGCCTGGCCGCGCCGCTGCTTCCGTTTGAAGGCGGCGCCGGCCATAGCCAGACCGTGTCGCCGTCGTTGCCTACGGTGAGGAAGAGGCTCTTGTTGGTGGCTGCGTCGGGGGCGAGCATGGGCACCGCCATCCATTCGAACGCCGCGATCTGCTCCCTCCCGTAGCGCGCCGCCGCGCCGTGGTGCAGCAGGACGGCGAGCTGGTCGTCGGCGCTTAGGTTGCTGAACTTGGGCTCGAACGCCGCCACCGCGTGGTCGTCCGGGCAGAAGACGGTGAGCCCGCGGACGACGTGCTCCTGGAAGATCTCGCCCGCGTTTGCCGTCCGGGCGACAAGGGTCGCGAACCCCGCAGCCGTGCGTGAAGTTGAGGTAGTCCACGAGCCCCTGTGGCGGCGCGTCGGACGCGTGCCCATGGCCCGAGTCGGTGGTGCCTCGGAGCTGCAGATAGGTAAGCGCTGCCGCGTCGTCGCCAGCGGCGGCGCCTCCGGACGCGACGAGCAGAAAGATGAGGAAAAGTGCGGGTGCGGCCATTGCTCCGCACGAGCTAGTAGCTAGCTAAGGGAGTGTGAGCGACAGGAGTCGCTAATGGCTTGGCTTGGCAGTGAAGTGCATTGTAGACGCTGTGGCCGTGGGTATTTATGCACGGAGACGGAGGCAGGAAACCGCGACGAAGTGGGCGAAGTGAGGCAGTGTAAAGGCTGGAGCTATACGTGTCGATCGCCTGTTGGGCATGCCTGCGCAAAGAAGGCGCAAAATTAAACTCGGGCTCAGTTTTCCCAGTAACAACAATGCCATGGTCACTCACATTACGTGAGAGAAACTCATGAAGCATCCATCAACTAAGAGATCAAGAATTGACACTGCATGCGCTCTACTGTTACTCCATCGATCCATCAGTTAAGTCGAATCGATCAGCACTAAACTGGGGATCGAATGAATGATCGATGCAACTTCACATCACCCACGTCTCAGTGCCCTTGCATCTATATATGCTGTGTGGTCATCACATCACCTAGCTAGCCGCTCTCCAGTCTCCACTCGCAAGTCGTACTCTGCAATATACCTATGGCAAGCCATGCTCTAACTTTAGACGGAGCCATGCATGTGCCAATCGACGGAAACAGTAATTGGGTCGGTGACACCTTTGATTTCTATGTTCCTCATACACATTTCTGCTTAACTCTCTACTTTTGCAGCGGAGTAGTAGTCTAGTACAGTCAAAATGGTCTTTTTTTTAGATTAGTCAAAATGGTCTTGGAAATGGTCCACAAGAACTGGTTAAACTCGGATGTTCCTTGGTGGTTGATTTTGCATGCAAATACCCAGTGATGTACTCTAAATCCAATGGTAGACGGAAAGTCCACAAAGTAGTGAAGATCATTTGTTAGGTTTGTATCAGCGACTCAGTGTAGAGCTATGCATGCATGCATGGCCTACTTTGAGCCATTAACCTGAAATTGAAGTGTGGCATATGCCGTTAGAAAATTAGATGACTGATCAAATGGTTTATATATACTTGCACAGCACTACATTACGGTTTACTTTTTGAGGCACTTTAAAGTGCACATAATTTTGGATTTCTTAACTCAAATTTTTTTTGGGGCACTTTGACAAAGTGTCACCTTTAGCCATATGTGGTTATTATTTTGCTTACATGACATCTAAACCTAGCTGCTACCGGTTGCAGATGGCAGATGTTGCTAGATGGCAACCGATGCTTTTCAGATGGAGCCATCATGCATGGGCTCTGGCACATACATGACAATGGAAACGCGGTGTGGCACCACCATGTTCTTGTGTTTTTGCAAATTTTGCTTCTGCGCAGTTCAGTGAAGAAAAAGTGACCCGAGACTACTTCAGGGAATATGGCCCAGGCAGAAGTAAACTCGTCTAGCTACATTGCATTCAAATGTACGTGCAATAATTGAGTTTTAAGGCAGTCGTATCTGCCACCCGATTAGATAGATAGAATGTTTAAAAACATATAGTTTTTCCGAGGCAGAAAAATAAAGGCCAGGCTAAGCCCGGGAAAAACAACAACAACAAAAACTAATCTCCTGGGTCTTGGCCATGAGCTAGTGCCCGCTGCTCAATTTCTTCCCAAACTAGATGCGCTGCCAAGGTTAGTTGCAGCGCGACGTTTTTGAAGACCCGCCTGTTTCTCTCTTTCCAAACTCCCCACATGGATTATATGAGTGCTCCACTTGCCTCCGTCCTCTTCTCCATCGGAAGTCCAGCGAGCATGCCGTTCCACCAAGCATCGATGTTGTGGCCTAGCGGTGTAGGGACCATGCCAATGCTGCCATTCCATCCAAAAATTTGCTCACGAACCACCGTGGAGAAGTTACAGCCAAGAAGAAGGTGCTGCACCGTTTCTGGGTGAACCCGGCAAAGCTTGCAGATTGGGTCGTGTGTCCATCCCCTAATTGCCAGATTATCCTCCGTGAGGATCTTGCCATGGATGGCCAACCATGCAAAGAAGCTGCATTTGGGCTCCATCTTTGCCTTCCAAATTTTTGCAGGTCGGAAAGGTTGGCAAGCGCCTTGAAACTGACAGAGGTAGGGCGAGGCCGCCATGTACTCACCATTCGCCGTCCATCTCCAAGCAATTGCATCCGGTTGGGGCAGCAGCACCACCTCCTGTATGATGGCCCAAAGCGAGATTAACTGCTGCAGTTGTGCTTGGGTAGATATACGAAACAGCGCCTTTATTCAAAATTTGTGGCTTGCAACTCCTTCTGGACTGTTTTGAACTTGTGTGTCAATAATTTATTTAGAATTTCATATTAGACGGAAATTTCACACGCAGTAGCTTGTTCAAGCCGGTCTCGTTTTAAGATAGCTTTGCATCATGCCATGCATGCATGCATCTATTGCTAGCTGAACTAAACACTCATGCGCGTACAAACACTGATGCGCGCACACACAAGACAGTGCCCTTGGGGATGAAAGGCTTCTTCGTCGTCGTCTTCTTCAGTGCATCACTGCGTCCTGCCTGCGTCTACAGTAGTCCCGAGCATGAACCCGGACACGCTACCCACCATGGTCGCTGGGACCAGAAGCAACGCCTGCCAGACTTTGACGGTGCAGTGCAGCCACCCCGGGTACCCGCCGCACGACGCCTCTTCGTCCCCGCCATCCAGAATCTGTCGGAGACGGCTCGGCAGCAGCACAGCGTCGACGACGTAGACGGCAAGGGGCGAGTCGTCCGACGAAATGGCCTTTGTCAGCCTGGCCGCGCCGCCGCTTCCATTTGAAGGCGGCGCCGGCCATAGCCCGACGGTGTCGCCGTCGTCGCCTACGGTGAGGAAGATGCTCTTGTTGGTGGCCGCGTCGGTGGCGAGCGTGCGCACCGCCATCCACTCGAACGCCGCGATCTGCTCCCTCCCGTAGCGCGCCGCCGCGCCGTGGTGCAGCAGGACGGCGAGCTGGTCGTCGGCGCTCAGGTTGTTGAACTTGGGCTCGAACGCCGCCACCGCGAGGTCGTCCGGGCAGAACACCGTGAGCCCTCCAGCCACGATGCGCTGCTCAAAGGTCTCGCTCGCGTTGCGCGTCACGGCGAGGAGGCGGGCGAAGCTCCCGCAGCCATTCATGGATATGATGTCCATGAGCGCCCCCTGCAGCGGCGCGTCGGACGCGTCGACGCTCGAGTCGGGGATGCCTCGGAGCTGCAGATTGGGAAGACTTGCCCCGTCGTCAGAGCCGACGGCGGCGCCTCCGGACGCGACGAGCAGAAAGATGAGGACAAGTGCAGCCATTGCTCCGCACGAGCTACTAGCTAAGGGAGTGTGTGAGCGACTGGAATTGCTAATGGCTTGGGTTGGCAGTGAAGTTGGTCCACAGCTGGGTCGTTCACCCCAGGGTCGTATAGGATTTTTTCCCGACGAAGTGAGGCAGTGTAAAGGCTGGAGCTGTACGTGTCGATCGCCTGTTGGACATACCCTCCTGCGCAAAGAATAAATTAAGCTCGGGTTCAGCTCGGCGAAGGGCGTTTTGTTTTCCCAATAACAATGCCATGGTTGCTCACAATACGTGAGAGAAATCATGAAGATTGCCACTGCATGCGCTCTACTTTTACTCCATCCATCAAAGGTCGAATCGATCAGCACTAAGCTGGGGCTGGGGATCGATGCAACATCACATCACCCCAGCATCTATATATGTTGTGTGGTCATCACATGACCTAGGGGTGTGACCAATTCGGCGCTTGCCCTGAACTCCAGCTCCACGTTCATGGCATGTTTCCCCGGTAGTGCACGTGCCCTCGGTGCAGGATCTTGGAGTGGAGATGTTTGTGCCTTTGGCATTGGAGGAGTTGAGGGGTACTGATGCCCCTAATCCGGAAGAGAAGATCGTGAAGATGATGGCCCAATTTGACGCGATTGAGCCACATGAGAAGACCTTGCCATTTTCGATGGTGGAGCTTTGCCGAGAGATTTCCGACATGCCCAAGAACAAGCATCAGGTTCGGGAGGATACTCCCTCTTTGGCCGAGCGACCAAGCATCCGGTTGGACAAGAAGAAGAAAGATTGTGTCATTCCAGCAGCCAAGCGCACCGAGTTTAGGCGGGCAAAGGCTTTTGTGGAGAACCCAAAACTCAAGAGCAAAGGGAAAGTCACAGAGGAGGTCCTAAATGAGAAGATGCAATTTTATTTGCAGATGTACAGGAAGCAGCACACACCGCAAGTGATGAAGTCTGTTCGAGCTTCAGTTGGGATCAATGCTTGATCTCTTTTGTGGGGAGGGTGCACACATTGGTGCATCTCTAGTGGAGAGAGTTCGTGTGTGTTTGGAGAGGTTCTTTTAGTTGGATATGAGATGTGGCCTGTTAGCTTGGGTTTACATTCCCTTTCTTTAGGCACAGACGATGTTCCATGAGTTAGAGCGTGCGGTTTTTTAACCGTGTTTTATATGGTTTTTGGTTCCGGTTTCCCTGATTAACTGGATAAATTCTTCTTCTATAATGCAATGCGGGAACTCCCCGCCCTGGTTCGTAAAAAAAAAAATGACCTAGCTAGCCGCTCTCCACTCGCAAGTGGTACTCTGCAATATACCTAGGGCAAGCCATGCATGCTTTAACGTTAGACAGAGCCATGTGCCAGTCGACGGGAATAGTAATTTGGGTTAACCTGTGACAACTTTGATTTCTATGTTACCTTTTCACATTTATGCTTACTGTCTAGAACAGTCAAAATGGTCTTGGGTGTCCCGTAAGAACAGATTAAACTCCAATGTTCCTTGGTGGTTTTTTGCATGCAAACACCCAGTGATTTACTTTAGCATCCGATAGTAGACAAGAAGTCCACAAAGTAGTTGGTTCGTGCCTGCATTGCTTTTCGAACGATAGCTTGACATCATGCCATGCTCAATCAATTTTGCGCTAATATGCACAAAAAAATAATCATTTGTGCCCTTATGATGATCATTTTATTAGGTTATTTGTATCAGCCAGAGCTATGCATGCAAGGACTATTTTAGGCATTAACCTGAAAGTGAAGTGTGGCATATGACGATAAAAATTGCATGACTGATCTAATGGTTTATATATACTTGCATAGCACTACATTATGGTTTGGTTTTTGACGCACTTTAAAGTGCACATAAATTTGAATTTTGTAACTCAATAGATATTTTGGGACATTTTGGTAAAGTGACATGTAGCCATGTGCTCATCACTGGTATGAAGCTGCTTAGGGCATGGCCAACGCTACAGCGTGGACAGCTGCCCCAGCTATCCACGTAGGTTCGGATGGTCCCGATTAGTAAAAGGTGTGGTTTGCATAGGCGAGCGGGATCCTGCAGAGGAGTCTGCCTCCTCACTGACAAAAGACGCAAAAAGTGATCATCCCACTGCGGCCGGCCACACAAAGGAGCGAGGCGATGGATGAGGAGAGGAAAAAGGTGGAGAGAGAGATGACGTACGTAGGGCCACACTAGATGATTGCTCCGTTGGGTTGGTGCGGTTTTGGTCTACTGCTTCACATGTTTTTACCTACGTGGATTCATGAGGCAGGGGTATACCGACGCCTCCACTGCTCGTGCCCTTACAACATCTACACCTAGCTGCTCCCCGTTGCAGATGGCAACCGATGCTATATATTTAGATCGATGGAGCCATCATGCATGACAATGGAAAAAACTGCAAGCGCGTTTGTGTCACTGTGTGACACCACGTTCTTGTGTTTTTGCAAATTTGGCTTCTGTGCGGTACACATCCAATGCACTCAGTCATTATTTGCTGACATGTGCGTGGCTCTGTAGCCCTACTGATGCACCGTGATGAAGTATTTCCTCTCGATTCGATATGCGGCTTCTTCAATAAGAGCGCCATGGTGGCGATGGTGGGGGCTGGAGATTTGGCCTCTGCAGGCTGTCCCTCAACTGCGCTGGAGTTGTGATGCCGTGCTCTGGAGTTCACTCTCGGCACCCTTGTAGGCTGCCGACCCTGGAGACCATCTGGTGGTCGATTCGGCTGGCCTTCTCGGCCAGCGCCTTTACATCCTCCATGCGGAGGCCCTCTTGCAAGCTCGTGATGGCGCCTTGCTTCCCTGCAGTTCCAAGTGGTCTCGTCCCCGAATCTGGAGCGGAAGGCCACGGCTGGAGCCTGCTGTTCGTCGTTGGTGGTGGAGGACCCAATTGCTTTCCCCATTTTATGTGTAGGGTCTGTTCTATAAAGTGTAAGGACTGTGTTGTAATTTTTCCTTCTTTCTGGTCCTTGCTGTAAACTGTGGCCCCACCGCTGGAATTTAATGGCATCCAGGCCCTTCGGGCCCTCTCCTTTGTTCAAAAAAAAAAAGTATTTCCTCTCTTGGCTCTTTGGTGTTTTAAACCCTGCCACTCTGTTCACCGTGATGTGGTATACATGACAGAAGATACAATGGACCAGTTGAACAAATATAGCTTTCTTTTTTGACTTGAACAAATATAGCTATGGCCACGTGCAAACCATTGCCAAGCGACCCTTGTTCTTTTTTTTTAACCTCAACGGCCACAATATACTGCACACTGCACCTACTATAGTTTGTGTGAGCTCAGGCTGCACATGATATAATTGTGTGAACATAGGGCATCTAGCTAATGCAAGTGCATATATACTACTATTAAAAGAGCAAACATGTGTTGAGTTGTGTGTTGTTACATTAAATCTGAGCCATTCAATTTGATCAACGATCCAGATCGCTCCAAACCTTTTTGGTTCGTGGTATTTACAGGAATTGCCACCGCTAAAGAAACGTTTTGTTAACCTCTCCCCCGATTCCGCAACAATCGGGAGAGGCGAACGAAGGGCGACAAGGTTCCTCGGTCTGCCGCCGGTGATTCAGTGTGACATGTCCCCCTCCGCCGTCTTCTCTGCCCGGTGGTGCCCGGCCCACTCCCCTACAATTCGAGCCTCCCCCGTACATCATGCGGTCCTGCCTACCAGCGGCACCCTATCCTTCCCTACATCTCGGAAGCAGCGGCAGCCATAGATTGTAGGCGGCGGCCTGCCCGCTCGATCTTTGCATCCGCACGCCCGAGCTCTCAATCACACACATGTGCTTGCCTAGGAGCGCTTGTGGCCACCGAGGCCGACGCCGGGATGTAAGGGGTTAGCCAGCTCTCACGCCTCCGACCTCCATGCCGCCGCCGGGAAATCCTCTTCTACCCACATGTAACTGTCACGTCGCCTTCCATAAGCTGTCACACCCAGAGGAGCATGCCGCTGCCGTCGCAAGGAACCCGCTGTAGTCTTCTCTCCGAGACGAGACGGGGCACGCCTGTTCACCTCTCTGACCTCGAGGTAAGTTGCTGGATCTGAACATTGTCATTTGCGTTGCCACTTCCCTTACATACCAACTGCTGTTGCTCCTAGGATCTTGACGCGCTTGGAGCATGCTCCTATCTTCGCATGTTGAGTTGTTGACCGATGCGCCTGACAACATCCTCGCGGGTGACAGGCCACCAAGACCAACGCCCTTATTTGTCGGAGTCTGTGTCCCCAATGATCCAGACAACACAGAACTTCAGTTTAGGTGTAGCTTTGTTCAGTTTCAAGTTATTGGAGTGGTTATTTTCTCAATGCTTGTCCATAAGTGAAGACGCTTTCAGCATATTTTGCATATGTTTTCCCATAAATGTTGACGTGTTTTGATTCTCCGTAAACAAGGAAAGCATGTTTCTTCTGTCATTTATGACGAAAAAAATTGTCTTCCAGAATTTGGCATTGGTGAATAAATATATAGGTGTAGATTCAGTCATGGCATTGGAAACTGAAGTGTCGTTCTGATTCAGTATTGCCACTACAATGACACCGATACATACCTAAATAATGTCCTCTTGAAGATAAATAGTCAGAAGAACTATACAGCAAGTTATCTTTCTCATGGTTTTTAGGACATCCTACTAAATATTTATGTTTTCGTGTATTTTACCGGTTGGGAACTCCTTTCATATCTTTTCACTTGAATATTAATGTGAGATCTTTGACCTCTAAGTTGTCTGCTTTGGATAATTTGTTTGACCGCTATTTTCAAGGCATGGACTTGACAAATATATTGGTAATTACTCTCATTTTTAAGTGCTAAATAAATGGTATAGAGCATAGAACAAAATGTGTTAGCAGTGTTGTACCATTATGTTCTGAAGGTATTTTAAAAACCATTGATCATACTGTATCAGGGCGTAGTACATCATTACACTTTTATGCTATGTGTACGTTTTTTATACATTTCTCGATATGGTTAGATTCAGATACATTGTCTGCTTAGGCCCAGTAATATAGTAACAAATCACTTAAAAGGATTTCTTGATTAAATCTTCAGAAATGTATATATTCAGGAGAACCGAGGGTTTGTTCTGATACTCT
Source organism: Poa pratensis (assembly GCA_947311845.1). NCBI lineage: Eukaryota > Viridiplantae > Streptophyta > Magnoliopsida > Poales > Poaceae > Poa > Poa pratensis. Next base: position 18,926,791 of record CAMZMU010000102.1, on the reverse strand, counting down.
CGTCATTGGATTCCTTATGTGCCAAGTTGTAAACTTATATGCAAGAGGCCTGATGCAATTGTCTCTAGCCATTCTAGCCAGTCATCATCTACAAACGAATTGCAAAGTACCAATATTTTGACAGAGATTTAAATAAATATTTTAATATATGGTGATTTGTGTCTACTAATATCTAGATGCCAAATGAAAAGGCAACAACCTTGATTATGATATAATTATTCTTGTTCCTTTTTCTTATACAGGAAAGGAACACAGACCATGCCTATTAGTCAACCCCCTTTGCAATAACTACAGTAGCCTCATACCTGGGAGCAGATGACTTGTATTGATATCATCCCAACTGGTTTGGGGCTTAACTTTCAGTAACTTGTATTGATATCATCATGTTTATAGAAGGGAACCAACAACGTGATTCAGGTTATACCTGCCACTTTAAATTACTCCCTCCAATCCTATTTAAGTGTCGGGGCAAATATATGTACCAGGCATAACTTTATATCCTTGCTAGCGACACTCTTTTAGTATCAGAGGGATTAGTAAATTTTGCTTCCAACAAGGTACAAGTGATAAACTGAATTACATGTGGATGTTAGGTTGAATACCATCAAGTTTATGTGCAAAAAAACTATTGCTTTTTGTAGCATGCATAAACAAAACAAAATGGGGAGTTAAAGAAGGCTTTTTCGTTTTGTGAAAAACATGCTTGGTTTTTTGTAGAGCACAGAAGACTTGAAATCTGAATGTTAAGACTACCATGAAATTTTCTAGAAGAAAGCAAAGTAGTTTTTGAAACAACAGCAAAAGCATCCGGCACCATCTGGCATTAAGGTCGAGTTTTTGAATGTTGTATGTTTTTTTAAACATGCTTTGCACGTGCAACATAACTATTCGCTAAAAATATCTAAATCAAATCTTAAGCTCAATAAAAAGAATTTCGCATTCACTTTAGGGTTATTGATTTTTTATTTAACTGGTAAATGATCCCTTTTTTACTGTATAATATCAAAATGATGTAGATGCTATTGATAAATTTTAGCTTAACATTTCATTCATTTTTGTGGATCACAAGCTAAGAAAAGATATATTTTGGGTTTAGGTTTTGTCGTTGTAAATAAGAAAAAATCGGACCCAACACAGCAGTCCCATAGAATATGTTGGAATTTGTACTTGGCCACATTCCAAAGCCCAATTAAAATCCCAAAATTTTCATTTGACACATCATGCACATGGCTTTGAGTGGGACTATAGTTTAGTCCCACATTGCTAGTTTGGAGAGGTTGCACCACTTTATAAGATGAGTTCTACTAGCACTTGTATGAGCTTGAGAAGTGGGGAGCCTCCCACGTGCTCATCCTCCGCTGCTCGCCACGCCTCATCGGCACAATGCGTCAGGTTTCGGAAATGTGCCGATGCATATATTTTTGTTGATCGGGGAAATGTAACGAGTCATTTATTAATGGAATCCGGGGGGGGGGGGTGGCATTAATTAACTATCTCAGACGTCCAGAATGACTACTAATTCCGCAATGCCGACTTCTTCTCCAACATAGGCGACCTCTTCATCGACGACATAGGTGACAACATCAACTCTTCAAAATACTTCATAATAATATGCTTCTGGTTTGGCTCCCACCTCCCAGGAGCATATTCTTTAAATTTAAATATTTGTATTTAAATGTATTTTGCATGTAAAAAAGAAAAAAATCCGTACGTATATTTCAAAATTTTATGTACTCACAAGGTTGTTCACGAAAATATATATTTCTTGTGTTATGTGTAAAAAGACAAAACTCGGTGCTACTTTTTTTTTTCATGATACATTTGTTTCCTCTTTTACTAGGTGTGCACACATAAAATATCAAGATATTCGTGGGAAATATTTATTAAGTCTTTTTGATATTTCAAAGATATTTTTCCAGTGACACGAGCATATGCTCCCATGAGCTAAAATGGATTTCACCTTGACATGTGTCCTTTTACTTGACTTATGCCCTCTTACTCATTTTCAATACAAGCAATCCTAATTTGCTACCACTTACTTGGCTCTCACCGGTCAAGCCCTATTGATGGCTTATGCTGAAGTGTTTCATTTCTTGGCTCTATTGTTTTATAACGCAATGCGACATTTCTCATCTTGATGTGGCATACGTGACCAAAGATATAATCGATTAGTTGAACAAATATAGCTATGCCCACGTATTGCTACTTACGAAATAGGTCGTAGCCCCGCTATATAAATATAGCAACCAACTGATAAAACAGATAAAGCTGGGGCGGCAGCAACAAACACCCAAAAGAAAAAATAAGAAAAGAAAAGGAAGACTTAGGCGAAAAGACTAAACAAAATTGAACCGCAACCGCTGCGCTCGCTCCAAAGAAGTACCACCACGCTCCTATCACCGGATCACCGAGTACCAAGCAGCACCTTCAAAAAGGAAAGCAAACCGCTGCTACCCGGATCAGCAGACTGGTTAGGGTTTCCCCCGGCACACGGAGGGAAGTGGAATAAGGGTAGCCACGACGGCCTTTAGGAAGGAATGATGTCACCCGAAGGCGGCACCACGTCGGTGTCAGGCAAGAAAGCTGATACGTCTCAAACGTATCTATAATTTCTGATGTTCCATGTTGATATTATACCAATTGTTACATGTTTTACATACACTTCATAGCATTTTTATGCATTTTCTGGGACTAACCTATTAACAAGATGCCACAGTGCCAGTTCCTGTTTTCTGCAGTTTTTGTATTTCAAAAAAGCTGTTCTGGAAATATTCTCGGAATTGGTCGAAACCTGGACAGGACCTCCTATTTTTCCAACACGTACACGGAGTCCAAAGGAGAGACGGAGGCGACCGAGGAGGGCGCCACACCATACGGCGGCGCGGACCCACCTCCAACCGCGCCGTGGTGTGGTGTGGGCCCTCGGGTCGCTCCAGCCGCCGCCCTTTCGCCTATTTATTCATCTTCACGGGAAAACCCTAGACACCCGAGCCATTATCCACGAAAAGTGGCAGAGACGCCGCCGCCGTCAACCCTAGCTCGGGAGGGTTCAGAAGCTCTTCCCGGCACCCTGCCGGAGAGGGGAATCATCACCGGAGGGCTCTACATCACCATGCCTGCCTCCAGAGTGATGCGTGAGTAGTTCATCTTTGGACTACGGGTTCATAGCAGTAGCTAGATGGTTGTCTCTCCACTTTATGCTATCATGTTTAGATCTTGTGAGCTGCCTATCATGATCAAGATCATCTTATTGTAATGCTACATGTTGTGTTTGCTGGGATCCGCTGAATATTGAATACTATGTCAAGTTGATTATCAATCTATCTTATATGTTATTTATGATCTTGCATGCTTTCTGTTACTAGTAGATGCTTTGGCCAAGTAGATGCTTGTAACTCCAAGAGTTAGTATTTATGCTAGATAGTGGGTTCATGCCTCCGGTAATCTGGGACAGTGACAGCAATTTCTAAGATTGTGGATGTGCTGTTGCCACTAGGGATAAAATAACCGATGCTTAGCTTAAGGGTGCGCCGTTAGGTCTAATGCATTTGTTTACATTACGCACATTACTTAATGTGATTATCCGTTGCTTGCAACTTAATACCAACGGAGAACTCGGTATGACAACCTGGAGGTGGATTATTAGTCATAGACGCTGTTGGATAACGGTCTATGTATTTTGTCGTAATGCCCACATGAATATCATAGTAATCATCATGTCATATATATGCATTGTCATGCGCTCAATATTTTGTCAATTGCCCAGCTGTAATTTGTTCACCCAGCATGTTTCGGAAATGTGCCGATGCATATATTTTTGTTGATCGGGGAAATGTAACGAGTCATTTATTAATGGAATCCGGGGGGGGGGGGGGGGGGGGGGGCATTAATTAACTATCTCAGACGTCCAGAATGACTACTAATTCCGCAATGCCGACTTCTTCTCCAACATAGGCGACCTCTTCATCGACGACATAGGTGACAACATCAACTCTTCAAAATACTTCATAATAATATGCTTCTGGTTTGGCTCCCACCTCCCAGGAGCATATTCTTTAAATTTTAAATATTTGTATTTAAATGTATTTTGCATGTAAAAAAGAAAAAAATCCGTACGTATATTTCAAAATTTTATGTACTCACAAGGTTGTTCACGAAAATATATATTTCTTGTGTTATGTGTAAAAAGACAAAACTCGGTGCTACTTTTTTTTTTTCATGATACATTTGTTTCCTCTTTTACTAGGTGTGCACACATAAAATATCAAGATATTCGTGGGAAATATTTATTAAGTCTTTTTGATATTTCAAAGATATTTTTCCAGTGACACGAGCATATGCTCCCATGAGCTAAAATGGATTTCACCTTGACATGTGTCCTTTTACTTGACTTATGCCCTCTTACTCATTTTCAATACAAGCAATCCTAATTTGCTACCACTTACTTGGCTCTCACCGGTCGAGCCCTATTGATGGCTTATGCTGAAGTGTTTCATTTCTTGGCTCTATTGTTTTATAACGCAATGCGACATTTCTCATCTTGATGTGGCATACGTGACCAAAGATATAATCGATTAGTTGAACAAATATAGCTATGCCCACGTATTGCTACTTACGAAATAGGTCGTAGCCCCGCTATATAAATATAGCAACCAACTGATAAAACAGATAAAGCTGGGGCGGCAGCAACAAACACCCAAAAGAAAAAATAAGAAAAGAAAAGGAAGACTTAGGCGAAAAGACTAAACAAAATTGAACCGCAACCGCTGCGCTCGCTCCAAAGAAGTACCACCACGCTCCTATCACCGGATCACCGAGTACCAAGCAGCACCTTCAAAAAGGAAAGCAAACCGCTGCTACCCGGATCAGCAGACTGGTTAGGGTTCCCCCGGCACACGGAGGGAAGTGGAATAAGGGTAGCCACGACGGCCTTTAGGAAGGAATGATGTCACCCGAAGGCGGCACCACGTCGGTGTCAGGCAAGAAAGCTGATACGTCTCAAACGTATCTATAATTTCTGATGTTCCATGTTGATATTATACCAATTGTTACATGTTTTACATACACTTCATAGCATTTTTATGCATTTTCTGGGACTAACCTATTAACAAGATGCCACAGTGCCAGTTCCTGTTTTCTGCAGTTTTTGTATTTCAAAAAGCCGTTCTGGAAATATTCTCGGAATTGGTCGAAACCTGGACAGGACCTCCTATTTTTCCAACACGTACACGGAGTCCAAAGGAGAGACGGAGGCGACCGAGGAGGGCGCCACACCATACGGCGGCGCGGACCCACCTCCAACCGCGCCGTGGTGTGGTGTGGGCCCCTCGGGTCGCTCCAGCCGCCGCCCTTTCGCCTATTTATTCATCTTCACGGGAAAACCCTAGACACCCGAGCCATTATCCACGAAAAGTGGCAGAGACGCCGCCGCCGTCAACCCTAGCTCGGGAGGGTTCAGAAGCTCTTCCCGGCACCCTGCCGGAGAGGGGAATCATCACCGGAGGGCTCTACATCACCATGCCTGCCTCCAGAGTGATGCGTGAGTAGTTCATCTTTGGACTACGGGTCCATAGCAGTAGCTAGATGGTTGTCTCTCCACTTTATGCTATCATGTTTAGATCTTGTGAGCTGCCTATCATGATCAAGATCATCTTATTGTAATGCTACATGTTGTGTTTGCTGGGATCCGCTGAATATTGAATACTATGTCAAGTTGATTATCAATCTATCTTATATGTTATTTATGATCTTGCATGCTTTCTGTTACTAGTAGATGCTTTGGCCAAGTAGATGCTTGTAACTCCAAGAGTTAGTATTTATGCTAGATAGTGGGTTCATGCCTCCGGTAATCTGGGACAGTGACAGCAACTTCTAAGATTGTGGATGTGCTGTTGCCACTAGGGATAAAATAACCGATGCTTAGCTTAAGGGTGCGCCGTTAGGTCTAATGCATTTGTTTACATTACGCACATTACTTAATGTGATTATCCGTTGCTTGCAACTTAATACCAACGGGAACTCGGTATGACAACCTGGAGGTGGATTATTAGTCATAGACGCTGTTGGATAACGGTCTATGTATTTTGTCGTAATGCCCACATGAATATCATAGTAATCATCATGTCATATATATGCATTGTCATGCGCTCAATATTTTGTCAATTGCCCAGCTGTAATTTGTTCACCCAGCATGTTAGTTATCTTTTATGGAGAGACACCACTAGTGAACTGTGGACCCCGGTCCATTCTTTTACACTGATAATACAACCAACTGCAATCATTGTTCCTTTTCATTCTCTGCAATTAAACACTATTTTCCACACCATACGTTTAATCCTTTGTTTTCAGCAAGCCAGGAAGATTGACACCCTTCCTGTTTCGTTGGGGCAAAGTAGTTTGATTGTGTTGTGTGCAGGTTCCACGTTAACAGCCGAACTCCCTTCCACACGCAAGTACTTTTTTAGCACCGTTGGCAACCTTCAAAAGTGCTTCCTGCTCCTACTGGATCTGATAACCTTGGTATCTTACTGAGGGAAACTTGCTGCTGCACTGCTTCATACCTTCCTCTTGGGGTCTCCCAACGAATGTGTGTCCCACGTCATCAAGCATTTTTCTGGCGCCGTTGCCGGGGAGCAAGAGGATTTCTGCAAGGGGAGTTTCACGCTTCCAATCTCTTTACTTTGTTATTGTCTTGCTTAGTTTATTTTATCTAGTCTTGTTTGCTTTATTTATCAAAAACACAAAAAAATTAGTTACTTGCATTTACCTTATTTCGGTTTACTTCTTTTTATTTCATCATGCTTCTCCTAAGTTTACCTTAAAAGATATACCGGTGGGAAGTGGGTCTATCATTGGAAGAGATAACATTGAAGAATTCTTTAGTCATGTTAGTAGACTTAAAGATTTTGAAGACAGATCCTTGGTAGAACTTGCCCCTAATTATGAAATTGCTGTTGCCTCTTTGGTTCACATGTTGGAAGCTAGGTTTGTTAATCTTAATCCTATAATGCAGCAAATGTTTCTTAAACTTCATGATATGAAAGAGGGTGAAAAGAAAGATTTTGTTTTAGAAACTCTTCTTAAAGAATTTGGTGATGTTGCTGGGGAGGCTAGAAAAGTTTTCATTCGTTATAAGATGCTTGACTATTTTATTGATATTGCTAATACACTTGAGAAGCTTGAAAAAGATAGGCTTAAATACACTAATGAACCCAATTATGAGGAGAAGTCAAAATACCAATACCTTTTAAGCTTGTAGGAATGCATGAGGCACTAGAAAAGAATTTTGATTGGATTGTTCCTGAAAATTTATTTGATGAGGATAGTGTGCCTAAAAGTAATGAAAGAAGAGTTTCTGAAACTTATATAGATAAGATACAATGCATTGTTGAGAAAACTTCCAACCTTTCTATTGATGCTTCTTCACTTGGAAACACTTGATTCTTACTTTCTGCGCCTAGCTGAAAGACGTTAAATAAAAGCGCTTATGGGAGACAACCCATGATTTTATTTCTGCAATTTTTCTTTTCTTTTTGAGTCAAGGAGTTGTTTACTTCTGTAACAATTCCTTTGTATCTTTATTTTATCGCATTGTTGTGCCAAGTGGAGCCTCTAATAGGAAGATGATGCTAGATTTGGATTTCTGCGCAGGAACAGATTTCTGCTGTTCACCGTTTTACTTCTGTAAAATCACAGAAAAATTATTTAAATCTGCAAATTTTTGTGCGTGATCCTCAGATAGGTATGCATCTTTCGTTAGTTTTGCGTTTTTCAATCGGAGCAACGTAAGTGCCTCAAAAAAATTCGTCTTTATAAACTGTTCTGTTTAGACAGATTCTGTCTTTTATTTTTCGCATTCTCTCTTTTACTAGTGTTGAGTGGAATTCTTTTTTAGGGTGAAGAGCCTCACATAACATCAGTGGCAGTAGTTAATGTTAAAAGTAACGGTCATGTTTGTGTCCTTATAGAACATGTGAGTTTTTGATTGTGCACTAACCCTCTAATGAGAATTACTCTGAGTTTGGTGTGGCGGAAGTTTTCAAGGGTCAAGAGAAAAGGATGATATAATGTGATCAAGAAGAGTGAAGAGCTTAAGTTTGGGGATGCTCCCATGGATCACCCCAGCATATTTCAAGAAGACTCAAGCGTCTAAGCTTGGGGATGCCCAAAGCATCCCCTTCTTCATCAGCAACTTATCAGGTCATCTCTAGTGAAACTATATTTTAATTCTTTCACATCATATGTGCTTTACTTGGAGCGTCTGTGTGCTTTTATTTTCAGTATTTTATTTTTCTTATGGTCAACTTGATTGGACCCTGATGCATGTAAAATGCATACAAGAACTTTGCATGTTATTACTAGATATTCCTACATATTTGCAACTTATATGATGTTATATTCATGTTTTATAATGATTTCGGGGATTTTCTAAACAATCCCCCTCTTTTGGTTCTAACTCTGTTTTCCAGAAAACGTCTTTTTTAGTGTTTCGGACTTTCCGGGAGCTTCGGGACTCCAAAAAGGGCAAGGCCAAAGAGCACGGTTCAGAATTTTCGAGACGAACGCAATGGGCTGAAAATGAAGACCAGAAGCCCAACCAGCTGGGAATTAGGTGGTCCCACGCGGCCAGATTCCCTGGCCGCGTGAGGCACCCTCTTTTCCCCCTCGTGGCTCCGATGCCGTCCGTTTTCGTCTCCGTGGCTTCGTCTTGACCTAAAACCGACTATAAAAATAGTCCCCCGAGGAGTTTCGCAAGAGGCGGCGGAGAAACACAAAACCACGAAACAGAGAGTCAGAAGGCTGTCGCCGGAGAAGATTGGAGGGGGAAACGCCGCCGGATCACCTCCGGAAGGCTCCTCCATCCCCCCTCCGGAGTCTCCATCAACACCACCGTCAAGACCAGCACCATCTCCATCACCATCTTCGTGATCCACTTCACCCCCCTCATAGTTTGAGATTGTTCGAACCCTAGCTATTGTCTAAGTACTATTCTACATGTTTGTGAATTGCTACTTGTCATTGTTTTGTGGGGAGATTATATTTTCAGATTGTGTTGTATCACTTATACCATTGAATCATATCATGTCTTCGCGTTGTGAGTAGTTCTCTCATGTTCCTGGGGGCATAGGATGGATTGGCAATGATTTCCACTTAACATGTATTGAGTATTTGGTCAAGTTTTTATCTTTTATGGTTATCTTATTGTACAACGTATGGGTGCACACATATGTTGAGTAATGCATGAAGGTGATCACACTAATGTGATGGAATGGGTAGGACCTGGGAGGACACGTAAACCTGTGGTCTAATACATGAAGTACCATTAGGAGGGGATTTATATCGGGGACCTTAGAGTTTAAGGCTATGGTGGGACTCTATGTCTTAATAACTCTTGTGCAGTCATTTACTTGGCCATAAGAACCATCATAAGGGGTTTAGTTTATTTATTTAGCTACACCTAATTATGGCTCCGTCCAAAGAAGATTAAAACTTGACAAAATGTTTACCTTGTTGTTCTAGAAATATCTATGCCATGAAATCCATGTAGCCCTTGGGAACGTTTTCCACGCATAAGAAACACACACTTAAGCTTGTCCTCTTGCTGCATAGAGGATTGGGCTTTCTCTCTTTGAGAGCTTTCACTCATCATATTTTATTTTCAGCTTTTTACTTTATTGCAAACTCTACACCAAAAACCCAAAAACACTTGCATCATTTAATCATTTTAGTTTGTCTAGTGCATAGATAATAAGAGAAGTGACACTCTTATTTGAGAGGATAAATACTTATACCTTCTACTCCTCGTGGGATCGATACTAATACTTACACATTGAAGATTTCAACGATCCCCTATACTTGTGGGTATCAAGACATTTTCTGGCGCCGTTGCCGGGGAGTGTAGCGCTTAAGTTTTTATTCTTGTTTGCACTAGATATTTATTTTCAGTTTTGCATATACTCTAGTTTACTTTCAGTTTTGCATTTAGTTTAGTTTGCTTTCAGTTTTATATATATCAAAAACAAAAAAATTAGAAAATGGAAAACTATTATGAAAACGCCATGATAGCTGCTGAATTTAGAAAATCAAATGAAGGGAAAAGATTAGGAGGCTACATAGAGCTTCTAAATAAAATTGCTAGTGGGCTGCTTAATTATCATGAGGAAGAAATTTGTTGCTCTGAATACTTTAGACACTTTGAATTCCAATGCCCTTCCAATAAAGAACATGTTATTGCAACTTATCATACATGGAATTATGCTCACTTAGGGATGGAAGAAGTAGAGCAATTTGTTATTTTTATGGCAGCCTATGAATTATACACCTTCATTGATGAACATGAAACCTGCCCTATAGCTTCTCAATTTAAAGTTTTGATTGCCACTATCCTTGATCTCTGCATAGTTGAATTTAATGAAAATATCTATGTTGTTGACACAAGGAAGAGAGCTGCCCAAGAAAGCTCTAATATTTTGCAGGAAGAAGATGACAAAAGCCTAAGCTTGGGGATGCCCGTGCAACCCCAAGAAGATGATGAAAATGATGAACAACTAGAGAATGAAGAGAGGGAACTTCCACCTTCACCACCTATGGATGAGGGTAACACTAATTTTTTGTTGATGATAAACTTTGTTCTTATGATTCTGATAATGAGGAGGAATATCAACCTATGCCTAATGATAACATTATTGATAATAATTTTGATGATGATGAGGAGTATGGTTTAGACATGTTTTATGATAGTACTCTAGATGATGGACCTATGCTTATTGATAATCCTCCATGTTTAGCTGTTATTACTTTATGTGAGGATAAAAATGATATACTTGCTGCTTGTGACAACACTCTCACTTATGAGAGTCCTACTTTATTTTTGAATTCTCCTATTCACACCATGGAGGAGAAGCTTTTATATGTTGAAAAGTACTTATGTGGGCTGAAATTATCTTGCACTAATAACCATTCCACCCACAACCATCATGTTTATGATGTTTCTTGCAATTATTTTGAGAGAGGAAAACATGCTAATATCTTACATGATAGTTTTAATAATCCTTTATATGTTCCTAAGTTTGCAAAGTTGCACCAATCTAATAGTTGTTTTATCAAATTTGGTTCCACTACTTGTAACTATTATGAGAGAGGAAGAAAGACTTATATTTATGTTTCTATGTTATTTAAAATGCAACCTACTGATCATTACATGCATTGGTTACCACAAAATTGCTGCTATTTATTCATATATAAAATGCCAATGCATAGAAAAGGAGTTAGACTTAAAAGTTAATGGTTTAATGTTTTGTGTTGTGCTCTTTATGCTTTTATTTCCTATTCGGTTTGAGCACACCTTTATATCTTGAGAACATGCAAAATAACTTTACCTACTGTTTTCTAATTGCTAGTTTAAGATTTTCACTTTATATAAAATTTGGGAAAGTAAATGAGAAGGATGAGTAATGGAGAAGTTGGGGTCGACCTTGAACATGTGTTGTTCATGCCAATGGAACCATTGCAAAGTCTCTATCATTAAAACTTTTCCCAAAGCTAAAACCAAATAAAAAGAGTGTTTATGTTGTATATATTTGCTTCTTCTTTTGCCCTTTTGCTAAATCAAAAACAACAAAAATATTTTCTTTCTTCTTTATTTGTTTCTCTTGATTCTTTCTTAGTTCTTTTTGTTTCTTTTTATTTCTTTTATCTTCAGTTTAAGTTTTGGTTTTTGAGTCAAGGTGCTTGTTTACTACTGTAACAACACCTTTGTATCTTATTTTTCATCTTTATGGCAAGAATAACCTCTTTTGAGAGGTAGGATCAAACAATAGTGATTTGCTGTCCAGAAAACAGATTCCTAAGCTTCACTGCGAAAAATGTTAGAAATCACAGAAGAGAATTTTGACCTGATATTTTACGACAGCAATATTCAGTTATTATTACACATTTCATTAGTTCAAAGTTTTCTGATTTGAGCAACGTAAGTGCCTCTGAAAATTCACTCTTTACGGGCTGTCCAGTTTTTGACAGATTCTGTCTTTATTTTGCATTACTCTCATTACTTGTGTTTTGTGTGGTTCTATTGATCAAAGAGCAATACACAACCATAGTAACAGTAGCTAATGTTTAGAATCAACTCATGATATGTCTTTGCTGTACCTATGTGGATTTAATTTATGGAGACACTAACCCCTCTAATCAAGTTTTATGATGAGTTTTGTGTAAAGAGAATTTTCAAGTGGAAGAGTTGAGGGTGATGAACAATGATCAAGAGGGACAAACACTCAAGCTTGGGGATGTTACCCCTAGGCTCACTCTACATATATCAAATAAGTACAAGAATTCAAGCTTGGGGATGCCAAGCCACCTCACTCCAACCATCTTGATACCAAGTAAGTAAGCCTAGCTATATGGCTATAAAGAAAGCGCTTTACGGGAGGCAACCCGGTTGTTTTTACTTTTGATTTTTTTGTGTCCTCTTGCTGTAACAAGAGACTTAGTTTTTAGTTTTGTTTCTGGAATTTTTAATAAAGTGCCAAGTTTTACCTATTTTGGCTTGAAAAAGTTGCTATTTGCATTCGGAGATTTTATTCCAGCACGAATCTGTGCACGGTATGATTTTTAATTCCTATTCTGTAACTCCGAATGAGCTGATATTTGAACTGTAGTTGCAACTTTTCATCCTCTGTAAGCATGAATTTTTCATAATTTTCGACATATTTAAGTAGGGTAGAAAAATACGTTTTGCTGCTGCTGTTTTTCTGGACAGATTCTGTCCCATTTTGTTTGATGCATTCTTTGAACTTTTAACTTGAATCTTTTTGATCCAATTGAGTTTATAAGTAGGCATACAACATTATACACTTTCTGGACATTCATATGAATTTTTGTTTAAGGATTTTATGCAGCAAGTAATTTTTGTCTATCACTACTAATGTCGCCCCACAGAAAAGAAATGGGAGAAACGATGTTTTGAGTTTTTTCACAGGGATTAGAGGAGATGCACCAAGAGCTATCCAAGGATGTGAAGACCATAAGCTTGGGGATGTGAAGACAACCCCACTGGACCAACACACTCTCGGTTTGCACACGTCTAACTTCTGTTTTTCGATCAATGCACTTTATCGCATAAACTTGGAGCGTCTTTTATTTGCTTTTTATTTCGGTTTGATTTTTGTTTGTCTTGAGACCACCACTATCATTTATATATGAGAGAGTGATGCATGTAAAATGCATACATGAACTTTGCACTTTATTTACTCATATTCCAATCATATTTGCATCATATAAGGGTTATATCAATGTTTTATCATGATTTTGGAAATATCTTAATGATTTCCTATTTTTATGGAATTAACCCTGCACAGGCAGAAAACCCTAGTTTTGTATTTTAATGTTTCAGGGACCCAAACGTCGTCCAAATCACCTGCAAATTTAGGGGCGTCATTTTTGGAAGGAAGAAGACATGTGGGCGAAGGAAGCAAACAAACGGAGGCCTGAGGCCCAAAAGGGGGTGGCCCACGCGCCACAGTACCTGGCCGCATGGGGCCCACTCTTTGGCCCTCGTGGCTCCGTTGCCATCGATCTTTCGTCCACCGACTCCGTCTTGACCTAAAAACGCCTATAAAAAAGGTCCCCTGGCGTTTCGCGAAAGGAGGCGGCGGAGAAACACAGAACCACGAAACAATGAGACAGAAGGCTGCCGCCGAGAAGATCGGAGGGGGGAAACGCCGCCGGAATCGCCTCCGGAGGGCTCCACCCCCCTCCGGCGTGTTCATCATCAACATCTACAGCAAGAACTTCTTCACCATCATCACCATGATGAAGGGGGAGTAGTCCACCCCTGGACTAGGGTTTGTGGTGGTAACTTTTGTATCTCTCCTCTCTCTTGAGCTTCACTAATTAGTACCGTATGAGCTGCTGAACATGATTACGGTCATCTATGTAATACCTTTGTGGTGAATATTGTGGTGTGAGATGATTTGTTATACATTTACCGTTGTGTTGGAGCTTTTGTGATTTGTCATACTTTGAAATATGATGTATGTGGGTACGGATGGCCGATGTGACACGGCATAGGTATTGAGTGACACAGTACCGCCCAACATCCTTTATCTGGGGGTAAAAAGAAAGAGTATGACGTGGGAGTGAGAGAAACCACGCTAGCCTTACGAGGGTGACCTAGCAACACAAATGAGTATTTCTTTCAACTATGTGTTTTAGGACATATAGCCGTCATAAAAAGCTACCATTAAAACATGACAATTGTGTGTACTTTATCTATAACATGATGATCACCATAGATGAGAGAGAGAGGATTAAGTGAACCCATGAACCATGTCCATTGTTCCTATAAGAAACACACACTTGAGCTTGTCCTCTTGCTACATAGAGGATTGGGCTTTCTCTCTTTGAGAGCTTTCACTTGCTACTACCTTTGTCTTGTCCTCTTGCAAAGAAGAGGATTGGGACACTTTTACATCCATCAAACCAACCATCTTGTTCTCCAAACTTGTTTAGTGCATAATCAACTAAAACTTGTGACACTTTAGTTGTAGGGAATAGATAACTTTTCCTTCTTGCTCCTGCGGATCGATACCTTACTTCCACATTGAGAGGTGCTACAGTGATCCCTTGCTCTTGGGGTTATCAGAGAGCTACTGGAAATTTGGGTTGAATTAAGTTGGATGCTATTAAAAATATTGGGATAGGAATGTTTGAGTTGATTCAAAAAGATACATATAGTTGCATGATTCATGTGCTTTTAATGAGTATTAATTTGCAAGTGTCTTATCAAGAGCTATCTTTTATTCATGTTTTAATACTGAATGTTATTTTACTTTGTTTAGCATGGATTGATTAGTTCTATGGACACTTATGCATGCATTTAGACGGTCAACTTTCTCCCTTTTGCTAGCCCAAAATTCCAACAAGTAAAAACTTGTTTTCCAACACCTTCAACCAAAGTTTTTCCAGTGAGTCCACCATATCTACCTATTAGCTTTATGCTATTCCGAGTATGTTTATCATGTTATTTTGTATTATCTATACTTCTGAATTAAAATGCTTATGTTATTGATTGTTATCGGAAAAGTTGGTTAAAGAGCTCTCACGAACTTGATGCACACCTTACTTTTATTGCACTTAATAAACATGACCCTTTGTGATTAAAATTATGAAGTTGTGAGCTTGACAAGAGTCTTGGTTGGGAGTTAGCTCATATGTGCTGTCACATGGCAAGCTTTCAACGTGCTCTTTATATTTTGTTGATATCATGTACTTTTGTTTATGGATGCTTATCATGGTGCCAAATAAATGCGGAAACTTAGTGAGTTTAATGAGTTTGTATAAATGGCTAGAGAGACGCCAGGGCCGCTAATCTAAGCCATGCATCATTCATGGTGGAAATTTACTTACATGCTATGGTGAACCTTCAGTGATGCACCCCACAATAAAAAGATATACCAATAGTAAATAAAAAGGGTGTGGAGATTGTTCATTTTGTTTGTTTGTCTTGTCATTTTGACATGGGCTTGTTCCATGTCCTGGGACAAGAGGTACCCCAGTTGACGCTCTTGATGACGCTATTATATTACTTACAATGAGCTTAATTTGAACTTGTTTTTGTGTCCCAAGTTGAGTAACACCGTGGTGTAGGTACTCGTATTCACGGGGCATGAGACATTCAACCAATACTTTGTCAAGCATACTACTCATATTTGCTTTCACTTTAAACTTTAACCATTCAAGATGTTATGATAGGGGTAATGAGAGCTTGACACCAATGAATACCACATTGCAAACATTAACTTAAGTAGAAGCAT
This sequence comes from Poa pratensis, assembly GCA_947311845.1. Taxonomy (NCBI): domain Eukaryota; kingdom Viridiplantae; phylum Streptophyta; class Magnoliopsida; order Poales; family Poaceae; genus Poa; species Poa pratensis. The sequence goes on along the minus strand of CAMZMU010000102.1, from coordinate 18,910,979 downwards.
TTAGAAGTTAGATGAAACTTATGCATGCTTTACCTCTACTCATTTATACATCTCTCCAAAGTGTCCACCTTTTATATTCAGATTTAAAAGAGTACTCTATGACCATTATAGGATGTTTTTACTTTTCATTATGCATACATTTGGTCCATAGTACTTTCTTCTATGCTACACTTTGTGAATTATCATTGAACATCCTTTCATTGAATATTTGATATCACTTCATAATCTATCTTGTATATTGCTACTCCTTTGAGAATGAATCATTTGACTTTATGTAGCAATAGTAATCATCTTTGATATCCATTGATAGTATTAAAATGCAAAGTCCATGTTAGTTTTATCACCTTCATACTCGAGGACGAGTATAGCTTAAGTTTGGAGATGTTGATGCATGTAAAATGCATACATGAACTTTGCATGTTATTACTAGATATTCCTACATATTTGCAACTTATATGATGTTATATTCATGTTTTATAATGATTTCGGGGATTTTCTAAACAATCCCCCCTCTTTTGGTTCTAACTCTTTTTTCCAGAAAACGTCTTTTTCGAGAGCTTCGGGACTCCAAAAAGGGCAAGGCCAAAGAGCACGGTTCAGAATTTTCGAGACGAACGCAATGGGCTAAAAATGAAGACCAGAAGCCCAACCAGCTGGGAATTCGGTGGTCCCACGCGGCCAGATTCCCTGGCCACGTGAGGCACCCTCTTTTCCCCCTCGTGGCTCCGATGCCGTCCGTTTTCGTCTCCGTGGCTTCGTCTTGACCTAAAACCGACTATAAAAATAGTCCTCCGAGGAGTTTCGCAAAGAGGCGGTGGAGAAACACAAAACCACGAAACAGAGAGTCAGAAGGCTGTCGCCGGAGAAGATTGGAGGGGGAAATGCCGCCGGATAACCTCCGGAAGGCTCCTCCATCCCCCCTCCGGAGTCTCCAGCAACACCACCGTCAAGACCAGCACCATCTCCATCACCATCTTCGTGATCCACTTCACCCCCCTCATAGTTTGAGATTGTTCGAACCCTAGCTATTGTCTAAGTACTATTCTACATGTTTGTGAATTGCTACTTGTCATTGTTTTGTGGGGAGATTATATTTTCAGATTGTGTTGTATCACTTATACCATTGAATCATATCATGTCTTCGCGTTGTGAGTAGTTCTCTCATGTTCCTGGGGGCATAGGATGGATTGGCAATGATTTCCACTTAACATGTATTGAGTATTTGGTCAAGTTTTTATCTTTTATGGTTATCTTATTGTACAACGTATGGGTGCACACATATGTTGAGTAATGCATGAAGGTGATCACATTAATGTGATGGAATGGGTAGGACCTGGGAGGACACGTAAACCTGCGGTCTAGTACATGAAGTACCATTAGGAGGGGATTTATATCGGGGACCTTAGAGTTTAAGGCTATGGTGGGACTCTATGTCTTAATAACTCGTGTGCAGTCATTTACTTGGCCATAAGAACCATCATAAGGGGTTTAGTTTATTTATTTAGCTACACCTAGTTATGGCTCTGTCCAAAGAAGATTAAAACTTGACAAAATGTTTACCTTGTTGTTCTAGAAATATCTATGCCATGAAATCCATGTAGCCCTTGGGAACGTTTTCCACGCATAAGAAACACACACTTAAGCTTGTCCTCTTGCTGCATAGAGGATTGGGCTTTCTCTCTTAGAGAGCTTTCACTCATCATATTTTATTTTCAGCTTTTTATTTTATTGCAAACTCTACACCAAAAACCCAAAAACACTTGCATCATTTAATCATTTTAGTTTGTCTAGTGCATAGATAATAAGAGAAGTGACACTCTTATTTGAGAGGATAAATACTTATACCTTCTACTCCTCGTGGGATCGATACTAATACTTACACATTGAAGATTTCAACGATCCCCTATAATTGTGGGTATCAGACCCTAGCATTCTTGATTGGGAGAGAGACACGCTCCGCTTTTTAATATGAATACTCCTATTCTTCACTTATACTTGTTGAGTATTCTTATCTAGCTATTTGATGCATGTAAAATACATACATGAACTTTGCGTTATTTCTACTTACATTCCAGTCATATTTGCATCATATAAGGGCTATATCACTGTTTTATAATGATTTTGGGAATATTTGACATGTTTCCTATTTTTATGGAATTAACCCTACGTAGGCAGAAAACCCTATTTCTTTCCTTTTATGTTTCAGGGACCCAAACGACGTCCAAATCACCTGCAAATTTACGGGCGTCAATATTTGGAAGGAAGAAGACTTATGGGCGAAGGAAGCGAGCAAACGGAGCCACGAGGGCCAAAAGGAGTGGGCCCACGCAGCCCATGTACCTGGCCACGTGGGACCCCCCATCTTGGGCCTCGGAGCTCCGCTGCCGTCGATCTTTCCTCCACCGACTCCGTTTTGACCTAAAAACGCCTATAAAAATTATCCCCGACGACGTTCGCTAGAAGGAGCGACGCAGAAACACAGAAACACCGAAACAGAGACCTGGAGCTGCAGATTGGAGGGGGAAAACTCCGGCGGGGCGCTGCCGGCGTGGTCTCCATCTTCTCCAACGACTTCTCCACCGTCTCCATGATGAAGAGGGAGTAGTCCACCTCTGGACTATGGGTTTGTGGAAGTAACTTATGTATCTCTCTCTCTCGAGCTTCACTAATTAGTACCGTATGAGCTGCTGAACATGATTACGGTCATCTTTGTAATACCTTTGTGGTGGATCTTTTATGAGTTAATATATGTTTGAGATTGCAATGGTTTTGTTTCAGTTTTGAAAGTAGATGCATATTATGTACCCCGTTCTTATTTACTTGTTATGATCAAGCATGTTTATGAGAGCGTGTAGGGGGAACATGTGCATTAGTTGGAGTAACGGGGGGTGGCTAGTGCGGTGAACGTGAGAGAAAGTTCCGCGATCCACTTGGGTGTTTTACCTTACTTTGTTACCTCACTAGGGATAAAAAGAAATACCATGCTACCGGAGATGTGGGTGTGACCAGTGCCACTACTCCATGACTAAATCTAGCATGTTCTTATTTTAACTTCATGTCATGATACTTATTGCTATACTCTGAGTTATCTTAATTATCGAGGTGTTATGATTTAGTTCGCATCTTGGTGGAGTATAAGAGAGACTAATAACCAAAAGGTCTCTATGTTAGGACGTGATGCCCATATAATTATAACTTGTCATTAAACTGTTGTGTTGCAATCTCATATGTCAACTCTAGTGTTCCATTGTCCACCACTTTATTAAAGAGAGAGTGCATTTGTGAAACGATGAACCCCGGTCCATTTTAATCATAAGAAACACCTTTCCAACCACTTTTACCACTTTCCATTTTCTGCCATTATTAAATCCATAAATACAAAAACACTTTTACATCTTGCATTCATTATAAAAAACCCAAAAATATCATTTATCATTGCTACCACCATCCTTGCATATTTATTTACCACCATTTCATGTTTATTTCTTGTTTGCATTGCATATTATCTTGATATCATTCTAACACCTTGTGCTTGACAACCACTAGGTGAGGTTGAGAACCAAAACATTTACTTTGTTTTGTAGGTAACCAAAAGAAGGATAGGAAGATAAATCTACACTGTTGATTCCCCGAGAGTTCGATATTAAACCCTCGAGTCACCCTCATGGGGAAAACACGTTTTCCACTTACTACACACTCTGCACTTGGAGTCTCAACCTAACCCATTTACTTTTCACGCAGGTACCACGCGAAGGGGCTAGCAACTGTTTTCTGGCGCCATTGTGGGGTAACTACGTGAAGGGCCATCAAGACTGTTTTCTGGCACCGTTGCCGGGGAATCATTGCTGAAAGGTTTATCCAAGGATATCTCACCAAGTCAACTTCATCACCAACTTGTGCTAACACCTAAGCTTGGGGAGGTTGCACCTACGTGAGCATCATCTTATCCATCTTTACCTTCAAAGCAATTTATTTTGTTTTGTCATTGTCTTGCATATTTATTTTCAGTTTTGCATAAAAAATTAAAAAACACATAAAAACTTGCAATCATGGTTCTGGGAAACAAACAAGGAGTGAGTCCTCAATTGAATTTGGTCTCTAATTTTAAATAATATCATGGAGAAACATTAAAATATGCTTGGGTAAGAATTAATAGGATGCACTATGAAGATCCTACACCTTGTGAAGATGAAAAGCTAAACCTTTACTTCTATTATGGAATAGACCCTTGGTACCAAAATGCTTTAGATGGGGCTACAGAGGGTAGTTTTGTGTTGTCAACACCACCTTGTGCAGCCATGACACTTAGAAGAATCTTTGGTAGCTTTGTGGGTAGCAAGAAAAAGTTGGAGGACACCGCGGTACCACTTGCATTATCCAAAGATAAAATTGAAACTAAGTTAGAGAAGCTACCAAGTAAAGAGGATTTTGAACAACTAGTATCTTATTCTGAAAACATTATTCCTAAGATAAACAATGAATTAGTTAATGTCATGCATAAACTAAGATTATGTGAGAAGGAATTTCTTGAAAAAGATGTCCACCTTAATAGAATTGAGGAAAAGCTGGTTTGTGTTAGTGATTCAATAAGAAAAGACTCATCATTTAAGCATGTGAAAGAAGTTCCTGTTAAGCAACAAGCTTGGGTTAAAAAAGAAAAGAAAGTTGAGGAAGTTAAAATGCTGAGTGAAGTAAAGGAACCATTGCTTGACTTAGAGAATTGTAGCTTGCATGAATTAATATCCATCTTACAAAAATTTGCAAGTGATCCTTCTATTAATGTTAACCAAGCTGGTTTTGGTACTTATATTGCTAATCATGTGTTAAAAGAAAAGATTGCTAGGTACAACCAAGAGGCTATGATACCACCTAAGCTTGGGGATGTATGGATTCCCAAAGTACTAGTAACCATTGGAAAAGAGACACACCATGCTATACTTGATCTAGGATCTAGTGTCTCTGTTTTATCTAAATAACTATATGAAGTACTTGAATTGAAAAATCTTGAAAAATGCTCTATTGAACTTGCACTTGCTGATGATTCCATTAAACATGCTTTAGGAAAAGTAAGTGATGTTTTGGTAGAGTTACATATGACATTTGTGCCTGTTGATTTTCTAATCATGGATATGGGGAATAAAACCTCTAGTCCAATTATTCTTGGAAGACCTTTTCTTCGTACTACAGGTGCTATCATTGATTCAAAAGAAGGGAATGTGAAGTTTCAGTTTCCACACAAGAAATGTATGGAACACTTCCCAAGGAAGAGGGACACACCATCATTCAACCTCCCTCATGAGCTTCGTCCACAATAAATATCAAGTAAGAAGCCTAGCTATATGGCTATAAAGAAAGCGCTTTACGGGAGGCAACCCGGTTGTTTTTACGTGTGATTTTCTTTGTGTCATCTTGCTGTAACAAGAGACTTAGTGTTTAGTTTAGTTTCTGGAATTTTTAATAAAGTGCCAAGTTTTACTCATTTTGGTACTCCCTCCGACCCGAAATACCGTTCGCGGTGGTTGTTTTGCAAAAAAGACCCTGCTCTTTTTCACCTGAAGTGAAACGTCCTCCCACTGGTCAAACCAACGCCCCACGCCCGTCCCTCTCTCTCCCTCCCCCGACGCATCTCTCCTCCTAGATCCACTTTCTCTCTCCGCCGACGGAACGCCGCCGCTACCCACCCTCGCCGCATCCCCGCGCCTCCACATCGACGGCGCACCCCAGAACCTCGGATGCCTGGATGGCTCGCTCGCTCGCCGGCGCCCCGTCGAGCTCGCCTGCCCGCCACCACCGCGTAGGCCATCGGCGCCACGGGCAGCAGCGGCGGCAGCGCGTCAGGCCCGCGGTCCATCCCCGTGGGCGGGCGCGGCGGGGGCAGCCCGCCCGGGAGCACGAGCCGCTTGGAGAGCTTCAGCCCGTCCTCCACCGCACGCGCGAAGTCCTCCATGGATGGGGGATGGACGGACGGTGGGGCGGCGGGGAGGGGGAGCGGATGTGGGGTGTGGAGGAGACGATGGGCGGTGCGGCGGCGACCAGATCCATCAAAGCTCAATCCTTTCCATTTCCCCACCCACCGGATCAATCAACCATGGACTTCCCCCACCGCCACGGCCACGGTCGCCGCGACGACGACGACGAATCCGACCGACGCGCGCCCACCCCAGGATACGGCGCACCCGCCCCATCATACGGCCGCGGCGACGAGTACGGCCGCCACGCCCCTGCCCCTGCCTACGGCGCACCGCCCAGGCCTACGGTGGCGGACGCAAGTACGACTATGGTGGAGGAAGGACTTGATTTGAAAAGATTTTAAACTGGCGGGGTTTTTTTTGTAAAATATATTTAAAACACAACTCCGCCTAGTAATTCGGGTCGGAGGGAGTATGAAGAAGTTGCTTATAGCGTTCGGAGATATTATTCCTGCACGAATCTGTGCACGGTATGATTTTTAATTCTTATTCTGTAACTCCGAATGAGCTCATATTTAAATGAAATGCAACTTTTCATCCTCTGTATGCATGAATTGTTTCGGAATTTTCCGACAAAGTTAAGTAGGGTAGAAAAATACGTTTAGCTGCTGCTGTTTTTCTGGACAGATTCTGTCCCATTTTGTTTGATGCATGCTTAGAACTTTTAACATGAATCTTTTTGATCCAATTGAGTTTATGAGTAGGCATACAACATTATACATTTCTGGACATTCATATGAATTTTTGTCTAAGGATTATATGCAGCAAGAAATCTATTTGTTTATCACTACTAATGTGCCCCACAGAAAAAGAAATGGGAGAAACGGTGTTTTGAAGTTTTTTCACAGGGATTAGAGGAGATGCACCAAGAGCTATCCAAGGATGGTGAAGACCATAAGCTTGGGGATGTGAAGACAACCCCACTGGACCTACACACTCTCGGTTTGCACACGTCTAACTTCTGTTTTTCGATCGAAACACTTTATCGCATAAACTTGGAGCGTTTTTTGTTTGTTTAGATTAGATTTTTATTTTGTGAGACCACCACACTATCATTTATATATGAGAGAGCTACTGGAAATTTGGGTTGAATTATGTTGGATGCTATTATAAGATTGGGAAAAGGGATGTTAAGTTAATTTTAAAAGATACATATAATTGCATGATTCATGAGCTTGTTAATGAGTAATAATTTGCAAATATTTTATCAAGAGCTATCTTTTATTCATGTTTTGATGCTAAATGTTATTCTACCTTGTTTAACATGGATTAGTTAGTTCTATGGACACTCATGCATGCATTTAGATGGTCAACTTTCTCCCTCTTGCTAGCCCAAAAATTCCAACAAGCAAAAACTTGTTTCCAACACCTTCAACCAAAGTTTTTCCAGTGAGTCCACCATATCTACCTATTAGCTTTATGCTATTCCGAGTATGTTTATCATGATATTTGTGTTATCTATACCTCTGAATGAAAATGCTTATGTTGTTAATTGTTATGGGAAAAGTTGGTTATATAGCTCTCTCGAACTTGATGCACACTTTACTTTCATTGCATAAATAAATATGACCCATTGTGATTAAAATTATGAAGTTGTGGACTTGACAAATGTCTTTGGTTGAGAGTTAGCTCATATGTCACATGGCAAGCTTTCAACATTGCACATCATCTCATTTAGTTGATATCATGTACTTTTGTTTATGGATGCTTACCATGGGTGAAATAAATGGGAAATGAAGTGAGTTTAAATGAGTTTGTATAAATGGTTAGAGAGACGCCTGGGCCGCTAATCTAAGCCATGCATCATTCATGGTGGAAATTTACTTACATGCTATGGTGAACCTTCTGTGATACACCTTACAATAAAAAGCTATCCAATGGTAAATAAAAAGGGTGTTGAGATTGTTCATTATGTTTGTTTGTCTTGTCATTTTGATATGGGCTTGTTCCATATCCTGGGACAAGAGGTACCCCAGTTGACGCTCTTAATGATACTGTTATTACTTACAATGATATTTAACTTGAACTTGCTTTGTTTTCCAAGTTGAGTAACACATGGAGTAGGTACTTGTATTCAAGGGGCATGAGACTTTCAACCTGTACTTTGTCAAGCACACTACTCTATTGCTTTCACTTTAAACTTAATCATTCAAGATGCTATGATAGGGGAATGAGAGCTTGACACCAAGGATTACCATATTACAATCATTGACTTAAGTAGAGAAGTTCAGAAGTTAGATGAAATTTATTCATGCTTTACCTCTACTCATATATATATCTTTCCAAAGTGTCCACCTTTTATATTCAGATTTTCACCAATACTCTATGACCATTGTAGGATGTTCTTACTTATTATTATGCATACATGTGGTCCATAGTACTTTTTCTCTATGTTACACTTTGTGAATTATCATTGAACATCCTTGCATTGAATACTTGATATCACTTCATAAACTATCTTGCATATTGCTACTCCTTTTAAGAATGAATCATTTTACTCTATGTAGCAATAGTAATCATCTTTGATATCCATTGATAGTATTAAATTGCAAAGTCCATGTTAGTTTTATCACCTTCATACTCGAGGACGAGTATAGGTTAAGCTTGGGGATGTTGATGCATGTAAAATGCATACATGAACTTTGCATTATTTTACTTATATTCCAGTCATATTTGCATCATATAAGGGTTATATCACTGTTTTATAATGATTTTGGGAATATTTGACATGTTTCCTATTTTTATGGAATTAACCCTGCGCAGGCAGAAAACCCTATTTCTTTATTTTAATGTTTCAGGGACCCAAACGACGTCCAAATGACCTGCAAATTTACGAGCGTCATATTTGGAAGGAAGAAGACTTGTGGGCGAAGGAAGCGAACAAACGGAGCCGAGGGCCAAAAGGAGTGGGCCCACGCGGCCCATGTACCTGGCCGCGTGGGACCCCCCATTGGGCCTCGGAGCTCCGCTGCCGTCGATCTTTCCTCCACCGACTCCGTTTTGACCTAAAAACGCCTATAAAAATATCCCCCGACGTTCTCTGGAAGGAGCGCCGCAGAAACACAGAAACACCGAAACAGAGACCTGGAGCTGCAGATTGGAGGGGGAAAACTCCGGCGGGGCGCTGCCGGCGTGGTCTCCATCTTCTCCAACGACTTCTCCACCGTCTCCATGATGAAGAGGGAGTAGTCCACCTCTGGACTATGGGTTTGTGGAAGTAACTTATGTATCTCTCTCTCGAGCTTCACTAATTAGTACCGTATGAGCTGCTGAACATGATTACGGTCATCTATGTAATACCTTTGTGGTGGATCTTTTTATGAGTTAATATATGTTTGAGATTGCAATGGTTTTGTTTCAGTTATGAAAGTAGATGCATATTATGTACCCCGTTCTTATTTACTTGTTATGATCAAGCATGTTTATGAGAGCGTGTGAGGGGGAACGTGTGCATTAGTTGGAGTAACGGGGGGTGGCTAGTGCAGTGAACGTGAGAGAAAGTTCTGCGATCCACTTGGTGTTTTACCTTACTTTGTTGCCTCACTAGGGATAAAAAGAAATACCATGCTACCGGAGATGTGGGTGTGACCATTGCCACTACTCCATGACTAGATCTAGCATGTTCTTATTTTAACTTCATGTCATGATACTTATTGCTATACTCTGAGTTATCTTAATTACTGAGGTGTTATGATTTAGTTCGCATCTTGGTGGAGTATAAGAGAGACTAATAACCAAAAGGTCTCTATGTTAGGACGTGATGCCCATATAATTATAACTTGTCATTAAACTGTTGTGTTGCAATCTCATATGTCAACTCTAGTGTTCCATTGTCTACCACTTTATTAAAGAGAGAGTGCATTTGTGAAACCATGAACCCCGGTCCATTTTTAATCATAAGAAACACCTTTCCAACCACTTTTACCACTTTTCCATTTTCTGCCATTATTAAATCCGAAAATACAAAAACACTTTTACATCTTGCATTCATCATAAAAAACCCAAAAATATCATTTATCATTGCTACCACCATCCTTGCATATTTATTTACCACCATTGCATATTTATTTCTTGTTTGCATTGCATATTATCTTGATATCATTCTAACACCTTGTGCTTGACAACCACTAGGTGAGGTTGAGGACCAAAACATTTACTTTGTTTTGTAGGTAACCAAAAGAAGGATAGGAAGATAAATCTTCACTACTGATTCCCCGAGAGTTCGATATTAAACCCTCGAGTCACCCTCGTGGGGAAAACACGTCTTCCACTTACTACACACTCTGCACTTGGAGTCTCAACCTAACCCATTTACTTTTCACGCAGGTACCACGCGAAGGGGCTAGCAACTGTTTTCGGGCGCCATTGTGGGGTAACTACGTGAAGGGCCATCACTATTGCTATGCTTTTACCTCCTGTTTTGCATGCATCTCTTATTCAGAGCTGTTAGTTCTTTTAAAGAAAGTACTCTCTTACTTCACTTATAATTGTTTGGAGAGTTTATGTTGAAATAAGTTGATTAGTGTTTGGTTGGAACAGAAAATGTTGCATGTGGTAGATGGTATAATGGAAAAAGCTTACATATTCTTGTAGATCACTGTATTGGATAATTTGATACTTGTCAATTGTTTTGAGTTATCAAGCAGTTCATGTTTAAGCTTTTGTATCATGTAGTTAAAACCTATTAATGAAGAACTACCGTAAAGCTCGTTAAAATTTGGTTCGCATGATTGGTATCTCTAAGATCTAGATATTTTCTAGTAAAAGGGTTTGGTTAACAAGGAAAACAGTGTAGAGTCTTATAATGCTTGCAATATGTTTTCATATAAGTCTTGCTGTGTCGGTTGATATCCTGTGTTTGCTTCAAATAACCTTGCTAGCCTAAACTCTGTACTGAGAGGGAATGCTTCTCGTGCATTTAAAACCTTGAGCCAAAATCCATGCCATCTGTGTCCACCATAACTACCTATATGTGGTATTTCCTTGCCACTCCAATTAAAATTTTCATGTGCTACCTTTAAACTATTCAAAAAATTATTACTCCTTTTTGTGTCAATGTTTACCAAGCTCATGAGGACGGGGTGGATGTCTTTATGTCAACTGTCAAACAGACTTTACCACCGGACTAGCGGCATATACATCCGCTTATCTATTAATTTTGCAAAAAGAGCTGGCAAATGGGGTGCCCAGTCCCAATTAATTACAAATTTAACCGCTTAATTCTCTTCACATTTTTGCCCTGATTTATCAGTCAAGCAATGACAAACAGTGAAATATCTGCATGTGTAAACAAAAGAGAAGAGGGATGATCTGCCTTGCTGGTAGAAATAACGCCCTTCATGGGAGCCGCTCTTAAAAGTCTGATTGGCAGGGGTCATATTGTACTTTCCATTTTCTGATTCGTTGACAATTAACAAACACCTCCCAAAACTTATTTTTACTCTCTATGTGATTTCAAAAACTTAAAAAACTCTAGCACATGATTTAATCCCTGCTTCCCTCTGCGAAGGGCCTTTCTTTTACTTTCATGTTGAGTCAGTTTTCCTACTACTTTCTATCTCAGAAGCAAACACTAGTGTCAACTTTGGTGCAACAATTTTTATATGCTTGTATATTGCACTTATTATATTGCTTTGTGTTGACAAATATCCATGAGATATATATGTTGAAAGTTGAAAGCAATTGCTGAAGCTTAAATCTTCCTTTGTGTTGGTCAAATACCTTTTACTTAGAATCTATTGCTTTATGAGTTAACTCTTATGCAAAACTCTTTGATGCTTGTTTCGAAAGTACTATTCATGAAAAGTTTTTGCTTATATGATTCAGTTGTTTGCTCATTATCTACTTGCTAGCAAATTATAGACCATTGACCTGGATCACTTCATTCATAACATGTGCTTTACAATACTATTTGATCAAGATTATGATTGTAGCATGTCACCTCAGAAATTATTTTGTTTTTATCGTTTTACCTACTCGAGGACGAGTAGAGCTAAGCTTGGGGATGCTTGATACGTCTCAAACGTATCTATAATTTCTGATGTTCTATGTTGATATTATACCAATTGTTACATGTTTTACATACACTTCATAGCATTTTTATGCATTTTCTGGGACTAACCTATTAACAAGATGCCACAGTGCCAGTTCCTGTTTTCTGCTGTTTTTGTATTTCAGAAAAGCTGTTCTGGAAATATTCTTGGAATTGGACGAAACCTGAACAGGACCTCCTATTTTTCCAACACGTACACGGAGTCCAAAGGAGAGACGGAGGCGACCGAGGAGGGCGCCGCGGCCCCACCTCCAACCGCACCGTGGTGTGGTGTGGGCCCCTCGGGTCGCTCCAGCCGCCGCCCTTTCGCCTATTTATTCATCTTCACGGGATAACTCTAGACATCCATGCCATTATCCACGAAAAGTTCCAGAGACGCCGCCACCGTCAACCCTAGCTCGGGAGGGTTCAGAAGCTCTTCCCGGCACCCTGCCGGAGAGGGGAATCATCACCGGAGGGCTCTACATCACCATGCCTGCCTCCAGAGTGATGCGTGAGTAGTTCATCTTTGGACTACGGGTCCATAGCAGTAGCTAGATGGTTGTCTCTCCACTTTATGCTATCATGTTTAGATCTTGTGAGCTGCCTATCATGATCAAGATCATCTTATTGTAATGCTACATGTTGTGTTTGCTGGGATCCGATGAATATTGAATACTATGTCAAGTTGATTATCAATCTATCTTATATGTTATTTATGATCTTGCATGCTTTCCGTTACTAGTAGATGCTTTGGCCAAGTAGATGCTTGTAACTCCAAGAGTTAATATTTATGCTAGATAGTGAGTTCATGCCTCCGGTAATCTGGGAGAGTGACAGCAACTTCTAAGATTATGGATGTGCTGTTGCCACTAGGGATAAAATAACCGATGCTTAGATTAAGGGTGCGCCATTAGGTCTAATGCATTTGTTTACATTACGCACATTACTTAATGCGATTATCCGTTGCTTGCAACTTAATACCAACGGGGAACTCGGTATGACAACCTGGAGGTGGATTATTAGTCATAGACGCTGTTGGATAACGGTCTATGTATTTTGTCGTAATGCCCACATGAATATCATAGTAATCATCATGTCATATATATGCATTGTCATGCGCTCAATATTTTGTCAATTGCCTAGCTGTAATTTGTTCACCCAGCATGTTAGTTATCTTTTATGGAGAGACACCACTAGTGAACTGTGGACCCCGGTCCATTCTTTTACACCGATAATACAACCAACTGCAATCATTGTTCCTTTTCATTCTCTGCAATTAAACACTATTTTCCACACCATACGTTTAATCCTTTGTTTTCAGCAAGCCAGGAAGATTGACACCCTTCCTGTTTCGTTGGGTCAAAGTAGTTTGATTGTGTTGTGTGCAGGTTCCACGTCAACAGCCGAACTCCCTTTCACACGCAAGTACTTTTTGGCACCGTTGGCAACCTTCAGAAGTGCTTCTACTCCTACAGGATCTGATAACCTTGGTATCTTACTGAGGGAAACTTGTTGCTGCACTGCTTCATACCTTCCTCTTGGGGTCTCCCAACGAACGTGTGTCCCACGTCATCAAAAGCCAACAAGGATTTCTCCCACCAAACCCTATCCACCTCCCGGGCGATCCGTAGCTCAAGAACCCCACAAGGACGAAGCCTCGACACCACCAAACTCGCCACCCACCAACACGCGCCACCACGGTCACGAAGCCACTCTCATCGTCTATTGAAGCTACAGTCACGAGGCCTGCAACACGAAGGCTAGTAGTAGACTGATCCGGGGTCAGCAGTTCGCGGCCGCCCGGGAGGGAACTGCCTCCACCGTCGAGGACTGTAGCCGACCGGCCGTGACCGTGGAGCGGACCAGTCCCCGTTAGGTCCGGCCGGACCCGTGGGTCCGTAAAGCCCCGTAGAGGCACACCAATCCTATCAGGGTCTGGCCGGGCCCAGATTGGGCCCGCAAAGCCCACCGCTACGCTGCAACAAGCCGGGCGCCGTCGCCGCTGCACCTTGCACGATGTACACCGCTGCCATCTTCAGAACACGCTACATGGCAGGCCCGCCGCCCCGACCCAGATGGGGCCTGTGAAGGGGATGCAGAAAACAAATTTTTTGCTAACAACGATAACCATAATAGCCAAGATCTATTACTATGCAGATATAATGTAACGGAGGGAAACAGTATTCATACCCTAGAAGACCGAAAGTGTTACGTCCGTGAGGACGTTGCCGTGAAGATGGTGGCGCCGACCTCAAGGTCGTTTAGTCGTACCTTCGACAAGTGCCGCAAGTGCAACAGCTCGTAGCTCTACACACGTAGGGTGTAGACGATGACCCCCGGACTCCGGTCCAGCGAAGCAGCGGAAGTTGAAGACTTGGACCGAAGAACCGATAGCACGGCGATGTGTGTATGGTGGAGAAAACCTCAACCTATGCGCAACTCCAATTGCAGAGTCGTGTCCAAAGGTGAGAGAGAGAGAGAATTGGGTGGGTTTTCCAAGGCATGGGGCACCTCTCTATATATATTGGTGGAGGGAGGCTGCCAACCTTGCTGGCGGGATGGTGTGGGACTAAACCCCACACCAACCCGCACCTACAAGGTGCACCGGCCCTAGGTCGGCCCCATGTGGCCCACCCGACCACCTCCCTTGGTGCGCCTCCTTTGGGGGGGAGTTCCCCCCATGGCCCTCCGCACTTAGATGAGGCCCATTTAAGGTGGCTGCCCTTTTAAATAAAAATACATTTAATTATTAATTACTTTAATTAATAATAAATACATTGTCCTCTCTGAGAGCTCTACGAAGAGGGTGGCGGGTGGTCTGAGAATGAGAGGCTCGTCCACTTGGTTAATTACTTCAGAGTAGGCTGGATCAGCAGTAATTTGGCATATTTGACTTGGGGGTGGGGGGGTGTGGGCAATAGCTAAGTGGATTTTTGTCCTCTTTTGCTGCATTATTTACTTTGTTTCTCCGATTGGTTTGATGCACATGGTTCTATACTCAGGCTGGAGCTGCAGAGCTAACTTGCATCATATAGATTTCAGGATAGATAAAGAGTGCACCGAAGGTAATTTTCAGGCGATCATGCATGACGACTACTCTGATTGTGTAAATTACGTGTTATTTTCGAACGAGCATGTGAATATATTAAAATAAAAAAAAAGATGGGAGAAAAAACAAGAATAGAGAAACCCAGGTTCAGAGAGGCTAAAAGCCTCGTTAACGCACACACACCAGTACACCACTTATACAACCCGAAACATTCAGACAGACAAACAGAACCAAAGCAAGACAAAACTAATGAAGCACCGCTTGAAGCAGGAAACGACCGCCATCGCCCAGTGCAATACCGAACGTCAGCTTTGATCTGATCAATGAAATTTTGCACAAGCAAAATTTCCCTATCGAACACCCTCATGTTTCTTTATCGCCAGATGGTTCATTACCTACGAATTTCGGAGTGTTGGTGTCAAGGAGTCGCATCTTCTTGAGCTGATGCATCCCTGCCAACTGAAGGATCTCAGTTCCAGATTATACTGACGACCGCGCAGCCCGTGAACACAAGCCTCGCATCTTCTTGAGCTGAATTACAGAAAACACAAGTATTGCCTTCAAGGTCTCGTAGATAAGCACACCGAGGAAGAGGATGGCGATGATGACCACGGGAGCCGCTAAGATGGCCGCTACGATGATGAAACTTTCAGCTACAGCCTGGTCTACGACTTCTGCATAGCGCGGGCAGCTGCTGTCGCCACAGTAGTCGATGTACAGCCTTGGCAGCAGCACGGCGTCGATGAGGTAGACGACCAGGCGGTCCTTCTCGTCGGTGACCATCCTTGTCACCCTGGCCACGGCCCCGGACGACGACGACAGCTCCATCTTGTCTCCGCATTGGCGGTTGGTGAGGCCGTAGTCCCCGTTAGCCAGGTCGGTGGCTAGCGTGGGCACCGTGAGCATCAACCTCTTGTCTCTGAGCGACGCGGGCGCAACGCCGTGGTACAGGAGGACCGCGAGCTTGGCGTCGGCGCCGAGGCGATGGTGGAACGACGGCTCGAACGCCGCCACCGCCTTGTCGTCCGGGCAGAAGACCACGAGCCCGCGGTGGGCGAGGTTGCGCTCGAAGATGCGGGTGGCGTTGGCCGTGGCGTTCACGAGGCCCGCGAAGCGGCCGCAGCCGTTCACGGACATGAGGCGGTCCACGAACCCCGGCGACGACACCTCGGATGTTGCCTCCAGCCGGCCCCCGACCGCGAGCAGGACAGCAAGCAGAAGTAACACTCGCATTGTTGACACAAGCTAGCTTAGGAGGAGCAGCTCCTCTCGATCCGGCCGGCGCGGTAGAATGGTGGTGGTCTGGTAGATGGAGCAGGAGTGGCAAGGTGAGAGATTTGGGAGAGAACCAGTGTGTGCCCAAGGTATGGTTGTAAGACGGACGGGACTGAGCGAATCAGAGACAAGAAATAAAGTGCTGGACATACGTGTCGACGGCCTATAGGGAGGGGTCGTCATTCAGTGGATTGTGAGCACGTACCGCATCGATCACCAACGTGTTTGCTTGCATTCTGTTTAAGAGAAAAAATGATATTGCATGTACCTTTTTTTATCCATGTCCTATACGCCTGTATATATCCCGTGGTTGCCACGCGAACTGCCCCGCCAAAACATTTCCAGCCGGCACCTTTTTTTTTTTGGTTGAAAAGGATGATACTCCCGGCCTCGAAAATTGTTAGATGGGCACAATCATATATTTTTGCTTATTTTATAATGTCAAACAAAGCCCAACATCACTACCAAACAAGTCAGCAAAAAAAAAGCACGAGAAAATATACCTCGGCAACAACATTTTCACAACCCTATCACAAACCTTACGACAAGTGACGGAACACAGAAAAAATAAGTACATAACTCCAATGCAGAGCTCACAAAAAGGTCCGTGCCATGTGTGTCGATGATGCCGGTGCTTCGAGTTACCAACTTCATCAAGGCCACACTTGCGGTGGTTATCACTGCCAACAACCTCTCACTACCAGCTGGCAACTTCTCGCTAGCTGGACCTTGTAGAAGATTCTAGAAGCAGGTCATGGTCCTTGTTTTCTCGCTTTTGCTCGTGTTGGACCTCCTTCAATCCCATCGAGGGGAGATGATGGGGCATTGGACGGTATATGCAGCCACCTTTGTAGCCATCTCACACATTGTTATAAAAAGCGAGTGTAAGAGCATCTCCACCGGCGTGGCCAATAGAGCGTCCGACAAGTGTGTCGGACAAGTCCTTATTTGAATCCACCTTCATGAGGCCAGATCCGTAGCCTGATACTTGCCACCACCCGTCAAAGGGTTGACGCCCAGGACCTTCTTGTCAGCCTCTGACGACAGCTTGATGATGGCTCTCGATCGGCAAAGAGGTTTTACTTTGCCGATGGCCAAGCTCTGGCGTAACAAAGGGCCGATGACTAGGACCACCTTGCAAGGGAAATTCCATCTCCACCCCTCAACCTTCAAATCACTTTACTTTTCCGAGCGTCCAAGTTTGACTCTTGCCAAAGACTTTGCCAAGTCTGCGATGGAAAAAACTCGACAGAGAGTTGGCTGCTAGTGTTTTCTATGCCGACACTGATTCAGAACGGTTTGCACTTGGCAAACCCTTTTCCGAGCGCTGTTGCGCCTTTGCCGAGTGTCTCAAACAGACGACAAACATACAGATTCCCGTAGTGAAATGTCTTATTTTCTAAGTAGAGATTTCTTTATCGATGAAATGTCCAGATAATTTCTTCCTACTTGATAATTGTAAGTGGTCCTTCAAGGTTGAGCACAACTGCCTTTTGTTTTGCCTATATTCTTTTACATAATTGTTCACCAATCATGAATACGTTTTGTGCTCCTCTTCTACTTTGGTTCCTTTTGAGGTCTATGGTCCCGTGCCACCAGTCCAACACGTTATTTCCTTGAAAACTGATTATAGTTCCGTTCTTTTATCAATAACCAGCATATGTGTGAATTTATGCATATAGTATTGTTTAGATTTTTCAACACCAGATTCACTAGAGCTCGGGAGCACAAAATATCGTCTCGGATTATAGTTGCATTATCTTAGAGATAGAATAATGGTTGTTGGATAGTTTACATGCGATACTATGTAAATTTCGGTAGATTAACCGGAGAAGTGGAGATCACAACAGCTTGACATTAATTATCCATGTGGTGATCACATATACTCGTAGCTGGTTTCATCCGCACCTAGCTGCTAGTTAGATGCTGCTCTATGGCAACTGATGCTATTTAAATGGAGCCATCATGCATGGGCTGGCATATACACGACAATGGAAAAAAGAGCAAGCGCGTGCATGTGACACCAGTCACCACCACTTTCTTGTGTTTTTTGCAAATTTTGGTCCTGCCCAATACAGTGAAGAAAAAGCGACCCAGGCTACTTCAGGGAATATGGTCTATGCAGAATTAAACTCGTCTAGCTACATTGCAATCAAATGTCCAATAATTTATTTCGCATTCCATATTAGATGGAAAGTCCAGGTGCAGCAGCTTGTTCAAAGCCGGCCTTGTTTTTAAATAGCTTTGCATCATGCCATGCATGCATCTACCTGTGTGAACCTGTGATAATTTCGTTTATTTTGCTTGATGGTAGAACTAAGTAGATTAGAGCATCTCGAACCGGAATGTGCAAGTTTCACCGAGTTTATGAGCGTCGTGACGCCGAGGACAGCGCTAGCGCCTCTGCGCAAGAGGACGATGAGCTAAGCAGCACCTGCCATGTGAACCTGGTTGTTCGGCGCAGGGTTGCGAGACGCGCGCTTTGATTGGTGGCTATGGAGCCCTTGCTGTTGAAGTATTCACTTTCTTGGTTTTTTTTGGGTGTTTTAAACCCATGCTCTTTTGCTTACCTTGATTCGGTATACAGGACGCACAATCATAGTGACATGTTCATGCATTTTTTTTTTACCTTTGTTCAAATATGGAGAACGTGGCCAGCTTTCCTAGCTTCGAGGGAGTGGAGAAGCTCTGTGCTACTCGCTTTTACTTCGTGCATTCCCTGATTATTAGGCATTCACTACAGGAATGCTCAGATGTGCCGACGGCCAATACCTATGCCGACGGTATTTTGTCGGGGCCGTCGTCATAGGGTCTGTTGAGGCCGACCTGTCGTCCTGGCCGTCGGCATAGCCATCCTATCCCGACGGTGGCCGTCGGGACACATACAGCCGTTGGCATAGGTGTCCAATTTATGCATATTTCGATAAAAGGGTAAAATGTAAACAGCAAAGCTGCCGCTGGGTCTTGAACCTGGGTCTCTCAGGCACAACCGACGGAGCACAACCATTGGGCTACAGCTCACGTTATGAGATAAAGAATCAAAGGAGATATAGGAGAACGTTAGCCCGCAAAATTCCTAAAATTAAGATTCAATGAAGCTTTTGAGCAGCAGTTTATTGCAAATTAGAACGGTCAAGTTAAATTCAATACATATGGACAATATTTCTAATATACTGTTAAATTACGCTTTATATTATAAGAGGAGATTTTCTAGTTTGCATTAAGTATATATTTTCCTAAGTACACACAACATGTATGCTAGCGTGTAGCTTTCTTAGTATGAACGTCAGCCCAGTATCAAGGAGTAGATGACGCACGCCATACGGATCATCAGGGTTCGTCAATACCAAGACACACCTATAAGTCAAATGTGGACACTTTATCACGAATTATGACACAGCGTCATATTGACCGTTTTTGCAACAAAATAAAAGAAAGTGAAAAATGCTCAAAAAATGAAATCTTTTGGCATGGAGTCCTTTTATATGTACTAGTTGCTAGGAAAAATGATAAACATGAGTTTTGACAAAGTTTTCAAAAACTTCTTCACAAAAAGGTCAATCATCTATAAACATGTTTAAGTTTCGAGTAAAATGACCTAGATATGAGCATCCCCGTGACATAGTTTGCGATAATGTGCCCATATTTGACACATATGTGTATCTTGTTATGACAAACAATGTTGCAGAACTAAAGTTTTTCAAAATAGTTTTATAAATATCATTTTTCATTTTTTTAATTACCAAAAATGATATTTTTTGTGAAGCAAGTACAACAAATATGGTGGAAAATGGCACCCACATAATTTCCACACAAAGTAGATCATATTTAATGGATAATATGGAAATATTAGGAATTTTATCGGTTTCTACCTAATTTCGCCTATTTAAATGACTCTATGCCTATTTTCCGATTTTGAACTACAAATGTGTGATAGTTTACTCTAATGTTTTAAAAAAAATCATTTTAAGGTACAAAAGTAGTGACTATTTCACAGAACCATCGATAATTTTGAAAAATGTGACCCCTTTCGACGAATATGCATGGCGGTCATTTTGACCGTTTTTTCAAACAAATCAAAGAATATGAACATAAACTCAAAAAATTAAATCTTTTGGCATGGAGTCCTAATATGTGTACTACTCCCTCCGTATCAAAATATAAGTCGCACTACCAACTTACCACACACATGTATCTAGACATGTTTTAGTGCAAGATTCATGTGAACCTTGTGGCAAGCTTTGCCGTCGGCACAGGTTTCCCGTCTCACCCCGGCTGATGTGGGACCCACCAACACTGTGCCGACGAAACCGGTGCCGACGGTGCTATTTTGGCCGTCGGCACAGCCTGTGCCGACGGTGTTTCTCTGTGCCGACGGCCACATGGCCTGTGCCTACGGGCACCTATGCCGACCACGTTGTACCGACGGGGGCCGTCGGCATAGGGGTGTGCCGACGGCAAATTGGCCTATGCCGACGGGAGAAAGCCGTCGGCACAGCACCCGGTTCCTGTAGTGATTGTTATTTACTGTAATTACATGGTTGGTAAATGGATACGTTTAATCGTACCCAACCAATCGACCGTAACTACTTTGCTCAGATGGATTCTTGAGAAAGATTCCCGGATAAAGTTCCGTATAATATAATATTTAGTTATAATCTAAATAAAGGTGCAGCTGAAGATTCGAGAGAGAGAGTGAATTGATCATGGTACGCAGCTCGGTCACGGGTGGCAGAAAGATAGCATACGAAAAATATTGCATACAAGAGTCTGTGAAATGTGGCACATTTGTTGATGAAGTGATGGACGCACACACAATCAATCATATCCTCCAGCATGCATAGTATGCAGACATGGCATTTGACTAAACCATCTTCCTTTGGCTGCAGTAGTACCCGGTGATTACGAACCTGGAAAGAATGCCCGCCATGCACAAGGAGGACGCCGTGTCTCTCCTTGGAGGTGTCGCGAAGGAACAATGGTCACCGCGGCCATGTAGAGAGTCGTTTGGATCTGCACTCGCGTGAGCTAGAAGAGAGTGACGACGCAGTTCCGGGTGAAAGCCCCACACTGAGTTGTGCCGGTAACCTACCCGCAAGTGTCGTCCCCTTTCTTGGAAGCGTCAATCCGAACCAATTCTCACGTTTGGTGTCGGCTCTCTAGGTTTCGATGATCATGCTCTGCGCCGGTATTCATGTTCTGCTATGTGACTAGATGTCAAGATTGGTAATAGATCTGCTCCAATCGCGCTGTGAATTGATTGACTTTCAGGGATGTTCTTGTTGATGGTGAGGTCACGGTTGTCAAGGTCTTTCGATGAGGTACGAGGTTTGGGTCGGCTCGCATAGTGCTCATTTTGTTCATTTAGTTGTAGCTCTCAAGTTCAAGGCCAACAGGATATGTCGTGGTCGTCTCGATGGAATATTTCCCGTCAGAAGCATTTGCGGCTTTTGGTGCCGTCATGTGTCCTCGGCGGTGTGACGCCCTTCGTTGACGCCAATGATTCCTGGTTCTGCATGGTGTGGAGTGTTTGGTGGGCAAGCTTGAGATGATTATGCATTCTTAGGACTACAATATTCCCTTCGACTGAATGACTGATCCAACATCACTCCTTCGTGCTCTTCTCGGCCTATCCTCGTGGTGTTGGATGCAAAGTTTAAGGCTTTGTGTTGTTGTCTAGGAGGTTGCTCGTTTTTTTTCTCTTTTTCTTTCCTGTGATTGTGCTACTTTCGTAGCCGTTGTATTTGTATCTCGGTTCTTCTTCTTAATAAAAAAGGTCTAGGTTGCCTGATTCCCACCGTAGTTGCTTAAAAGAAGAGAGTATGTAGTAGTAACTAGTAAGTAGCCAATGCACTCAATCATTATTTGCTGCCAGTTGCGTGGCTCTGGAGCCGGCCTATTGATGCCCTGTGATGAAGTATTTCCTCTCTTAGCTCTTTGGTGTTTTAAAGCCTTGCCACTTTGCTCACCGTGATGTCGTAAACATGACAAAATATATAAAGGACTAGTCCGACAAATTTAGCTATGGCCAGACCATTGTCAAGTTCTACACTTGTTCTTCGATCTTTCACCTAAACCTCTACAATATACTGCACACTCCACTACACGTTGTGTGGGCTCAGGCTTCATACATGGTGCAATTGTGTGAACATAGGACAGCTAGCCAATGCAAGTGCAAAGCATGGAAACAAAAGAACAATCTCGTTCATTCGTTGTAGAGAAGAAACAATCGGAACCAGCAGTCCCGCGTGCCGGATCACTGATATTTCTGAAACCCAGAAATTTCTCCGCACATTCCCTACAACTACCTCTCAAAGGTCAAAGCAAAGCCGTGTGAGGTATAATCATGCATTTGTACCGAACACATATCAACCCTAACTGTATTTTTGTTCACGACAGCGGAAAAGGAACAAAGTTAATCCACATTATTGCATAACAACACAAGCTCGGTAGAAGAAACTTGGAACATAACAACACAGAGACACTATATGGCATAGAACAACACAGCGATCAAATGCAAAGCTGCGGCACACAGGAGCCGAACAGCAGACCCCGTACTCAAACACAAACTTATTCCAGCACTACAGTGCTATGCAACGATGTACTCCAACATGCAGATGCAGACTAGCTTCGCACTTGACTAAATCAACGTGCTAGCTGAACTAAACACTCATGCGCGTACAAACACTGATGCGCGCACACACAAGACAGTGACCTTGGGGATGAAAGGCTTATTCGTCGTCGTCTTCTTCAGTGCATCATTGCGTCCTGCCAGCGTCTACAGTAGTCTCCGAGCATGAACCCGGACACGCTGCCCACCATGGTCGCTGGGACCAGAAGCAGCGCCTGCCAGACTTTGACGGTGCAGTGCAGCCACCCCAGGTACCCGCCGCACGACGCCTCTTCGTTCCCGGCATCCAGAAGCTGTCGGAGACGGCTCGGCAGCAGCACCGCGTCGACCACGTAGACGGCAAGGGGGAGTCGTCCGATGAAATGGCCTTTGTCAGCCTGGCCGCGCCGCCGCTTCCGTTTGAAGGCGGCGCCGGCCACAGCCAGACCGTGTCGCCGTCGTCGCCTACGGTGAGGAAGAGGCTCATGTTGGTGGCCTTGTCGGTGGCGAGCGTGCGCACGGCCATCCATTCGAACGCCGCGATCTGCTCCCTCCCGTAGCGCGCCGCCGCGCCGTGGTGCAGCAGGACGGCGAGCTGGTCGTCGGCGCTTAGGCTGCTGAACTTGGGCTCGAACGCCGCCACCGCGAGGTCCTCGGGGCAGAAGACGGTGAGCCCGCCACCTGTGCCGGCGACGACGTGCTCCTGGAATATCTCGCCCGCGTTCTCCGTCCTGGCAACGAGGGCCGCGAACCTTCCGCAGCCGTGCGTGGAGTTGAGGTAGTCCATGAGCCCCTGTGGCGGCGCGTCGGACGCGTGCTCAAGGCCCGAGTCGGCGGTGCCTCGGAGCTGCAGATGGGGAAGCGTTGCCCCGTCGTCGCCGACTGCGGCGCCTCCGGACGCGACGAGCAGAAAGATCAGGAAAAGTGCGGCCATTGCTCAGCACGAGCAGACGAGCAGAGGAGTAGTAGCTAAGGGAGTGTGTGTGAGCACAGGAATTGCTAATGGCTTGGCTTGGCAGTGAAGTGCATTGTAGGCGGTGTGGCCGTGGTTATTTATGCACGGAGACGGAGGCAGGAAACTGAGAGGAAGCGAGGCAATGTAAAGGCTGGAGCTATACGTATCGATCGCCTGTCGGACATGCCTGCGCAAAGAAGGCGCAAAATTAATTAAGCTCGGGCTCAGCTCGGCCAAGGACGTTCAGTTTTCCCAGTAACAATGCCATGGTCACTCACATTACGTGAGAGAAATCATGAAGCATCCATCAACTAAGAGACCAAGAATTGACACTGCATGCGCTCTACTTTTACTCCATCGATCCATCAGTTAAGTCGAATCGATCAGCACCTCATCACCTTGCTAGCCGCGCTCTCCAGTCTCCACTCGCAAGTCGTACTCTAGGGCAAGCCAGGCTCTAACTTTAGACGGAGCCATGCATGTGCTAATCGACGGAAACAGTAATTGGGTCGGTGACACCTTTGATTTCTATGTTCCTCTTACACATTTCTGCTTACTCTCTACTTTTGCAGCGGAGTAGTAGTCTAGTACAGTCAAAATGGTCTTTTTTTTTAGATTAGTCAAAATGGTCTTGGAAATGATCCACAGGAACTGGTTAAACTCGGATGTTCCTTGGTGGTTGATTTTGCATGCAAATACCCAGTGATGTACTCTAAATCCGATGGTAGACGGAAAGTCCACAAAGTAGTGAAGATCCTTTGTTAGGTTTGTATCAGCGACTCAGCGTAGAGCTATGCACATGCATGCATGGACTACTTTGAGCAATAAACCTGAAATTGAAGTGTGGCATATGCCGATAGAAAATTAGATGACTGATCAAATGGTTTATATATACATGCACAGCACTACATTACGGTTTACCTTTTGAGGCACTTAAAGTGCACATAAATTTGGATTTTGCGACTCAAAATTTATTGTGGGACACTTTGACAAAGTGTCACCTTTAGCCATGTGGTCATTAATTTGCTTACATGACACCTAAAACTAGCTGCTATCAGTTGCAGATGGCAGATGTTGCTAGATGGCAACCGATGCTTTTCAGATGGAGCCATCATGCATTGGCACATACATGACAATGGAAACGCGGTGTGGCACCACCATGTTCTTGTGTTTTTGCAAATTTTGCTTCTGCGCACAGTACAGTGAAGAAAAAGTGACCCGAGACTACTTCAGGGAATATGGCCCAGGCAGAAGTAAACTCGTCTAGCTACATTGCATTCAAATGTACGTGCAATAATTGAGTTTTAAGGCAGTCGTATCTACCACCCGATTAGATAGATAGAATGTTTAAAAACATATAGTTTTTCTGAGGCAGAAAAATAAAGGCCAGGCTAAGGCCGGGAAAACAACAACAACAACAAAAACTAATCTCCCGGGTCTTGGCCATGAGCTAGTGCCCGTTGCTCAATTTCTTCCCAAACTAGATGCACCGCCAAGGTTATTAGTTGCAGCGCGACGTTCCTGAAGACTCGCCTGTTACTCTCTTTCCAAACTCCCCACATGGATTATATGAGTGCTCCACTTGCCTCCGTCCTCTTCTCCATCAGAAGTCCAGCGAGCATGCCGTTCCACCAAGCATCGATGTTGTGGTCTAGCGGTGTAGGGGCCATGCCAATGCTGCCATTCCATCCAAAAATTTGCTCACGAACCATCGTGGAGAAGTTATAGCCAAGAAGAAGGTGCTGCACCGTTTCTGGGTGAACCCGGCAAAGCTTGCAGATTGGGTCGTGTGTCCATCCCCTAATTGCCAGATTATCCGCCGTGAGGATCTTGCCATGGATGGCCAACCATGCAAAGAAGCTGCATTTGGGCTCCGTCTTTGCCTTCCAAATTTTTGCAGCTCGGAAAGGTTGGCAAGCGCCTTGAAACTGACAGAGGTAGTGCGAGGCCGCCGTGTACTCACCATTCGCTGTCCATCTCCAAGCAATCGCATCCGGTTGGGGCAGCAGCACCACCTCCTGTATGATGGCCCAAAGCGAGATTAACAGCTGCAGTTGTGCTTGGGTAGATATACGAAATAGCGCCTTTATTCAAAATTTGTGGCTTGCAACTCCTTATGGACTGTTTAGAACTTGTGTGTCAATAATTTATTTAGAATTCCATATTAGACGGAAAGTTCACACGCAGTAGCTTGTTCAAGCCGGCCTCGTTTTAAGATAGCTTTGCATCATGCCATGCATGCATGCATCTATCTCAGTGAACCTGTTGAATGATTTGTTTGTTTTGCATGATGGTAGAACTGAGCATGATTACCTCTCAAGGTTAAGAACTGTCTAATTTGGTCCAAACCCTATAAAAAAATGGTCGTGATGGTTTCCCGCCAGGGTATTTCTTGATACTCCCTCCGTTCCGAATTACTTGATACACATTTGTATAGGCATAGATGTATCTAGACACTAAACAAGTGTAGATACATCCATGTTTGGATAAATCGAAGTAAACTAATTTGGAACGGATGGAGTAGATTCAATTGTACCGACAAGAAAAAGGTAAATATAGAGTAGGAAAAATTGTGCCAAACTGTAGCCTAAATGGTTGGTCATAACCTTTTGAAGTATCATAAGTGTCACTATGATTTTACAATTACACCTGGACAAGTTATACGATGAACTGAATACCCCAAACCCATAAAATCTTTATGCATGCTCTGACAAGGTGATCCAATGTATTTCTAGTCTAACTAGCAAGGTGGCCCTCGCAAATGCGAGGGCATCATCTTTAGCGTATTGAATAGGTTTTAGATTTCTTTTGTGGTTTTAGAGATATTAACAGTATGAAAATCATATTTACATGGTTCTATGGACACTGAAACCGTGATTATAATTTGTGAGTAAAATAATATGTGTGAAAAATATTTGGAACCAATTTAATCTGTGACTAAATATTTGTGGTGTTTTTTTAAAATGCCATGCCACTGTTTTCTAACATATGTGGTGTTATTTCGATCTATTCTTACTCCTTTTATTTGTTCCTTACTCTTCAGTCTAGCCGATATATAGTCCTACCCACATATATTTGTCATATCTTTTCATAGAACTATTTTCAAATTTAAATTAGTCAAAACTTTACTCCATGCCCTCTAATCTCTACTATTTCCACAGTACCAACAAATACTGCCAAGCTTGTCATCAACCCACATTGTTAACTATCATCAGTATGCCCCAAAACATTAGGTCAATTATTTGACAGCTTAAACCAAATATTAATTAAAAAACTTTAATGGAAAAACATATGTCCACAAAAATCTTAATTATTTAAAGTCACATGCGAGAAAAAGTGTTTTAATTTTCAAATATATGAGAGACAAAGAAAATTTTAATTACGGTTTTTGTGTGATCAATAGAGAAACATTCTTAAGACCTATAATGATGCAAATAACATTCTTAATGAAAACAAATCATAGGATCAAACATTCTCAAAAATCCTTTTGAAGCTACTTTTACCATAAAGTCAATAGATACATGTTGTCCATATCAAAGTTGAACCCTTGTGTACCACTTTTTATCACATCAATGTAATGTATGGGTATTGATACTTCTACTGTAGCATCATACAAAGATGAAAACAACATAGAATTGTAGCTATAAATTTTCATGACTTATAATAATTTTATGTTTTCATACATAAAAATACAAATTTATGAACCAATATAACAAATGGAGCATGCACTATTTTCTACTACAAATTCACCAATTATATATTGAGCAGTTGATGTGCTAAAATATTCAGGAATGACATGCTACACACATTTATAAAATAAATATTTTAAATGTTATTTCATTTTTTAATTTGGGACTCAGTGTAGCCTAATATCCAAAGGACCATACATAAATTTGTTTTGCTTCGTACGTTTTATAAACTCGCTTAGATACATTGTATGCCAATCGACATCTATGTGCGGGCACTTATTGCACAATATCATGCATGCCTTTATGCAGATAATTTATATATAGTATTTGATTCTTCTCAATCTACCACCTTTTTTTTATAGTAATCAAGAACTCTACGAGTGAGTGCCGATCCTCATCTATGTTCTACTTCGGCATATCAACATATGTGCTTCTCCAATAGAGAAACACAAACTATTTATATCTAAGCAATCCATGAAGCATTATTACAACACAACAATATGCATTGGAATCAGATTGTTAAAAACGACCAAGCGATCAGATGGTTAGCGGAGGCCGTTGAACTTCCGATTCACCGGAGGTCAAATTACATGGTTAGCGTCCTACACACCTCACCAACATATATTAAGCTTTTGGTGGAATAAGCGTTGTGACTCAGTTGCTTAGCACGTGTTTTCTGACTATATGTGTAGTGGTAGGCATACACATTGCATTTGTTTAGAAAATAATCAATTGCTGAATATATAATTTTTATTTTTAATTATCAATCGTGTTAGGTGCATCATTAATTAACAACAATCATCAAATTTTAAGAGTGCTTTGTTTCATGAAACTGAACACTTTCATTTTTTGTGGGCGCATTAATTATACACGCTCCGTTTCTAAATATAAGATGTTTTAGGTGTTACACATGTTGTCTACATGCATATTAAAGTGAGTGAACCTACACATGAAATATGTCTAGATACACTTGTGTGCATTTGAATGTGGACAAAAGGTAAAACATCTTATATTTAGAAACGGAGGGAGTAGTTCTTAACTCAAGTCCAGCATGCATCACTTGTGTAGAGTATTTGATGCACGCGTTCCATTTGTTATGTAGATATCGTGTGTAATAATTTATGAGTAATAAATCTCCATTTTCAAAAAAAAAAGTGTACAATATTCAAAATTTTACAGTTCACTGTTCCTCCAACACTATACAGGCTGCGGCGAAATCCTTCATTGGCTGTAGAATCACGAAAACTTTTTTTTGTTGTGTCTTCAGCTCGTGTAAACCTATGTTCAGTGGAGCTGCTTCATTGGTTGATGTGTTTTTGGCCAATTGGGTTAATGTTTTTGAGCTGATCGCTAGGATTAATAATTCTTGGAGGCGAATCCAATGGACACCTGCATGTTTGTCTCATGCCTTAAGTGATTTGGCTTGGGTTTCTGAACCCGAGGGCACAATTTTCAATTTTGCTTTTCCTTTTGCTGCGTAGTTCGGGAATGTTTTCTTTTTCTTTTGAGATGTCGTAATCTAAAATTGATGCCGCAGTCGACAAAACAAATTAAAGTTTGTTACCGGACATACTTAAATTGCATGTATTATATTTCTTTCCATGAATGGTTATATGTGTACGCGTTAGTGGCATGAATATCCAGGAAGCATTAGCTACGTAGTCAATCAGCAGAGGTTAACATGATCGAATATGCTGGAAGGAGCACACCAATTAAAACTAAACAATTGGTTTGTGCACCAGAGAAGGGAGAAATAGTTTCCAATCAGATTTAGAAGTTGGCTTGGCTCCATGAGGATGGTTAGGCTGGACCCATAGCATAGTACATGAAGGCATGGCAGCGTTGCGTTAGAGGTTGAAAGAACATGGCGTTGGACAATCTAAGTTGGGTGACTGCCGTGGGCGAGACGCGCACATTCCATATATGTGTGCATTGAGCTTTTTTTCTATAACCTATGGGGTCCAAGTTGTGTGCGTGTTATATGTGTTACTCGTGTCATATGTATTACTTGTTCTGTCCACTCATGTAAGTCATTTAACCCTTTTATGATTTGTATGTATCTAGACATATTTTATAAACATATTCACTCATTTGAATATATATGTTGTCAAAATTGAAATATCTAAAATGCCTTATATCAGTGAACGGAGAGAGCACATAGATCTCATCATTTTGATTTAAAATCTAACGTCGTTAATTTAATCCATTGATTTTGCAATGTCTAAAAACCACCGTTGATAAGAATCACTAAATAGGATTATGTACGGCAACGACCGGCCGGTTTCGTGTACGGCAACGGCCGGCCGGTTCATGTACGCAATTTTCTCTGTTTTGTTTTTTCCTTTGAAGGCTGCCTGGCTCATATAGGGATACGTGACTTCATCTTGGCATGTTTTTTTAGAAACGTCTGGGCCCAAAAAAAAACTCTTGTTACATCTGATATTGTACCGGAGAATCTCCAACTTGTAGATCGTGTCAAATGGATAATGTAGTAACGTTACTATTATTCTCTGGTTAAATCCTAACCATTGATTTTAGATAAAACTACTAAAATTAATTGAGATGATGTGGATTAACGTGGTGACTCAAAAAACTCCCTCATTTTGGTTTTAGTATATAATAGATTTTGTCTCAAGATAATAGAAGAATGAAGTTGAAGTAGCTCCAAATTTTACTATTCAGCAAAATGTTGAGGCAACATGAGGAGATGAATGCAAACGTTAAACCCATATCCTGTCCTTCACCGCAGCACATATCTAAAATGAAAATTTAAAAGCTAGATACAATAGAATATACATTTAACAGTTCAATGGCAAAGTAACACAAGGGAAACCAAACATCTTGTTTTGCGTAACGACCAGATATTATTCTGTAGGGGCAAGTAATCATATATATACTACCTCCATATGAAAAAAACAAGGCTCGTATTTTTAGTCAAATGATACTAAGGTTGACCAAATGTACACATAAAATATACACGTTTACAATATTTATTATGTACACTATGAAAATTCATTTTATGATGCATATATAGATGTAGATTAAATATTGTAAATGTTCATATATTTGTCTATATGTTTGGTTAAACTTAGGGAACGTTGATTTCTTACTTAATTTATATGCCTTATTTTGGGGGAACGGAGCGTGTAGCACTTAAAGTCTTCGAACGAACATCGCATACTGCAAAGTCTTAAGTTGCGGCATGTGAACTTCGTGATGTGTAATTCAAGAAACAAAATGAACACATCATTTGATGATTTGCTGACTTCACCTCAGTAGTTATGTAGTCTTCCACGAACCATGGCATGAGGACAACCCTCTTAACCTTGGCTTCCTAGCATGCCTTCACTAAATTTGGTGAGCCCATCAAAGCAGCCGTAAGCAGATGACATCCTCCACCACATGGAGGTGGTCGGTGAAATTAATAACCACTACAATTTTCTTAGGAGAAGAATTTTAAGAAGTGTCAACAATAATATAGGGTGGATGACCATGGTGGGTTACCATCAGATCCACAATTCCAAAAGAACTTCATAGATGATGCCGCATGGTCGAATCTCCAGGTTCAAACACTACAATAGAAGGGGAAGAGTGCCATATTGTACTATTTAATTAGTAGCACATAGCAAAGGAAGGATTTTCCATTTAGAACTTAGTTTGATACGAATGGATCTTCCCTGATCTTCAATGTCACCAATATATTCGAAATTCCATGCAGTGAATAATCGTAAGCTAAGTTTCAAGAAACAAAATCGCATGAACAACAGAATTGATATCTTTTCATAACAGAAATTAAATAAGCTTTTTGTCGAGATGATTTGCAGGTATAGCGATAATATATAAATGCCCCGTGATGAAGTATTTCCGATAGTACTCAATAATCCAGTAGTACTCCTACTCTACTACTAGTAGGTAGTAGTACACATCCAATGCACTCAGTCATTGTTTGCTGCTAGTTGCGTGGCTCTGGAGCCCCATTGATGCCCCATGATGAAGGATTTCCTCTCTTGGCTCTTCGGTGTTTTAAAGCCTTGCCACTTTGCTCACCGTGATGTGGTATACATGACAAATCTAGCTATGACCACAGACCATTGCCACATAGCACCTACGACACGTTCTGTGAGCTCAAGCTGCACATGGTGTAGATTTTTTTTTGAACAAGGATCTGATCCATATATTCAGAATACTCAGTACAAATTACAAGCCAGCCCAAGAAAGAAAGAAAATTACAGAAGGGACCTGCAACTTGCACGAAGCACCCTGAGCATCCTGGGAGAAACACAATCAGATCCTCCACCGCGCTCCCAAGAAGCCTAGTTGACGCCGGCGTCGCCGTACCACTCGCCGCCGGGGAGGAGGCGCCACCACGCATTGTAGACGGCCGCAAAAACCATCCGCCGCCAGCGACGGAATCTGAACTTGATGAAAGGACACGGCCAAAGCACCAACTCCACAGCTCCACCCATCTTCCCGCCGACGCAGCGCCGCCCAGGCCCACCAGCCGCACTCCCAAGCTCCAGGCAGCCACTCCCCTCGCCTCCACGGCCGGCCGGAGCAAAGCCACCGAAGAAAACCACCTCCACCACCAGCAAAACAGAGGACGCCAACATAGAAACACAGCGCATCGTACCTGACGCCAAGGATCTCCACCATGGAACTCCAGGAAGCGCCAAGAACTTGCACTCCGGTGATGCGCCCACCTCATCACCGGGATAGCCGCAGCGGTCCCTCAACCATGCACCCCTCACCTCCTCCCCCTCGCCACCGAGGCCGGCCAGGAACAGAAGAGAAATCCACAGATCAAGGAGCCAGAAGCACTTATTGAAGAGGACAGCCGTGAACTCGCCTCCGCGCATCTTCCACCATGGAAGCTTGACGGAGATCAGATCCACGACGAGCTCGACGCCGTGCTCGAACGCCGGAGCTGTACACCTCGAGGAGTGAACATAGGGCAGCTAGCTAATCTGAACAAGCTTGTTCAGCTAGCTAATGCAAGTGCCATGGAAACAAATCTGAACCAGCAGTCCCGCGCGTAGGATCGTTGATATTTCTGAAACCCAGAAATTTCTCCGCACATACCCTCCAACTACGTCTACCAAAACACAAGCAGAGCCGTGTGAGGTTAGGTATAATCATGCATTTTTACCTTTGTTCAAACTAGCAGGGTGGCCCTCCCAAATGCGAGGGCATTATCTGTAGTTGGTTGAAAATATTCAAGAAATAGAAAAGATGGTTCACTGATATCACATTATTTCAATAATGTGACAATAATTAAAATATCACGTATACGCGTAATATCTTTGCCAATCTAAAATTTGAGAGAAAATAACTATCATGTCATATTTTGGAACACAAATATAAGCGATGTTGGATTTGTAAAGTGAACTATAGTTTTTACATGATGTTAGATCAATATTCAAGGTTAGTTATCTTCGATAAAAAATCATTGAATTAAGATAAAACGGTTTATCCTCCTTAATAGATAGGCCACATTAAATAGTGAGAATATCTCAATGTCCAAAGTTTTACAAATATGAATGTGGTGAAACTTTTCCCATTACTTTTTTATATGAATATAAATTGCTAAAGATATTTTCTCCTGGGCATATTTTTTAACATATTTATACATCAATAATCAATAGTCAATCTTAGAGAAGTATGACTCTAAGTTTTTCAGACTCTTGAGTTATCCGGATCTTCATTCAATGGTTCCACACGCCCGGAGACATGTGTATTTTTTTGAGTTATGCAAAATGATTTCTCGGCTTGGATAGCATAGTTCAAAACTCTTAATTGGTCACCGGCTTTACTATGCAATTGGAATGACATGTGTGTTTTATGTTGAATTTGTTACCCGATATAAAGAAACATACAACAGTACATATATATTTTGTCTACCATGCAAACCAAGCAATATCCGCAAAAGCAATTCATATGAATTAAGTGTATGCTTTTTGTTAGGAACCCGGAACTAGTCTTCTCACCCAACACTGTAGTTTTACCAATTCAGTAGCGATACAAGTGAATCACAGCAAGGGAAGGGAATTCAGAAGCATGAGGTTGGGGAAACAAAAGCAAGGGGATCGGGATTCAGAGTTCTACGTTTCAGTCTTGGCTTCCAAAAGCAAGAAAGGAAGGTTGGGCACGCAGGCCTAATTAACGAACACGCCTCCAACGCCAGTGGCGACGAGACAGCTGCCGCTTCATCTCGCCGTCCATTCTGGTCCTGCATATCGTGTGGCTGGCCTTCGCTCTCTGGTGGACTTGTCACGCTGCGCCTGGATGACAGGTGGGGCCGCCGTCTTGACACCCGGTGTGAGACGGTCCGTAACATCCCCCACTTCTTCAGAACCTGCTTGACCCCAAGCAGGTGCCTCCGGAAACCTCGTCTTCAGGTCCTGCAGATTCTCCCAGGTAGCAAGCGCATCAGGCATACCTGACCAGTGAACCAGAACTTCGCGGATTGAAGACGAACCCAGGGAACGCCAGCGTCGAGCTAGGATCTTCTCCGGCACTTGGATAAGAGGAGGTTCATCTGGCAATGAGTTGGTGATCACCAGGTCACGTGGCACAAACTTCTTAAGCTGGGAGACATGGATCACTGGATGTATCATGCTAGCAGGAGGCAGCTTCAGTTTATAAGTAACTTTACCAACCCTTTGTATCACTTCGAAAGGCCCGTAGAACTTAAATGCCAATTTATGGTTCACCCGGCGAGCTACAGACGACTGGAGGTAAGGCTGGAGCTTCAAGAACACCAAATCGCCGACTGCAAATTCTCTTTCAGAGCGGTGCTTATCCTCTTGCGACTTCATTCTTTGCTGTGCACGTTCCAGGTGAAGTTTCAGCAGTGCTGGTATAGCACAAGATTCAGTGCTGATACCAAAGTATCGTGGAGCATGCCCATAGAGTACCTCGAATGGACTTTTCATCAAAGTGGAGTGGTAGCTCGTATTATACCAGAACTCTGCCATATGAAGCCATTGTGCCCATTTAGTTTGGCAAGAATGGACAAAGCATCTGAGATAACCCTCCATGCACTGGTTCACCCTTTCGGTTTGCCCATCCGTTTGGGGATGCCTTGCTGTACTCATGCATAACTGGGTGTCAGATAGTCGAAATAGCTCCTGCCACAGTTTACTAGTGAACACGGGGTCGCGGTCAGACACGATTGCTTGAGGCAGACTGTGTAACTTGAGCACATCCTTCATGTAAGCTGTTGCCACTGACAAGGCAGAGTAAGGGTGGGCAAGAGGCACGAAATGAGCATAGCGAGAAAATTTATCGACCACCACCATGATGCAATTGAACCCAGCTGATTTCGGGAGTCCATCCACGAAATCCATCGTTAGGACTTCCCAAGCCCCTCGAGGCACTTTTAGAGGTTGCAGCAACCCTGGATATGGCACACGTTCTGCTTTAGCTTGCTGGCAAACAGAACAGCCCTGAACCCATTTCTTGATGAATTGCTTCTGTCCTGGCCAGGAGAACAGACGTTTGATGCGGTGGTAGTAACATAGAACCCAGAGTGACCTCCCATAGCCCCATCATGCAATGCCTGAGCAATTTTTCTTTGCATCTTCACGTTGTTACCAATCCATACTCTGTTTTTGTACCAGATGATGCCATCTCTGAAAGTATAATTGTCGACTTCAGGGTTAACCGCCAACTTTTCGAGCAGCTTCGTTGCTTGTGGGTCATTTTGGTAACCTTGTGCCACTTCTTCTACCCAGGCAGGCTTGCATTGAGTAATTGCCATCATGGCTTCAGCTGGCAAGGATGGGTGTCGAGATAGAGCGTCAGCTACTTTGTTTTCTCGACCCTTCTTGTATGATATCTTAAACTGCAGACCTACCAGCTTGGTGAGTGCTTTGTGCTGCCAAGGGGTTGTGAGTCTTTGATCTGTCAAGTTAACGAGGCAGCGATGATCAGTTCTGATATCAAACTCAGCATGCTGCAAGTAAGGTCTCCACTTTTCTACGGCTAAGAGGATGGCGAGGCATTCTTTTTCATAAGTGGAAAGGGCCTGTTGCTTAGGACCAAGTGACCTGCTCAAGAATGCCAGAGGGTGTTCATCCTGAAGTAATACAGCGCCAATGCCCTTGTCGCTGGCATCAGTTTCCACAACAAATTTCTTGGAAAAGTTTGGAAGAGCTAAAACAGGAGCCGAAGCTAAAGCTTTCTTGAGAGCTTGAAATGAAGCCTCTGTTTCACTTGTCCAGATAAACTGCACTCCTTTTCTGAGCAGATCAGTTAATGCCTTGCTGATTATGCCGTACCCCGAGATAAACTTCATATAGTACCCAGCCATACCCAATAGACGTCTCAGCTCTTTTACATTATGGGGTGTTTGCCACTGCAGGATGGGAGCAATTTTTGTTGGATCTGTCGCCACACCATATGCACTGATAACATGGCCTAAATAACAGAGTCTTTGTTTTGCGAAACAGCATTTAGATTTCTTCACTTTCAACTAATGTTTGTTGAGCAGCTCAAAGACAATCTTGAGATGTTGCACATACTCTGTTAAACTTTTGCTGTAAATCAAAATATCATCAATGAAAACCAATATGAATTTCCTCAATCCCGGAGCTAGAACCGCGTTCATGACTCCCTGGAATGTCGCCGGTGCATTAGTCAGACCATAGGGCATGACTTTGTATTCAAAGTGCCCGTGGTGTGTTTGAAATGCGGTTTTGTGCACATCTTCTTCTGCTACTCTTATTTGATGATAACCAGCTCGGAGATCAAGAGTAGTAAACCATTTTGCCCCAGATAGCTCATCGAGTAACTCGTCAATGATGGGCAGAGGGTATTTGTTTTTAACTGTCATGGCATTTAACACTCTGAAATCCTGACAGAGCCTCCAGGTCAAATCTTTCTTCTTGACCAGTAGTGCTGGAGCTGCAAAAGGACTAGCACTTAGCTGAATCACACCCTGTTGAAGGAGCTCCTGAACTTGTTTCTCGATTTCATTTTTTTGCATAGGATTGTACCTATAAGGTCTCAGTTTGGCTGGGGTTGCTCCTGGCAGGAGGGGTATTTTGTGATCATAAAGCCTTTTGGGTGGCAGTCCTTTAGGTTCCTCGAAGAGCATTGCATTATTCTGCACCAATTCTATAATCACCTCTGGAACATCATTTGAGTTTTGTTTTTCTACAGCACACACTTGCAACAGGAACAGAAATGAACCATTCTTCTCAGCCAACTGAAGCTCTGTCAAGGTAATAGGTTCACAGGAAGATGTGTCCGCCTGTACCCCCGTTAATTTGTGCTTAGTTTCTTGCTGCTTTACCACAATCCACTTGCTAGCCCAGTCAACTTCCATTGGACTGTTAGATTGTAACCATTCGATACCCAAAATGACAGCATAACACTGTAGGGGAATTACCTTCATATCAGTTGAGAACATAGCGTTCTGGCACGACCACTGATAGTTTGGAACAAATGAATCCCCAGATAGGATCTCACCGTTGGCCACTTTGACTCTGATGGGGCTTTTCATCTTTTGCACCCCTTGCAATTTGGCAGCTAATTCTGAACTGATGAAGTTGCCAGAAGAACCAGAATCAATAAGCATCAGAACCTGTTGGTCTTGAATAATACCCAACAACCGAAAGCACGAACTACTTTCAGTACCCGTCTCTGCCTGCTGAGACAAAGCTCCCAATTCCTGATCAGCTTCAGGTTCACCTTCCACAGCAGTGGTGAAGGAATTCGGGCTCTCGGGCCCCTCCAACATTTCCATTAATTCTTCCACAAGGTGGAGTTGGACTGTGGTAGCACACTGATGCGTAGGAGTGAAATTTTCCCCACATTTGAAGCACAAGTTCATTGCTCTGCGGTAGCTTTTCAGTGCAGCAAATTTCTGAGCGCCAGAAGTAGCTCTTGGCATCTCATTGTTCTTTTTCTCATCAGAATAGCTCGAATTAACTCGAGACTTGATCGAGAGTGGTGTAACTGGAGAATGAGACGCTTTAAAGTTGACGCGTGATACAACACTTGACTTCGAAGAATTTCCCATCAGTTCCTCTTCGTCTCCAATTTCCTCCTGCAAAAGAGCCAAGGACACAGCAGTCTCCAAATCTTGGGGCATTTGAATAAGTACAGTAGCTTTAATATCCTTGTGCAAACCATCTATGAATCGAGAAGTGAAGAACATAGGGTCTAGGTCAAGCTTGTAAGCTAGCATATGATGCATCAGCGTGTCGAAACGCTCTATGAAGTCACTAACAGTGCTAGTCTGATGAATTTTAAAAGATTGCCTATACAACCACTGGTACTGGCCACGGTCGAAGCGTTTGCTTATGATGTCGCAAAACTCTGCCCACGACACCGTGCCAATTCTCTCTTCCGCACTCTGGAACCACAGGGCTGCATTACCAACAAAATGCATAGAAGCATGCTCTACCCAGTACTCCATACTAACAGAATAAATTCTGAAATATTTTTCACAGGCCTTGCGCCAGAGACGAGGATTGTCTCCGTCAAATTTTGGAAACTCTGAGTGTGGTGGTGGATTTCCATGGCCCGTGCGAGAAGGACTAGCACCCGGATCGAAAGGTACGGGAGATAGATGTTGAGGCTGACCTGTGACCGGGGCAGGTGATGGTGGAGCCGAATCCACCACCATCGTGACCCCGTAGTTGAGTTCGGTGCGGAGGCCCATTGGCCCGGAGTGTGCGCTTGGTTGCGCGCCCGGCAGAGATGAGCCTGCCGGCGGAGGACTCGCTACGGGAGGCTTCCCCAGCATGCCGGCTCCCACTCCTTTAGCGATGTGCTCGACCTGACGGCGAAGATCGGTGACCGCCAGGCCCAGGTCGCCGACCTTGGACTCGATCTCCGGCTTCCATGACTCGAAGTTGGCCTTGATCTCATCCATCTCGGGCTTCAACGCCTCGACGGAGTCCTTGAGCGTGGACATCTCCGGCTTGATCTCGTCGACCGCGCTCTTGATGGCGTGCATCTCTTGTGACATGCGTGTTTCCGAATCCTTGAGCATCTTCATCAGCGCATCAAGCTTGTCCTCCATGGTGTCGATGCGCTTGGAAGTGTCCCACCTCGTCCGCGTCTTGTCAGTCCCCAGGTTGGCCGCGCAATCTGTCGAACAGGTAGCGCGCGGCGGAGCTCAACGAAGATACACAGCGAAATCGACCCACCGCAGGCGTTCGCAAGCGAAACTTTGTGTGGATCGGAAGATCCACGCCAAATCGGTGAGGATCCAAAGGATCGCGATCTCAGCAGTGCAAAATCAGAGTGGA
The DNA here is from genome assembly GCA_947311845.1 of Poa pratensis. Taxonomy (NCBI): domain Eukaryota; kingdom Viridiplantae; phylum Streptophyta; class Magnoliopsida; order Poales; family Poaceae; genus Poa; species Poa pratensis. The sequence continues at coordinate 18,872,137 of CAMZMU010000102.1, read as the reverse complement.
ACACGGTATCCCTGGCGTTTGATACCAAATGTTAGGAACCCGGAACTAATCTTCTCACCCAACACTGTAGTTTTACCAATTGAGTAGCGATACAAGTGAATCACAGCAAGGGAAGGGAATTCAGAAGCATGAGGTTGGGGAAACAGAAGCAAGGGGATCAGGATTCAGAGTTCTACGTTTCAGTCTTGGCTTCCAAAAGCAAGAAAGGAAGGTTGGGCACGCAGGCCTAATTAACGAACACGCCTCCAACGCCAGTGGCGACGAGACAGCTGCCGCTTCATCTCGCTGTCCATTCTGGTCCTGCATATCGTGCGGCTGGCCTTCGCTCTCTGGACTTGTCAGCTGCGCCTGGATGACAGGTGGGGCCGCCGTCTTGACACCCAGTGTGAGACGGTCCGTAACACTTTTCAAATCCTCTGATTAATATTCATTGACATAATGTGAGTATGAAATATATCAAGCGGCAATCTGTGGTGACTTAACCTTGTGTATCTAAGTCAAAATATTTGATAGTGTGATGGACGCTCCCGCCGATATTGTGTCGACTGTTGTATCTTCATAACTTTTAAAAACTTGAAGCTTTGTGTCTCATTACGTCAGAATATTTGTGTATACGTGATATTTTACTTATTGTCACATTGTTGAAGTAATGTGATATCAGTGAAACCATATTTTCTATTTCTTGAACACTTTCAATCAACTATAGATAATGCCCTAGCATCTGCGAGGTCTACATACGTACATGTTGTTCTTAGCTGATTTTTTTTAAACGGGCATGTGTTTGGGGTCCACGCCCGAGAGTCGTAAAATCATCTTACTTATTTAGATTTTTCAATTTTTACTGCTAGGCTGCTGCCATGTTCTAGTGGACGCATCGATCAGCTTTTGCATTTTTTTCCAAGTTTGGAGCTAGCGGTCCGGCCATACGTATTTATCAGCTTTTTTTTTTTTGTCTTAACGATCAGTTTTGGAAATAACTTTCCGTACGTTTTGTAATAGCCAAGGTAGTTACTCTCGTTGTACACGATCGTTCATTAAATGGATGCAGCTATTTAAGTACAGTCCTTTGGAAGGACGTGTTCTTTTTATTTTCTAGCCAAAATTAGTTTGGTCTGATTTTTTTTAAACGGACTACGTGCTTGGAGTTCACGTCCGAGCGGGACGTGATGTTCTCCACCTAAGTCGTGTAAAACTGTTACGTGGTACTAATCTATACTTTTTATAAAGCAAAACCCCACTAAGTGTAATTAATATTTTTCTATCTCCATATGCAAGTTATCCACATCATCCACTATTTGAGCCAATCATTTATCCATGTCATCACCACATCATCTACTATTTGAGACATTCATTTATCCATGTCATGCATATTTATTAATGACTAGTAAACATGCCTGTGCGTTGCAACGGGACTGAAAATTTTAACTTTTGGTCGATAAATGCGGAATGTCCCAAAATTTTGTTTTAACACTAAAAATGTCGCCCATGCCCTAAACTTTTGTATGTAAAATATTGGTAAAACTGAAAATTTGCCCCCAATTTGACAGACCCGTGAAATCTCAACATTGACACAACTATCCCCATACACATCATAATAATTCATATAACAGTTTAAAAGTACATTTTTAGTAATTTATAATCTGTTTTTATTTGATGCACTATTAATTTATAAAATTATTGTTTTATTTGTAAATTGTATTATCTTTGCAATTAAATTTGCTTCATTTTTAAATCTATTAATGTGGATTTTTTTTGGAAAGGATTTGGATTTTGTTTTTCATTTTATCCTCCGTTTCCTTTCTCGAGGGATGCTACATGTGCCTTTACATACCTGTGTTGGAGGACCTATCAGAGTAGCACAATAACATCCTATAGAATGATTAGATTAGTACCTGATATCGTCAATCCAGAATCCCAACAGAAATGCTTATGCCCGAAAACATGGGAGGCTGCTCTACCTTCAGCATTGACGTGTATAGCTCTCAACCTCCTCTGTAGAGCCGGTGACCCTCGGAAGGTTAGGATAGTCCATCATTCAATTTTCTCGACATAGCTCTTGCCTACAAAGTCAAGTACAAGACATTAGTTTTGGGGATTTTGGTGAAATTTGAATAGCACTGAATATCAGAGGCCAAGAGAGGTCAGCTCGATGATCAAGCATAGACTTCCTCATAATGCCTAATACATCAGCGACTCGTGCCATATAGACGAGTATTGTAAACAAAAGGCTAGCAGCAACACCAATACACGCTGAATGCTGTAGGCAGGTTTACAGATTCAGACAAATAACATATATGAACCCAAGAAGCAAGCGAGGATCGATTCGTTTTGCTGTCGGAGAAGAAACGCCATGCTAACCTGCAAAAGCAAATCTGCATTGTTTTTTTGACAAGTGCAAACAGGAACATGGATAGCAAACAATTCAGGAAGCACATGCCTAGTATTTTATATGAAAGTAAAACATCATGTAAACTAAAAGAGAATATTTTTTGTCTCCTGTTAGGCTCCCATCCAACGCGTATTAAACATGGAGGAGGAGAAGAGGATTAGCTTGCTGCGCTCGTGAGTGAACGGTCTATGGCTTTGTTTTCGTGACGACAAGCTTAAGGCAGAGGAGAAGCACGCGGCGATCTCGTGGACACCGTGGCGTCGACACACGCCCACAACTTCCCGGAACTCCATGTAGGCCACGCGGCTGAGCTCATCATCCCCTGCTCCTACCTCCACCAAATCGAGTGCGTGCGCCTTATGTGTGCGAACTTGGCGAGCAGGCGGCTGAGGGCACATCGTCTAAGAAACAGGGGCTGGTAGGCGGCGCGCCATGGAAGAGATGGGCCGGCAGGCGGCAGCATGTGAGACATAGTCGCTGCAAGCGGCGCTCCATGGGATCTCCGAAGCGCCATGGATAATCCTCGACCGTGGACACTGCCGCCGGCAGCCCCATGACGCTGCACATGTTCCGTTCGTTTACGAAGCAATGAAGGAGACCGATGAATATTGTGTCACCCTCAGGGACCCGCGAGAGTTCTTCGCTGTTCAGAATCAGACACCGTAATCGTTCCTAGGCCAACGTGAGCGTATCCCTGCGCCGCCGCCACCCTAATGGAGGCGGAGGGCTGCCGTCGCCAAACGTCGGCCGTCTCCGACTTTCAAATTGGGCATTGCTTCCCGATTCCCGCCATCCCAGATCGACCCCGGCTGTCTGTGTCACGCCGCTCGATTCCCGTCGCCGTTGACCTCGGCTCGGCTCTTCCTCCATGGCATCCGTGCCATACTTCGATTTATCCGTGCCCTGCTTCGACCCTCTCGGGAGACGTATTTATGGGAAGGGTTCCGCCCTGAGTTAGAGTCCGTATTGAGATGGTAGACGCACGATCGTGATCATGAGAGACAACGTACGAAACGAAACAATAAACGTGAACCGTTTTGTTTTACTTACGAATGGCACGGGTGGGTAATTATTTACAACTTTAGGGAATCTTTAGCGCTTTTATTATTAGGTAAAGATATTCATCAATACATGCAAGTTATTTAGATCTAAATTGTTTTAGTCGTACAATTTTCACATCATCATTTTTAGGTTTAAATATATGAACACTTCATATTAATTAAATTTTGATCTTCAACTATTATGACTAATCAAATCCTCCATATTACCGAGAACTTTATTCTTTTCATGCATCAAATATTCTTTCTTTATACTCATATAATTCCATATAATTCCTTTTAAGGTTCCCGCTGCAACGCGCGGGGTATCTTTCTAGTCTCTAATAAAATCTCAGCCTTATATTAAGATCTAACTACCAAAATTAATTAAAATGATGTGGATTAACGTGGTGACTTGAATAACTCCCTCATTTTGCTTTTAGTATATAATAATAATAATAGATATGGACCCGCGTTTCTTGCAACAAGGGAATACATAAGCTCTGTACTAGTACTCCCTTTCACTTTGTGCATTCACTGTTAAAGTGTTAATTAAGACGTTGTCATTTACTAATTGAAAATGGATATGTGGAAGTAATCTTAACGAATATATCAACCCTAATTGTATTTTTGTTCACCACAGCAGAAAATTAACAAATCAACATTACTGCATACATAACAACACAAGCTCTCGGTGGAAGAAAAATGTCATAGAACAACACAGAGATATTATATGGCATAGAACAACACAGTGATCAAATGCAAAGCTGCGGCACAGGAGCCGAACAGCAGACCCTGGAATCAAACGTACTCCAACATGCAAATGCAGACTAAATCAACGTGCTAGGTGGACTAAATATAACTCGTACCAGCAGACAGCAGTTCGCAAACACTCATGCGCGCACACAACACTCAAGTACTCAACACAGGGAGTAATTAAACAGTGCCATGGGGATGAATAGCAGAGCAGGCTTCTTCGTCGTCGTCTTCTTCAGTTGACGCACTCACAGGGATGCTTCGGCAGCAGCACAGCGTCGACGACGTAGACCACGACGGGGGAGTCGTCCGACGAGATCGCCTTTGTCAGCCTGGCCGGGGCGCCGCCTCCGCCTGACGGCTGCGACGGCCACACAAACACCTTGTCCTTGTAGTCGCCTACGGTGAGTAAGAGGCTTTTGTTGGTGGCCGCGTCGGTCCCGCCCGTAGCGCGCCGCCACCACGTGGTGCAGCAGGGAGGCGAGCTGGTTGGCGGCGCTCAGCTTGCTGAACTTGAGCTCGAACGCCTCGACCGCGAGGTCGTCGGGACAGAAGACGGTGAGCCCGCCGCCGGTGCCGGCGACGACGTGCTCCCCGAAGATCTCGGCTGCTTTCGCCGTCCTGGCGACGAGAGCCGCGAACCTCCCGCAGCCGTGCGTGAAGTGGAGGTAGTCCATGAGCCCCGGTGCGCCGGAAGCGTGCCCGCCGTCCAAGTCGTCGGTGCCGCGGAGCTCGAGGTGGGGTAGGCCAGCCCCGTCGGCGGCGGCTGTGGTGCCTCCGGATGCGACGAGCAGAAAGATCAGGAGAAATGCGGCCATGGCTCCGCAGGAGCTAGTAGCTAAGCGAGTGTGAGCGACAGGAATTGCTAATGGCTTGGCTTGGCAGTGAAATGCATTGCAGTCGGTGTGACCGTGGGTATTTATGCACGGAGATGATGGCAGGAAACTGCGAGGAAGTGAGGCTGTGTAAAGGCTGGAGGCCTGGAGCTATATGTGTCGATCGCCTGCGCAAACAACGCGCAAAATTAAGCTCGGCATTAGCTCGGCCAAGAGATCTAGAATTGACACCGAGTGTAGTTCGATCTATATGGCTCTCGTCTTTAAAAAAAATTAAATCTACTTTTCTGTTTAAAAAAATTTGAAACAAATATTCTGGGTGGAGATAATGTTGAGATATATAGTCGTGCAAAATCTCGATGAAAAATTCATTGTATTTCGACATGAGGAAAAAGATAAATCTGGCAAAGTTTTCAAATTTGAAACTCGAGACCGTTCACAGAACTACAGATTCGTCTTTTTTGCCCAGGCCAAAATACTACGAATTTTTCATTAAGATTTTGCAAAACTATCTCCATCCAGAGTTTTATTTTCGATTTTTTAGAAACACAAGAGTGCAAATTTCAATTTTTTTAAATGGGAGGCAAATAGCTCGACCTACGTATCACCGCACATCATGTGCTCTAATTTTACTCCATCCATCAGCTAAGGTCGAATCGATCAGCATTAAACTTGCGATCGCTCATCACATCACCCCAGCATCTATATATGTTGTGTAGTCATCACATCACCTAGCTAGCTAGCCGCTCTCCACTCGCAAGTGGTACTCGGCAATACCTCGGGCAAGCCATGCTCCCCATGATTTAACTTTAGACAGAGCCATGTGACACATTTGATATCTATGTTCATCTTTATTTCTGCTTACTGTCAAAATGGTTTTGGACACGGTCCCGCAAGAACTGATTAAACTCGATGTTCCTTGGTGGTGGATTTGGATGCAAACACCCACAGTGATTTACTCTAGTATATGATAGTAGACGGAAAGTCCACAAAGTAGTTGGTTCATGCCGCTTTCATTTTTCAGACGATAGCTTGACATCATGCCATGCATATGCATCGATCAGTTGTGCGTTTATGATGATCATTTTGTTAGTTTTGTATCAGCGTACAGCAATGCATGCATGGACAAGTTTGAGTCATTGACCTGAAATTGAAGTGTGCCGTATGCCGATAGAAAATTACATGACTGATCAAATGGTTTATATATACTTGCATAGCACTAAATGACGGTTTAGTTTATGAGGCACTTTAAAGTGCGCCTAAATTTGAAAGTTGGGACTCAAATGATATTTTGGGGCACTTTGGTAAAAAGTGTCACCTTAGGCATGTGCACATGTAGTTATGAAAATATAGCTGCTTCCGTGATATCTACACCTAGCTGCTACCCATTGCAGATGGCAGATGTTGCAATATGGCAACCGACGCTTTTTAGATGGAGCCATCATGCATGGGCTGGGCTGGCACATACATCAGATGGAGATAAAACAGCAAGCGCGTTTGTGTCACTGTGTGAACCACGTTCTTGTGTTTTTGCAAATTTGACTTCTGTGCAGTGCAGTGAAAAAAAGCTACCTAAGACCTATAAAGATAGTGCCCGTGATGGTTTCCCGCCGGGGTATTACCTGATAGTTTCTATTGAATCGACAAGAAAAGGGTAAATGTAGAGTAGGAAAAACGGTGTCAAACTGTAACCTACATGGTCGTTCAAAACCTATTGAAGTATCATAAGTGTCACTATGCTTTTACAATTACGCTCGGACAAGATCATACGATTAACTCTCGAGAGTGCAGACTGCGTATTCTTCGCCAAAAATGGCCCTTTGACCGAACTAATAACATGATTGGCCTCTTTCAAGAACTAATTTAAAAAATGGCCGCTGTGCTCGGCGCCAATGCAAATGGCGCCGACCTTGTGCAGATCGGCGCCAGCCAGTTCCTTCGCCGAACCAGGGTCGGAGCCAAGAAGCATGGCGCCGACGTCTTCGGCTGCTCTGATGTCCAAATTTCTTGGCGCCGACCAGCACAACGTCGGCGCCACTGACATTGGCGCCGAGCCGACCGGCCATTTTGAAAATAGTTCCCAAAGAAGGCCAGACTTGTCATTAGTTCGGGCAAAGGGCCATTTTTGGCAAAAAAATACGCAGACTGCAGACCCAGATCCATCAAATCTTTATGCACGCTCTGAGAAGGTGATCCCATGTATTTCTAGTCCAATTTTGTCTCAAGAATATAGAAGAATGAAGCTGAAGTAGCTCCATATTTTACAGCAAAGCAATCTACCAACTAACATGTGCACAATGAATGCACAACAACAATATAAAAAAATCGACAAAACATTCCGTGTAAATCTCGACATTGTTCACAAAGTCGTTTCACGAAACCGATATTTTTTATATCATGTGTAGAAAAGGCAAAATTCTGTGATAATAAGTCTTTCACGGTCCATTTTTTGTCTCTTTTACACATGCCATAAAAAATATTGGTTTTCCGTGGAACTTGGTGTGCGCACATAAAATATCGAGATGTACATAATTTTTATTCGATATCTTTTGGCAATTTCAAAATGTTTTTCCCGGTGGCGGCACCATATTCTCTCATGAGACAAAGTGGATTTCACCTTTACCTGCCCTTTTACTCGACGCACTCTAACTCATTTGACGCCATGTGCTGAAATTAATGTTTTCTTTCTTGGCTCTGTGGTGTTATGAAGCCACTGTACGCGTTGCGCACCTTGATGTGGTGTACGGGACAAAATATAGACAAAGTATATAATGAACTAGCTGAACAAATCTAGCTAGCTTGTTCCCCTTTCACATCAGCCGCTACAATTTGGTGTACTGCGCACTGCACCTGCTACACTCTTTCTGTGAGCTGCACACGGCCGGTGTAGTTATGTGAGCATAGAGCATCCATAGCAAGTGCAAAGCACGGAAACAAAAGAAGAGTCTCGTTCAAACGTTGTAGAGAAGAAAATATCGGACTCAGCAGTTGTCCCGCGGGATCATTGATATTTCTGAAACCCAGAAATTAGCCCGCACGTTCCCTGAAACTTGCCTCTGCTGCTACAAACCAAAACCGTTGGAGTGTCTTAATTTGTTCAATATATATGGAGCAGCGTTCCTTGCAAGAGAATAGAGATTAGAGAACTCTGTACTCGCTTTCACTTTGTGCATTCTGTTAATTAAGCCGGTGTCATTTACTAGCTCCCGACATCAGAAAAAGGAACAAAATTAATCGACAGTATTGCATAACAACACAGGCTAGCTCAGTGGAAGAACAATGACATAGAAACAACACAGAAACACAGAACACAGGTGCGACACAGGAGCCGAACAGTGTGCTTCTTCATGGCAATGGCATCACCACGTCCACGAATAACCTGGCGAAGAACCCGCCCAGGTTGTTATTCACGACCAACAACAGCACCTGCCAGACTGGGATGGTCTCCATTTCGAAAAAATTAAGGGACTGGGACTGGCATGCATAGACAGTACCTGCCGCAGTACGTGCACGGGGCCGCGTCGACGAGCAGTGTGCCGGCAGCCCCTCCGGCTGGATCGATCACCTCGGGCGGCGCGTCGGACGTGTGACCGTGGCCGAAGTCGCCGCACTGCGTGCACGGCACCGTCGCGTCGATGAGCAGTATGCCCGCGGCCCCTCCGGCTGGATCGATCCCATCCCTCCGGCGCGTCGGACGTGTGATCGTGGCCTGAGTCAGGGGTGCTGCGGAGCTCGAGGTCCGTTGTCGCAGCCGACGGCTCCTCCCGACGCGACGAGCAGAAGCAGGACAAGAAACGGTGCGGCCGATGCCATGGCTGGCTAGCTAAAAGAAAGGGAGCGTGAGAGGCAGGAGTGTGGGGCGCGTGTGGCCGTGAAGCCGAGGAGGAGGAGTATTTATACACGGCCGGAATTCGGTCAGGCGATTGCGACGAAGGAACGCCGTGAGCAGAGTTTAACACTGGTGCTATACGTGTCGAAGGCAGCCCAAAGAACCGCAAATGATGCGTACCCAGACGAATTTGGCTTGCGCGTGTGACACCTTTTACTCATGTGGTCACTTCGCACAGTTTGGCTTAAGCCAGTACATCAGTCATAAGCGAAATTGGATGTCGACAGCAGAATTTAATTTAAGGGTCTCGATCTCATCCAAACTATCCAATAAGTCCTAATTTAATTAGCCCATCCTGACCCTTTTCCTCCTTCTTGCCACCGCCCTGCCCATCCCGATCCCCTCCTTCTTGCCGCCGCCGGAGGGCGGCGGCGGGGCTCTTTCTCCTCCTCGAGCAGTGGGTGCCGCTACCGGCTAGTCTTCGCATGCCGGTGTCCGGGCTCCTTGGGGCGGGAGGCTCCTGTTCACGGTGCGCAGAGTCTCGACACCGGGGCGGTGGCCATCGAGGGTGGGAGACATGTTAGATTGCGAGCGCCAATGTCTCAGGTGCAGGCTGGCGACCACAGCCGTGATGGCATCGTGGTGGTTGTCGAGCACCAGGCTGTGGCGGTGGTTTGAGTGTGGTTTTGACGACATTCGGTGCCAAGTGTAGAAGGCGGACAATGTATGCTGAGGGGAAACCCTTGTCCGGGGTCATCTTGGGCCGTCGCCCTCTTGAAGGCGTCAAAAGGAAAATTTTGCATCATGCAGCAATAAGAATATACAACCTGTATTAACAAAAAAAGATCATGAATAAGATTCCAACACAAAATGTTGGGGAGAAAATCTAAGTTAGCATCTACAAAACCGGATGTCCGGATCTAAGAAAGAAAAAGAAAAGAACAAAAAAGGATACAACAAACATGGCCGTATTGATATTTTTTATGATGGAGAGAGCAAAATAAAAACTTGTATCCAAGAATCTAGAGAGGGCCAAAAAAATCCATTCCAAAATCCTTTCAAGCTGCAGGACGAGGCGGCACCCTTCTTGCGCCAGCCAAACAACGGCCGGAGCCATCGCCAGACGAGGCGAGGCGGCCTCCCAGCCTGCGTCGCCCAGATCTAACGATTAGAGAAGCCAGTGTCGTCAACTTTCTTCCCGCTGCCTGAGGACACTGCCTCTCCCTTCCTGCGCCGGCCAGATACGACGGTTGGAGGGTTGTCTCTTCCAGCGCAGAGCAAGGAATCAGAAGCGGCATGCATGCGGCGGTTGCGACTGCGGGTTGGGAGAGAAATGAATGGTTCAACGTTAGGGTGGTGACGGGGCAAGTTAGATTTTGGTTAATTTTACTCGACGGGTTGCTTGTTATTCTGTCTAATTTGGAGGATCTAAATGTAAAATGTCTTTTTTAACAAGTAGTTGTGAAATCGTTGTATTGGGTATTTATGCACAGAGACGGAGAGGTTGATTATCAGACAGGAACTACGGCAAATGGAGTAGGGAGAGAGGGCCCAGAGTAACGCCTACACGTTTTGACCCGCTCGATATGCCTGCGCAAAGAACACACAAAAGCTCATACTTTACCAAGGACGTTTTTTTTGTAAAACCATGCTTTGTCACTCTCATTAGGTGAAACAAATCAAGAAGCGCGACAACGGAGTGTCTATCTCCTGAAATTAGCCGAACGTGAAATGATTAACACGCGCCATGCATGTAATGATCTAGAATCGACAATGCGCTCTAATTTTACTCCATCCACGTCGTAATTGTTTGCGTCCCGCTGCATCTATATATGTTGTGTGGTCACCATTAATTTTAGACGAAGCCATGTGCCGTGGGCTACGCGTGACAATCGACGGAAATGGTGGGTCAGTGTGTCCGCGTGTACACACCGACAACCTTTGATTTGTGTCCGCTGGATAACGTGTCCGCTGTTTCTTGGTAGTTGCATTGCATGCAAATATCCAATGATTTATTTTAGCATCCGATAGTAGACGGAAAGTCCACAAAGCACTTGGTTCATCCCCACGATAGCTTGACATCCTCGCATCCATCGATAGGTTTGTATCAGCGTAGAGCTATGCATCCATGTGCTAGTTCCATGTACTAGCCAAGTGGTTTAAATATAGTTGTGTAGCGCTACATGAGGGTTTAGGTTTTGGGGCACTTTAAAATGCCAATAAATTTGAATTTGTGACTCCAAAATATTTTGGAGCACTTTGATAAAGTGTCACCTTTAGCCATGTGGTCATCAATCTGCTCGTATGACATCTACACCTAGCTGCTACCCGTTGCAGATGGCAGCTGTTGCTGTATGGCAACCGATGCTTTTTAGATGGAGCAATGCATGGGCTGGCACGTACATGAAAATGGAAAAAAACAGTAAGCGTGTGTTCGTGCCACTGTGTGACACGACTTTCTTTCGTGCCACTAGACGTCCTCTTTCCTTTCTTCCTCCTCCTTCCTTTCTCCCTCCCGGGCCCATCTTTATCGACAGGCCGAGACGGCGCCTGCGACACCGCTGCGGAGCCGTGGTGGAGAAGATGGCCTTTGAGGTTAGACCTTACCGGTGGGCGTAGGGTGGGATTCGCCGGCGGCGAGCTTCGGTGTGGTGGGGGCTTAGAGGGATGGTCGGGGCGGGGGCGGACATGCGGAGGCCGTGCTTCGAGGAGGGCGGGGTGGCGAGGCGGTTGTGGTAGCTTCGCCGGTCACGGGGGGTGGAGGCAGGCGGGGGCGCGCTCCTCTTCCTCTTCCCGTCGCCCACGTGCCCTGGTCGGAAACCGCGCGAGCTAGCCTCTCCCCACAGCAGCGTATTTTTGGTTAGCGCCCTTCCTAAGTTGTTCACATGGGTATAAAGTCCAGCCCGTCTCGCTAGTGTCGCCAGCAGTACTGGGCCATGTAAAGGCCCAAAGGGCGACACTAGAGGCTGTCCCATCGACCGACCGTGGCTCGCTATGCAGCTGCCTGCTGTATGCACCATTTCGGCCAGCCCATTGTCCTTTTATTCTTTTGTAATATAATTATTGATTATCTTTTTTGGTTTCTTTTCTATTTCTGTGATCTCTAAATCCTTTAGTTGTTCAATCGTTAAAACAATTTAAATTACTTTTATTTTCAAGCAGTATGAAATCATTGATCCAAATTTAAATGTTGATTTGTACATGTTTTTCACTTATTCCATATTTTGTTAGATCGTTTCTTTTTTGCTCTACTTTCTTCAAATTTGAAGTACATGTTTATTTGAAACATGAAATACTATTTTATGTAATTTCAATTGTTTTATATAGTAATTTCAATATCTTACCACATTATATGACAAACTACTCAAATAGCATATTATTTATTAGATTTGAATTAAAAATGTAATCGTAGGTAAACATTGTTAAAAATCAAAACTACCTCGCATGGATGCGTAATTTAATTATAATAGCTTAGGGAAAAAAATAGTGAGTCATTTCTGGAAAGTCAAAAAATCACGTGGCTAGAAATGGATCCGGGCTATGTTTGGCACCATTTTCTTGCCAGGTGATTTTTTCCCAGTGTAGAGAAATGACCCACTATTTTTTCCTACGCTAGTATAACCAAATTAGGCATGCATACGTCTTAGTTTTGTATTTTTTTTTAATGTACCTATTATTTAAAAATTTCCTCCATAAATGTTGAGAAAATGGCAAGATTTACTTATTATTACATGTTTCCTGGGGCCGGGGCTCACTGCTATGAGTTTCTTTATTTTGTTGCTTGTAACAATGGGTAAACTATGGCATAATGTTGAAAGAATGACCTTGTTGTATATAGTAGTATGTACAAACACATTGCTTGTGCATGCTCCTTGGTACACAAGGATCATCTACTTGAACTCTGTGTGCAATATTCTTATGAGACTTTCTAGTATACATTACACTATTATATTGTATTTACCGATGATTAAACTGTGCCACCGTATATGCAAGGGATGATCCTACAATACCTAGTACATAATATTTAAACGATGGAGTATTATCAGTTCAAGGGTTGGTTTGAAGTACCTAGTGGTATGTATGAGCAAGTTGCTTGTACATTTCGTGTGGTACTTTTGTTCCAACTATTGAAAGTTCAGGATGTATTTTTTATGTGAGGCACATTTTTTGTGTGTTTTATACATGTCAAAATTGTGTATTTTTGTTGTTATCATTAGGCTTTTGTTTGCACTACTCAAAGGGAAAACTGATCCTTGGAGGCACTGGTGGGGGAGGCTCAAGAAGGCAATGGTCATGGCGGCGCCGCCAAGAGGCCAAGGAGAAGGCATGTGTAGGGTGTGGCCACTTCCTTAAGGAAGTTTCTCCGCCCATTTCTGCAAGGTGATCTTAACAACTGGGTTGGAGTTTCTTCTCACCTTTCGTCAACTTATGTGCACCGTACCATCCCAAGGAGCATCATCCCGAAGACCAACATTAGATGCAACTGGAAGGTGAGGCTCTCTAATGTCAATGAGGGGCTGCCATATATTTGACCATATGATCTTCATGTGAAATCAGTGAGATATAACTTAACATTTAAATGAGTACTTGATGACCTTCGAAAAAATTATTTTAGCTTTTGCTCCATCTGCATTGTCAATTCTTAAAACTTCTAGCTAAGTAGGGTACAGCATTTTTAATTGCTAAATTAACTTTGGTTTGAACTTCACCTGGTGCGTCATTAATATGACTCACTCACTGCAGCCCTGTTCAAAACATTCAAAAGATATATTCATGAAGTTAAAAAAATTCTGAAAAACATATGTACAATGCAATAATTTATACTTCAAAGTGTGCAAAGTCCCTGTCCGAAATATTTTGTATTATACGCTAAAAAGAGAAGAAAAAAATTAGAGATCTCGATGTGTGAATAGTGCCTTCAAATCTTATCAGATTTTGTATTTTTTTGTGTAGCCCATAATATAAAGTATTGAGATTGAGATTGAGATATTGCACGACTGAACTATACATGATTACCTCGATGTACATATATTTCAGATTTGATATTTCAAAATATCATTTTCGAGATTTTAAAACGAAGAGCTCAAGTGAGCTCAGGCTCCAATATGATTTTCCGTGTGAACAAGTAACACTTCTTAATACGATGCTTCCGGTTTGGCTCCCGCGAGCATATGCTTCCGGTTTGCAAAATATACTTTAAATGCATTTCGAAATTTCCAAAAAAAATCGCAAAAAAGTCTGTGCGTACATTTGAACATTCTATCTACTCACAAAGTTGTTTCAAGAAAAGCTGATATTTTCACGATACATTTTTTATCTCTTTTACACATGCCATAAAAATGTCAGTTTTCCGTGAAACTTGGTGTGCGTGCGTAAAATGTCGAAATCAACGCGGCAAATTTTTATTCGGTACCTTTTGATATTTCAAAATGTTTTTTCGGTTGCACGAGCATATGCTCCACGAGCCCAGATGGATATCATCCTCACCTGACCTTTTACTTGACTTATGCACTCTTACTCATTTCCAATGCAAGCAATCATAATTTTATGCCACCTGCTTGGCTCTCGAGCCCCTACTGACGTCCTCTGCTGAAGTGTTTCCTTTCTTGGGTCTGTGGTGTTATAAAGCCACGCCAGTTTACCTACATTGATTTTGTATGCATGACAAAAGATATAATTAGAGTTGAACAAATCTAGCTATGCACCCGTATTGCCGACTTCGATCGGCACTAAGCTGGGATATGATAGGGCAATTAAGCAACCCCACGTCGTGTTTGAACCACCGTGCATCTACATATGTTCTGAGAGATATTCAACATACCGGACCTGAAAAACAAGTTCAGAATGCTAGGCTGAAACAAAGGGGACCAAATTAAGCGGATTGCACCTCCTGTTGGTGTGATGAAAATCAATGTTGATGCGGCTACGGCTAAGTCTACGAATAAAGGTGCAGTATCCTGTTGTTGCAAGAGATGACAGTGAGACTTTTCTGGGTTGCTCTACTGTGACTCTTGACGGAATTACAGATTCAACTAGCCTTGAATGTATGGCAATATGTCATGTAGATAATCCAATAGAGAAGCACATGGCTGTGATATCCCGGCGAACCAGGGATCACATATCGCAATGGTAGAAGAGAACTGGAATTGGGGACTGGGAAAATCAGCGAGACGGAGGAGAAGAACAGTAGAGAGATTTCACATTCGGTTTCAATAGCTAGCTGTCCTCGTCCACACGTCAAGGAAACTTATATCACGTCACACGGGCTTAGCCCATAGGGCCCTTAGCTCACCGCGCCCATCTCACATTACAACTTGTCTAGCCACTTTCGACTGCTGACGATATCTTTGGCATTGTGATCGCTTGCACGGCTGCACACTGACAGGCTCCCCTGCTTGAGATTTAGCGTGTCTCCACGCTGGTGCATCGGGAAACCTTGCCTTGAGCGTTGCATAGTCCTCCCAAGTAGCTTCATCGACCCCGAGCGAAGTTCATTTCGTTAGCACCAAGACCATTTTATCAGCACCTGCAAGACCATTTTTACTCCAACGGTTAGCCCTAAACTGGGTTCTGATGGAACTTTTTAAAACGGGGAACGAAGCGATGCACACAGCTATTTTTTTCACAAAACTCTGAAAGATACAAAATAAGCATAATAGAGGCCACATGTCTAGCGACAGATTCTCCACCAGACTACCACTAACCCAATGGTAGAAGACAAAACCAAAGAGAAAATACACACCTTCGAAGCAAAGCCATCGAGAAGGCAAAAGTTGCACGTGCGGCGATGATGACGAGTCCAACCAAGAGCCGAGATCGGGATGGTCATTGCAAAGACGTGCTTCGAAACACCACCTTCAACAAAGGCACTTCACCAGCGCGCGTCAATAAAGCCATGTATGTTTTCACCGAAAAAGTGTGCAACCCCGATGTAGACGCTTGTACCATCATCACATGTTCGGGCAATGACACAACACTGACCAGATGCTGCTAGGGTAGAAACTGGAAGCCGGTGACATCCCATATCGCCACATCTCTAGCCACTGTCGCACCACCTTCAGTTGAGCAGCATGAGATGCCACATTGCCACCGCAGGTCAAACATGACTTGACAGCTCCTCTGAAGTCATCGTGTGTAGCACCTGCTGCATCGAATCGAACCGAGTCACAAAGTGGAGGGGGCCTCCTACCTCGTCAGCCTTGAGCTCCACAGTCAGAGAAGCCACCGACCGCGACGCACGAAGCTTGAGGCCATCACCAATAGGTAGATCCAGCCATCCCATCATCTACATGAGCAGGGAGGTCGCCGCTTACGAATAAGCCAGGCGGCCGCCCCATCGCCAAACTCATGTGGCGCCATCAGATGACTTTGCAGCGAAAATGCAGCCATAATGCCGCCGCTAGACCGGCCGCAGGCTGTCGAGCTGCGACGCAACAGCAGCCGTCGGCTGCCACCGACTCCCCGCTGTAGGCCATTGCAGACCCCGCTCCCTAGATGTGACAGTCCGCAGAAACGAGACCAGCGCAACCTTGGCACCACCACCGCTGGTCCCATCAACGAGTGCAAACTCCAAAAATTATGTCCTCAAGAGGGATTACGGCGCATAAGCATTGCCATCGCTAGATGTCAAGGGGATCTGATGTTTCCCCTGGCGTTGAGCCGGCCAGGGTACGAGGTCAGGGATGCGGCCAATGGACCGGCTCAACAGCATCAAGAGGCACTACTAGAAAAATGGCCTTTAGTCGCGGTTCCAGAGGACCTTTAGTCGCGGTTGGACAACCGCGACTAGGCTGGCGGGACTAAAGCCCCCACCCTTTAGTCGCGGCGGATTCCGAACCGCGACTAGAGGTCCCTCCACGTGGCTTTAGGGGGACGTGGGGTGTTGGGACCTTTGGTCCCGGTTGGTAGCACCAACCGGGACCAAAGGGTTTTGGTTTTTTTTTCTTTTTCGATTTAATTGCAGGGTTTAGGGTTTATATATGCCGGGGTTTGGTTATAGCTAGGTTCCCGTGTCCCGTGGTAACGGTAACCCTTCCCGTTGCGATGACGGTTACGGTGACGGTAACCGTTACGGTAACCGTGACGGTTACCGTTACGGTAACCGTAACGTTTTCGATGTCGTAACCGTTCCCGTGTCGTATGAAGTCGATGCACATATTTATAACACATACAATTAAATTAAGTAATACTTGAAGATCGTAGACAAGAGTTCGTTGATGCGCCAAGAGTTATCGTAGTACAAGAGTTGAAGCAAAACAACAAGTTACTTTAACGATTTCATGCTTTCAGCATCGTAGTACTCTCCTTTCTCCTGTAAGGCCTCTGAAAGGTAAAATCCCGCCAATTCCTCTCCAATTGCTCTGAAGCGGTGGTCGAGTGGTAGCCTCTCGCGCTTTTTTGCCAACTCTGCATCCTTTCTCATATTCCATTTCTCGGTGACTAATACATATATATACTCGCAAACGAAGAATCCACAGTACTCAGTTTCCTTTGGTTGCTCCATGCAAGACTATACAAGAATAGATTTCAGTCAATAATAATGAAGTATGCATGAGAAATGTTGTGTGGACGAAGAGGTAGCAGTACTTACTTGGTTTAACTTCCAATCCAGCTTTTGGCGCCACCCACCTTCAGGATCTTCCGCTCGAAACCTTTCCCAAACTCTGCCCGACAAAGAACATTCACAAATGAGTTATTCGTTAATGACTTGACATCAAGATATGAATGACAGAGGCGGTAAGAAATGAATGTACCTTGCTAGTAAGTCGAAACAACTCCTGTAGTGTCAGGATGATACCTCAATGAGTCAAGTGAATGAATAAGTCCTTCGTGATGTCTAATGACAAGAAGAATCCAGTGGTAGCTGGGCACAGTCATGCATAACTCATCAGTTAAACTTAACATCGGGTGAGCAAATTAGAATGTGTAGAAGACACTAAAACTTACCCGAAGTGGTAAGGCCAATATATAGTTCTTTTGTCGCGGTATCGCTTGAACACCCTTAGCAAATCATCCGGTGTGTTCTTGTTATACAAGGGATTTATTATGGTTTCTTCGTTATATTTATCCGGGTCAATGAACCCAATGTCATGCTGGTTCAGCTTTTTGAGCTCGAGCATCTTCAATCTGCATAATATAGCACACAAAAGATTAAAGTGAGAATAATTACAAACAATGAACGAGACTAGGTAAAGACTTAAATAAATCACTTACAGGCAATAGGAACTCATGATAGATTTGTCGAGTGCCCGCAGATTGTATAGCTGAAAAAGTTCGCTAAACGTAACAGTGTGATTGTAGTCTTCTAAGAAGTGCTCATCGTCTTCCCTACATTTCAGAACGATAGCAGATGTCTTCTTTGCATTTTTCATGTACCATTGATGCAGAGTACGCATTTTTGTTGGAAGGCCCCTGATTTGCACCAAAGCTTTCCCCGGAACGAAGTTTCTTACTGGAGGAGCTGGTGGTGCAGTCTCAAAATTCAATCTCGAAGCATATTCATCTATAGGCATTTGCGCTTCGGCGGCAAGACGACGGATTACCTCTATGTCAAACACCATCGGCTCTTTAGGGTCAGATTGTACTGGTTGTTTTCCGCGCTGGGGAACTCGACTATCTTTGTTCGTCGGCGGCGGGACAATTAGCGGGGGGACAGAACGTACGGGTTGTTCTCCGAGCTGGGGAACTTGTTTACCTATCTTCGGCGGCGGTGGGACCGATGGTGCTGCTTTTGTAGCTTCCTTCGCCGGCGGGACCGATGGTGCTGCTTGTTTTTCGTTTGCCGCCGGCGGCGGGACTGACTCTGCGTCTTGTTCACCTTTCTTCGGCGCCTCCGCCGCCGTCACCTCGTCATATGACTTCTGAATAGAACGGACATAGTCAGATGGCGGCTTCTCTGGAGGGACATATAAGTTGTCAATGACTTTATGACAAGCCGCTGCAGTATAGCCCTCGGTAAATGTTGGCGGCGGCACTTTCGGTGCGAACAATGATTTATTATGCTCCTCGATGGCTGCTTCGTTTTGGTCAAGAGTCTTCTGCCAAGGTTGCCTCAGATCAGGCGTTGTGGCCCTTTTAGCAGGTCGCCTCTTGACCGGGGAAGACGCGCGCCTTCTCCGTTTAAGCGGTACGGACACTTCCGGTGGGGGGTTCCGTACCGGAGATGGAGATGGAGATGGACTTTGCTGACTGAGATGGTCCTCTAGATTATTTTCCGGTGTGGGGTCCCTGTCACGCGGTGCCGGAGATGGATGTGTCTCATCGATACCCCGGCAGGGTGGGCTTTGCTGAGTCGGTGGCTTTGAGAACTTGATGTATTTCTTGTTCCACTGGACGAAACCACCCTTGACATCGCACAATGCCTCCTCACCGTTACCTCCAGGAATCTCAAGAGCCAATGATTCCGATCCGGCACAATTTCATCCACCCCGACAACAGCATAGCCAGGATGAATGACACCATTATGGTAGCTTGCTGTGTCGACAATCGGTAAAGCATAGCCGACCGCCACCTTCATGGATATGTTGCTCACAGGCGTATGTAGCTCACATGGTGTCGGTTCCGTGATATCATCCACGGGGTAGCGAGCATCGAGTTCTAGTTGCGTGGAACCCACGCTGCTTCTAAGCTGAGATCGAGCATCCACGACTTCAGGATCTTGGGGCTGCTGCACCTGGCGTTCATTAATGAGTTGCTTCATCTGCGTTCCAAATTCGCTATCCGCTCTTCACCCTGCTTCTTCTTTCTTGCACGGCTTCTATAAGTGTCAGCGTGCTGCGGATACTGTTTTTTCAAGGTGGCACCGCCGGGTAAGCCTCGTAAACGTCCCCAGTGTTCAGGTTTCCCTAGGGCCCGTGCCAGCTCGTCTTCCTCTCTATAGGGTTCCCACGTACCCGCTAGAACTTCCTTTATTGCATCTTCAATTTTTGGGACCATGGCTACTACTGTTGCCTTGTATTTTTCAACCCTCGGGACAATCTTCCCTTCCTCGTTCAACGTTGCGCCATGCGCGAACAACCAGAATTTGGACCTTTCGGGCCAGCTGTATGTCTGTGGAGTGAAACCTGCAGCCACGAGTTTATCTTCCATGGCTAGCCACTTAGGAATGGCTAACCTGTACCCACCTGGCCCCAAGTTATGGTGGTGTGTCTTACTCGCAGCATTTAGCTTATTTTTTTCCGATCGGGCCACAGCCGCAGCCGAGGTCTTATACGCCTTAAAGGCTTCCCAGTGATCTCTTAGCTTCACCAGTTTTTTTTGACTGAAATCTGGATCAACCTTTTCATATTTTGCCCATAATGTTTGCTTATATTTCCGAAAGGCGTCGGCCATCTTGGAGAGAGTCCAGTGCTTGAGTTTCAACTTCAAGGCGGGCTCAATACCATCCGGGAGGTTAAAATGCTGCAAGAGTGTGTCAAAGCAGAAATCTTTATAATGCTGGTGGACATAGCAAGGGTCATCCTCGGCAACGCCTGCTGGCTTAAGCCATTCTGCTATGGAGATCGGGACCTCGTCCCTAACAATAACTCCAGCTTGACTAATATATTTTCTGCGGTTCTCTATCGGTTCCACCGGATCGCCATCTACATCAATTTTATAGATTGGTAACTTTGCATCTTCGCTAGTCATTCTTTTCGCTGGGCCTCGAGGAGCTTGATTCTTAGCCTTTTTATGCAAGGTGGACGCCTAAAGTAAGAAATATAATGCGTTAATAAGTGCAATACAAATCAGTTAATGCATTTTGTGTTCAAGCAAATATAGAATTCATATATAAACCTCGAGGTGGAGGGTGTTCGAGGTGGAGGCTGTTATTTCTTCTTCCTCTAAAATACCCTCACCAGACGGGTTTAAAAATTGTGATGCAAATTGCTCAAAATCTAAGTTTCGATCGTCGACGGCGCCTTCTCCACCGGCAGCATTTGCATCGCGATGCTCAAAAATATCCTGCATGAATAAGTTTTCTCCTTCCTCGTCTCGCACAATTAAAGGGAGATCCATAGCTGAATGTTCCTACACGCAATAAATTTAACAAATTATGATAAACAATAATTTGATACAAAGTATCAAAGTGCTTGATACAAATCTATAAATTTACCTAGCTATATTGATCTACTAATAAAATGATTTCTACCTATATTGATATACTAATAAATTAACCTAAGTAAATTGACCTAACTAACTTATGATATACTAATAAAATGATTTCTAACTATATTGATCTAACTAAATTAACCTAAGTAAATTGACCTAACTAACTTATGATCACATATTCAAATTTTCTAAACAACTTCAAACATAGAAAATCAACTATAATGACAATTCACATAGCTCTAATAACCTAACTATAATGAAAAAAGGAAAAAACTTAACTAAACAAAATTTACATCTATTTTGCTAACACAAAATTGCATCTATTTTGCATCTATTTTTCCAAACACATTGCAATTAACCTAGTTCTAACACATTGCTAAAAAATTGATCAAAAGTTCTAACACATCTATTTTTTCTAACACATTTTTTCTAACACATCTATTTGATAAAATTGCATCTAGTTCTAACACTAGATAATAATTAACACTTAGATTTGTCATCCCCTGCAGTATTGAAAATTTTAATCACCTAACAGATAGAAGTGGAGTTGCATGGCTAAATAAAAGCAATACCTAGCTCTTTGTATCAAAAAAAAAATACCTAGCTCTTGGTCGCCGGAGGGTGCGCGGGGCGCGCGTGCGGCGGCGGCGGCGGTGGGGTGGCTGGCGGCCAGGCCGACGTCGGCGAGCTCGGGAAGGAGGCGAGCCGGAGGTGGGGGCGGTCCCCTTGGTCGCCGGAGGGTGCGCGGGGCGTGGCGGCGGCGGCGGCGAGGCAGGGGAGGCCGGGAGACGGCGACCACGGCGCGGTGGCTAAGGGCGAGGCAGGGGAGGGGAGACGGCGACCACGGCGCGGCGGCGGCGGCGGCGAGGCAGGGCAGGGGAGACGGCGCGGCGGAGCAGGGCTTCGCCGGCGTCGTCGGCGTCGTCGTGGGAGCCCGGAGGCGGCGGTTCGTCGTGGGATTTGGGGGGAGTTTGCGAAAAATTCGCAAACTCCCCCACTAAACGGCGCGGAATCGACCTCTAGTCGCGGTTGCTGGCTGCAACCGCGACTAAAGGGTCTTTAGTCGCGGTTGCAGCCAGCAACCGCGACTAGAGGTCGACCTGGGCCGCCAAAATTCTGGCGCCAAGCCCAGGGGGACCTCTAGTCGCGGTTGCTGGCTGCAACCGCGACTAAAGGGCTTTTCTATTTTTTTTTGTTTTTCTATTTTCTTTTCTTGTATTTGTTTTCATTTATGTACTTAGATTTTAATTCTTTTATATACTTAGATTTGTTTTCCTATTTTTCCTAGAAACTAGTACACTTAAAAGGACTCCATGGCAAAGGGTTTATTTTTATGAGTATTTTTTCTCTTTTTCTCATTTCTTTTCAAAAAATGGTCAAAATGGAGAGCATGGCTATTCATCTAAGGTGGTCAAAAAATGGTCAAAAATGGAGAGGTTCCCACATGGACACAGTTACATAAAAGGTTTAATACATTATTACACATCACCAACAACATCCCTATGTATTGTTCACTTGTTCTTCTTGTGTGCCCCTTTCTTTTGAACGCGCCGTAACCATGGACAATCTTCTTGAAGTAACTTGATGGTTGGGTCAATGTTCACTTTGAAGGGCGGAATTTCATGAAACTTATTGTAATCTTCTGACATGTCTGTGTGGTCCTCCACTCCCACGATGTTTCTTTTACCTGAAAGAACTATGTGGCGCTTTGGCTCATCGTTTGATGTATTCGCTTGCTTATCTTTTCTTTTTGTTGGTAGGGTAGACATGTCCTTCACATAGAAAACCTGAGCCACTTCACTGGCTAGAATGAATGGTTCGTTCTCGTAATGAAGATTCTTGAAATCCACTGTAGTCATTCCGTACCGTGTGTCTACGGCTACACCGCCATCTAGGTTGAACCATTTGCACTTGAACAAAGGAATCTTAAATGAAGGTCCATAGGACAGTTCCCATATCTCCTCTATGTAACCATAATATGTTACCTTTTCCCCACTGCAGCCATCTATTGCATCAAAGCGGACACCACTGTTTTGGTTGGTGCTCTTTTTATCTTGGTCGGCCGTGTAAAATGTATTTCCATTTATCTCGTACCCTTTAAAAGTCAATATAGTCGAAGACGGTGTCTTGGCCAATAAGTATAGCTGTAGTTCATTTGTGGTGACATTCATCAGTCTTTTCTGTAACCAACCGCCAAAAGTCCTGATGTGTACTCCATCAATCTCATCTTCTGGGTATTTGGAGCGTAAATCATTCTTGTGTTGCTGGATATACGGAGCCACCAAGATGGAACTATGCAGAACTGTGTAGTGTGCTCGAGTGAAAGAATCCACGTCTTCACATATGATTGCTTTCTTTCCTAGCGTGCCTTTTCCACGCAGTCTCCCCTCATGACGCGATTGAGGAACACCAATCGACTTAAGATCAGGAATAAAGTCAACACAAAACTCAATGACCTCCTCAGTTCCATAGCCCTTGGAGATGCTTCCTTCTGGCCTAGCACGGTTATGAACGTATTTCTTTAAGACTCCCATAAACCTCTCGAAGGGGAACATGTTGTGTAGAAATACAGGACCGAGAACACGTATCTCTTCCACCAGGTGAACTAGAAGGTGCGTCATAATATTGAAGAAGGTTGGTGGGAACACCAACTCGAAGCTGACAAGACATTGGACCACATCATTCTCTAAATCTTTTAGAGTAAGTGGATTGATAACCTTCTGAGAAATTGCATTCAGGAATGCACATAGCTTCACAATGGGTACTCGAACATTTTCTTTTAGAAGTCCCCTCAATGCAACCGGAAGTAATTGTGTCATAATCACGTGACAGTCATGAGACTTCAGGTTCTGAAATTTTTGCTTTGCCATGTTTATTATTCCCTTTATATTCGACGAGAAGCCAGATGGAACCTTCATACTGCGAAGACATTCAAAAAATATTTTCTTCTCTTCTTTCGTAAGAGCATAGCTCGCAGGACCTTGATGATTATCAGAATGATCGTCGTCTCGTGAATGCATACGTCGATGGGCCTGTCTTGCTTCCGGTGTATCTTTTGACTTTCCATACACGCCCAACAAGTTAAGCAGGTTCAAGCAAAGATTTTTTGTCACGTGCATCACGTCGATTGCAGAGTGAACCTCTAGCATTATCCAATAGGGCAGCTCCCAAAATATAGATTTCTTCTTCCACATGGGAACGTGGTTCTGAGCGTCATTCGGAACAGATAGTGCTCCAGCACCCTTCCCAAATATTACTTTTAAATCCTTGACCATATCATGTATAACAGAACTAGAAGGTCGAGTAGGCTTCCGCCGAATATCTTCCTCACCTTTGTAATGTCGGCCTTCCTTTCTTCCTGCATGCCTCGGTACAAGCCATCGACGATGGCCCAGGTACACAATCTTGTTACCTATATGTTTACCTTGAGTCTCACCTAAACAATGCGTACATGCATTGTATCCCTTGTTTGACTGTCCTGAGATGTTACTAAGAGCAGGCCAATCATTGATGGTTACAAACAAGAGCGCTCGTAGATCAAATTCCGTTTGCTCGTGCTCATCCCACACACGCACACCTTCATCACTCCACAGCTGTAAAAGTTCTTCCACCAATGGCCTCAGATACACGTCAATGTCGTTGCCAGGTTGCTTCGGGCCTTGGATGAGCACTGGCATCATAATGAACTTCCGCTTCATGCACAACCAGGGAGGAAGGTTATATATACATAGAGTCACAGGCCAAGTGCTATGACTGGAGCTCTGCTCTCCAAATGGATTAAATCCATCTGTACTTAGACCAAATCTTAAGTTCCTAGCGTCATCCGAAAATTTCGGGAACACTCTGTCGATTTTTCTCCACTGGGACCCATCAGCGGGGTGTCTCATCATCATGTCTTTTTTACGTTCTTCTTTGTGCCAGCGCAACAACTTGGCATGCTCTTTGTTTTGGAACAAACGTTTCAGACGTGGTATTATAGGAGCATACCACATCACCTTGGCAGGAATCCTCTTCCTTGGACAACCTTGCTCGCCCTCAACTTCACCTGGGTCATCTCGCCCAATCTTAAACCGCAATGCACCGCATACAGGACAAGCATTTAAATTTTCGTGCTCGCCGCGGTAGAGGATGCAGTCATTAATGCATGCATGTATCTTCTGCACCTCTAATCCTAGAGGGCAGACAACCTTCTTTGCTTCATACGTACTAGAGGGCAATTCGTTTTCATTTGGAAGCATCTTCTTAACTATTTTCAGCAAACTTTCAAAGTGCTTGTCGGTAGTACCACTCTCTGCCTTCCATTGTAGCATTTCCAGTATCGTACCGAGCTTTTTCTGGCCATCTGTACAAGTTGGGTACAACAATTTGCTGTGATCGGCTAACATGCGCTCCAACTTCAACCTCTCGTTTTCACTTCCACAGTCCATTTGTGCATCATGAATGGCCTGACGAAGATCATCGTCGGGCTCATCAAAGATGGCATCCTCTTCAACTTCGTCTTCCCCCATTGTAGTATCAGCGTGTTCATTGAACAGAGGATAGTTGTCATTATCCTCCTCTTCTTCATTCTCTTCCATTATAACCCCTCTTTCTCCATGCTTGGTCCAACAATAATAACCAAGCATGAAACCATTTCGCAACAGGTGTTCGTGAAGCCTGTCTGTGGAAGAGTATGTATACTTATTCATACAGAGACTGCATGGACAACACATAAAACCATCCTTTCGCTTGCTTGTCTCAGCCACATGGAGAAAATTATGCATGCCAGTAATGAATTCGGCACAAACTCGGTCACCGTACATCCATTGACGTCTCATCTGCATTATATAAGTATATCAAAAAAATTATGCATGCCAGTAATGAATAGATAAGTGACCATAATAATTCAAGCAAAGTAGAGTGGCGACAAATGTAATACATTGTAGCATTAAATATCCATTAATTTAAACTAACATTGAACTATTTAAAAATTTAAGTCCAACAACAAATGCGATCAGAATCGCAACTAAGGTAACTATTGAACCAACAGCATAATGATACCAAGCCTCTTGACTAATGGCATATCTTCTAATTTTTTTAAGCTTCAAGCGCATCGCATCCAACTTGATCTCGTAAGCATTAACGACGTCGGCAAGCTTCGAGCGCATCCCATCCAACTTGATCTCGTAAGCATCGACGACGTCGGCAAGCTTGAACTGGTGTTCATCGATGATGTTGACAAGCTTAACCTCCAATTCCTTCTTCTCTTCTTTGCGGAGATCTTCACTTATTTTTAATTTAGCTTTCAAATCATCGTTTTCTTTCACAAAATATTCAACAATAGGGTCCACTGGAATTTCCGGTTCAACTACCTCCTAGACAAATATATATTTATGTCAAAGTTGGTCCGCATGATTGTCATAAACGCGAAACGAAACAAATATATAGTTATTAAAAGTCATACCACATCCGAATAATAGAGCGGACGAGAGCCGGTGGGGGTATTTGTGAAAACCATGGCACTATATATATATATAAAACAATTATACAACTTATACAAAAAAAACAAATAATAATCGTACTAGTAGAAACAAGACCATCTATTCGTAACCCTTGGAGATGCTTCCTTCAGGCCTAGCACGGTTATGAACGTATTTCTTTAAGACTCCCATGAACCTCTCGAAGGGGAACATGTTGTGTAGAAATACAGGACCGAGAACTTGAATCTCTTCGACTAGGTGAACTATGAGGTGCGTCATAATATTGAAGAAGGATGGTGGGAACACCAACTCGAAGCTAACAAGACACTGAACAACATCCTTCTGTAAAGTTCCTAGAGTCAATGGATTGATCACCTTCTGAGAAATTGCATTGAGGAATGAACATAGCTTCACAATGGGTAGTCGAACATTTTTCGGTAGAAGCCCCCTCAATGCAACCGGTAGTAATTGTGTCATAATCACATGGCAGTCATGAGACTTCAGGTTTTGGAACTTTTTCTCTGCCATGTTAATTATTCCCTTCACATTCGACGAGAAGCCAGACGGGACCTTGATACTGTTCAGGACTTCAAAAAAGATCTCCTTCTCTTGTTTGGTAAGAGCGTAGCTGGCAGGACCTTGATACTTCTCTGGATTAAGTTGGTCGTCTTTCGTCTTCTCGTGCATATGTTGATGGTTCAGTCGTGCACCCGGTGTATCTTTCGTCTTCCCATACACACCCAAGAAGCTTAGCAGGTTCACGCAAAGATTTTTCGTCACGTGCATCACGTCGATTGCAGAGCGAACCTCTAGGATTTTCCAATAGGGTAACTCCCAAAATATGGATTTCTTTTTCCACAAGGGTACGCGCTTGTTGGCGTCTTTCGGAACAGATAGACTGCCAGGACCCTTTCCAAAGATTACTTCTAAATCCTTGACCATCTCATATATAGCATCACCATCAGGGCAGGTAGGCTTCGTCCGGTCATCAACCTCACATTTGAAATGCTTGCCTTTCTTTCTTACGGGATGCTCAGGTGGAAGAAATCGACGATGACCTGGGTACACATTCTTGTTGCCTACATATATACTTTCAGTCTTATCTAGACAGTGCGTGCAAGCATTGTATCCCTTGTTTGACTGTCCTGAAATGTTACTAAGAGCAGGCCAATCATTGATGGTTACAAACAACAACGCTCGTAGGTCAAATGCCTCTTGTTTGTGCTCATCCCACACACGTACCCCTTCGTCACTCCACAACTCTAAAAGTTCTTCAATCAATGGCCTTAGGTACACATCAATGTCGTTGCCGGGTTGCTTCGGACCTTGGATGAGCACCGGCATCATAATAAACTTCCGCTTCATGCACAACCAAGGAGGAAGGTTATACATACATAGAGTCACAGGCCAGGTGCTATGACTGGAGCTTTGTTCCCCGAAAGGATTAAAACCATCTGTACTTAGACCAAATCTTATGTTCCTAGCGTCATCTGCAAACGTCTTGAAGGTCCTGTCGATTTTTCGCCACTGCGACCCATCAGCGGGGTGTCACAGCATCATGTCTTTCTTACGGTCTTCTTTGTGCCATCGTAACAACTTTGCATTCTCTTTGTTTTGGAACAAACGTTTCAACCGTGGTATTATAGGAGCATACCACATCACCTTGGCAGGAACCCTCTTCCTGGGGCACGGATCGCCGTCAACATCACCAGGGTCATCTCGCCTTATCTTGTACCGCAACGCACCGCATATCGGGCACGCATTCAAATGCTCGTACTTCTCACCGCGATAGAGGATGCAATCATTGATGCATGCATGTATCTTCTGCACCTCTAATCCTAGAGGGCACACAATCTTCTTTGCTTCGTACGTACTGGGGGGCAGTACGTTATCCCTTGGAAGCATCTTCTTTATTATTTTCAGCAAATTCTCAAATCCTCTGTCAGTTGTACCATTCTCTGCCTTCCATTGCAGCAATTCCAGCGTGGTACCAAGCTTCTTCTGGCCATCTTCGCAATTTTGGTACAACAATTTTTTGTGATCCTCTAACATGCTATCCAACTTCGACCTCTCGTTTTCACTTCCGCTGTTTATCCGTGCATCAAGAATGGCCCGGCCAAAATCATCATTGGGCTCATCATCATTGGGCTCTTCTTCAGCTTCGTCTTCCCCCATTGGAGTATCACCGTCTGCAGTGAACGTAGGATAGGTGTCATTATCCTCTTCTTCTTCATTTTCTTCCATCATAACCCCTCTTTCTCCGTGCTTGGTCCAACAATAATAACCATCCATGAAACCCTCCTCCAACAGGTGGACGTGAATGGTTCTTGACGTAGAGTAATCCCGCTTATTCTTGCAGACTCTACATGGACAAAGAATATAACCACTCGACGGCTTGTTATCATTAGCCACACGGAGAAAACTATGCATGCCATTGATAAAGTCGAGACCGCGTCGGTCACTGTACATCCATTGCCGGCTCATCTGCATTATATAAATATATCAAAAACCATTACACTACATCATAAATACATAGTACTGACCAAATTAATTAATACAAGTTCATCACATTAAAACCAAAGTAGAGTAGTGCCCAAATGTAATACATTGTTCTAATGAAACATACATTAATTGAACCTAACATACAACTATCTAAAGAATTTAAATCCAACAACAAATGCGATCAAAATCACAACTAAGGTAACTATTGAACCAACAGCATAATGATACCAAGCCTCTCGACTAATGGCATATTTTCTAATCTTTTTAAGCTTCAAGCGCATTGCCTCCATCTTCATCTCGTGAGCAGCGACGACGACCCCGTAAGCATCATCGATGTCGGCAATCTTCAAGTCCAATACACTCTTCTCTTCTAGGTATTGGAGACAAAGATCTTCGCTTATCTTCAATTTTGCTTTCAAATCGTCGTTTTCCTTTTTAAAATACTCGACAATAGGGTCGACTGGAATTTCCGGTTCAACTACCTCCTAAATAAAAATATCTCTACGTCAAGTTGGTCGGGCATGAGTGTGATAAACACGAAACGAAACAAATAGTTATGAAAATATACCACATCCGAATCATAGATCGGACGATGGCCGACGGGGACGGATATCAAAACCATGACACTATACATATAAAAAACAAAGAAATTAATTATACAAGAAATAAATATGCATTTAAATCATACAAGTATATATATAGGTTTTAAAAATAAAAGATAAAAAAGAGGCTCACCAAAGTGGTGCCGGTGACGGGACGACGCGGGCTATCGACGGCGGTGAGGACGGGGACAACACTAAAATCCACAAATAATAAATTAATTTGGGCTCGCAAATACACTTTCTAGCTTGGGCATTTCATCAAACACCTTGCTAGCATTACAAAATTGAAATGAGCTAAACTAGCAACGAAATGAGCTAAAGTTGCAACGCCGGAGGAAAGAACGATGTTGCTAACCTTTGAATAGATGGGGTGCCTTCAATCCTCTCAAATGGTGCAAAAAAATGGGGATTAATTTGAGTGGGAGAGAGGAAAATGGAGGAGAAATGGTGATGAACTCGAGCTAGCTCGGGTGGAAGAAGATGATATATAGCAGGGAGACCCTTTGATCCCGGTTTGTAACACGAACCGGGACCAAAGGTCCCCTGCCAGAGGGGCCCAGCGCGGCGACGCATGTGGGCGCATGTGAAGACCCTTTCATCCCGGTTCGTGTCACGAACCGGGATGAAAGGTCCCAACCGACCCGGGATCAATGCCCACGGGCGCCACGACGGCTCGACCCGGGATCAATGGTGCATTGATCCCGGGTTATAATTCGGCCGGGACCAAAGCTCCGGATGGATGGTCATGTTTCTACTAGTGGAAAGAGAGAGTTTGCAGTTGCTAACCCTTGGATAGATATATGCACCACCGTCAATCTTAACAAATGGTGCAAAAAATCGTGGATGAAATCGAGCTCGGTGGAGAGAAAATGGAGATTCAATTCGAGCTCGAAATGGCCAAGGCTGGCTCGGGGTGGAAGATGAAGGCGACTGACCTTTGGTCGCGGTTGGCGGCTCCAACCGCGACTAAAGGTCCTCGCTAGGACAGGCGACCTTTTTGTGCGGGAGCTTTGGTCGCGGTTGGTGGCTCCAACCGCGACCAAAGCTCCAGCACAAACCGCCACCTGTCCTAGCCGTTGGAGCTGTCGGAGCCGCGAGACCTCTAGTCGCGGTTCGGAAACGAGCCGCAACTAAAGGTCCGCCTCTAAGGCCACTTTTCTACTAGTGAGGAAACCACCCTGCATCTATATATGTTCTGTGGTCATTATCGATCTATTTGTACATGCATGCATGTGCACCTGGCTGTTCTCCACCTCGATCGCAACGCAAATGGTACGCTACTGCTATATACGTAAGGCAAGAGCCATGTACCATTGGCATACACAATTACACACGACGAGTCGACGATTGAAGAAAGATAGTAAGCTGGTGTCGGTGCGTCTGCGCGTGTGACGACAGCTTTGCAACAACTAACTTGGCTTCTCCTTGGTGGTTGCATTGCATGAAAAGTCCACAAAGTAAATGGTTCATGCGGTCATGCCGGCTTTGTTTTCAGAAGAAAGATTGACATCGTCTCATGCGTCCACCAGTTGTGGCCTTGTGATCATGATTTTAGCTAGGTTTGTATCCGTCTAGAGCTATGCATGCATGCATGCATATGCACTAGTTTTGGCATATGCAGATAGAAAATTACAAGACTGATCAAGCGGGTTAAATATTTGGGCACCCTAATTAACAACAACGGAAGTCCACAATGGATGTTGTCTTGTTGAGGCAAAACATCCTGAAATTAGCGCAGGTTACACTTCGCAACCGAATCTATATGACTCGTTTCTCCTTCCCCGGCTTGTCGCAGCGTTTCGTACAGTTCAGGCACGCAACTGAGTCTATATGTAGGCATGCCACGGAGCTCGAGGCCGGGCTGGTTTCCTCTTGATGCTGTTGAGCCGGTCTATTGGCCCAACAGTCGTTGGCCCAGTCCTTGGAGATGAGCTGCTGACACAGCATTTCATGGAGGGAATGGAGGAGGTCTGCGCTCGGTTTCACTTTGGTGTTAACTAATCGGTTGTCATGTACTGTAATTAGATTATCTCAAAAAAAAAAGTACTGTAATTAGATGGTAGGTAAAATGGCTACGTGTAAATA
Organism: Poa pratensis; assembly: GCA_947311845.1. Taxonomy (NCBI): domain Eukaryota; kingdom Viridiplantae; phylum Streptophyta; class Magnoliopsida; order Poales; family Poaceae; genus Poa; species Poa pratensis. The sequence continues at coordinate 18,840,552 of CAMZMU010000102.1, read as the reverse complement.
ATCTTACCCACAACATATCAACCCGAACTAATTCTTTGTTCACGACAGAAGAAAACAGATCAAAGCGAAAACATTGCAAATAGAGTCGGTGAAATCTGACAGATTTATAGATGAATTGATGGATGCTCACACAGCACAAGCTCGCATGAAGAAGAATGGCAACGAGCAACAGACAGACGCTATATAGGTCTCGACTCTCGAGTCTCGACACGACGCCAGGAGCCCTTTTACTAGCTATTTCTCAGCGTATGGTCAATGTGAAGCTGCGGCACAGGAGCCAATCGAATAGCAGACCCAACTCACTCCAGAGCACTACAATCAGTGTACCCAAGGTCATGCAACGATATACTGCTAATATGCACAGTATGCAGACTAGGCATATGCTAAATCATCTTTCTGCTGCAGCAGTAGTACTCAGCGATGAGGACCCCGAAAAGAGCGCCCGCCATGCCCGAGAAGGCCAGGCACATCCCCTGCCAGACTCGGATGCTGCAATGGAGCCACCAAAAGTACCCACCGGCACCGCACGGAGAGCACGCCGCCGCCTCGTCCCCGCCACCAAGAACTTGTCGGAGACGGCACGGCAGCAGAACCGCGTCGACCACGTACACCGCGATGAGGGAGCCGTCCGACTCCGACGATGCATCCATCCTCACCTTAGACGTGGCGCGGCTTCCTCTTGACGGCGGCGACGGCCACAGCCAGACCGTGCCCGCTTCGTCGCGGACGGTGAGGAACAGCGTCTTGTTCGTGGACGCGTCGGTGGCGAGTGTACGCACCGCCGCCCACTCGAACGCCCCGAGCTGGTCCCGTCCGTAACGCGCCGCCGCGACGTGGTGCAGCAGCACGGCGATCTGGTCCTTGGCGCTAAGGGTACGGAACTTGGGCTCGAAAGCCGCCACGGCGAGATCGTCGGGGCAGAAGACGGTGAGGCCGCCACCGGTAGTGCCGGCGACGACGTGCTTCCGGAAGATCTCGCCCGCGTTCGCCGTACTGGCGACGAGCGCCGAGAATCCCCCGCAGCCATGCGTCAACTTGAGGTAGTCCATGAGCCCCTGCGGCTGCGCGTCGGACGCGTGCCCGTGTCCCCAGCCTTCGATGCCGCGGAGCTCGAGTTGTTGGGGCAGCGAAGCCCCGTCGTTGCCGCCGAAGGCTCCTCCTGACGCGTCGGAAGCGTGCTCACGGCCCGAGTCGACGGTGCCACGGAGCTGCAGATGAGGAACAGTTGCCGCGTCGTGGCCGCCGACCACGGCGCCTCCGGAGGCGACCAGCAGAAGCAAGAGAAGAAGTGCGGCCATGGCTAGCTAGAGCGTGAGAGACAGGAGTGCGGGGGCGCGTGTGGCCGTGATGCCGAGGGGAGGAGTATTTATACAGTGGCAGGCGACGGCGACGAAGGAGCCCTGTGACTGTGAGTCGATGGAAGGCGCCGGTGAGGAGAGTCGTGTAGAGCCGACCTGGGCTGACGCTGACTCCTACTGGTGGTATACGTGTCCATCGCCTATAGGACAAGCCAGCGCAATGGTGCACTTAGCTGAATACAACGGCAAGGGGAAAAAAAGGTAAGGTCGGTGTGTCTTGCGCGTGACGCTGATTTCATGTCATGTGTTCATTTGGCAATTTTGGCTTATATGCCCACCATTTCTACATCAGTCAAAAGCGATACTGGGTATCGACATCAGAATTTAAACATAGCTGTTCCTTTGTGGTTGATTTCATCCAAAATATCCATTAATTTAATAAGCATCCAATAGTAGAGGGAGAGTCAACAATGTTGTTGCTTCATGTCGGTTTGTGTTTAGATAGCTTTGACACCATGGCATGCATCCAGCTGTGGCGTTGTGATCATTTTGCTGGTTTTGTGTCCAGTAGAATTGTGAATGCATGGACAACTACTAATTTGAGACGGTCACCTGGATAATGGTTGTCATGCTTTGTCACTTTGCAATTTGAAAGTTTTTCTCAGATTATAAGTGAAGGAGTTACGGCTGTGTGCATCTTTTTGATGCAGAGGCCGGGGTGACGCATTTCTAAAAAAATAAGTGAAGGAGTTTGCGTCCAGGCAAGTTTTATGATCATTATTAGATAGACTTATATAGGATATGCACATGTGAATTATAGCTGTAATGAAACTGTTCTTTGTTCCTGGAAAAAATGTCAAATATTTATGTCTAGAATATTCTGTGTATTCCTACTCAAATACTCCCTTCGTTCATAACTAGTATAAGATATTTTATGTGTTTCACATGTTGTTTAGATACGGATTCAAATGAGTGAACCTACCCAATAAAAACGTGTCTAGATACATGTGGATACAAGTCTAACACATCTTATATTTAGAAGCGGAGGGAGTACATGATTAATAATCAAAATAATATCCAGAGTCAGTTGATTGTTTCATTTTCCTTTTGGGCAAATTTGATTGGTTTCAGTTTCCTTTTGGGCAAATTTGGAGATCTCTTTTCACATTTTACAACATGCACGAAAACATAATCATTAGTTACACATGTAAATGAACTCATAAAAGGAAATTAATATCCGTTCATGCCCATTGATATACCAAAGGAACAAATCTTCTAATATCTCCTATCTAAAAAGCAAGGAATTTCCCTTCGTCCAGCCTCCTATTTTCTCCCCACATTTTCTTTTTTTAAAATCAATTTCGGACTCCCAGTTTTCTTCGCATCCGCTCGGCCGCACCACCACACAATCACACAACGGCCTCACCTTCTTCACCGGGATATGCAAATAAATGCTGAAATCAATCAACGGGATGGCACAATCAACTCAATAAATAGACAGTCAATACATGGACAGTTTTTTTTTCCTTTTCGACGGGATGGCACAAACAATAAATCACATTAATTCTGCACGCAAGGTAAGAGTCCAAGAAGCAATATAAGAGACTCGCATCCTCTTGCAAACACATCAGAATCGAATCAAATCGAAACAGACTCCGCCGCGCCAGCTCCGTTCCGTCACATGGAGAGTCCAATCATCGTCCGTCGCCCAGGATCGAAGAGGATTGTAGCTCCTCCGCTTTTGCCAGCCCCCGTCGTTTTGCCGCCCGTCGAAAGGCAATACACATATATTGTACCAGAATCAATTTTATTGTGACTTGTGCCCGTGCTAATTATTATATGTACATATGTAAACAGGGATGTTGAAGTAATGCATGTTCACAGCTTGTGGAATATGACGGCCAAGATTGAAGAGACAAGACGTCGAAATAAGGTCTACCGTGCTGTCCTCACTAAATTATCTGTACTCCTATCGTCCATGGCCGGAGTCGGCGGCGCCGGGACCAGGAAGAGGCGGCGCGAGGAGCTTGTGGAATATGACGGCCAAGATTGAAGAGACAAGACATCGAAATAAAGTCTACCGTCCTGTCATCACTGATTTATCTCGTTTCAAGTGTGTGTGGGGTTGACAGAACTCCTATTATTCTGAGATTCTGAGATGTGAATTTCGATGTCTTGTTTTGAAGCGTCTTATGTTTTACCTCTTGTGTAATAAAATGTTTTAATGGTTTTAAGTGGTTTGTTTGGCTCCAACATGTCAGAAGGTTCGTTTGCATGATATTTGTATGCTTATGTTAGCTGCATGTAAAGGACAATAACCTACGTCTCAAGGTGTAGAGGACAATAACACTGCATAATATTCTGGCGTGCCCCGACGTAACAAGGTCTTGTTAGCCGGGGAATGTGTCGTGGCAGTGTTAACTTATTCAAGGGTGCGCTGGTCGCTTTTATCCTCACAACTACAATATGTAATGGCCAGGAGGGTGGCAAAGACGTACATAGCGTGCATGTGCTGATAGGAGAAGGCAGGAATGTCTATTTTATGTGCAGGAGATGTGCTCCTTCTCCGGAATTGTTTAACCAAATAAGTTGACTTCAAAATTTCAGACACGTGAAGTGACTGCAATTGTGATTTCCAGAACATTCGTTCTAGCGATATCTTATGTCATTAAAAATAACATTTGATACTACTGTGTTGAAAAACATGAATTACTGTGTTGCAAACTGCAAAGGTAAACAATGGTCTTCCCCGTGATAAAAACAAACTAAATTACAAAGAATGTGATTCCGGAATTTACCTTGCGGCATTCAACAGCTAGGCTTTAAGAAAATGTTATTCCGGAATTTATTGATGGGCAGAAATCATATCACCAGGTGATGCGTTGGCATGCCATATCCCATAGGAAATCTCTGTTTTTCCCAAAACGAGGAGTCCAAATAGGCCGATCAATTGTCTCCACCCCATAGCAGAAATATAGGATTTCTGCGACCAAAAGCTACCAAAAGTGCCCTAAGTTATTAAATGACATTCCTCACGGTAATTACTGAACACATCGTACAGGGAAACAGAGGATTACACGGAGCAAAACCTACCAAACCTATACCGACGTTATTAAATAGCAGTATCAATCTAAATATCTCATCCAAATAGCTCCATATAAGTATCTGCTCGAGACGACGGGAAAACCACGGCGACATTCCCCACCTACGCTAGCAACCCGCATGGCATCTCGATACCCAAGCTCCAAAAGGGTGACGGCGCCGTTTCCTCCTATGAATATGTAATCCTTGTTTTACCTCCTTGTACCAAGTTAGTTATCGATTCTGATTTTGTAAAGCTAATATTTTGATCATTTGTTTGCAGGAATGTAACGTTTGATGAGATTTGCGAAGATCACCTACACCTAAGTTTCCCCTGGGAAACAACAGCCAAAGTTCTGCGCACTCGAGTAATACAGACCGGTCATGGAAGGTTCCTCACAGTTATACTAGCTGATGGCAAGGTAATCAGCTTTTATATGAACCAGTTATGCATATACCACATTTCTGCCATCTCGTGTTTTCTTTCGTTTAATCCTTTCGTATTTCACAGGGCATGAAAATGGATGCCATATGTTATGAAGAACTTGTAGATCACTTCAACAGTCTGCTTCAGGCAGGAACCGTCTATTCATTCAGGCGTATAGGGTTCGAGCCAGCAGATTTGCCATTGCCATTCACACTAGCCGTACCGTCAAACTACATCGCCGTATTACGTACACACACCAAGGTTCAGCTAGCAGGGCCACAAACCGTCATTCCTCGGCTACCACAAGCATTCTTGAGATTCAGCACGGTTTATTGTTTGCGGAACAACATGCTCGCAGGTAACTATTTTAACTGTTTAACTATCATATTTCTGTCTTGTTTATAACATTCATATTTATTTTTAGATGTCATTGGACTCGTGGTATATGTAAGCAAACTCATGCACAAACGTTATGGAGATACATATGTACACAACCTTCCAATCCTTGACATTGCAGTTATAAACACGAGGTATGACTTTCTTCTCCATGTAATTTTACTACTTAACCAATGCGATCTCCTATTGATCAAAAGCGAACAGGCAAGAGATTCTTTTCATACGTATATGGGGCCGACAAGTGCGACAGCAAGACGCACTTTGGAGACATGCAGAGTACGGATTGTGGACTTTAGCTGCCACTATGTTGGAGAAAAAAGAAGCAGAAGGTAATTGTTAAATCTTATCTCGGTTCAGTAGTTTTATGTTCCACTCTAATCACATTATATTATTAATGCAGGAGGTTTGTCCACGACGGACGAGAGTCAGATTGTTTTGCAAGAACCTAACTACGAATTGGATGAATTTCGTACAACACTTGACTCAGGTCCAAGGGCTTTGTGGTTCTAGGTCAGAAGGGCGGTCAAACTAAGGAAGAGGCAGGCAAAGGATGACAACCTCGTCGAAAGCACACTATAGAGATGATTACATCAATTGTTTGCTTCCCTATATGTACTATGCATAAAAACATTATGTTCCAATGGTTTAGTCAAGAATTGTCCTATTGACACCCCATGGCCATGAGTTGCCGTTTAAATGTGTTTCCAGTGAGTTCTGAAGTGTGTTTATAGAGTTGTGGTAATTTGATTCGGATATTAAGTCTATAATATTGCATATGACGGTACGACCCTCCAATAAAAACAACGTCAGCATGTTTGTGCCATATCCTTACCGTATCAATAGCCATTGTTTCTTGACGTGGTCACGCATAGACAGCTCATCATTTACCTGCAATAGCATGGGGAAAATGGTCTTCAGATATGTTTGATTTTTACAGCAAACACGGGTCTACCATTAAAATGACAAAATGACAGAAATATCTGAGCTTGATGACAATGGATTCACAATCAACTTGATAAATTCGAAACCAAAAAATTGTTAGGAGGAAACGCAATATAGACCGCTGCTTTTCAACATTAACAAACTGAGCTTCATGACAATGGATTCACAAATCATGCTGTTTTAATTCATCATGCTTTTCTGGCCTAAAAAATATTTCGTATCTCAAAAATATTCCTACATTGGACACATTACATAAACCGTGACACATTGGGTAAATACGAGCATGCATAATCAAGATAGTCAAACAAAAATATTCTCAGATATTTTGATAAGATCAATCACCATTATTTATACATCAATTCAACCTTCCAAAAGACCTGATTTACTACCTTTGGACTCTTGTCCATAATTTAGCCATATTAATTACACCTACATTGCGACTTGATGGGTGGGGTAACAATGCATAAAAACCGTCGCTACAATCAATGTAAAAAAAAAAAAACATTTAGAATCAAGCACCGACGTCTACGTTATGAACCTTCCATTTAGAACCAATCACGGAGGGATTTATTTCCTTTGCACATTTATTAACCTTCCATGTGATGGGATTTATTTCCTTGCGTAATTTCCTTGCGTAATTTCCTTGCGTAACCATTTAATCACATTCCAAACTATACTACTTGCCATCCGAGTGATTTATGTGCCTATATATTAACCGGAGGCGCCACCCATCATAACCCCTCCCCAGAAACCCAACCACGGAGGCGCCACCCATCATAACCCCTCCCCAGAACCCCAACCCCAATCAGTTCAAGAGGAAACAATTTCCTATTAGGCTCAGCTTCGCCATGACGGTTAATAAGGCACAGGGGCAGACTATCCCGAATGCCGGAATTTACTTGCCCGAGCCGGTGTTCTCTCATGGGCAGTTGTATGTCGCCCTATCTAGATCAACCGCTAGAAACAATGTGAAGATTCTTGTTGTCCCGGATGTTGGTAACAAAAAGAAGAAAACAGATGATAACCAAAACAAGAGCTCTGGTCGCCCTATTGGCACGTACACGAAGAATATCGTCTACAGAGAGATCCTTACTTCATAGGTGAGATATTTGTCACTTAAACAACAATCATACTTTTATTTTATTTTTAATTATGCATACTTACATTCTGATTATAACTTGTTTGTTTGTGCAGATCCACTTTTACTGGAGTATATCCCATTAGTTGCCAATATTACTTTTTGGTACTGCTTATCGTACTTATGTGAAGAAACGTTGGTGCAAGCATGATGTTATTTCTGTGTATGGATCAGTTGGCCGAGAAGGGCATATTCATGAAAGATGGATCTACAGAATACATAGTGCATGTTCTCAAATAATGATATCACGCCACTTCAATAAAATGCATTTTCAAAAGAGATCAATAGTAACTAAAATTCACACATGTCACACATACCTTAAGAGCATAGATGTCTTCATTATTATATGACTGTTGGGATGACAAATGAGCTATCCACTCTGAGAATGAAGCTTCCTCGTAAGCATATTATACTTGTGCTTTGATGTGCCTCTTACTTTTAGCAAATCTGTTAATGGAAAAAAAGCATTAGTGTGTCAACTGGAAAGAAAATAAACAAGCACAACTGCAGTATATCCCACAAGCCGAAGTTCATGTACTCATGTCGACCAAGACCAAGACTTAGGGTTCAGTTCAGTTCAACCACAAGCCAAAATGATTGGATGCCTTCAGAGGTTTATCGAATATTCTGTCACGTGCAGCCCCGCTGTTCCTAATAACAATCTAGAAATGTCCTGATAGATTTTATGCACACTTAGAAGTACTAACAATAGCTGAAACGGTTGATGTCCTGCCAGTAAATATTATGACAAGTTACACAGAACACTCACACAAGTATGCCGAGTAGGCTTATCCGTGAGAGATGAACACGATGGTGGCGTGAGATTATTGTCTTATATGTCTTCTAGCAGATATATAAGTCAGATATGGAGGAGAAAAATTGTGCGGTGCTCAGGTTTTATGCTAAAAAAATATTGTTAGGTAGAGCGTGCAGCCAGCAGTAACCAGATGATCATCAAGTCTGAGAAATGACATGATCACAAGAGTATTTTGTATGTACTACTTACATGCATACAAAATCCATCGACTGTTGACTGTTTATTCTGCACCAATTGGTTCTTATTTGTGATGGAACAAACAAACATGTAGGAAAATGTTAAAATTTGAATTACCTTCAATCAGATAGTGAGAATTAGCACATTTTGTAAAAGCGAATACTATCTCTGATTCTCATGATGTGATGATCCAGAGGGCTGCATATCATGTTCATAGCTTGGTTGGACTGCGTTGGCGTCTTTTGTACCTTCGCATGACTCCGACTTTCGGTAACTAAGCAGAGATGCCACAGAAGTTTAGTTTGCAACATAGTAAGTTAAAACTAAATTTACTACTGGTAACTCTCCTATAAATCTTAATTCATTTAGGCAGTAGTCAAGCATAGACATCTGATATAGTTCCATAAGCACATCATTCAGTAGATCAATTAATAGACCACCGATAACCACTTCTGAACCAATACCTTGTTCTGGCAGCAGTTAATCTCCTAACAGCGACATTGGAAGAAATTTGTAAAGTACACTACATGATTAAGATTAGGGAATCATCCATACTTGAACATGACTTAGGATTCAGTTCTGTTAGTCTGAACTACTCCAAGTTTGCTATCTCACGAAATAAATTTTGTATTCTGGTCACATGACCTGCATCAAGTGTGTACTGTGCACAATACAAACTACATGGTTTTCTTATGTTAGTATACAATTATGTTTTATCAATAGTACAGACACCATGGTTGTTCTGAGGAATTTCATGTGTTACTTACTGCCTGGAGATCGCGTAAAGAGTCACGAAGCCTCATCAACTATGGATTTGGGGGGGGTGACTGACATGCTGAGGAACATCTCGCTGTCAAGGTCTCCTCGATCGCTATGAGCCTCAGCCTGACTGCGAGCTGCCGTCGTCCCTAGAACCGTCGCCGCTGAAGAAATCCAAATCCTCCAGCTACTGGGACTTGCTATGGAAGACATACAATGCCCAACCATCATGTAGGAGAGCTGGAATAAAGAACTGTCAATCAAAAGGAAAAAATAATTGTCTCTTAGTATCACACACACGGAGCGTGTTAGAATTGTATAACAAGATGTTAACCGACGAAAGTATGGAGTATAAATCTCACCATTCTCTGCATCTTCTACGAGCTGGACTTTGTACTGAGGCGCCTCTCGCACGGCTCTCCTAGGCTCCTCGGAGATTGCGGCCAATCAGGCTTCGATGAGGGTGAAGGATAATAAAACTCGGGCTGCAATTGTGCACACCTCGAGAGCTCATCGCCTCATATATATATAACGGGTTTGGAGAGTTACAAACTTGGACAACACGACAACACAAGTCGGTTTCAGTTACAATACAAGAACCGACTTGTCTAAGGTTTATCTCCTAAACGTATCCGATCCGGTGGATCGTCTAACACGCCCCCGCAGTCTGAACTTGGGGACACGCCGTCGCCAATGTGAAGACTGGAACGAAAATCTTTGAACAACGGCGTCGGCAATCCTTTTGTGAATATGTCTGCAAATTGAGAGTTCGACGGAACATGAAGAACACGAAGAGCTCCAATAGCCACCTTCTCCCGGACAAAATGAATATCCAGCTCAATGTGTTTTGTTCGCCGATGCTGTACCGGATTAGCAGACATGTAAACAGCAGATACGTTGTCACAGTACACAATAGTAGCCGTCGCAAGGGGGCATCCCAACTCAAGAAGTAAATGGCGCAGCCAACATGTTTCAGCTACAGCCGTAGCAACTGCCCTGTATTCAGCCTCTGCGCTGCTGCGAGATATAGTTGGTTGCCGTCGAGAAGACCAAGACACCAAGTTATCACCAAGAAACACGCAAAAACCGGACGTAGAGCGACGAGTATCTGGGCATCCAGCCCAATCAGCATCCGAGTAGGCAACCAGATCATGATTAGAAGAAGAGTGAAGTGTAAGACCAAGATCAAGAGTTCCTTTAAGGTATCGGAGAATGCGTTTAATAAGAAGAAGATGAGGTTCGCGTGGATCATGCATATGTAGACAAACTTGTTGAACAGCATAGGAAATATCAGGACGGGTGAGGGTAATATATTGGAGAGCACCTGCGAGGCTGCGATAGTTAGATGGATCCGATACTGATGGACCAGCGTCGGCGGGAAGTTTGGGTTTTGTATCAACGGGTGTAGATGCAGGATTACAATTACTCATGCCGGCACGAGAAAGAACATCAAGAATATATTGACGTTGAGAAAGATGAATTGTAGATGAAGTGCGAGTGGCAGTGATTCCAAGAAAGTGATGAAGAGAACCGAGATCAGTCATAGAAAATTCAGAACTGAGTTTAGAAATGATAGTTTGTAAAAGAATTGTAGTGGAAGCTGTGAGAATTATGTCGTCAACATATAGTAAAAGGTAAGCAGTGGAGCCATTGTGATGAAGAACAAAGAGAGAAGAATCAGATTTGGATGCTAGAAATCCAATAGAACGAGCATAAGAAGCAAAACGTTGAAACCATGCGCGGGGAGCTTGTTTCAAGCCATATAGAGATTTTTGAAGACGACACACATGGTTAGGAAAACGCGAGTCAACAAAACCAGATGGTTGCTGGCTATAAACTTCCTCATCGAGGTTGCCGTGAAGGAAAGCATTTTTTACATCGAGTTGATGAATGGGCCAAGATTTGGATAAAGCGAGAGAAAAAACAACCCGAATAGTTGCTGGTTTAACAACAGGACTAAAGGTCTCATCAAAATCAACTCCGGGTTGTTGGGTAAATCCCCGAACGACCCAACGGGCTTTGTGGCGAGATAAGGAGCCATCAGAATTAAATTTGTGGCGAAAGATCCACTTCCCACTAACAATATTTGCACCCGGAGGAGGAGAAACAAGAGTCCAGGTTCCGTTTTGTAAGAGAGCATCATACTCCGCTTGCATGGCTTGGCGCCACGCAGGATCTCATAAAGCAATAAGGTAATTGGGTGGAATAGGAGAAGAGACAATTGCGGAGAGATTTAGCCTGTCGGGAGGTCCAGGAAGGCGACCCGTGGTACTACGGGTGCGATGAACAGGAGGTGGTGTTGGAGGGGCAGGCGATGTGGTAGGTGGTGGGCTGGGTGACCGTGATGGAGGAGGATGAAAGATAGGAGTGGCGTCTGTCGCGGCAGGGGAAGCGAGACTGGTAGGCTGCCGTGGAGCTGGGGTAGGCTGCTGTGGAGCTGGGGTAGGCTGCCGTGGAGCTGGGGTAGGCTGCCGTGGAGCGGCGGCAGGTGACACGGCAGGAGCGGTGGCAGGAGTAATCGGCGGGGATGGAAAAAGAAGATGATGATCTAAATCTTCAGGTGGTGAGGTGGAAGAGGAATTGTGAGCATATGGAAAAGTAGTCTCATCAAACGTAACATGTCGGGATACGATAATGCGGCGGGATTGGAGATCTAGACAACGATAACCACGATGGCGGGATGGATACCCAAGAAAGATGCAACGAGTAGAACGAGGAGAGAGTTTATTTGGGGATGTGGAGGAAGTATTGGGGTAGCATAAACAGCCAAAGACTCGCAGGTCATTGTAAGGTGGATGTCGTCCATAGAGATTAAAATACGGGGTAGAGAAGTTTGAGGCTGAAGTTGGACGGATGTTTATAAGATAGGTAGCGGTGTGTAAAGCTTCGGCCCAAAAGGATGCTGGTAGGGATGCTTGAAAGAGAAGGGTTCGAACGACGTCATTGGTAGTACGGATGGCACGCTCAGCCGTGCCGTTTTGTTGGGATGTATAAGGACAGGAAAAACGAAATATAATACCACGAGCAGAACAAAACGTATCCAATTTGGAATTATCAAACTCTTTCCCATTGTCGCATTGAATAGACTGAATAAGAAGTTGAAATTGAGTTGAAGCATAGGCATGAAACGCAACAAGGGTAGCATATACATCAGATTTCTGACGAAGAGGAAAACTCCAAAAATAATGAGTGAACTCATCCACAACGATTAGGTAATAGCGATATCCGGAAGAACTGATTACAGGAGATGTCCAAAGATCACAGTGTATACGTTCAAAAGGACGACTAGTAACTGACATTGAAGTATAAAAAGGGGATCTAACATGTTTGCCTAATTGACATGCATGACATAAGTGATGGCCGGCTTTATTCGGTGGGATATGCTGGGATTGTTGTAGACGTGACATGGTGGGGTAGCCGGGATGACCAAGACGACGATGCCAAAGCTCCAGGGAGGTGGTGACGACATGGGCTTCGGGAGTGGATGAGCTTAATGTGTAGAGGGGGCCGGCACTATTGCATCGAAGAATCACGGTCTTGGTGGAAAGATCCTTCACAGAGAAACCATAGGGATCAAACTCAATAGAACATAAATTGTCGGTGGTAAATTGACGAATAGAGACAAGATTTTTGATGATGTTAGGAACAATTAAAATGCGACGAAGATGAAGAGGAAGTGTGGAAGTATGGAGAGTATGAGATCCAACATGAGTTATAGGTAGAGTAGCGCTGTTTCCGACGGTGATAGATTGAGAGAAATTAAAAGGGTATGAATAATCGAGGTTACCGTGATCGGATGCCATGTGAGAGGATGCTCCAGAGTCCATGTGCCACTCTTGCGAACCAGGGATCTGCAGGTTGTTCAAGGCGACAAGAAGGGCAGGGTCCAGCTGCGGCTGCGGCGGCTGCTGAGCGAGGGCAGCACGTTGTTGATGTTGTTGTAGGGTTGTCCGTACGCAGTGTAGGCTTGGGGAGCTGGAGGCGCGGTCCGAGGAGGCTTGGAGAAGTTGGGCGCCACGGCCGTGGCTGCCACGGCGTCATCGACTGCTGCCAAGGAGCCGATGGGATCGGCTGTTGCTGCTGAAGAAGAGCAGCGCGAGTAGGTGCCCCGGTCCATGGATTGAACTGCCACGGGGTATCGCGACCACGTCCGCGTCCGCCGCGACCGCCCCCGCGGCCACGACCGCCGCCTCCGCCACGGCCGCCCGAGCCGTAGTTGTAGTTGGGGGCAGAGGAGCCACGGCCACCGCCGGGTGCGCCCCCGGAGGGATTACCGCCCGGAACAGGCGGGCGTTCGCCAAGGATGCTGTTGCCGCTTGCCCATAGCGCGGTGGAGGCCGCGTTCTTCTGATCCGTCTTCTTCTGGTTTTCTTCAAGGATGAGGGCGGAGCGGGTCTGAAGAAACGACGGGAAGGGGACTTGAAACGGCAGGAACGAGCGGAGGTGGGCGAAGGAGTCATTGAGCCCTCGGAGGAGAGTGAGCACCAGCGTCTCGTCGCGGATTGGCTCACCGACGTCGGTGAGGGAGTCAGCAAGGGCTTTCGGCTTGGCACAGTATTCGCTGATCGACCTGTCGCCTTGAGGTGTATTGCGGAATTCCGCTTCGAGCTGGATGGCGCGGTGCTTCTTGTTGTCACGGAAAAGATTTTCGATGGCGTCCCATATGGTGCGAGCGCTGGAGCCGGGACGCACGACGATGCTGAATAGCTCGGGGGAGATTGCTCCGTATATCCAGGAGAGGACGGTGTAATCATCACGGCCCCAATCCGAGGAGGCCGATGTGTCGGAGGGAGTGGCGTCGCCAGTGACGTGAGCGGTCAGGCCGTAACGGCCGAGAACGACGAGAAACAGCTCGCGCCAGTTGGTGTAGTTGGAGGCGGTGAGGTCCAGGGTAATAGGGACATGGAGTTTGATGGAGGCTGCATATGTGGTGGGATTGGGTATGTTGGTGGAGGGTTGTGGGGCGATGGCTTTCTCTTTGTCTGAGGAATCGATCGATTGACGATCTAGGGCAGCTTCGCGGGCGTTGAGCTCAGCTTCCTGGCGAGCGAGAGCGGCCACGCGAGCGGCGGAATCTGCTTCGCGAGCGAGATCGGCCTCGCGTTTGTCGAGGGCCTCGGCACGAGCCTTGAGCTCGGCCTCCTTCTGCTCGATTTCGTCAGGCGTCATGGGGCAAGAGGGAGAAGGATGGTAAGGTAGATCGGAAGAGCTAGGGTTTTAGGAGATCGGCCGAGGAATGAGGGCCTCTGATACCATGAAGGATAATAAAACTCGGGCTGCAATTGTGCACACCTCGAGAGCTCATCGCCTCATATATATATAACGGGTTTGGAGAGTTACAAACTTGGACAACACGACAACACAAGTCGGTTTCAGTTACAATACAAGAACCGACTTGTCTAAGGTTTATCTCCTAAACGTATCCGATCCGGTGGATCGTCTAACAGAGGGGTTGCCGCGGAGGTGCGACCCTGCCCCGTGTGGCCGTACACGCCGGCGCGGAGGAGCGAAAATCCATGGCGGCGTGAGCTCGACTGAAATCGGCGACAAGAAGCAGCACGAATCGCCAATCAAACACCAGTAACAGACGGCGCGCTGCCTGCGGCAACAATTGGCGCAAGCAATGGGGAGGAAGAGGAGGCGGTCGGGCAGGGAGCTCGACAAGGGGGGAGTGAGCTCGACAGGGAGCTTTAGGAGTTGGGGAGTGAGCGGTGGTGCCTGTCGGCGAGAATTTTTTTCTTAACCTCGTAGCGTCACACGTCGGATAGCCGAGCAATTAGTAGCGACAGAATAATAGCTCAGCTTGCACTACTAGAAAAATGACCTCTAGTCGCGGTTCCAGAGGACCTTTAGTCGCGGTTGGGCAACCGCGACTAGGCTGGCGGGACTAAAGCCCCCATCCTTTAGTCGCGGCGGATTCCGAACCGCGACTAGAGGTCCCTCCACGTGGGCTTTAGGGGGACGTGGGGTGTTGGGACACCGGGACCAAAGGGTTTTGGTTTTTTTTTCTTTTTCGATTTAATTGCAGGGTTTAGGGTTTATATATGCCGGGGTTTGGTTATAGCTAGGTTCCCGTGTCCCGTGGTAACGGTAACCCTTCCCGTTGCGATGACGGTTACGGTGACGGTAACCGTTACGGTAACCGTGACGGTTACCGTTACGGTAACCGTAACGTTTTCGATGTCGTAACCGTTCCCGTGTCGTATGAAGTCGATGCACATATTTATAACACATACAATTAAATTAAGTAATACTTGAAGATCGTAGACAAGAGTTCGTTGATGCGCCAAGAGTTATCGTAGTACAAGAGTTGAAGCAAAACAACAAGTTACTTTAACGATTTCATGCTTTCAGCATCGTAGTACTCTCCTTTCTCCTGTAAGGCCTCTGAAAGGTAAAATCCCGCCAATTCCTCTCCAATTGCTCTGAAGCGGTGGTCGAGTGGTAGCCTCTCGCGCTTTTTTGCCAACTCTGCATCCTTTCTCATATTCCATTTCTCGGTGACTAATACATATATATACTCGCAAACGAAGAATCCACAGTACTCAGTTCCCTTTGGTTGCTCCATGCAAGACTATACAAGAATAGATTTCAGTCAATAATAATGAAGTATGCATGAGAAATGTTGTGTGGACGAAGAGGTAGCAGTACTTACTTGGTTTAACTTCCAATCCAGCTTTTGGCGCCACCCACCTTCAGGATCTTCCGCTCGAAACCTTTCCCAAACTCTGCCCGACAAAGAACATTCACAAATGAGTTATTCGTTAATGACTTGACATCAAGATATGAATGACAGAGGCGGTAAGAAATGAATGTACCTTGCTAGTAAGTCGAAACAACTCCTGTAAGTGTCAGGATGATACCTCAATGAGTCAAGTGAATGAATAAGTCCTTCGTGATGTCTAATGACAAGAAGAATCCAGTGGTAGCTGGGCACAGTCATGCATAACTCATCAGTTAAACTTAACATCGGGTGAGCAAATTAGAATGTGTAGAAGACACTAAAACTTACCGGAAGTGGTAAGGCCAATATATAGTTCTTTTGTCGCGGTATCGCTTGAACACCCTTAGCAAATCATCCGGTGTGTTCTTGTTATACAAGGGATTTATTATGGTTTCTTCGTTATATTTATCCGGGTCAATGAACCCAATGTCATGCTGGTTCAGCTTTTTGAGCTCGAGCATCTTCAATCTGCATAATATAGCACACAAAAGATTAAAGTGAGAATAATTACAAACAATGAACGAGACTAGGTAAAGACTTAAATAAATCACTTACAGGCAATAGGAACTCATGATAGATTTGTCGAGTGCCCGCAGATTGTATAGCTGAAAAAGTTCGCTAAACGTAACAGTGTGATTGTAGTCTTCTAAGAAGTGCTCATCGTCTTCCCTACATTTCAGAACGATAGCAGATGTCTTCTTTGCATTTTTCATGTACCATTGATGCAGAGTACGCATTTTTGTTGGAAGGCCCCTGATTTGCACCAAAGCTTTCCCCGGAACGAAGTTTCTTACTGGAGGAGCTGGTGGTGCAGTCTCAAAATTCAATCTCGAAGCATATTCATCTATAGGCATTTGCGCTTCGGCGGCAAGACGACGGATTACCTCTATGTCAAACACCATCGGCTCTTTAGGGTCAGATTGTACTGGTTGTTTTCCGCGCTGGGGAACTCGACTATCTTTGTTCGTCGGCGGCGGGACAATTAGCGGGGGGACAGAACGTACGGGTTGTTCTCCGAGCTGGGGAACTTGTTTACCTATCTTCGGCGGCGGTGGGACCGATGGTGCTGCTTTTGTAGCTTCCTTCGCCGGCGGGACCGATGGTGCTGCTTGTTTTTCGTTTGCCGCCGGCGGCGGGACTGACTCTGCGTCTTGTTCACCTTTCTTCGGCGCCTCCGCCGCCGTCACCTCGTCATATGACTTCTGAATAGAACGGACATAGTCAGATGGCGGCTTCTCTGGAGGGACATATAAGTTGTCAATGACTTTATGACAAGCCGCTGCAGTATAGCCCTCGGTAAATGTTGGCGGCGGCACTTTCGGTGCGAACAATGATTTATTATGCTCCTCGATGGCTGCTTCGTTTTGGTCAAGAGTCTTCTGCCAAGGTTGCCTCAGATCAGGCGTTGTGGCCCTTTTAGCAGGTCGCCTCTTGACCGGGGAAGACGCGCGCCTTCTCCGTTTAAGCGGTACGGACACTTCCGGTGGGGGGTTCCGTACCGGAGATGGAGATGGAGATGGACTTTGCTGACTGAGATGGTCCTCTAGATTATTTTCCGGTGTGGGGTCCCTGTCACGCGGTGCCGGAGATGGATGTGTCTCATCGATACCCCGGCAGGGTGGGCTTTGCTGAGTCGGTGGCTTTGAGAACTTGATGTATTTCTTGTTCCACTGGACGAAACCACCCTTGACATCGCACAATGCCTCCTCACCGTTACCTCCAGGAATCTCAAGAGCCAATGATTCCGATCCCGGCACAATTTCATCCACCCCGACAACAGCATAGCCAGGATGAATGACACCATTATGGTAGCTTGCTGTGTCGACAATCGGTAAAGCATAGCCGACCGCCACCTTCATGGATATGTTGCTCACAGGCGTATGTAGCTCACATGGTGTCGGTTCCGTGATATCATCCACGGGGTAGCGAGCATCGAGTTCTAGTTGCGTGGAACCCACGCTGCTTCTAAGCTGAGATCGAGCATCCACGACTTCAGGATCTTGGGGCTGCTGCACCTGGCGTTCATTAATGAGTTGCTTCATCTGGCGTTCCAAATTCGCTATCCGCTCTTCACCCTGCTTCTTCTTTCTTGCACGGCTTCTATAAGTGTCAGCGTGCTGCGGATACTGTTTTTTCAAGGTGGCACCGCCGGGTAAGCCTCGTAAACGTCCCCAGTGTTCAGGTTTCCCTAGGGCCCGTGCCAGCTCGTCTTCCTCTCTATAGGGTTCCCACGTACCCGCTAGAACTTCCTTTATTGCATCTTCAATTTTTGGGACCATGGCTACTACTGTTGCCTTGTATTTTTCAACCCTCGGGACAATCTTCCCTTCCTCGTTCAACGTTGCGCCATGCGCGAACAACCAGAATTTGGACCTTTCGGGCCAGCTGTATGTCTGTGGAGTGAAACCTGCAGCCACGAGTTTATCTTCCATGGCTAGCCACTTAGGAATGGCTGACCTGTAGCCACCTGGCCCCAAGTTATGGTGGTGTGTCTTACTCGCAGCATTTAGCTTATTTTTTTCCGATCGGGCCACAGCCGCAGCCGAGGTCTTATACGCCTTAAAGGCTTCCCAGTGATCTCTTAGCTTCACCAGTTTTTTTTGACTGAAATCTGGATCAACCTTTTCATATTTTGCCCATAATGTTTGCTTATATTTCCGAAAGGCGTCGGCCATCTTGGAGAGAGTCCAGTGCTTGAGTTTCAACTTCAAGGCGGGCTCAATACCATCCGGGAGGTTAAAATGCTGCAAGAGTGTGTCAAAGCAGAAATCTTTATAATGCTGGTGGACATAGCAAGGGTCATCCTCGGCAACGCCTGCTGGCTTAAGCCATTCTGCTATGGAGATCGGGACCTCGTCCCTAACAATAACTCCAGCTTGACTAATATATTTTCTGCGGTTCTCTATCGGTTCCACCGGATCGCCATCTACATCAATTTTATAGATTGGTAACTTTGCATCTTCGCTAGTCATTCTTTTCGCTGGGCCTCGAGGAGCTTGATTCTTAGCCTTTTTATGCAAGGTGGACGCCTAAAGTAAGAAATATAATGCGTTAATAAGTGCAATACAAATCAGTTAATGCATTTTGTGTTCAAGCAAATATAGAATTCATATATAAACCTCGAGGTGGAGGGTGTTCGAGGTGGAGGCTGTTATTTCTTCTTCCTCTAAAATACCCTCACCAGACGGGTTTAAAAATTGTGATGCAAATTGCTCAAAATCTTCGTTTCGATCGTCGGCGGCGCCTTCTCCACCGGCAGCATTTGCATCGCGATGCTCAAAAATATCCTGCATGAATAAGTTTTCTCCTTCCTCGTCTCGCACAATTAAAGGGTCATCCATAGCTGAATGTTCCTACACTCAATAAATTTGCATAATTAGTATTCAAACTTAGCAACCGTTACGGTACCCGTCACGGCAACCGTTGCCGTGACGGCAAATTTTCAAACTTAGCAAATTTACAACTTAGCAATACTAACTTAGCAAATTTACATATTGACATATTTACACATAGTAATATTCACATATTCAAATTTTCTAAACAACTTCAAACATAGAAAATCAACTATAATGACAATTCACATAGCTCTAATAACCTAACTATAATGAAAAAAGGAAAAAACTTAACTAAACAAAATTTACATAATACCTATAATTTACAACCTAACTATATTAATCTAACTAAAATGAACTATATATTGCTAACACAGTAACTCTCCCACTGTATGTCATTGCTAACACAAAATTGCTAACACAAAATTGCATCTATTTTGCATCTATTTTTCCTAACACATTGCAATTAACCTAGTTCTAACACATTGCTAAAAAATTGATCAAAAGTTCTAACACATCTATTTTTTCTAACACATTTTTTCTAACACATCTATTTGATAAAATTGCATCTAGTTCTAACACTAGATAATAATTAACCTAAATATGCAAAAAAAAAAAGATAAGAAAAACTAACCTCCAAAATGGCGATCGAGCAGCACCACGGCGGCGGAGGCGGGACGGGACGGCGGCGGCAGGGCGCCCAGGGCAGGGGACGGGACGGCGGCGGCGCCGGTGGTGGTGCTCGAGGCCGAGGGAGGCAGGCCCAGGGCGGCCGGCGTCCAGGGCAGGGGACGGGACACGGCGGCGGCGGCAGGGCGCCCTGGGCGGCGTCGTCGTCGCGCGGGAGACGGCCGGCGACGCAACGGAGGGCGGGGGCGCAGCAGCGGCCGGAAGGCGGGGCAGCACGACGGGGAGGGGCAGCACGACGGGGCGGCGGAGCAGCACCACGGCGCGCGGGTCGTCGGCGGCGTCAGGGGAGCCCGGAGGCGGTTCAATTCGTCGATTTGGGGGGAGTTTGCAAAAAAATTCGCAAACTCCCCCACTAAACGGCGCGGAATCGACCTCTAGTCGCGGTTGCTGGCTGCAACCGCGACTAAAGGGTCTTTAGTCGCGGTTGCAGCCAGCAACCGCGACTAGAGGTCGACCTGGGCCGCCAAAATTCTGGCGCCAAGCCCAGGGGGACCTCTAGTCGCGGTTGCTGGCTGCAACCGCGACTAAAGGGCTTTTCTTTTTTTTTTTTTCTATTTTCTTTTCTTGTATTTGTTTTCATTTATGTACTTAGATTTTAATTCTTTTATATACTTAGATTTGTTTTCCTATTTTTCCTAGAAACTAGTACACTTAAAAGGACTCCATGGCAAAGGGTTTATTTTTTTGAGTATTTTTTCTCTTTTTCTCATTTCTTTTCAAAAAATGGTCAAAATGGAGAGCATGGCTATTCATCTAAGGTGGTCGAATTTCCAAAAACTATGGATGGTTCTATGTTGTAACCACTACTTGTGTACCCTAAAATTATTTTTGTAACAATTTTAGAGCAAACTATCACATATTTGTAAGATGAATGTTTGGTGTTGTAAAATGCAGAAGAAAGCAGATAAAAATTATTAATTCATTTATCTTAATGCATTACATAAAAGGTTTAATACATTATTACACATGATACAACGTCTCACAAGCGCTTGAAAGAAACACACCCCTGATCCAACATCACCAACATTATTCTACATAAACGGACTTGCTGGCTCGAAGGCCGTAGGATTAGGGGGAACGGCGGGAGGAGCCAGCCCCGTGGGCGGCCGCCCGGTTCTCGCGCGCACGTTTGCGGCGGAGGGCAAGATCCATGGAGGATGAGTCTTTCAGCGCCCAATCCAGATCGGAAGCCTCCTTCGCCTTGAGCTGGTAGGAAGTCTTGGCTCGCTGGACAGGGTAGTCGCGGATAGACTGGAAGGAGGCTTCCATGGCCTCCTGTATCTGCAACCCACAACCTTCTTCCCCGTCGTCGCTCCAGTCGAAGTCGTCGTCCTCCTCCTCCTCCGCGGGAGGAGCGGCGGCGCCTGGTGGAGGTGCAGCGCCGCCAGGTGGAGGTGCGGCGGCACCTGGTGGAGCAGGAGGCCGGTAGCTGGGCATTCCTCTCCACGCCGGGCTCGTGGGCATACGGCGGGATAGACTCCCGCGGTTGCGCCCAAGCGCGCTCTGCCGAGCACGCTCGACCTCGTCCAGAAGGCGCTGCGGCGGGCGTGGCGGATCCATCTCGTGGAGACGATGCGTTCGTGGCTAGGAATGGTGGATTAGGGTTTACCCCGTCGGCGACAATATATAAAGACCTCCAGGGCAGCGCTGGGGGAGGACACGTGCCCAGGGAAGCGCTGGGGGAGGACACGTGTCGTGACCGCAAAGCCCGTCTTTAGTCCCGGTTGGTGTTACCAACCGGGACTAAAGAAGCACACGGATCGTGTGTTTCTTTCGAGCGCTTGTGAGCCGTTGGATCAGGGGTGTGTTTCTTTTGAGGGATTGTGAGCTGTTGGATCAGCAGTATCACGACCACTTCGTGAGCCACATGACCCGGTTGGTGTTACCAACCGGGACTAAAGAAGCACACGTACCCTATATATAGCCGCCCTCCTCAGACAGGTTACTCACTCACACAAAACATTCCAGCGTCACTCGGAGAGGCATCTTTGGGCAACCAGCGGCAAGACGTCTCTGATGACCTGCGACCGTTCCAAACGGTTGCAGATCATCAGAGATGTGTTGCCGGACGGTTGTAGATCATCAGAGACGTCTTGCCGCTGCTTGGATCGAAGTGGCGCTCAAACACAAAACATTCCAGCGTCACTCGGAGAGGCATCTTTGGGCAACCAGTGGCAAGACGTCTCTGATGACCTGCGACCGTTCCAAACGGTTGCAGATCATCAGAGACGTCTTGCCGGACGGTTGTAGATCATCAGAGACGTCTTACCGCTGCTTGGATCGAAGTGGCGCTCAAACTCACGAGCCACCGTCGGGCTGTATGCAGGGGGAACTGTGTTTGGACGGTCGAAGCTGAGGTTTGAGAGGTTCCCACGGGAGGTGTGGGAGCCGACAACCACCTACCACGCGTGTTTCACCGGTCGTCATGCAATTAATTAACAGAAAAAAGAAAACTCACAAAGGTTTAATACATTATTACACATCACCAACAACATCCCTATGTATTGTTCACTTGTTCTTCTTGTGTGCCCCTTTCTTTTGAACGCGCCGTAACCATGGACAATCTTCTTGAAGTAACTTGATGGTTGGGTCAATGTTCACTTTGAAGGGCGGAATTTCATGAAACTTATTGTAATCTTCTGACATGTCTGTGTGGTCCTCCACTCCCACGATGTTTCTTTTACCTGAAAGAACTATGTGGCGCTTTGGCTCATCGTTTGATGTATTCGCTTGCTTATCTTTTCTTTTTGTTGGTAGGGTAGACATGTCCTTCACATAGAAAACCTGAGCCACTTCACTGGCTAGAATGAATGGTTCGTTCTCGTAATGAAGATTCTTGAAATCCACTGTAGTCATTCCGTACCGTGTGTCTACGGCTACACCGCCATCTAGGTTGAACCATTTGCACTTGAACAAAGGAATCTTAAATGAAGGTCCATAGGACAGTTCCCATATCTCCTCTATGTAACCATAATATGTTACCTTTTCCCCACTGCAGCCATCTATTGCATCAAAGCGGACACCACTGTTTTGGTTGGTGCTCTTTTTATCTTGGTCGGCCGTGTAAAATGTATTTCCATTTATCTCGTACCCTTTAAAAGTCAATATAGTCGAAGACGGTGTCTTGGCCAATAAGTATAGCTGTAGTTCATTTGTGGTGACATTCATCAGTCTTTTCTGTAACCAACCGCCAAAAGTCCTGATGTGTACTCCATCAATCTCATCTTCTGGGTATTTGGAGCGTAAATCATTCTTGTGTTGCTGGATATACGGAGCCACCAAGATGGAACTATGCAGAACTGTGTAGTGTGCTCGAGTGAAAGAATCCACGTCTTCACATATGATTGCTTTCTTTCCTAGCGTGCCTTTTCCACGCAGTCTCCCCTCATGACGCGATTGAGGAACACCAATCGACTTAAGATCAGGAATAAAGTCAACACAAAACTCAATGACCTCCTCAGTTCCATAGCCCTTGGAGATGCTTCCTTCTGGCCTAGCACGGTTATGAACGTATTTCTTTAAGACTCCCATAAACCTCTCGAAGGGGAACATGTTGTGTAGAAATACAGGACCGAGAACACGTATCTCTTCCACCAGGTGAACTAGAAGGTGCGTCATAATATTGAAGAAGGTTGGTGGGAACACCAACTCGAAGCTGACAAGACATTGGACCACATCATTCTCTAAATCTTTTAGAGTAAGTGGATTGATAACCTTCTGAGAAATTGCATTCAGGAATGCACATAGCTTCACAATGGGTACTCGAACATTTTCTTTTAGAAGTCCCCTCAATGCAACCGGAAGTAATTGTGTCATAATCACGTGACAGTCATGAGACTTCAGGTTCTGAAATTTTTGCTTTGCCATGTTTATTATTCCCTTTATATTCGACGAGAAGCCAGATGGAACCTTCATACTGCGAAGACATTCAAAAAATATTTTCTTCTCTTCTTTCGTAAGAGCATAGCTCGCAGGACCTTGATGATTATCAGAATGATCGTCGTCTCGTGAATGCATACGTCGATGGGCCTGTCTTGCTTCCGGTGTATCTTTTGACTTTCCATACACGCCCAACAAGTTAAGCAGGTTCAAGCAAAGATTTTTTGTCACGTGCATCACGTCGATTGCAGAGTGAACCTCTAGCATTATCCAATAGGGCAGCTCCCAAAATATAGATTTCTTCTTCCACATGGGAACGTGGTTCTGAGCGTCATTCGGAACAGATAGTGCTCCAGCACCCTTCCCAAATATTACTTTTAAATCCTTGACCATATCATGTATAACAGAACTAGAAGGTCGAGTAGGCTTCCGCCGAATATCTTCCTCACCTTTGTAATGTCGGCCTTCCTTTCTTCCTGCATGCCTCGGTACAAGCCATCGACGATGGCCCAGGTACACAATCTTGTTACCTATATGTTTACCTTGAGTCTCACCTAAACAATGCGTACATGCATTGTATCCCTTGTTTGACTGTCCTGAGATGTTACTAAGAGCAGGCCAATCATTGATGGTTACAAACAAGAGCGCTCGTAGATCAAATTCCGTTTGCTCGTGCTCATCCCACACACGCACACCTTCATCACTCCACAGCTGTAAAAGTTCTTCCACCAATGGCCTCAGATACACGTCAATGTCGTTGCCAGGTTGCTTCGGGCCTTGGATGAGCACTGGCATCATAATGAACTTCCGCTTCATGCACAACCAGGGAGGAAGGTTATATATACATAGAGTCACAGGCCAAGTGCTATGACTGGAGCTCTGCTCTCCAAATGGATTAAATCCATCTGTACTTAGACCAAATCTTAAGTTCCTAGCGTCATCCGAAAATTTCGGGAACACTCTGTCGATTTTTCTCCACTGGGACCCATCAGCGGGGTGTCTCATCATCATGTCTTTTTTACGTTCTTCTTTGTGCCAGCGCAACAACTTGGCATGCTCTTTGTTTTGGAACAAACGTTTCAGACGTGGTATTATAGGAGCATACCA
Organism: Poa pratensis; assembly: GCA_947311845.1. NCBI lineage: Eukaryota > Viridiplantae > Streptophyta > Magnoliopsida > Poales > Poaceae > Poa > Poa pratensis. The sequence continues at coordinate 18,815,785 of CAMZMU010000102.1, read as the reverse complement.
CATCACCTTGGCAGGAATCCTCTTCCTTGGACAACCTTGCTCGCCCTCAACTTCACCTGGGTCATCTCGCCCAATCTTAAACCGCAATGCACCGCATACAGGACAAGCATTTAAATTTTCGTGCTCGCCGCGGTAGAGGATGCAGTCATTAATGCATGCATGTATCTTCTGCACCTCTAATCCTAGAGGGCAGACAACCTTCTTTGCTTCATACGTACTAGAGGGCAATTCGTTTTCATTTGGAAGCATCTTCTTAACTATTTTCAGCAAACTTTCAAAGTGCTTGTCGGTAGTACCACTCTCTGCCTTCCATTGTAGCATTTCCAGTATCGTACCGAGCTTTTTCTGGCCATCTGTACAAGTTGGGTACAACAATTTGCTGTGATCGGCTAACATGCGCTCCAACTTCAACCTCTCGTTTTCACTTCCACAGTCCATTTGTGCATCATGAATGGCCTGACGAAGATCATCGTCGGGCTCATCAAAGATGGCATCCTCTTCAACTTCGTCTTCCCCCATTGTAGTATCAGCGTGTTCATTGAACAGAGGATAGTTGTCATTATCCTCCTCTTCTTCATTCTCTTCCATTATAACCCCTCTTTCTCCATGCTTGGTCCAACAATAATAACCAAGCATGAAACCATTTCGCAACAGGTGTTCGTGAAGCCTGTCTGTGGAAGAGTATGTATACTTATTCATACAGAGACTGCATGGACAACACATAAAACCATCCTTTCGCTTGCTTGTCTCAGCCACATGGAGAAAATTATGCATGCCAGTAATGAATTCGGCACAAACTCGGTCACCGTACATCCATTGACGTCTCATCTGCATTATATAAGTATATCAAAAAAATTATGCATGCCAGTAATGAATAGATAAGTGACCATAATAATTCAAGCAAAGTAGAGTGGCGACAAATGTAATACATTGTAGCATTAAATATCCATTAATTTAAACTAACATTGAACTATTTAAAGAATTTAAGTCCAACAACAAATGCGATCAGAATCGCAACTAAGGTAACTATTGAACCAACAGCATAATGATACCAAGCCTCTTGACTAATGGCATATCTTCTAATTTTTTTAAGCTTCAAGCGCATCGCATCCAACTTGATCTCGTAAGCATTAACGACGTCGGCAAGCTTCGAGCGCATCCCATCCAACTTGATCTCGTAAGCATCGACGACGTCGGCAAGCTTGAACTGGTGTTCATCGATGATGTTGACAAGCTTAACCTCCAATTCCTTCTTCTCTTCTTTGCGGAGATCTTCACTTATTTTTAATTTAGCTTTCAAATCATCGTTTTCTTTCACAAAATATTCAACAATAGGGTCCACTGGAATTTCCGGTTCAACTACCTCCTAGACAAATATATATTTATGTCAAAGTTGGTCCGCATGATTGTCATAAACGCGAAACGAAACAAATATATAGTTATTAAAAGTCATACCACATCCGAATAATAGAGCGGACGAGAGCCGGTGGGGGTATTTGTGAAAACCATGGCACTATATATATATATATATAACAATTATACAACTTATACAAAAAAACAAATAATAATTATGGAACAAAATCATACAACATAGATTTTTTTTAAATAAAAAAGAAAGCTCACCTAGGTGGTGTCGGTGACGAGACGGTCTATCGACGACGGTGAGGAGGTGAATGTTGTGACACTGAAATACAAAAACATAATTTAGTTTAAGATCAAATTGACAATACAAAATTGAGCTAAATAAGCAAAATGAGCTAACTTAGGCATTTCATCATACACCTACCTAGCACTACAAATATGAATTGAGCTAAATGAGCTAGACAACCAACGAAACGGGCGCCGAAAGAGAGAGTTTGCAGTTGCTAACCCTTGGATAGATGCACCACCGTCAATCTTAACAAATGGTGCAAAAAATCGTGGATGAAATCGAGCTCGGTGGAGAGAAAATGGAGATTCAACTCGAGCTCGAAATGGCCAAGGCTGGCTCGGGGTGGAAGATGAAGGCGACTGACCTTTGATCGCGGTTGGTGGCTCCAACCGCGACTAAAGGTCCTCGCTAGGACAGGCGGCCTTTTTGTGCGGGACCTTTAGTCGCGGTTGGAGCCACCAACCGCGACTAAAGGTCCTCGCGCGTGCCCCGCGCGGCTCCGGCCGCAGGTGGAGGACCTTTAGTCGCGGTTGGTGGCTCCAACCGCGACCAAAGCTCCAGCACAAACCGCCACCTGTCCTAGCCGTTGGATCTGTCGGAGCCGCGAGACCTCTAGTCGCGGTTCGGAAACGAGCCGCAACTAAAGGTCCGCCTCTAAGGCCACTTTTCTACTAGTGTTGTTGCTCGCACCGGCGCCTAGCGGCAAGGATGATTGCGTTTTTTTTTTCTAAGCTCAAGTGCTAAGTGTCCCACGCTGTACTCTTTTTCTGCTAAGAAGAAGTTTCTCTTGTTGAGTTAAACCCAATTTCTTTACCCTAACAATAATCCAGTTCTGTTCACGTTTATTTTTTTTCATAATGCAAACGGGAACTAAATACTACTCTATTCAGAACAAATAGAAAATGTGCACAGTGTGAACTTTTTTACATTTATTTCAGCAATGCTGATTTTTAAATTATAATGATTTATTGTGCTCCTTTTTGTGTATGATATATTTCGATTGTGTGGATCAGAAGCGGACGAAAGATAAAATTTATCGACAATCCAAAAAAAATAAAAGAATGCAGAGATATTTAGCTCCAAGCAAACTTCATTAAATAACTGGTCCCGAACATGATAAAAACCTCACCAAATGATTTATCTCAGAATTGGTACTCACCTTCTTAACTTCTATTTCATTTCTCATTTTCTCATTATTATTTAATGAGATAAAGTTTATTTTTCTGAAACGAAGGCAAAGCTTTTATCTTAACTATTAATTAAGCAAAAGTTGTCTCGTTTATCAATGGAAGAAATCGGGCGAAAAGCATACAACGAACAACACGGGCAAAGCCCACAAAACACCTAGAGCCAAGCACAATCCACCACTCGCAGTCGGTCGGCCAACACTCCACCTTTGTCGGAGAGAACAACCTGTAGCTACTATGGGAGGAGCAGATACGGGACACTCCGACGTAGATGAAAAAAACCAACCCTCTCGGGAGTCTCGACGACGAACATCACCAAGAGCAACCTTGTCGCCCACACAACACAAGGCGAAACGCCATCGATGATGCAAAAAACTCAGAGCCGCCGCCCTGACATCCAACTCTCCATCACGCCTTGCACAAACCATCTGGACCCCCTTCCAGGGCCACCGCCCCGACAAATTTTATCAATGATATTAAATTGTATGTGCTTTTTTAAAAAAATTGATCAATTTCTTTTTGGTTTCGTGATTTCATATCTACACGACTAAATGTCTGTTACAACTTTATATCTCGTAACAACGCACGTGCTTGCGTCCTTCAGCTTGTGAAAAATTTAACAACATATGTGTATGAAACTGATGTATATACGCTCAATATACACGCTCCCGTAGCAACGCACGGGCATTTTACTAGTATATTAATAAAGCAGCAGTTTGTAGTAACAAATTAGAATCTACCGCACAACAGACCATGCAATGCTTCCTTGGTCTTCAAAGACAAAATCATAATTTCTTGCTCATCTATTCTGCTTAATCTACAGACCAAATTGCAAATAATTTCTTGAGCGTGTGACAATGATATCATGTGTTCATTTGGCAATTTTGGCTTATGCCCGCCTGCAGCACATCAGTCAAAAGCGATACTCGATATCGACATCATCAGAATTTAAACACAACTAGCTCTTCCTTTGTGGTAGATTTCATCCAACATATACGATAATTTAATTAGCATCCTACAGTAGACGGAGAGTCGAGAAAGTAGTTGTGATCAATCTGCTTGTTTTGTATCAGCTTAGAACTGTGAAATGCATGGACAACGTTGACTCGTTGTGGTGATCTCTATCGCCTCAAGGGTGCGAGATCACGTATGCCGGGGCGGCGGCCCTGGAAGGTGTACCATGCGGGCGGCTCTCCGGCGAGCGACGTGGCGGTGGAGATGGTTGTCCTCCTTGGCCATGAGGATGGCGAGGAGGGTGCAGCGGGAGATCCTGGTGTTGGCGATGCTTCGGCTTTGGCGGCCCCCAGATTGCGTCATGGAGGCCTGACTTGGTGACAATGGGTGGTCCGTGATACCGACATGTGGTGTGAAGGTGTTTTCGGGTGAAAGCTCAGTGCTTTGGCGCCAGCGGCGGCGATGCCTGCGGGTGTCGTGACCCTCTTGAGGGTGTCGTTGTGGATACCTTCCCCGCGCCTGGGCTCCGGGTGAAAACCTTGGCCATCTCGGCCTGGACGACGGCGGCGCACTGCGTCGTCACCCTCTTTGGGGCGTCATTGTGGAGCTCCGATACCCCTCGGTCTCGCTTTGTTAGCATCGGTAGGCAAGTTCAGGTCCTGTCTCGAGGCACTTCCGGCACTGGCATGAGGCGTTCTCGACGGTCTTCTATCCTATACATGTGACTGTGTTATCACCACTCTTCGTCCTCGTCGTCTGCTGGCAGGATCGGCCCTCCTCGGCCCGGAGCGAGAAGGCAGGCGGCCATCTCCGGCGACGACTTGGTGGGTGCGGTGCGACGTAGTCCGGTGGTTTCACGAGGAGGCGTGGTGACACCACTAGTTAGATGTTTTGGGTGCCTCTGCAGGGTGTGGCTGCTCCTGCTTTCTTGTTTATCTTTGATCTACTTTGTAAGAGAATTTTTCTCATCACTTTGTATCGGTTTGGCCGTGTGGCTTTATTTATAAAGCGGGGGAAAGACTGTTTCGAGACATATGTGTCAGCAGGCATATGTAAAATCCAATGTTGATCGATAGGCCTATTTGTTTGATGTATGTGCTATATCTGACAATTAGCGAGATTAGCAACAGCATTAGGCCACACCATGGCGTGACGGCGTGTCTGAAACATTTTTAAGTGACGCAGGCTACACTTCATCAATGTTTCCAAAGTTCGTAAATGGCCATATGTTTAAGTTTCAAAATACACATCACCTGTATCGATTCATTATCTGCATGCATGAATTCTCCATAATTTTCTGAAACTCAAACTGGTGTGATTTTTCCTACAGTTTTGTATAGAGATTAGCTAAGGGAGAGCGAGTGACATAGAGTCACCGCAGTGCTTTTAAGTGGCATGTACACCTAGCTGCTGCTCTCCAGTTCTCCAATCCGAGTGGTATGCGGCTATATATGGCAGCCCAAGGTTTTCAGTCCACTACTCTTATCATTTTTTTTAGCTTTGTCTTATCAAAAGCTAGGTTTCGCTTGGACCGAGTAGGCAATTATTCTTTGATAATAGAGTAGGAACTTGTGGCCCAATGCGTTGCGTCGGTTGACTGATGGTCGCAGTTGTTGGTTCAGACATCTTTCTTTGTTCGGATTTTTTGTGTGGAGAACTTGCATAGTTGCGTGTCACTCAATCCTCCTGCGTCTAACATAATCGACCGCTTAATTTGGTTGTTCTAGAATGGTGCATGAACTTAGGGTAGAAGCAACCTCAACAAAGATTTCCATTTCACCTAGTTGTTACTCCCTCCGATCCGGATTACTTGTCGTGGAAAGAAAGCTGGGCTAGTGAAAATTTCGAAAGAGCCGGCGACAATAATTTCGGAACGGAGGGAGTATCTTTTTCAGGCAAGTGATAGTGCTCGTGACATGGACCTCAAAATGATACCCACATGTGATACTGCACACGTACGTCTGTGACAACATAAATTTTGAAGTATACATACACGAGTAGTAACATGATTACTTCGCAGCCAGGCCGCATGCCACACCGTAAACCATCGCATACGATTCGTTCCACCTTTTGGTCCCGAAGTGAGGATACATGTTCGGTGTCATGGGCTCCACTCTTTGATCCACTAGATGATCCGTTGTGCCAATGGCGCAGATGACAGAAGCGAGACAAGAGTTTAGCCATAAGTTTTATCTTGTTTTGATATCCATGTATTCTCTGACTGCAAAAATATCTTGATACATGATGACCAATGTATTAAATGGAAAAGGCATAAAATTTAGGATAATGAGTATATAGAAAACTAAACAAATCTCATTTTGCAGTACAGTATGCTGAAATGCATTGACAGTTTTATCAAGACAATGTATTATGAGATTCCAAGGAAACATGATATTGGTACAAAAGTGAAAATAATCCACGGTATTAACGGCGTCATTGGCTGAGAGGTAGACATGGAACCAGTTTTGGACCAAGATATTTGGCTAATTAGCACAGAAAGTGCTGAGCCCTTCCTAAGAAGGTCGAAGCAATCTTCTACAAACATAAGTTCAAATTAATCGGACAAGATGTAAAACAAAAAGATATGGCTTATTAAAGTCCCTTTTAAGATAAAGGTTTTCTTGTGCCTTATGTTTAAGGAAAGCATATTGACTAGGGATAATCAAAGAGGAGGGTTAGGGGCAACTACATATCTTTCTGTAGTAAAGAGGAGACTATATATCATTACTCGTACACTGTCCTATGGCGAAGTATGCTTGAGGAGTATTTCTTTTGATATCAGTACTAACTTCACTTCGGTTTTAGATATTATTAACTGGGTTTCTCGTTTTCCTGTTAGCATGAGAGGAGTGGTAGCTGTATAGGTGTTGCGGAGCTTTCATTTGGTTTCTTTGGAAAACCTATAATGCAACTTTTTTATCAGATATATCCATATGATCCAAGTGCTTTGATAGTCCAGTCTGCTCATTGGTTGAATGCGTAGGCTGATCTCCAGATTGCAACACAGAGTGGCAAAACCGCGAGTTTATCTGATATATTCAGCAAGAGAAAGGGTTGGGTGACTCTGGTTCTCAGTGTTAGAGAAGGAGACAGCCGGCAGATCATCAACTTGGAGTACACTCCAAGGAACCTAGCCAAATACGCTTTCTGTACATGTATTGTGTAATTCTCATTGTCTATAAATATATGAGGAGGGCTGAGGCTTGCGATCACGCAGCCCAGATTCAATCTAAACTTTCATGGTATCAGAGCACCAGCCGATCCCCTACCACCTCTAAAACCCTAGCCCTCCTCCCTCTCCTCCCTCCCCTCCCTCTTCGCCGCCGTCACCATGTCTGCGGCCGAGCTCAAGAAGCTCGAACAGGAGCTCAAGCAACGCGAGTCCATCCTCCAAGCTCGCCAAGAAGAACTCGACCGCCACGCTGCCGATATGGGCAAGAACATCAACTCCTCCTCCACCCAAAACCCTAGCCCCACTCCCTACGTCGCCTCCATCAAAAGCCCTGTCCCTATCACCCTCGATCTGCAGGAATCCAACTATGCCAAGTGGCGGGAGCTCTTCCTCGTCGCGCTCGGACGCTACGGCCTCACCAACCACGTCATCGGCACCGACGACGCCACGCCGTCGGATACATCGCCCACCTCTGACTGGGCGCGGTACGACTACACCGTCCTCTCCTGGCTCTACGGCTCGATCTCCCTCGAGCTCCTCGGCATCATCATGTCTCCTGGCTCCTCGGCACGGCAGATTTGGAACGCCCTGGCCAGCCTCTTCCACGACAACAAGAAAAGTCGCGCCCTCGCCATCGACGCGGAGTTCCGCAATACCCCGCAAGGCGACATGAGCGTCCATGACTACTGCTCCAAGCTCAAGTCCTTCGCCGATGCTCTCGCGGACGTTGGCCAGCCTGTCTCCGACGAGACCCTCATCCTCACGGTTCTCCGCGGCCTCAACGAGCAGTTCAGCCATCTCCATTCGTTTCTCCCGTACCAAGTGCCGTTCCCCAGCTTTCTTCAAACTCATTCCGCTCTTGTTCTTGAGGAGGCGCAGAAGAAGACCGACGTCAAGAACGTGGCCGCCTCCGCTCTTTGGGCCAGCGGAAACAGCATCATGCCGAACGCCGGGGGTGCTCCTCCAATCGGACGTGGCGGTGGCTCCGGCAGCACCGATAACCGCCCTCCCTCACCCTACAACCCTGGCCTCTACATCAACTCTGGCCGTGGTGGGGGCTACGGTGGCCGCCGTGGTCGCGGTGGTGGTCGTGGCCGCGGCCGTGACAGCAACTCTCCATGGATGTTCAACCCTTGGACCGGCCTCCCGACCCGCGCCACTCAGCAGCAGCAGTCGTCCGCTCCATGGCAGCCGCGCTGGCGCGCCCCCACGGCTAGCCTTCTGGGTCCTCGCCCCGGTCACCAGGCCTACATCGCCCCCGGACAGCAGCAGCCCCTCCTGCCGCAGACCTCGCACACCGGTTTGACGCTTCCACCGCAGCAACAACACCACCAGCAGCAGCTCGATCCAGCTCTCCTTACACCGCTTCAGAACATGCACCTCCCCGGCAACCAAGAGTGGGTTATGGATTCAGGCACCTCGTCCCACATGGCATCCGATCACGGTATACTCTCCTCTCTTCGCCCATCTTCTTCACATAAAATCATAGTTGGCAACGGTGCATCTCTTCCTGTCACTCATACCGGCTCCTACACATTGCCCTTTTAACCTAAAAATATTCATCTCCGTAACATTCTAGTTGTCCCACACATTATCAAAAATCTTATTTCCGTTCGTCAAGTTACTATTGATAATCTTTGTTCTATTGAATTTGCCCCTCTCGGTTTCACTGTGAAGGATCTTCTTACCAAGACCGCGATTTTTCGATGCAATAATTCCGGTCCCCTCTACTCCTTCCGCCCACCAGAAGCTCAAGCTCTCCTCACGACGTCCTCCTTCGAGCTTTGGCATCGCCGCCTTGGACACCCCGGCCACCACACCATGAAGCGTCTCCACCACCACCAGCAAATTCCACCAAATAGAGTGCCATCCTCATTATGTCATGCGTGTCAGTTGGGTCGCCACATCAGGCTGCCCTTTTATCCTTCGGAGTCAATTAGCGTTAAACCTTTTCAATTGTTGCATTGTGACTTGTGGACATCACCTATTCCCAGTACTCTGGTTTTGGTTATTATCTTATTATTGTGGATGATTACACACATTATTTTTGGACGTTTCCTCTTCGCAAGGAATCCGATGTTTTTGCTACCTTCACTGCCTTTCATGCCTATGCTCGCACTCAATTTAACCTACCTATTCTTGCTATCCAATGTGATAATGGTCGCGAATTCGACAACAAACAAGTTCACTCCTTCTTCACCCAACATGGCACCCTCTTTCGTTTCTCATGTCCCCATACATCTCAACAAAACGGTAAAGCCGAACGCGCCATCCGCACCACCAACAATGTCATCCGCACCCTACTTTTTCAAGCCTCCATGCCTCCATCTCTTTGGGCCGAAGCACTACACACAGCCACCTTTCTCATCAACATCCGCCCCACCAATGCCAAGACACTAACCACCCCCTACGAGCTCCTATTCGGCCTCACCCCACCATACCACACTCTTCGCGTTTTTGGTTGTCTCTGTTACCCAAACATCACCTCCACCACGCCCAACAAACTCTCTCCTCGCTCGACAAAATGCGTCTTCTTAGGCTATCCCTCCCGTCACAAAGGATACCGGTGTCTCGACCTTACAACGCGTCGCATACTTATTTCTCGCCACGTCATCTTTGACGAACATACTTTTCCTTATGCTCCAGCTACACCAGCCCAACCACCATCCCCACCCACACCCGACCTATTCGACCCCATCGACTCCATACCGATTCCGGCCTCTTCTACTCGCTCGGTCACACCCCCTGCCACGCCTGATTTTTCACCCGACCCATCCGTGCGTTCGCCTACTGCGCACCCCTCTCCTGTCACGGCAGCCTCCCCTACTGAGCCTCTCTTCCCTCCCCCCCCCCAACAACCTCCCCACCTCAGCCACCTCAGCCACCACCAGTACCACCCACGGTACATCGTACTCGCTCCACGACAGGGCGCCTTCCCGGTCCTATAGACCGCCTCAATCTTTCTGCCATCGTCTCCTCCCCGCTACCATCCACCTATCTTTTAGCGCTACGCGATCCTAATTGGCGTCAGGCCATGCAGGAAGAATTCGACGCCCTCACTCTAAACCAAACCTGGACTCTTGTTCCCCCACCACCTGGCGCAAATATCGTGAGCGGGAAATGGATTTTTCGCCACAAATATCACTCCGATGGTTCTCTTGCTCGTCACAAAGCCTGTTGGGTGGTTCGTGGTTTTTCACAACAGCCCGGCGTCGACTTTGATGAAACCTTCAGCCCTGTCGTCAAACCAGCCACCATTCGTATTGTTCTCTCTCTCGCCCTCTCTCACGCTTGGCCCATACACCAACTAGACGTTAAAAATGCCTTTCTCCACGGTCATCTCGATGAGGTGGTCTATAGTCAGCAACCCTCTAGGTTTATCGATCCTCGGCATCCCACCCATGTCTGCCGTCTCCACAAATCTCTCTATGGCCTCAAACAAGCCCCTCGTGCTTGGTTCCAGCGTTTTTCTTCTTTTGCTTGCACCATCGGTTTTGTTGAATCCAAATCCGATGCTTCTTTGTTTGTTCTTCGTCGCGGCCTTGATACTGCATACCTCCTTCTCTATGTCGATGATATAATTCTCACCGCTTCTACTACCTCTCTTCTTACTCAAGTTACAGCCGCTCTCAGCCGCGAATTCGCCATGAAGGACCTCGGTCCTCTTCACCACTTTCTCGGTATTTCCGTCACTCGTTCACCCACCAGCCTTCACCTCTCCCAACACCAATATATTCTCGATATTCTCTCTTGTGCAGGCATGCGCGATTGTCACCCCGTTACTACTCCCATCGACACCAAAGCCAAACTATCCTCCACAGCCGGCCCCCCTGTTTCTGACCCCTCTCAGTACCGTAGTCTCGCCGGCGCCCTTCAGTACGCCACTCTCACTCGTCCTGACATTTCCTACGCCGTCCAACAAGTTTGTCTCCACATGCATGACCCTCGTGAACCTCATTTATCTCTCATTAAGCGCATTCTTCGCTATCTCAAGGGCACTCTTCATCATGGTCTCACCTTGCACCGTTCCACTTCTCACTCTCTCATTGCCTACTCGGATGCTGATTGGGCTGGGTGCCCGGATACTAGACGCTCGACGTCAGGGTTCTGCATGTATCTTGGCGATAATTTGATAAGCTGGTCAGCTCGCCGCCAGACGACGGTCTCTCGTTCTAGTGCTGAAGCGGAATACCGCGCTGTTGCTACGGCCGTTGCGGAATCCTGCTGGGTTCGGCAACTATTGCAGGAGCTTCATCGTCCTGTCGAGACTGCCACCATTGTGTATTGCGATAATGTCAGCGCCGTTTACTTATCGGCAAATCCAGTTCATCATAGACGCACTAAGCACATTGAGCTTGACATTCATTTCGTCCGGGAGAAGGTGGCTCTCGGAGCAGTCCGTGTATTACATGTGCCCTCTACATCACAGTACGCTGACATCTTCACCAAAGGCTTGCCTACCATCCTCTTCAGGGAATTTCGTTCCAGTCTTCACGTCGATGCTCTCCCAGGTTCAGACTGCGGGAGCGTGTTAGAGAAGGAGACAGCCGGCAGATCATCAACTTGGAGTACACTCCAAGGAACCTAGCCAAATACGCTTTCTGTACATGTATTGTGTAATTCTCATTGTCTATAAATATATGAGGAGGGCTGAGGCTTGCGATCACGCAGCCCAGATTCAATCTAACACTAGTACAGAACGACACATCGGAAACGGGCAAAAAACCCCCTTCGGCAACGGAGAAAGGGTCCGTGTCCCCGCCTCTGTCACTGATGTGAAGGCTCACAATGGCAACGGAGGAGATAAACCGTTTCTGATGTATTTAACATTAGACACGGAGTTTTGCTAATAACCGTTTCTAATAAGGGTTATAGGAAAACAAAAAAAAACATGGTGACGGGCTGTGCCGTCGATGGAGCCCCGCTCCATGCGACTAGACGGCCGCCCGGTCGTCACCGTATTCCTGTACGCCCTGCTTTACAAAAGTTCATCAGTGCGCGTGGCTGGAGCTCTGCTCCTATGTCTTCACGGCCGCCAGATGAACATCTATTGTCTTTCCTGCTGCGCAAAATGTACTGCTCCTGGTGACGGCACCGTGTATGGAGCCCCGCTCCTAGGTCTTCACGGCAGCAGCATCGTCACCAAGCATCCACCAAGCCCTTGAAACAACGAATATTCTTTGTTAAAAACAGCAAACAAAGCTAATAAACAGAGCCAATAAGCAGTAAACAAAGCAAACCGAGCTAAATACATAGCTGAAGAGCTAACTAACAGAGCAAACCAAGCTAAATAAGTAGCTAACATAGCAAATACATAGCTGAACAGAGCTAACTAACAGAGCAAACCCGAGCTAAATAAGTAGCTAACATAGCAAATACATAGCTAAACAAAGCAAACCGAGCTAAATAAGTATCTAACATAGCAAATACATAGCTGAACAGAGCTAACTAACAGAGCAAACTGAGCTAAATAAGTAGCTAACATAGCAAATACATAGCTAAACAAAGCAAACCGAGCTAAATAAGTAGCTAACATAGCAAATACATAGCTGAACAGAGCTAACTAACAGAGCAAACTGAGCTAAATAAGTAGCTAACATAGCAAATACATAGCTAAACAAAGCAAACCGAGCTAAATAAGTAGCTAACATAGCAAATACATAGCTGAACAGAGCTAACTAACAGAGCAAACTGAGCTAAATAAGTAGCTAACATAGCAAATACATAGCTAAAAAAGCAAACCGAGCTAAATAAGTAGCTAACATAGCAAATACATAGCTGAACAGAGCAAACCGAGCTAAATAAGTAGCTAACAGAGCGGTCATTTACCTTAGGCGAGGCGGGGTCGCTTTCCGTCGCGGATTGCGTCCCAGGCGTTGGCGTCGGCGCCGGAGCCACTGCCAGAGGAGACGTCAGAGGAGACCTCATCCTGCTCGAACACCGGAGCGTCCTCCTCCTCCTCCTCCTCATCCTCCTCCTCCTCCGCCGCCGCCACCGCTGCCGCCGCCGCATCTGGCCCAGGGCCCTGGCCAGGGAGAAGAGAGCGGTCTATGGCCGCCCGGAGCCGCGTCTGGAACAACGCCTCCTCGGCGGCTTCTATCGCGTGCTCAGCGGCGGAGATGCGGATAGCTCTCTGCATCGCAGACGCCCGAATGACACCCTCGGCGCGCTCGCGCTCAAAGGAGGCGCGAGAGATGAGGAGACCGACCTTCAGATCCTCGTCCTCATCGTCCGAGGAGGACGATGAGGACGAGATCCGGGCGTCGGTGGCCGCCGCCGCCGTGGATCCGGATGGGATTTGACGGCTCAGAATGTACTCGCGACCGCAGTCGCCGGGGATCTCGCCCCAGTTGTAGGGGAGATCCGGGCTGCGCCTCGGAGGGTGGGAGGAGGAAGATGCTCCATCCTGACTTCCGTCGGCGCCGGAGGGGTTCGCCATTGATGGGTGAAGTAGGAGGAGAGCGTGTGCGGCTAGGGTTAGGAACTGGCGAGAGTGAGACTGAGAGTGAGAGTGAGATACAGTACTGGAGTGGGAGATATTAATACCGGCACCGCTTAATGTGCCTTCACATGGGAAACGGAGATAGACCGATCTCCGTTTCTGATGTGGAAATATCAGCAACGGAGATATTCTTTCCTCCGTTGCCTATATATGAGCAACGGAGATCTTTTCAGCCTCCGTTACCATTGTGTCGGGCCCATCGACGCGCGCACACTCGCGGAAGCGCGCGGAGCTCATTTTTCCGTCGCCTAACTCTTGCCGTTGCCATAGAGGGGTATCCGATGTGTCGTTCTGTACTAGTGTCAACTTTCACTCAGGATTGCAGGGTGAAAAATAGAAGAACAGGGTGTTCAAGAAAACATGATGAATTTGGAAAAATAACTTGTTCTTCTATGTAATGATCTCATGTGTAATAAGTAGCAGCTATGTTTTTGTGTATTCTCTGATCTACAAAATTGTAATAAAGGGAGTTGATAGTTTCCTGCTTGTAGCGACCTGGTACTTTGAACCAAAACAGAGACCTGGATGACGTATTACGGGTTTCATTCTTGCAATGAAATCGCGAACAGAGCTCCTTATAATTTGAAAAAAAAGACACCCACATGATGTTTGGAGTGCGAGCAGTTGCCACCTCTTGCCATCTTTCTCTTGCAGGCGAAACATCGATGGTTTCCTGATGCCATTTAGAAAATTTATCACTAAGCAGGGAAAATACGGTCAGAGACACGTACCTCTCGGGTCGCCCCCCCACCCGGGCGACTCCGGAGGCATCCCCGAGCCGCCGCCAGAGTTCTCCCCCCGTTCGGCCTCTCCCCCGCCGCCGCCAGCGGTCGCCGCCGGGCATTGCCCGTGCGGGGACGGCGAGGATCCCTCTCCATGGCGGCGGCGAGGATCTTCCCCACCCGGGCGGCGGCGGATCTTGTCTTCTTTGGCGGCGTTGTCCTCTGGGCGCGGCGCGGGAGGACGGGAATCGGCGCCCTGCGAATGGGACTCCGTGGTTGCGGCAACCTCGCTCCAGGATGGGGGCGGGCCTATGGAGCGGCGGTGAAGTGGCTGGCGGTGCGGCAGAGATCTACCACGGCGGCGCGTTGACTGGCGGCGGGGGCTCCTCCTTGCTGCGCGGTTTGGCCGGATCCGGCGGTAGATCGCTCCTGTTCTGCCGTCTTCTTCCTCATTGCTGGCTTTCACCAGTGGGGTCGGAACGGCGGATCCAACAGGGTGCCGGCGGGTGGCGAGGGGGCTACTATCTTGGCTTGAATAAAGGTGGTGGTCCTAGGGTTCCAAATCGCGAGAAGACGAAGATCTGCTTGACGTCGGCCGGTACCTTGATCTGGCAAGAGTGTCGAGTTTCGGAAGGCTCCGCCGGTGATCTTTCATGGGCTAATTCCTAGAGATTGCTGGATCGGAGGGATTCAGTCGCGCCGGAGGGAGCGGCGTGAAGCTCTGTTTCTGTGCCATCATGGGCAAATCCATGGTGTAGTCAGAGGCGGGGAATGTCATGAAAGCTGAGATTAAAGGACTAGCAAATGGCGATTGGAGGCTTTGCGACGATGAGGAACTTGCTTGGAGTTGCAGGAGGCGGAGCAGCGGCATATTAGTGGGGGCAACATCACAGGTGAAGTTCAAAGTCCTACCTTTCAGGGTGAAAATCCAAGATCTGGCCTTAATTGGTTGTGCCTGGCAATGGTCTTGCTGAAGACATTGTTTTGAGTGCGGGACTATCTTCAGGGTGAAAACCCAAGGTCTGTCCTTAATTGGTTGTGCCTGGCACTGTTCTTCTTGAAGGCATTGCTTTTGAAGAATTGGACATCAGGTGGTGTCTTGGTGGTGGTTGTGCGGCTGCTACAAGGACTGTAACTCTGTAGCGGGACTTTTCTTTTTATTTCTTCTTCTTATTGTCTTTCGGCTGTGTGCATCCGTAATAGCTTTGGTTATTGCGTTGTTGCAGAGTCTGAGTGTAATTTGTATCTCCACGATATTAATATACACTCTTTATCTTAAGCAGGGAAAAGACAGGACGCAAATCAATTGGATTGGTTAGTATCTCTGTACCTGGCCAGAGGGCGAATGACCACTCTGCATTTTTTATGAAGGAAGAAGGTAGAATTAGGTTTAACCATTCTCTCCTTCGGAGTATTAATTAGGCCTGCTAACGGTGATGGGTAGTTGCAGCCATGAATGCTAATGAAGTGTCAGGTACAAAGCTTTTCCTTGGACATCATAAAATAATTAAAGTGATGGTGATGCGTCCTACTCTACCACGGATTCACACGAGATTCATAGAAATCTAGAGTAGTTTGGGGATTCTTTCAGGTAATGTGCACGCACGCATCAGTTAAATATTTGATCTGTGCCCTACTATTCCGATCACTATATATGTTCATATAATCATGTTTTCAGAATCGAGCATCATAAACCCTTTCGCAGAGGAGGAAGTATTGTGTAGAACTACTAGTATGATTCTATAAATCTGTTGTATCGGCTTTAGCCCGGTTTTCCGTAATTAACTGGGCAATTCTCTCTTTCTTAATTAATAGATTGGGGCAAATCTTTTGCTCCTGTTTCAAAAAAAAATGATTCTATAAATCATCTCAGTGAAGAACTGAAGATCCATAGTGTCCTGTTATGGTTAACATTGAAAATACACGTCAGCAGAAAGGGTCTGCATCTTTAAGAGTTGACTGATATTTTTTCAATCAGTTATATTTCTGAACTTTTGGATCAATGGTGAACCATCATAATCCTCTTAAAATTAGGCAATTTCAATCTGTTGATCTGTAATTTTAGATGACTGTGACTTGAACAAATATCTAGAAACACAGACGGCAAAAGAGGTAAACAACTACACGGAACTCTAGTACAGACATAATGACGATAACTTCAGTTTTGAAATTAGATGATGATTTTTGAAACTCACCTGTCGAGCTTATATAGGCAGGCAACCGCCTGGTTCATCCAACTATCCAAGTTATCGGCCTCACTGCTTGTGCGTCTCTGAATCACACTGGTTTCGTTGGAGTTCGAGGTCGTCGTCCATGGAGGCCAAGAGGATGTCGCGCGGCGTCCTGGACCTGGAGGCGCAATTCGCCTTCTTCCGGTCGCAGCACCGCCACCCGGTGAACGCCGCCGCCCACGCGCTGCTCGCCGGCCCCATCCTCTTCACCAACCTCCTCATCCTCCACTTCTTGCCCCTGCCTTCCCCGCTCGACCCGGCCCTCGCCCTCTCCCTCGCCTACGCCGCCGCCTACCTCCTCGTCGACCGCCGCGCCGGGGCCCTCGCCGCGCTGCTTTTTGTCGCCGCCTGGGCAGCCAGCCGCACCCTCGCCGCCCGTCTTGGCTTCGCGCTCGCCTGGAAGGTCGTGCTGGCCACGCAGCTCTTCTGCTAGACCTGGCAGTTCCTCGGCCATGGCCTCTTCGAGGTAACCTTGAGTTTGATTTAGGGTTGCGTGGGGCAAAGCCTCCACATATCTCTATTATATATAGGACCAACAATTACATACGGATTACAATACGTACATGTATACAACAAGGAAACCTAGACCGTCTAACACTCCCCCTCAATCTGAACGTCTATTACATACAAGATTCAGATTGGACAGAAATCGGTCTAGCATCTGTCGAGTGGCTGGTTTAGTGAACACATCAGCCAGTTGGTCATTAGTAGAGATAAATCTGACATCAAGACATCCAGAAGCAACGCCCTCTCGCACAAAATGAAAATCAATCTCAATGTGCTTCGTCCGTGCATGAAAGACTGGATTAGCCGTCAGATATGTAGCCCCAAGATTATCACACCATAGAATGGGAGTGCGCTGCTGAGAAACTCCAAGCTCCTGAAGTAAGGATTCCACCCATATAGCTTCAGCAGCTCCATTTGCCAGTGCCTTGTATTCTGCCTCGGTACTAGATCTCGAGACTGTAGGCTGTTTCTTCGAACTCCACGAAATGAGGTTCGGACCAACAAACACAGCAAATCCGCTCGTGGAGCGACGATCATCAGGGCATCCAGCCCAATCGGCATCGGTGAAAATGCTAACACCGGTGAGAGATGACTTACGAAACTGCAGTCCTGTATCCAGTGTCCCTTTGACATGTCGCAAGATTCGCTTAACTGCTTCCCAATGAACATCGGTGGGCTGCGACAGAAACTGACATACTTTGTTCACAGCAAAGGACAAATCAGGACGGGTAAGTGTCAAGTATTGCAAACCTCCCACAACACTTCGGTACCGGAAAGCATCATCAGTACCCAAAAGTATCCCTGCCTCGCGAGTAAGGCGATCGGTGGTGGCTAGCGGTGTAGGAGTGGACTTACAATTCTCCATGCTTACTCTGTGAAGAAGATCAAGTGCATACTTGCGCTGAGTGAGAACCATGCCCCCTGAATTGCAGGACGCTTCTAGACCAAGAAAATACGCAAGAGGCCCGAGATCTTTAATCGGAAACTTCTCAGAGAGAGAGCGAACAAGACCATCAACTGCTCCTGGACTCGAACCGGCAATCACGATGTCATCAACATAGACGAGCATAAAAATCTGAACTCCATCGCGAGAGAAGATGAACAAAGACGTATCTGCTTTGGACGCGACAAAGCCAAGCTGTGAAAGCAGAGAACTCAACCGAGCGTACCAGGCACGAGGAGACTGTTTGAGACCATAGAGAGCTCGCTGCAGCTTGCACACATAAGAGGGGTACCGATCATCCTCAAAGCCAGGTGGTTGCTGCATATAGACATCCTCAGATAAGAAACCATGGAGGAAAGCATTGCTGACATCAATCTGCCGAAGAGTCCATCCACGAGAGACCGCAAGAGAGAGCACGAGACGAACTGTGGCTGGCTTCACAACCGGACTGAACGTCTCACCATAGTCAATGCCGTGTTGCTGAGTGAACCCTCGAGCAACCAAACGAGCCTTGTACTTGTCAACGGAACCATCAGGACGTTGCTTGGTCTTAAACACCCATTTGCTGCCAACGATATTGACTCCAGGCGGCCGAGGAACTAGAACCCAAGTATTGGTCTGACGAAGAGCAGTGAACTCATCAGACATCGCCCGATGCCAGGCAGGCTCCCGAAGAGCATCACGATGTGACGTAGGAGTTACCGCAAAGAAGGCGCGCCGTCGAGGATCATAACGCACTGTCCCATCAGTGGGCCGCAGTGGACGACGAGTACCATCACGCAATCGGGTGACCATCGTGTGGGCAGGCACAGGTGGCGGCGCAGGCGACGGCGAAGCATCAGCCGAGGGCGACGCGGCCGGGGACGTCCGAGGTGTCCCGGCGAGTGGCGACGCGAGCTGAGGCGAGGCCGGCCCACCAGGCGATGGTGGCCCATCGGACGAAGACGAGGCTGGTGCAGCGGGGTCCGTGCGCATGCACGTCGGCCGCAGCCTGGCCATGCACGTCGATCAGCGACGTGAGATCCTGCACAGATGGAACATCGCTTTGGGCAGGCAGGTCAGTGGACAAATAAGACAGGTCGTAATTTCGCCTAGGTACATCCGTAGCCGGTTCATCCGATGGAAAAGAGATAGCTTTCTCAAGAGTGGACACATCAACGGTGACACCGGGAGTGGAGTAAGGGAAAACAGATTCATCGAAGATGACATCGCGAGATATATAAATGCGTCCAGTGGTGCGGTCTAAACACTTATACCCCTTATGCATAGGAC
This sequence comes from Poa pratensis, assembly GCA_947311845.1. NCBI lineage: Eukaryota > Viridiplantae > Streptophyta > Magnoliopsida > Poales > Poaceae > Poa > Poa pratensis. The sequence continues at coordinate 18,796,644 of CAMZMU010000102.1, read as the reverse complement.
TGTAGCCTAAGAAAACACACATTTTAGAACGGAAAGCCAACTTATGTGTGTTGTATTTACGCAAGCTAGGCCAGCACGCGCAGCCAAACGTTCGTAGGAACGAGTAATTCGGTTCCACCTTGAGAAGCCGATGAAGGGGTGTGTCATTACTAAGAACAGGAGTAGGCATCCGGTTAATAAGATAGCAGGCGGTGAGAAAAGCTTCATCCCAAAACCGTAATGGAAGGGACGAATGAGCGAGTAGAGCAAGACCTGTTTCGACCAAATGTCGATGTTTGCGTTCAGCAATGCCGTTCTGCTGAGAGGTGTGAGGACAAGACACACGATGGGATATGCCCGTATGCTGAAAATAGCGATGCAGCTTATGGTACTCGCCGCCCCAATCCGACTGGACGGTTTTAATCTTGGTGTTCAAAAGACGCTCAACATGAGCCTGAAAGGCATAGAAAACTTGCTCAACATCAGATTTGTGCTTGAGAAGATAAATCCAACAAAAACGGGAGTAGTCGTCAATAAAACTAACATAGTACTTATATCCCCCGGAAGAGGAAATAGCCGGGCCCCAAACATCGGAATGAATTAATTCAAGTGGCATAGTAGAAACACGATGAGAGGCATGATACGATAATTGACGACTTTTAGCACACTGACAGGCATCACAAACTAAAGACTGATTGTCTGAAGAACACTTAAGATTGTTTTGTTTGACTATAGACTGAACTACATTATTCGCGGGATGACCAAGACGCTGATGCCACCGGGACGACGTGGTGATGCTGGATGACGCATGGCGAGATGACGAAGACGATGCCCGATGGAAAGGAACGGGGTAGAGCCCACCACAACTACTGCCTTGAAGAAGAGTTCTCCGCGTGGCCTTGTCCTTAACAAGGAAGAAATCACGATGAAATTCAACGAAAACATCATTATCGGAGACAAGACGATATACTGACAAGAGATGCTTGCTAATGCGCGGAACATGAAGGACATTGTTCAAACGAAGAGATGAACCGGCTAAATGCGAATGACCAATATGCGAAATAGACAAACCTGCACCATTAGCCACTTGCACGTGATCCTTCCCGCCATAGCGCTCGTAGACGTGGAGTCGTTCCAGATCACTCGTCAGGTGATCCGTAGCTCCAGTGTCCATGTGCCAGTGAGGTTGATCGCTGGAGGAGGTGGATGCCATGTTGCCGGAGGGGTTGGAATTGCGATCATACGATCCAAGAACTTGCGGCAGGCAGTTGCCTCATGCCCCCAGTTCTTGCAGAGTTGGCACTTAGGGCGCCACTTGCGGCCGTTGCCGCCTCCACCTCCGTTGCGGCCATTGCCGCCTCCACCTCCATTGCGGCCGTTGCCGCCCTGCCCCTGGCCGTGCGGAGAGTTCCCGCCAGCGGGGCGACCACCACTCGGGCCACCGTTCGGGTGCCCGTTGTCATGCATGCGGCCGGGATTGTTGGTGTAGACCGGCCGTGATGCGGCGTTAGCCGAAGAGGACCACTGAAGCGCTTCATAGTTCAGGACCATGGAATAAAACGCAGGAACACTCACCGGGGCTGCCACAACCGAGAGGGAGGCGGCGATGGGGTTGTAGGCCGACCCCAGACCGGTGAGCATGTAGTCGATGACCTCGTCATCGCGCAGCGGCGACCCGGCAGCGGCCATGGTGTCGGCCAAAGCCCGCACCTTGTTCATATACTCGCTTGCCGTCATGTCGTTCTTCCTCAACGCCTGGATTTGGCGTCGCGTGTGCCGGATCCCGGCAGCGTTCTGCGCGCTGTACATGGCGTGGATGGCAGCCCACGCCGCAGCCGCAGTCTTGCAGTTGATAAGCTGCATAGCGATCCCCTCCGCCATGGAGGAGACGAGCAACCCGAGGACCTTCTGATCCTGCGTCCACCACCGGAGATACTCGGGGTTGGGAACGGTGCGAGCGGCGGTGCCCGTTCCTTCTAGGATCGTTTCCGCCGGAGCTTTCGTGGAGCCGTCGAGGTAGCCGTGAAGAGAGGCGCCGGAGAGGTTGGTGAAGGCGAGCATGCGCCATAGAGGGAAGTTTGCGCCCTCGAGGCGTACGCCAATGGGGGTGACGTCGGGAGCGAGGGAAGACGGCGCGGAGGCTACGGGAGGCGCTCCCAGCGTGTCGTCATGGTTGACGAGGGCCATGGAGACGGCGGCGATTGGCTAAGAGGCGGCGATCGGTTTCGAGGCGGCGGCGGCGGGCAGGACGAGGCTCTGATACCAAGTTTGATTTAGGGTTGCGTGGGGCAAAGCCTCCACATATCTCTATTATATATAGGACCAACAATTACATACGGATTACAATACGTACATGTATACAACAAGGAAACCTAGACCGTCTAACACCTTGGATTTGTTTTGCGCGTCCCGAGAATTCCTGGCACCCTACCTAGCTATGACGACATTGGCTGACGATTACCTGCTGAATCTGGTTGTTCTTACTGCAGAAGAGAGGGCCAACGGTGAGTGAACTTCCTGAGGTGTTCTTGATGGAGCCATTCCTAATCTTGCTGCAGGTAAACATCAACCAGTCCTTAAATCTAAATAGAAATATCATGTGCATATGTGAATATAGAAAAGATGGCATAATCGACTAGGAATTGAATCGACATCGAGTTGTTAACCAGACTCATATGTGCTCCTATGTGCACAGATACTCAACAAGCTGTTTGGCTATGAGCCATACCCTGGATTCACCAAGAACGTGGACAAAAAGATGGAGTCAGATCTCAGGGAGACTAGAGAACTCAAGCAGAGGAAGACCAACTGATCAGATTTGTATAGGTCAATGGGAGCGATGCATGGAATCTTATATAAGTAGCAAATTCTGCCTACCATTTGTGCTGTTTATGCATTTAGTTTTAGATATTGTATAACAAAATATTTGTATCACTATCAGGTTTGTCTAGGCCAGATTGCACCAATCCCAGTCCTCCAATGTCTAGCTGCTTTACTGCCACCATATCCTAGAGTTAGGTTGTCGATTACTTTTGCCATGTCTCTCATGTCTCTGTTCATTGATGAGTGAATGCATCCACGACTATGGAACCATCCAGCTAAATTTTGCTACATTCCCTTTGCATTCCTATTGGCTTGTGTGAATTCATGCACCCAAATCTGAATATTAGTTTGATTGAGTTAATATAGCCACCCACATATCTGAATCTCGACTGCTTCAGGAAACACATGCAATTCATTTCGTTGTTGTAGATCTCATCTATGCACAGTTTATTTATTGCAGGAGGATGTTGATAAATTGAAAATCGAGTGTGCAAAGAATGAAGCTAATATCAATCCAGCTGTTGCTAGAAGTGTCGCTTATGAAGCAGCTCGGGTGAAGCCAACTGCTTTAGTTTCTAATAAGCTTTGTGTACTGAAAAAAACAGTACTCCAAGTAAACCATTGTTTGTCAAAACTCAAAGGATGACCTGCCTTTGCATTTTCTAATGTAGTGGTACTGTGTGGATAGAAACTATCCGTACCTTCATATCCCAACGGCAACAACTTATTCTCTCGGTAGTTTGCTTAAAGATGCAATAGAGAAGCTCATTGAGTTGAGCAAAAGTAGTAAAACCCATAATATTATATGTTTGCCGGCAGGGCCGGGCCGGCTAAATCCGGGGCCTGTGCGAAAATCTAAAACGGGCCCTATCGTACACAAAACATTTAAGTGATGAATAAAAAAATTTAAGTGACGATGCGATCATGCGAGCAGAAATTGAGGAATCAATAACAATAAACCTGACTGTGCGTTGCTCGGTGCGTGACGTGCGTCGGCCGGTCGGCGAGGCCACGAGGGGCCTGGGATTGGCCGCAAACGCCGTCAGCAGGGGAGAAGATCGAGCAAGGCGTCGGCGAGGGGGCGGGAGCCTGGAAATCAAGATGAATCCATCTGTGGCGGCGTGGCGTTCCGCTGTTCCGTATTCGCTTCGTCAGTCAGGAATCGATCGATGGAATCTCTACTCGTACGAGAAAAGGAAACGATCGATCGCACGCCAGCCGTCCAGGTCCAGCCCACACAAGGGAGGGCCCTGCTTGGCTGATACATGGGCCAATTCCTGCTATACAAATATATATAGGTATAAAAAAAATTGGGGCCTCTAAAAATCATGGGCCCTGTGCGGGCCGCACCACTTGGAACCACTGTGGGCCTGACCCTGTTTGTCGGTGATTAATATGAGCAATGCTATTTTGTTAGCAAGTACATATCATCAACATATCATCAACTTATTAATAAATCCAATAGAATTTGTAAGACACATTTGACTACGGAAAATTTATCATGCCGACTTTTCATTTTATACACCAGAAGTTTCTATATATTTGTTTACATACCATATACTCCATCTCTATTAAGATATTAGTTAGATTTATATTCTAAAATATCTACCTATATATTTAATAATATTAAAAAAATAGACAAGAGCATTGACACAAAATATGCATATCCGCTAAATAATCTAACATATGTAGAGAAATCAAGGAGGTGTGCGTTTCAACTTTTGGTCTTCACATTCAAAGTTGTGTTCAGGTGTGCACAATTTAGATATATACATTGCAACTAGTACATAACAGAAACAATCGAGAAAAAATATTGTATGCTTGACAATGTAACTAAGTAGTATACAACATAAATTTGTTGAACCACAATATGATAAAAAATTAAGAAAGTATAAAAAAATTAATATAAATATATTTAGTTTAACTCACCTCGGATCAAAAAATTAGGTTGAAGGGCTATGATCGCATACTCCAGTTCACCTAATCCTTAGTTGCCATCAAAATCAGTGACTCCATTAGTTTCTTCCCGAATTTTTTTCTCGTAAACTATGTTGCGCTCAAAGCACTTTAGGCATTGATCTGTAAACCAATGAGGCAGTCGTGTATGCAAAATATTCAGCCGGTAGGATAAGCTTGGAGTCAGTGCGAGGATACCCACCACGCCTTTCGTATAGACCAACACGTCTTGACAACGATGGTGGAGAATCAAGCCCACACTATTTTTTAATCGAATAAATGCTCAAAAAAGAATTAATGTATGAAGTATAATTAAACTGGTTTTATAACTATGGATGACAAGTTTGTCAAAGTATGTCAAACAAGATCTTGTTTCTAATATCTCGGTGCAAGAAACACAACGGCGAAAATCGTTCGTATTTCGGACAAGTGGTTTTAAAGATATGTTTAAAAAAATCTCAAAAAAAATGCACACAACATCTCACATGGGAAGAGAAATCATACCATGTCTCGATTTGACATGTCGTAAATATAGAGAAAAGCACACGAACATTTGCAAATATCGGCATTTTCCCAACAAGTTCGTAAGACAACTCATTAAGTTAAAGAACATTCAATCTAAAAAAAGTTAAAGAAGATTGGCAGGTGTATCTTAAAAAAACAATTCGAGTCTGTCCCACCATTGGACTTTTTTTTTGGGGTCAAGTAGCTGGGCCACGTCAAGGATCATAGCGCGTCAACACTTACAGCCCGTCAGTTTGGGCAGCCAGCCCACCCTCAAGGCCCAAGATATCACCAGCTTTTCGTGCTCCTGCGCCGCTAGCTGAACATTTCATTGCTTTTGTTTTTTGACCTGTGAACATTTCAATGATTGCTGGCTGGCTTCGTTCTCTTTTTCCAGTGATCGTTCCTGAGTGTTTTTTAATTTCGCGACGATCTGCACGGAGGAGGGTGTTCCGGCAGAATCCTAGGGCTTTTCTGCCGGATCGCATCGTCAGCACGAACTGTCCTGGGCACGGCAATCAATCTCCCCGGGGATAAAACGTCAAAGACGACGTAAATGTCTCCCTCCCTACGCCCCCCGCCATTAACTCCCGGTTCCGGTACCTCCCCAAATCTCTCACACCTGCGCGCGCATTCAATCCGTGCGCTAGCAAACCAAAGCAAATCAAAGCAGCTCGAGCTAGGCGCTGCCTGTCACACACGCGCCCCGCGCGCGCCACCGGCCGTACCCGTGTGCGCCACCCGCCTCGCACCCCCCTTCGCCTTGAGTGAAATTTTACAAAATTAACCATTTTGGCAAACTTTAACGAAAAATAACCCTTTTTTGAAAGTATTTCTAAATCTAACCCTTTTTTGTAGCGCCCAACGACGGGGCGCTACACTCTTCTATGTAGCGCCCTCCAGTGCGTCGCTACGGTCCTGCCAGCGTGGCATAGGGGGACCCGCACGCGTGATGTGTAGCGCCGTCTTGTAAGGAGCTACACACATGGGTGTAGCGCCTTGTTCTGTGGCGCTATACTTTTAGGATGCTGGCAACAAAGTGTTTCGAAAATTCTCCAAGTCAATGTGTAGCTCCGTGCGGTGCGGCGCTATACTACATAGTGTAGCTCCAGACTGTGTGGCGCTACACATGACTTAGCCATTTTCGCGACTGTCCGGCAATGTTCTCGCCCGCGCGGTTCCAATCTACAAGATCCAGTCCGCGGTGTGATCGGAAGACTCCTTCATCAGCAAACGCGGCGAAGTTTCCAGCCGCCGCAATCTCGGCTGCATGCGACCGTCGGGTCGCTATGGTGCAAGGCAATCGACAAAAGACGGCGAAAGCAATCCGAGGCGGCGTCTGTGATCGGAAACCCTACGTCGCGCAATCTGCTGTCCTCGCTCGTGCAGCTGATCGGATCTACCAGATCAAGTTTCTCGGCGACGTTCCGATCGAAACCCTGAGTGCGAATCATGTTGGATGCCCAATCAGCAGGCGAAGGCACGAGGAAGTCTCTGCGTACGGCAGCAAGCGTCTTACCTGATGTCGTCGGCTCATGCCGGCAGATCACGCCAAGGCAGGTCACGCCTCACGCGTACCCGCGTGTGGGCATCTACTTCACCTCGGAAATCGCCACCACCTGCATGTTTGTCTACCACGATATCGAGCACCGTCGCCGCGCACCAGCTGGTCCTGTCCGACGCCCGTCAGAGATCAGCACGGATCGATCCGGCACTGGCTGTAGCTGGTAACTTACGTACAAACAAGAAGGCTCAAGTTTTGATTCAAGGAGGTCGCCGCATGTCTGCATGTATGCATGGATTAGGCGGCCAGGGTGCTAACTACGTGCATGATACTAATCATGTGCTGCCATATCCTGATCGGGAAAAGACAATTCCAGTGCTACTAGTACCTCACGTACAGCCAGGTTCAGATGCAAATCATGCAATCGAAGGAAGCAAGACTCGCACGCGGATCGAAGGTTGATTCAAGAAAAAGGAGCAAGAAAAGATGATCAGCTCAATACATCAGCGAGCATGCCAAATATCGCAACCATCGCGCGGGCTAGATCACACCGCGGACTGGATCTTGTAGATTGGAACCGCGCGGGCGAGAACATTGCCGGACAGTCGCGAAAATGGCTAAGTCATGTGTAGCGCCACACAGCCTGGAGCTACACTATGTAGTATAGCGCCGCACCGCACGGAGCTACACATTGACTTGGAGAATTTTCGAAACACTTTGTTGCCAGCATCCTAAAAGTATAGCGCCACAGAACAGGGCGCTACACCCATGTGTGTAGCTCCTTACAAGACGGCGCTACACATCACGCGTGCGGGTCCCCCTATGCCACGCTGGCAGGACCGTAGCGACGCACTGGAGGGCGCTACATAGAAGAGTGTAGCGCCCCGTCGTTGGGCGCTACAAAAAAGGGTTAGATTTAGAAATACTTTCAAAAAAAGGGTTATTTTTCGTTAAAGTTTGCCAAAATGGTTAATTTTGTAAAATTTCACTCGCCTTGAAGTCTCCACGCAGCCAACCACCATCTCCTCCGGCACCCCATCTCCGGAGATCCACCGGCCGGCTGCACGCATGCATGCATGCATGGATGGATACTCGGGTACGCAGCGATCGAGGTGGACGACGACGCGTTTGCTGCGCACGTCTGCGGGGAAGCAGAAGGAGGAACAGGAGTAGCGTTTGGCGGTTTGCAATCTAAGTCCTGGCCGGCTGATCCAGGGATGGATCACCCGATACGAACAGATGCAATGAGACTACTCATAGTGGGAGTTTCATACACTATGGGCGCGTTTGGTAGCCTGCAGCCAGCCGGGCCAGGCCTGCTGGCTGCAGAACCAGGCTGCCTGTTTGATTGCCGTTTCCGTGGAGCCTGGCCAGCGCGCTGATTAAAGCACCATCGGGCCAGGCCCGATAGGAACGGCCGAATCGGCCGTTTCCACGGAACCATGCCCCGCAGCTGCAAAAAGGAGCGCTGCTCATGCAGCCTCGTTCTTCCCCATGGCTTCCCCTCACTCTCTCTTCCACTTATCCTCTTCCAATTCTTGATACATTGCTCGGTTCGAAAAAAGCTGAACACCAAAATGATGTGCTTTGATGCTGCGGTTCCATTCTGGGACTCAGTTTGAGCTTTCGTTAACCGTGTGGACCTAATTTCGTGTTCTTGTTTGAAGCTTTTTTCGACGAATTTTGCAGATCTTGTCGCACACAGTTGACCGTTTGCGATTTCCTTCGAGGAGTAGCTTCATCTCGTCATTCCGCACGACTATCGTGTTGTAAGTTTTGCGTTTCGATGCTTGTAGATGGGTAGATCTGAGGATGCATATTAGACTGTTCTTGGTGTCACCGTCTTCTTCAACCTCTGATTTAACTCGTCTTCGTCGAACTCTGCCATCGCCATGTAGTGTCGTCGTCGAGCTTCGCCGCCGTCATGTGGTGTTGTCGTCGTCCAGCTACGCCGCCGCCATGACGTCTCCTTGTCCAGATCCGTCGCTGCCATGCCGCCATTGTTGAGGTGTCCAAGTCTGATGGTAGGTGGTAACTTCACCCATGAGAAACTAGGTGAGGCTAATCAAAATCTGCATGTAACCAAACAAAGAGGAGTTGTTTGCCCAGCCGATACGATGCGGGCAATCAAACAAACCACACAACACGGCTCAAAGTGTGTATGTACTCAGCATGGCCCTGAAGAGCATGCCCCCGGTGAGATGGGAAATTGATGCAGGCTATCAATCAGGCCCTAGTATCATGCATATGATATTAGTCTATGTATTAGCTCTATAGTGGGTAGTAACATATGTTTGGTATCATATAATCATGCATTTATTAGTCTATAGACTCATCTTGTCTCGAAATCCGTTATGTTACGGTATCTACCTATGATACCACCACCGTCTCTCTTCTTTAATTTCATGTCACGTCATCATTTGTTCTTATGTGGCCACTTATGTTACTACATATGTTACTCCCACTGTGTGTAGTCTCAGAAAGCACACTAGCGCCATCGTTGTGACATGGCACTCAATGTGTGGGCTTTGCTACCTGGTGGTCTTATTGCCAACTGTCTGTTTCATTTCATCTGCTTAGTTGTACCTGTAGTTATTTTAACTTGCTAGAGTAGTACATATGAGTACGGCGAGAGGAGCACTGGAGGACTTAGGACGTGTTTGGTTCAGAAGTGGATACTCGGGTACGCAGCGATCGAGGTGGACGACGACGCGTTTGCTGCGCACGTCTGCGGGGAAGCAGAAGGAGGAAGAGGAGTAGCGTTTGGCGGTTTGCAATCAAGTCCTGGCCGGCTGATCCAGGGATGGATCACCCGATACGAACAGCTGCAATGAGACTACTCATAGTGGGTATCATACACTATTATCATGCATATGATATTAGTCTATGTATTAGCTCTATAATGGGTAGTAATATATATGTGGTATCATATAATCATGTATTTATTAGGGCGTCGTATCTTATGAATCCGCAGCTTTCCTGTATCCCTGCATCTGATTCGTGTCTGTCGTCCGATCTAAATCCTACGTGTCTGCTTACCCTAAGCATTTATGCACTGAAGCGCCCGCAACAAGGCTTTTTATTTTGCAATTTAACCCTTGAACAGATTAAAATATCACAGCTGAATAACATCCTCAAACCCTCGTCTTCTCCCAAAGGCGATGACGATGGCGACTACCTCGGCACTGGCTCTGCGGGGCGTGTCCCCCGACTGCCATGCAGGTCCACGGCCACCTCAGCGCACATCCTCCTTCTCGCTGGTCTCTCATTCTAAGCTCGCCGGAGTCCGCAACCGCCGGCTGGTCGGCTCGTGACCACATGAGCGCACGCCCTCTAGCTGCAATTGGAATTACTACGGCTTGGCTATATTCCGTAGGAAATTGTAATCCATCCTTGGTCATTAACACACAATTCCTAGGTGAGCCATCTTTGGACGCGGAGATCGCTCGGAGACTTCGCATTAGAAGAAAATCAAGTCAGCTTGCGTGGCTACCTGCTGTAAAGTGCACGGAGAGCCGCGCCGGGAGATTGGGCTGAAGCCAGTTGCAGTCGATCGGGACTTGTGTCCTGGTGCACGACGAGCTATCCCTCTCTAGCTACTGGTTGCCGGCTTGCCGCCATGCCGATCGGAGACCTGCAACCGCAATCGATCGCTGCGCCAACTGGGGATCAGCCGATCGGGCGTCTCGTGTGTGCAGCAATCGAACAGGCAGGGGGTCCTGTGCAAATTCGCAGGTTAACTTACGGAGGGCAGCGGGCGTGTTTCTAGAAGATTACCGCAGAAGTGTCTCTAGCGCTACGATTTCAATCGACCGGTCATAAGCACTACGGATGCAGGGATACACTCAAGTGCCGGATTCATAAGATACGACGCCATTTATTAGCCTATAGACTCATCTTGTCTCGAAATCCGTTATGTTACGGTATCTACCTATGATACCACCACCGTCTCTCTTCTTTAATTTCATGTCACATCATCATTTGTGCTTATGTGGCCCTATGTTACTCCCACTATGTGTAATCTCAGAAAGCACACTAGCGCCATCGTTGTGACATGGCACTCAATGTGTGGTCTTATTGCAACTGTCTATTTCATTTCATCTGCTTAGTTGTACCTGTAGTTATTTTAACTTGCTAGAGTACGTACTGTACGTACATATGAGTACGGCGAGAGGAGCACTGGAGGACTTAGGACGTGTTTGGTTCAGAAGTGGTAACGTAAACGCAAAGGGTATCATATTACGGGTGGTATTGCCGGCGGAGTGGACATATTGCAAATCTGTTTGGTTCGGATGTGTAAAGGAAATGGTTCCGTTCATGGTGTTTGCTTAACAAAATTGAAGAACCAATCAGGAACACATCAAGACCACATGCTCACCCAATCAAGAACCAATCAGATGAACAACCGGCATGATGAGCAAGGATTGAAGATCCAGAAGTGGAGGCGATGCGAGTTAAGAGCGCCGGCGGTGAGATCCGGAGAAGATGCACTCAATTAGCAGAAGGGGATCGGCGTGGCGGCCGACGCTGCTCTTCACCGGCATCGCTGCCGGTGATGTAGAGCACGTACGGGCAGGATGGAAGGCCACAACCGGGGCACCGACGGCGGATGAGATCTGGAGCCTGGTGAATCGGGGGAGAAAGAAGAGTTCCGCAGCGGTAACGCAAATTGTTTCCGGGGGGTCGTGGGCGGTATGGACTTTGTACTACGCTGTTATTCGTTTACACGGTAATCGATTACGGGCCAGGTTAACCAAACATGTTTAACGGAATTAGATTGCGCCGTAATCGGATGACGGCCAAAATGTTCCGAACCAAACACGTCCTTAGTGGTACCAGTGCTACTGCTACAATGGAGAAGAATGGGTTTGGTAGATCAAGAGATCCCACGTATAGGTTGATGCGATTCGGTATGCCTGTGAGAGCCTGTTCCGACGGTGGTCAGGGGCAACGACGTGGCGGTGGTGTCAGCCGGCGCTGTTACCTTGCTAGAGACGTCGTGCCGTACGGTGCTGTCCTCGTCTCCCGTCCCGTCTTACTCCATGGGAAATCCTAAATTCGGTTCTTCTCGGATCGTACAATGACGACAGTCGGTGTCGGGTTCCCTCTTGAGGGCATCATTTTGGAGTTGGTTCTGACCGGTGGTACCATTGGCTTGTGGTGGTCGTTGACGGATATATGTGGCAACGACAATGGGGTTGCACGAGGATGGAGTCGCGACAAAGTTGTGGTAGTCGACTCTTTAGTGTGCTTGTGGGGTTATGCTCGTGTTCTGTTTGTTGCAATGGAAGTGGAGTCATAGCAATAAGTCCGCGTGACAACAATAACAAGTGCACAATTTCTCGATGTTCCGATGAGAATTTCTTGACTTTATCCGAATGAAGCGAATGTACAACTAGGGCACAATGCCTCTATTTTTTTTGGAGAGATAGAATTGAGTCCTTCAAGAAGTTTGTGACAAGGGAAATCAAACTTTCTCTATAGCCTCTTCGGTTTGAGACATTATGACTTTTGGGTCGACCCGGTAACAAAAATGTTATTAATCTTCTGCTCTGGAAGCCTCCATGAAAGTTGAATTATTGTTTGATGTGATGACAGTACCTAATGAAAGTATTTTTCCTTGCATCGGCCGACTAGATGTTCTTGACGTCTCCCGCCCCTTCCCCGCGCGTGTAGGCCGGACCGAAATTTTGCCTACGCGAGGGTGGCTCCACGGAAACGGCTGAATCGAGTGTTCCCGCTGGGCCCGGCCCGAGGATGCTTTAAAGTTCGTGCTATGCAAGAACGCGACGCAGCCCAGGCAAGCAAACAGGCCGAAAACGCCTCTCCACAGGCTGCATGGGCTTGCAGTGGGCAACCAAACACGCCCTGAAGGTATCTTCTGATGATGCATTCTGTGCCACCGCAATCGTGCGCAGCCAAAGCTCGACGAATTGACCTGTCGCGGCCCCTGTCAGCTATCCTGCAACATCCAACATCCAGCCGTTCTGATCCAGCGCCGAGGCCACTATGCACCTTTTCCTATTCCTCGTGTTAACCACTCACCTTCTTTCTGAATCCATCATCCCTCGCTTGATGTTCCCATGCCATGCTCCAATTCACCTAACCCTTTGGAGCGATCAAGACTTAGAACTGTAGGTCGTCATAATCAGGCCACAAATCCCCCCCACCCCCCACCACCCTCACCCCCCCCCCCCCCAACAACAAGACCATTGATTTGTAAACCTGCGCGAGAAGGGTGAACCTACTTGGAGCGAGTGCGGCGACATCCACAACGACTTTCGTAAAGACCGAACACGTCTCGACGACCATGTCGGAGAATGCGCGCCAGTTGAAGATGTTGCTGAATCCAATCTAGTGCACGTACACTAAAAACAAAATACTATATATGTATAATTAAACTGGTTTTATAAGTATAGACGAAAATTCGTCAAAATCTATCAAATGGGATTAAGTTTTGAATATCTCGTTGCGAGAAGCACAACGGTGTAAATTATTCATAATTCATACCGGCAGTTCTAAAGATATTTCATTTTAAATTTAAAATTTCAAGAAAAAAACACACAACGTCCATGCGTAGGAACAGAATTCATACCAGAATTCTCTCGTTATGACACTTGCCACTTGTCACATGTCATCAATTGAGAGAAATCTCTCGTCAGTGATCAATATAAGCAATGATATTTCATTAACAAGAACATAACATCGACATGTTATCAACTTATTAATAAATCCACTATAGTTTGTCAGACACATTTGACCACGGAAAAACTTACCATTCCAACTATTCACTTTTATACAACAGACGTTTCTATATATTTGTTTTCATACCATATACTACATCCCCACTAAAATATTCTCTAGGTTTATACTCTGGAATCTCTAGCTATATATATTTAAGAATATTAAAAATAGACAAGAACATTCACACAAAGTATACATGTACGCTAAATAATCTATCACGTGTAAAAAAACAAGGATGTGTGCGTTTTAACTTTTGTGTCTTCACATTTATGGTGGTGTGTGAGGTGTGCACAATTTGGAAACTAGAAAAATCTTGTATGCTTGAAATGTAAGTAAGTAGCACGCAACAAAAAATTTGTTTAAACCACAATATGATTTCAAAATTAAAGAAAGTATAAAAAAAAGTATAAATATATTTAGTTTAACTCTTATCGGATCTTAAATTTCTTTAGAACGAGTCTGATCCCATACTCTAATCCACCTAATTCTCAGTTGTAACATAGATCTGAAACTTAATGTCATCATATTTCGGTGTCGGAGCCACAAGTTTATTCCCATTTTTTGTTCTCATCGGCTGTGTTGGACTCAAATCCCTTTAAGCACTGATTTGTAAACCAATGGGACAAATGTGAAGCAAGTGGGATGATACCCACGACGCCTTTCGTGCATACCAACACGTCTTGACGACTATGGTGGAGAGTGCTAACCCATCTTAAGACACTGCTCTGAATTCAGTCCATGTACAAAAAACGAAAGACTAACTAAACTGGTAGTTTTATAAGTACGGATGAAAAGTTCGTCAAAATCTATAATGATAATTGGTTTTAAAATCTCGATGAGAGAAACGTAACAGTGAAAATATCTCTCATTTCGGAAAAGCAGTTCAAATATATTTTACTTTTAATTTTAAATCTCGAAAAAAATGCACGCAACATCCCCTGCAGGAAGAGAAGTCCTACTAGAATTTTCTCGTTATAACACTTGCCACATGTCATAAACAGAGATAAGCATACGAACATTTGCAAATATCGGCATTTTCTCAACAAGTTCGCAAGGCACCTCACTAAGTTAAAGAAGATTTTGATCTAAAAATAGTTAAAGAAGATTAGCACGTGCATCTTAAAAAAAAACAATTCGAGTCCTTCCACCAGCGGTCGAGCCTCCTAGGGTAAGTGGTTGGCCCACATCAAGGATCATAGCGCGTCAACACACACAGCCTGAGCCCGGCAGTTTGGGCAGCCAGCCCAACGTCGAGGCCAACGATCTGGTCCGGTTTTAATGCTCCGGGCCGCCAGCTGAACCCTTAGTTCCCGGCTCCGTTTTTTTTTCCAGTGATCGTTGCTGTCTTTGTTGATTTCGGCAACGATCTGCACGGACAGTTTTCGGCAGAATCCGAGGGCTTTTCTGCCGGATCGCATCATCAGCACGACCTGTCCTGGGCACGATGCTTGAATGATTACGTTTTCTGATCAGTTTTCTTGGGCATGATGCGCTGTTGATCCAAGTCTCTGAAGAGTGAAGACCAAGACTCGAAATGTTTCATGCCCGTAGTAGTAATAGCATCGCCAGAATGCCAGGTTGATAGATGTTCTTGCGGCAGAAAATTCAACACGGTGCCGCGTGGGCTGAAGTGGACGCGTCGCGGCAAGCAATCTCCCCGGAGAGAAAACGTCAAAGACGACGAAAGTGCCTCCCTCCCTCCCTCCCTACGCCCCCGCCCCCGCCATTAACTCCCGGTTCCGGTACCTCCGCAAATCTCTCCTCGCACCTGCGCGCGCATTCAATCCGTGCGCTGCGCTCTAGCTCGAGCAAAGCAAATCAAAGCAGCTCGAGGCCCTACCTGTCACACACGCGCGCCACCGGCCGTACCCGTGTGCGCCAGCCTCGGCGCCTTGACACAGCCAACCACCTCGGAGCTCGGACACCCGGCCCGTCTGTCGCAATGCGACCGTCCATCTCCGGAGATCCATCCATGGCAGGGATAGCGAGGTGGACGACGCGTTTGCTGCGCTCGTCTGCGGACTGCCGGGAAGCCAGGCGGCGGAGGAGTAGCGTCTGGCGGTTTGCAATCAAGTCCTTGCTGGCTGATCCAGGGATGGATCACCCGATGGATGCGAACAGCTGCAATGAAAGCACACGCCAGCCCACTGTCACCACTAGTGCAATGAAAGCACACTCTAGCGGCGCCATCTCCATGGCATGGCACTTCAATGTGTGGGCTTTGCTAACTTGTGGTCTCATCGCCAACTAGCTGGTTGTTTCATCTGCTTAATTAGTTGTACCTCTACTTAAACTAAACTTGCTACTAGAAGAAATTAAGCAGTAGCTGTGCGTATGAGTAGTTGAGTAGTACGACGAGACGAGTACTGTAGGACTCGGTGGTACCAGTTCTACAAACGTACAGTGGAGAAGAATGGGTTTGGTAGATCGAGAGATCGCACTCGTCGTGCAGGTTGATGCGATCGGGTATGTTGGCGAAAGCCTGTTACGGCGGTGGTCGAAGCAGACGATGCCTGGGTGGGGTCGGCGGCAGGTGGTCGGGTATGCTGCACTCTTCTGGGTGATGAGATTTTCTTTTTTCTTTTTTTGACATGAGACGAGAGGTCAGACCGCTGTAGCTGCACTTTTCTGACATGTTCCGGATGAGTTGAGCTGCCAGTTCGGCTGGGCGCGCGTGTCTTCCATCTTTTCCCTCGTTTGTCCCTTGTCTCTTTTGTTCAGGGCCCAGTGTAGAAGCATGCAAACAGGTAATTAACGCTCACGTAAAAGCCAGAAAAAAAATAAGTACCACGGACGTACAGAAGCCACGGCCATATACGTACATGTGTCATGATGCATTTATAGTATCCAAGGAAGAAATTGTCCGAAATGTACCCTCCCTCCGTTTTGAATAAGACCTGCTGTATGGTTCGGCCGGCTCGGGAGAACAATACTTATGCAAGAGAAAGGAAGAATCCGAGGGCTTATCTGTTATGTCAGACAGACAAGTGAACAATTTTATCTGACAGTCGCACTGCTTATGCTCCGTCAACCAATGCTGACGCGCGAGCCAGAATAGAAGCCGCTAGCTGTATCTGTACCGCGTCGCAACCACTTCTTCTTCTTCCCCTTCGTCGTCGTCGTCGTCATCATGCGGAGCGGAGGCCGCGTACGACAAGCTGCGCGGCACGTGAGCTCAACTAATGGCCGCGCGCCCGCGCTTCCTTTATCTTTACGCCTCCTCTCTCTCTCCTCTTTGGTTTTTTTTTTTTGTTGCTGCTGCTTGGATTAATTAGTCTGCTTAGCGTGTGGGCCCCGCTCGAGCTTTAAAAGCCGTTGCTTTGGATGATGAGGTTGACGTCGTGCTTGGTTACGCGAGCATCGGGCAGTGTGGCACAGTGGTACTCCTACTGACACAATGGAGTATTCTTCTGTTGCTCTTTCAAGGCCGAGATCATCAAGATAAGCAAAAGTACTCGCACATGGAGCAGTAGTAGCTTCGTCATGCAGCTACGCGGTAAGAAGGTGGACATGTAAACCATGTACTCCCTCCGTTCCAAATTAAATGACTTCACTTTGTCAAAATGTGGATGTATCTATACTTGTAACGTGTCTAGGTACATCTACGTACTAGATCAGGACTGCGTAATTTCAAATGGGGTAAAATTTTGCAGTTAAGTTACGTATCTACACGCTCCCGTGACCGTCGATGACACACGCACGCGTATTCAGTGACCGTAAATCGCATATCACGATGTTCGTGGACCAAGGTGGGTAATCGTCCTAAGTTATAAGTGACATCCAATGAATTTTACTCTTTCGAATTCTTTGCCAACTCTCTTACTTTTCCATAGTGAAAGCACAAATAACGCGACCATTTTTTTTCCTTGTCTCGAAAGCCAACAATTAGTTCACGCTTTTAAAGTTTGGGAGGAATAAACATGAGTTCTAACAAAGAAATTGGGCGAGATTTGGACCCCCATTCCATTCAATTTAAAGTGGACACAAAAGCTAATTTCTGGGTACCACGGTACCGACCAACTAAATACGGGCGACGGCCTTAACTAACCCAAGGTGGCAATTGGCATAACCGCATAAGTGCACCACAAGCTAAACCTAAACTAATTGTAACCACAACCTCTTCACCGTACGCCTGCTATTTTTTCTCTATGGAAAAGAGCATTCTTTAGCTATATTTTTCTTCTTTTGTTCGAAACAAACAATCTCGTGCTCCACCCAAAAAGCAGAAGCCAACAACAATGACAGCGACCAATCCAGCCATCTCACATCAGCAAGAAAGCCACCCCTCCAAGCCCGTCCAAAATCTAAAACAAAATCCAAAAAGGGGAGATGGATCCATGGGTTAATCACAGCCATCAATCGAACTCTCTAATTAAAACCAAAAAAAAGAAGCAAAGCACAACCAGCCACGAAGCCTCACTCACTGCTTCACTGGTCGCTCTCCACTTGGTCAGTCTCGCTGCAACTGCAACTGCAAGCTCGCTCGCTCGCCACCCTCGCCCGGGCCATTACTTCCTCTCCGCCTTCCCCGCTTCAATTCACCACACTCCTCCAGTCCCCACTCCAAACCACTCCCTCCCTCTCTCTCCACCCCCACTCCTCGCCCTCCGCCATGGCCGCGTCCTCCTCCTCCGCCTAGCACGCGCGCGCCAGCGCGATCCAGATCCCGCGCGCGCCTCGGGGACGCCGCTCGCCCGGCCCCGGCCCCGGCAATGGGGGGCTGCCACGCCAAGCCGCTCACCCACGACGCCGTCCACTCCCCGCCGCGCGCCGCGCCGGCCACGCCGCCACCGGGACCCGCCACGCCCGGCGCGAAGAAGCACTGGACGTCTTCGCCCTTCTTCCCCTTCTCTACCCCGAGCCCCAGCCCGGCGCACCACCTCTTCTCCTCCGCGGCCAGGAAGACCCCTTCCAGGTCCCCCGCCCCCGCGGGCTCCGCGCCCACCACCCCGGCCAGGCGCCTCCTGCGCCTGCCCTTCCCGCCGCCGTCGCCCGCCAAGCACATCCGCCAGGCGCTCGCGCGGAGGCACGGGCCGTCGCGGCCGGCGATCCCCGAGGAGGGTGGCGATGGGGACAGCGGGAGGGGCCTCGACAAGGGCTTCGGCTTCAACAAGGGCTTCGCCGCCAAGTACGACATGGGGGATGAGGTGGGCAGGGGACACTTCGGGTACACCTGCGCCGCCAGGATCAGGAAGGGGTCGCGCAAGGGGGAGGCGGTCGCCGTCAAGGTCATTCCCAAGGCCAAGGTGATGATGATGTGCAAATGCTTGCGTTTGGATCCTTTGTATTTTTGTGTGTTCTCCGTACAATTTAAGGAATCCGGATATGCATGTGCATGCTGCGGAAATTTCGTCATAGGTGCTGTCAAATTTGTTAATGGCTGTTGGCTAGTAGTAATACAGTCTTCTCATGATACGAGGATGCTGCTTCTCAACAATTTTTTTAACCATATAGTTCTGTGGATTTATGCTTTATGGATGTCCTTAATGTTTTACTGAATAGAGAAAGGTAAAGCATGTCTTTCTGAAAGCAACCACTGACTAGTCTAATCTAAGTTGTGGAGAATTGGATGCACATTAGTCGATTTCTTAAGAAAAAAAGTGGCCCTATCTTGTCACCTACTCCTACAAGAGTTAAAGTGCTTTGTCATAGGCCAATGTTGTCTTCCCCTGACAGCATGTATTCGTGTACTAACATGATATTGATCCACATTGTGCATTGTAAAAATAATGTCTAACTTTATTGCATGCATGTAAGAATAATCTATATTTGATTTTCTACGTCCAACATTGTATGCATACTTGGTAACATATAGGATTATGTTCTGTAAAATATGCCCACTTGCACGATGAGATCTTACTAAGTCTGGTAAATTCTTATGCATGGAATTTATATTTGATATTCGGTAACTACTTGGCCTATTACTTTATTACCGATGTGCGATCTGATATAGGCTCCCAATAGTGGCGTACTTGCATTCTCTCTTACTTGGGTTACCACATTTCAGTTCATAACTTTTGATAAATATTCTCAGTTGACATAGCTAAGCATGAACTTAGTTCCTCAGTCCTCATATGTACAAATTTTAAATATCATCTGAGGTTGCTCTGATCTTTTCTCAGATGACAACATCCATTGCTATAGAGGATGTCCGGAGGGAGGTGAAAATTTTGAAGGCTTTGGCAGGACACAAGAACTTGGTCCAGTTTTATGATGCATACGAGGACAACGAAAATGTCTACATAGTAATGGAGTAAGCTTCCAGTACCTTTACAGTTGCTATGTGTTTTGACTTCAATTTCAAGCTACAAGGATGCGCTCCTTATATATCAAGTTTTGTAGCTGTTAGCATTACTATCAATATTCTTGATCACAAACGTATAACATAGACTCGTGGAACAGCAACGAGTTCCATTTTCATTAACTCAGCTTCAATAGTTTTGACAGTCCTTTTCTATTAAGATTTTAAAATCTATTTACTTATTGTTGATGTTTCAAGATTGCCTCTCAGAAGCAAATAAATACGTTACCTTGGATGCTTAAAAATGTCTTTAACTAGTATATTGTTTTTATCCATTACTAGACAATTATTTGTTATTGCAATTCTTGTGTTAATTCCTGTTCCAAGCGTTACACATAATTTTGGACCAATGGTAGTATCGGTAGTTTATATAATCGGGTAGTACTTATCACATGATAATGCATGATGAAATTAAACATATGCTAATGTCCTTTGGGCCGGTCGTACAGTTGTCAGTAACTTGCCATGCATCTTGATACGCTTTTATTTCACGCCCAAACTTGAATGCAAATATTTCACCAATAAAAGGGATTTCCGCAGATGGTCAAATCGAGATAATTTCATGACTACAAGTTGTTGAATGATATCCTTATTAGACATCTATTATTGCATCTATATTTACATGTTATACCTTCTGCTGTGGTGATCCGTCTACACTATGTTCTGTATTTTAATTGCCATTCACTTCATGTTTAGTTGCTGCTTAAGCATTAGTTAATAATAAAAATCGTGCTGTTTAGGTTGTGTGAGGGAGGGGAGCTTCTGGACAGAATACTTTCCAGGTAAGCTACAAGTAAACTTATATTATGTGAACAGCATCATGGTTTAATTCGAATTATGACCTTTAATACAAATTATGGTTTGCATTCACTTTAAGCAGAGGTGGGAAGTACTCTGAGGATGATGCAAAGGTTGTCCTGGTGCAAATATTAAATGTTGTTGCTTTTTGCCACATTCAAGGAGTGGTTCATAGGGATCTCAAACCGGAGGTAAAGTTCATTTTTAGTTTTCGGGCTTCTCATTAGTTGTCATAATTACTATGTTTCAGCTATTGTAAAGTGATGCTTTTATAGTGCTGGTAAACTAGCTATGTCTTAAATACAAATGGCAATGATTAACTGTTTCTACTTACAATATATAACATCCATGAATCTTGGGATCTAATCCAATGGCCATATAATTTACTCATGACATTCCTTACATTACATAGTCTATGTATTGTGTTTCCTTTAACTTCTCTTGTGAGTAAGTACTATTTTTTAATGTTTTCATACTTCACAGTGTAATTACTTCTATTATATATTTTTTTCAGAATTTTCTTTTTACTTCGAAAGATGAGAACGCTCAACTTAAGACTATTGACTTTGGCCTATCAGATTTTGTAAAACCAGGTTTGTTTCTTACTCATCAATCTGCATATTTGTTAATTTGTTGGTTTGTACTTCCAGAGTTCCAGTAGCAAAGATGGTACTGTCCAAATGGATTTTTTCTAACTAGATGTTCCAATCCTTAACGCAGATGAGAGGCTAAATGATATTGTTGGAAGTGCTTACTATGTTGCTCCCGAGGTTTTGCATAGATGCTATAGCACAGAAGCTGATGTCTGGAGTATAGGTGTCATTGCATATATCCTCCTTTGCGGCAGCCGTCCATTTTGGGCACGCACTGAATCTGGCATATTCCGTTCTGTTCTCAAAGCCGATCCCAGTTATAACGAGGCACCTTGGCCTGCTATGACCCCGGAAGCAATGGACTTTGTTAAGCGCTTGCTGTGCAAGGATCCACGTAGAAGGATGACTGCAGCTCAAGCCTTAGGTAAGTTTCAATCTGTCAGTATTGATACAGTCTGAACTTACATTTCTCTGAGTACTCCTCATATTATGTTTTTCAGGTCATCCATGGATCAGAAACTACAATGACATTAAGATGCCATTGGACATCCTTATATTCCGTCTTATCAAAGCTTATATTCGTTCATCATCCCTACGCAAAGCTGCTCTGAGGGTCTGAATTGATAAAACCTGTTCTGAATTTTCTCCTGTTGTTCCACATTGATATTGCTGCTGCCTCTTCAACTTTGGACTTGCTTTTATCAGACAGCAAATATTCTACTGAATGGTTTGAATGGTTGTGCAGCAACCTAGTATTTCCATTAGTAGTTTAATTAGTTTCAGTTTAACATATCTCTTATAACTTCTTGATCAATATTGCTACACATTGTGCAATTTATATAAATGTTTTTTAGGAACCTACCTTTTGTACCTTTGATACGTTCCAAAACAATATGCTTAGAAATACTTGGTTTGCATAAATGATTTTATAAGCTCTATTGATTTGCATTCTCTCCTGTTATAAATCACTTTATCGGAACTTCAGAGTGGCCCCTCTCAAGCTTTTTCTTTTGACACCCATGAGGCCATGACCGATATTTCTACTTTTATCTACATTCTGCAGCCCTTGATTGATGATGTTTCATGATCCATTACAGGCTCTGTCGAAGACTTTGACTGTTGACGAGCTCTTTTATCTGAAAGGGCAGTTTTCCTTATTGGAACCTGACAGAAATGGATGCATCACTCTAGATAATATAAGAATGGTTGGTTTATCATTGAGCTCTGATATGCTCTCCAATTAATTTTTAAGCTACTCTGCTGACTCATGTTTGATCCTCATTAGGCCTTGACAAGAGAAGCCACCGAGGCAATGAAAGAAACACGAGTCCAGGAGATTCTTGTCTCGGTACATATGTTGATCTTATGACAGCATTTGATTCAGCACACATTGCACTTACTGTATAACTGAACTGAATTATCTTTCCAGTTGAGCGCTCTTCAGTACAGAAGAATGGACTTCCATGAGTTCTGTGCAGCTGCAGTAAGTGTTCACCAGCTTGAAGCATTAGATAGATGGGAGCAGCACGCCAGATCTGCTTATGAACTGTTCGAGAAGGATGGCAATAGAGCTATTGTAATTGATGAATTGGCTTCAGTATGTGATACCTTCTACTCCATCCATGTTCATTTTCTATTCTATAAATTTTTGGAGTCTCTTGACATATTTCCTATTGGTCTTTCAGGAGCTGGGTCTCAGCCCCTCCGTGCCGCTGCACGTTGTTCTGCAGGACTGGATCCGGCACACCGATGGGAAACTCAGCTTCCTTGGATTTGTCAAGTTGCTGCATGGCATGTCCAGCAGGTCCCTGTCAAAGATGAGATAACTGTTGATACTCTCTAACGACAGCAACAAATTTATGCTGCCCCAGCACCTGACGGCTTGGTTCAAAGTTCACAGTCAGCTTAGCAACGCTAAGGAACCATCCGTCTACTTTGGCCTGCATACCGAGGACGACACTGCCTGTGCTAGTACCCGCTGGTTTGTCACTAATTTGAGTATAGAGTTCCGTTTTGCCGCCGCCGCCTGCCTACTGATCGCCACCATCTTCTTCAAAAATCATCGTCGTCGTCATTTAGTAGATTAGGAAAAGGAAAATCTCACCCATGTCTCTGCATTTCTGCAACATGTGATGCCTCTAACAGTCTTAGAATAGTCATGTTCCGTTGCTGCGGACAGCGTTGTAAAATGCCCTGGTTCCTGTAACTGGAGCAGAGTCGCCTGCGATATATATCACCTGCTGCCGTCGTCATCAGTGTGCCATTATATTGATTGAGTTGAATGAAGATGCTTGAATTTTGTGATGTGCATATGGTTCTTCTGCTTCAAGTTTCTTCATTTCTGTCTCTTGTGGCCTATATGCTGCTGAATGAAGGATGGCGTGATCTCTTTATTTTAAAAAAAATTAAATAATATTTACAAGTTTCAAAAATAGCTATAAAAAAATGTTAGATGTAGTCAATGATATATCCTATAAGTATGCAAACTTGTAACACTAAAATTCTTTTAAATCTGGTAATCTTATGAATTTTGTAGTTTTGAAAACATGCACCATTTAAATATGGTAATCTTTTAAATATGTGCTTTTTATTTTTATGGAGTAGCTCACAATAATAAGTATTTCAAAGTGAGATTTAGCAAGTTTGTAGGATACATCATTGAGTTCACCTAGAATTATTTTCCAGATTTTTAAAAAACTTTTGAATATATTTTTGAATTTTAAAAATACAAAGAGCACTGGATCTGGGAGGGCTAGAAATCGCTACTCGGCAATCTTGCCCTTTTGGCAATTACGCCGTGCGTCCACAGCGGCGCACCCCAAACGTCCGCCCCCAAACACGAGCAAATCAGCGAACACCTTGCGGGCGGAAACTTGTGTCGGTCGCGACATTCGAACTATTTTTAAAACATACAAATTTAAATTAAACCGATACAAGTTGCAAACTTAGGCTAACACGTTTGCAAACTTAGACTAACACGTTTGCAAAGTAAAACTAAAACGATAACTAAAGCCTAATCTAAACGCCGCAGCTCGGGCCAGCCTCGTCGTCGTGCGCGGCCTTGGCTAAGCGGGAGCGCACACGAGTTGACTCGCCGCCCGGCGCATGGCATCCCTCTCGGCCGTGTCTGGTTCAGCTCATCGTGCGCGTCCCGCTCGGCGCATCTGGTTCAGCTCCTCGTACGCCTCCCGCTCAGCGCGCAGCCGGGAGGCCGCATCCGCTAGCTCCTCCGCCTGGGCGATGATCTGTTGCTGCGTAGGCTCCTCCGCCTGGGGCGTTGAGCTGCTCGTACACCGCCCGCTCGGCGGCCATGAAGGCGCGGCAACGCTCGTCGCGCTCCGCGGTCAGGATGGAGGCCTGGATGATTGCGGCCTCCACGGCGTCCCCAGCCGCCTCGTAGCCAAGCCTGACCTGGCGGCTTGCCTGCTCGTTGCGCCAGCTCTCAAACGAGTTGGCGGCAACCACCTGGTCAGGCCACAGCGGCGGCGGGAGCGGCTGCTGCGGCGGCGGCGGTGCCTCGTCGAGCTCCGGCGGCGGCTCCTGGCCGGGTACGGGTCCTGCACCGGCTCCTGCTCCTCTTGCTCGTCGACGTCGACGTCGTCCACATCCGCCCAGTCGAACGGCTGTTCGTCGGCGGCGGCGGCGTCCTCCTGCGCCGTGCCGTGAGAGCGGCGCGCTGCCTGGGTGAGCGTGGCCCATGAGGTGGCGAGGCGGCGAGGCATGGCTATGTGCTCAACTGGCTACGGCTGGACTATGTGCTCAAATGGCTACCGGCGAGGGTCGGTGCTAGTGTGGCGAAATGGCTGCACGGCGGGGGCCTCTTTATAGCCAGCCCAATGTCTCGGCGGGAAGCGGTGGCTCAGGGCGGGAAGCGCCGGGTGGGTGAGCACGCGTCGCGTCGGAGTTAATGGCGGCGACACGTCTCCGCCACTGCGCCGCTTGGGAAGCCGGAAAGGCTGGGCGCTCAGCAGGCGCCGCCGTAAATGCGAGGCGTGCGGGAGACGTATCGCCGTCCCGTCCCTTCGCCGCCTGCGGAAACGCGTCGCCATAACGCGGGCGGAACGGCCTCTTGCACGGCGCCTTAAACCCATGGCGAGGCGGGCGCTGTCTCTATGACGGGCGGGCCACCCATGTCAGAGCCCATGTCCGGGAATGTCCGGCACCCCCGAAGAGGCCTCCAACGGCGGCGTTTTTGGCCGTTGGAGGCCTCTTCGGGGGTGTCGGACATGTTTTTGCTCGGGGTGACCCTTTGGGGTACCGCTGGTGGCGTTTTTGGCCGTCCGGACCCCCAATGGGGCTTTTGGGGTCACTTGGAGGCCCCCGGTGGAGATGCTCTGATTGATGTCGCGTTGACACGAGCATTGATCTCTTTTTTGTAGGGTTGACATTTGAGGCAGGAGAGATCGCGGGAGGTTCCAGCCTACGTGGGTTCTTGCCTGCGCTGATCTGTACCGTTGCCCTTGCCCGTTGGGGCATGCTTCAGAGCTGTTTTGAATTATTTTCAAACTTCCCGAGATGTGATCTTGTGAGGAGCAGGAGCATGCCAATACTGCACTGGCAATACAATGGTCCCGACCATACGCAAACGGCCGCTCGTTCAAGCTTTGGGGTTTTCAAAATTCTATAGTCAGAAATGGGTGACCTGTCGCCGTTAGTGACGTTACCTGTGAAAGGCAGTAGACGTCACACGGCAATCTGAACCCGGCTTTCCATTTCCTCCGACGCAAACTAGAAAGGGGGAAAATCGAAGGCGGAAGGCAACCAGAGAAGGCAAGGGCGGCGGCGGCGGAAGGCCATCGCAGGTGGGCAAGGGCGCCGCGATGCCCGTAACAAGAGGGCGCGCCGCGGCGGCGGCGGCGGTGGTGGTGGAGGAAAAGAGCGACGCGGCGATTGACATCTCCTCTGATTCCGATGCCGAATCGGCGGAGTCGGTGTCGTCGTCGGAGGACGAGCCCAACAGCGACGAGGACTACATCGACATCAGCGACAGCGGCGAAAGCTACGTCGACATCAGCGACAGCGACGACGACGACGACGGTGAGGAAGGGGGCTGCGAGGGGAACGAGGGGGAAGCGGAGCCGGCCCAACCGGGCGCGGACCGGAGCGACGCTGCCTGCACAAAAATCGCCGATCTCCTCCGCCGTAATCACCCTCTATCCCGTTCCATTACTCGCAGCTTGTAGATGGGTTATCTGTTTTTTGCATTTTAGAATGGGCAACACCTACAGATTACTGAAATCTACTGCAGCTGAATCAACAAATAAATCATGAAACGCAGTTTCCCTTGCAGTGATATTGTCTACCGTACATAGTGCTGCATGCTGGAACCCTGTTGCGAAGTAGCTTCCTTCCTAGTATAGATTACATCCAACTGAATTGAGTAACTGAACGTAGTCCCACTTTCTAGTGATGTTGGAAATCACAGCCTCACAGGAAGCCAGGAAGGAAACAGGATTCCCAAATTATCTAGATATATTTTTGTGTGGTATACATTGTTTAAAAATATACGCAGAATGGTTGTAAAAATGGATACAAGCAATTACTGAATGGGGCTGGAATGCTAAACACAACCTCTGTCATGTTTGAGCTGGTAGAAGTTAGGACACTGCTACTACTATATGATACTGCTAGACTTTGCATTTTCTCAGTTTGTTTCCAGAGAAACATTTTATTGAACATGATGATCCTTATATTGATAACGCTATTTCCTACATAACCTAATGGGGAGAATTTTTCTATAGGAGGGAGAAATCTGGATAGGATTAAGTTGGTGGAGTGCAAAGCATATTTAAAGAAGAATGGTCTTAGCCAAGTCGGGGACATGACAACTTGCGTAGAAAGAATAATGCTACATTGGAGGTTCGTTATTGGATATTTCTAAGACATGAATTATTCACTTGATTAATGCTTATCTCCTCAATTATTAGGATTCAGGATGAACAGCTATTGCCTGAGATCACATTTTGAGAATATCACTTCCTGCACAATTGTTTATTTTTGATTTATATCTTCGTTTAGAAGCCCTTGGTGTAAATATATGGTGACGTGAAATTTCGTCAATAGGTTCAAAGAGGAGGATCCTGAGAAAATTTATCCTCGGTCAACTTTTTGTATCAACTGTAAAGGTGACATCTCGCTCGTCACACAAGATTTATCCTGTATGCATAGATAATAATCAAGGGCAATGACCATGGGTTCTCATTTCAGGTGATGTCTGTAGAGGAGATGCCGTCCTATTCAAGCAAAAGGTTCACGAGAAGAAGTAGCCATCTCATCATCTGTATTTCTATCACCAGAGTATCAAGGATCTCTTTGGAATTGTAACGGTACTCTTCTTTGGTCACTTTTGCAGTGGAAAAAGGCACTCAAAATGTATTGGGAAGCGAATAGTAGCTGGGAAAGTTATTAGGGAAAGTTATGGCAAAGAGAAGCAACAGCACACCTTTACTGTAAGGATTGAATCTTAGTACCCCACTTATATTTGTTTTTTATTGCCTCTGTGACTATGTTAGTTGTTCAATTCTATAGATTCAAGTATTCTGGAGCAAAGGAATAGGCAAATTACCACCTTTGCATATGGTACTTGTCAAAGGGCGCAATCTATACAGAATGATGACTTTCCGTCAGGTAGGAACTGTGGTTTACCTAATTAATTTAGGTTCGATATTATCCAGCGAATGTGATTGATTGGGCGTACTGAGTTTGCATTAACTTTTAGGCATTGCATTCCTGGAATGTGATGGATTTCGGAATATCAATTATCAAGTTTATTTATGTTGCCATGTTGGAATTGTATGAGATAGTTTCAGATAAAATTATTTATCTGCTCTGTTGTCTTTTTTCGAAAAGGGGAGCATAGCCCCGGAATGCATGAATTATAACCGCTATATATAAAATGAAAACTGTAGTTTATTTAATACACGCACATTCCCAGGATGCCTGCACCATTCTCAGAGGGCATCCACCATTCTCAGAGGGCATGCTTGTATTTTCATATATAGACCTTGACACATGATGGCCTCATATGATTTTCATATCAGAATTTTTTTTTTTTTCAATCCTGCCTTGGCCGAATGAAGCTGATAGATCGAAGGCTCTAGAAGAAAAGCACAACAGGGGAGATGCTGCTAGACGTGTCCGTGCTTTGAATAGACCTAATTCTCGAGGACACGGTATGTTTTTTCATTATAATTCTTTCGTGAATCTGCAATGGATAACTTTTCCTTTGTTTGCTTGTTGTTAAGAGAGAGGCTTTAGTTCTCTATCACGCATTATCGCATTAGCACATGTCCAGTTTTAAGCTCTGATGTGTTGCATCGTTGGGATAATATTCAGGCGCATAACCGGCTTTAGCGTTAAATGTTGTTGTAGTTGTTTGATAAATCATCTTTCTGTGCTTGCAAAAAAACATGAGTGAAGTGCATTTTCCGGTTTGAAATTTAAAGTTTGAACATTTTTATTTGATATGAATTTTAGAAAATGTACATAGTACATGTACTAGAAGTTAATGAGCATTTTTGTGAAGATTTGGTGACTGTAAAGACTAGGGTTTGGGTTAGCCTAATCAACTGGCATTGGGTTATTTAGAATTCTATTGTAGAGCCAGCTATTTATCGGAGAGATCAATTTAAATTATTTTCTACATGAAACAGCATATCACGAGATGATTAGTGTATTCAAATTTCAAGCTGTTTGTATAACCGACAACTTTTTTGCGTTTGTTTTCCTAAGCTATTGAGTGAATCTGCGTCTGTTCACAATGTTCTTATCAGTTTGGAAGTCCATTCTTTCCATGGTCTGTCTGTTTTGGCCCCCTTCTAATTGTGTTTATCATTCTGGCAGTTCTTAAGGGCACGAAGTCGATGGAAGAAGGAAAACATCTGTCTCAACCTGGGCGGCCTGATGGTGGATCCAGGAGAACTAAAGGCAAAAAACACATTATGCCATCCTCCAATTGTGATCTTCCGACCAAAAAATCTCGAACAGAAGAGCACCAAGTTTCTTCTGCTGCAGTCTGCAATGGTCTGAATAGCACGAAAGTTGGGGTCAGAAAAAGAAAAGCTGGTTCTAAGCAAAACAAGACTGTTGGTAGCAACCATGCTCAGTTTGAAGGAAAGCGCGTAAGTTCAGCTTCTCATTCACAGACACATCACGGGAATTCAGTTGGAATAAATCAGCCTTTATTTGGGAGGCCCCAATGGCCACCTCCAGTTGGAATAAATCAGCCTTTATTTGA
Source organism: Poa pratensis (assembly GCA_947311845.1). Lineage (NCBI taxonomy): Eukaryota > Viridiplantae > Streptophyta > Magnoliopsida > Poales > Poaceae > Poa > Poa pratensis. The sequence continues at coordinate 18,767,206 of CAMZMU010000102.1, read as the reverse complement.
GAGGCCCGAACGGCCACCTCCATTAAGGGAAGTTGGTAATGCCTGGCAACCATGTATGGACGGCAGGTCAATAGCATGCCCAAACCCTACAATGGCTTTCGGACATCAAAATGCAGCACTATCTGGCTGGCGTTTACCTCTACCCAGTCAACCTGGCGTGGTATTTCCGCCATTCCACAAGGAGCAAATGTGATGCCGCAACAGAGATATCCTGGTGGTAGTAATTGGTTTCCTCGATAGGGTGGTTTGTCAGAGGTCAGTTGCAGTGTTAAATACTCCCTCCCTAGCATAATATAAGATGTTGTAAGAATTTGTGGGTTTCAACATTTTATATATTTATTACATTGTCCGAAAATAACAGGTAATGATTGATGTGGAATTGTACTTGATGTAACCATGTACCACATCCTCGTGGACTGCCCCTTCACCCGCCAGGTTTGGTATGCGATACTCGCCTGGTTTCGTGCCACCTGCCAGCCCCCACTACAAGGCATCAAGCTGCCGGCAGGTGCTGCACAGAATGACTCTGGCGGAGGTGCCATGTCATGCATTGCTGCTAGATCGAAGGTGGTGTGACATTGACAGGACAGGAGGCGTTATGAGATGTCTCCGTCTTCTGTTATCTCCTCCATCGGTATCCGACTAGCGAGGTGTCGTTAGCCAGATAAGTGATGATGGTAGGCCATGAGCGCCTTTGTCGCTTGCCTTGTTGAAGGCGGTAGCTCAAAACTTGGCTTTGGTGATAAAATTACTGAGATGGACCTATGGTTGGATTTGTCATGATCGGAGCACATACAATGAATCCTTTTTGAAGGGTAAGCCTATTTGTTTATAACTTTTATCATAGTGTTAAGTGGTTGTGTGGTAGAGTATCTGTCGTGAGTTCTTTTCCATGTTAATTCGGCTGTTAGATTTGGAATGATGAATAATATATGGTCGTGTGAATAAAATCTAATTCCATTTCTTAAAAAACAGTGTGTATCTTTTAAGTCTATCCATTTATGGAGCCATTGATATCATTCCGCGTGGTACAGATAACAACCAGCTAGCAACTTATATGAATATCTATGCTAAATCTCATCCCTTTAATGTATTTGATTAGTGCTTTCCCCTTTTGCCCTATTATTCTTTTCACCACATATATTTTGGTCATTATACGATTTCAATATTTATTGCCTTACCAAATGCGCATTGGCTAAAAAAAATCACCAGCTGTTGTGTGAAGGGGAAGAAGAAAGTTAGTAATGCCGCCGGCCTATATATGGAGCCAAACGCATAGATGCATCCATCCATCCATTAGTTTATCTCGGTGTTCAGTCAAAACTCAGAAACACTGCATATATGGCGACATTGACGATGACCTTGTCATGGTGTTGTTTACTTCTGCAGGTAGTTTTCGCAGCCGAGATGGTACTGGCCGCGGTTTTTGATTCTGCGGCACAACTTGATCCCAAAGACATTAAGATGACAATAGAGGTATACACGTCTCCATCTCCATTTTTGAGTAACCCTTATCTTTGTGTTCCTTTCTGACCTGCCGCTGTTCGTGTCTATGGGACATGTGCGCCCTATCCATATGCATGATACAGAGTAAAAACGGTGAAATAATTGACTGTGTTGACATCTACAAGCAACCAAGCCTGAATAACCCCTTGCTGAAGGACTCCAAAGACCAGGTTAACTATCCTCAGATTCTGAAAATAAGCCTACTGAATGTTCCTTCATATTTGCACCAAAAATAGTCTACCTTTGTTCTTCGTATCCAATTATGCGTCCATATTATTTGCATAAATGTAAAAAACTGAACTGAAGCGTGGCAATGACTTATTTATGAACCAATGTATGGATGGATCTGAAACGAAATGCGCGTGTTTGTGGGTGTGCCTGTGCAGATACTGAGAGATATAGCCAGAGCCGTGGCCGAGCAAGAAGATTTGGATATGAAGAAGGCAACGCTGGAGCAGGAATGGCACAAAAGCGGAAGGCGATGCCCTACAGGGAGCATCCCCATCATGAGGACGGATCCTGCCATTGTTAACCTGCTCACCGGCTTTTCCTCACCATTCGGTATAGCTAATACAACTCCGAGTGACACAGCCGGTGCCGCCAACAGAACCGAGGTCTATCTGATCCGTCTATTGTTCTATCTTTCTCTATATTTATTTTTTCGATAAAGTGAGTTTTATTACTTAATAAGTTTATCTTTCTCTATATTTATATTGAAAATTACTAACTCTTGATTTTGATTTGGGTGCAGTTCGCTATAGCGATTGCCGCGAACGGGCCATACCTCGGAGCCTATGTACTGCTGCCGGTGTGGAAGGCGGCGCGGGTCCACGACTCGGAGTTCACGTCGACGTACCTCATCATCGGCGGCACCGTGAACACCAGTTTCCTCCCTACCCCGGGCCACTTACCGCCGGACGTCACCAATCAGATAGGCGTCGGCCTCTATGTACGCACACACATACAATTAAGTCCATGATACGCAATTACGCATGCAAAATACTTACGATCTGACATGATATATTATATGTGTACGTGTTCCGCATGCAGTCTTTCCACGGCGGAGACAATAATCCTCGGTTAAACATATTCTACACGGTGAGAATACAGTATGATATACTATATCTGAACCACAGCGCTAAATCTGAATCTGATAATGTTTACTGTGTTTATATATATAGCCCGATGGTGCCAAGAGCCACCAGTACTGCTTCAACTTGGAGTGCGGAGGGTTCATTCAGACAAACATGGACTTCGCCCTCGGCGCTGCCATCGCCAACGGTGCATCCGGTGTAGACGATCATGTACCATACGTGCTAGTCAGTATAGAAAAGGTATTTACATATGTTATTTGTATATCTACTCTCCATATCTATGACGTTTTACAATTTGAGATGGAAGGAGTACATGCATGTCTACTGGTTATGTTGATTGTTCTAGATAAATGGATGTGCAGGACGCCGCAGGGCCCTGGCACCTGCGGGTGAACGACACAGACCTGGGTTACTACCCTCGGACAATCTTCCCGTGGTTGTTCCCGGAGGCCGTGGTGAACGTGGTGGGTGGCGCGGTGTATAACACCTGGCCCGGCGGCAAGCACACCGACACCGTCATGGGTAACGGACGCCGGCCGCCCGGCGATGACAAAACTGCCCTGGTCAAGGGCTACATAGCTATCAATTACGCCGGAGCCCAGATCAATGACCGATTCAGCACCGGTGCCCACACCGCACCCAACTGCTACGACTACAACGTACTTGACTTCAACGAAGACACCCCGGGCATCAACGTTGCATTCGGCGGAGCTGGTGGACCCGACTGTACTCCGCCATCTGCCTAGCGAGTCACTGAAGTTGCCAGAGGGTGCACAATCTAAAAGATACTCCAGCCCATATAATATGCTGGGTTTTAGATTGCCAATATTTGATTATTTAATGCGTGCATGTGAAGAGTATCAGATGTGATCCACAATATACTGCATCTTTGTGGCCAAACATCATACGTATTTCAGTGTATTCTTTGAGATGTTGCGGCGACGGCGACATTCTAAAGCCACAATAAGATCCTCCCGTCCTATCCTTGCTCCAGCGATGCGCCTAGCGCTAGCGAAGAGCGCGTGGAATTGTGTGTCGGGCTGATCTTCTAGCATCAGGTCCATTTTCATCTTTGTTTGCAAATCGGGATTTTCCAATTTACGGTTGTCATCTTTGACGATGGTTACTTCTCTAGTCTGCTGGTCCTTGAGGGACTTAGCATGACGATTTCCCGTCTGTTTACTACAACAAGCTCTAGCATGATAACATTTAACCGGCTCCGGTGATGGAGGGGTGATAACCCACAAAAATGCAGGGGATCCATTTTAGCATTTTTGATTTTCGATAAATACGTGTGGAACTCCGAGGAGCTAAAGTTAGGATTAGTATTTTCTATCAAGCACTGATACAACTCTACTTATACCGAACGTTTACTTCATCTAGAAAATAAACTAGAAAAACGTTGCAGGTAATAAAGGATAGCTTTGCAAGATAATAAAGAACAAGAAAATAAAAATTAATTGTTGCATCAATAAAGAACTATAAAGTGACAGATCACGAGTGTGGAATAATTGTGAAAGGTGTGCCGGAATTGTCCATAATCAGTTAGTCAAGTTACTAGGTTAATTGTCCCATTGCGGTTTTTATATGGGAGAGGCTACACCAGACTACATGATTTTAGCTACTTGTGGTCACATGCACTATATGATTGTAACCTTGGCAGGAATCCACGAATACTAGAATATACATTAAGGCAATAATTTACCTAACGATAGCATTAAGATAATTCATTAAAAGAAAATCTGGCTTTTGTCACACTCGATTTTTGTGGTAGAAAGCCGTTTTTTCTTGGGAAAAAAGATTTCTCCACGATAGTGGTACCGTGGCAAGAGGAATTTCTCTGAATTTACGAGCATTGACTAGACTTGTCCTTCTTGGTTTCATCGAAATTTCATGTATTGTTTAACGGTTTTGAGCGAATCTTGTGCCCTCTTCGTCAACTTCTTCGCTACAGATAGAAGGGCGGCTACATTCTTTCTTTATACTTGCAGTAGTGTATCAATATATGTATCATCTAGGGATTGATTCAGATGGCCTGTTAAGTAGCTCTGGTTCAGCAATATTCTGGGAAGGTCACTTGGAAGAACTTGGGATCAGCCCCTCACAAACCATTTTTGTTTTAACTACAGTCTAAAAAAAAGTGAAATAAGTTAAAACATGGAGCAAAAAATAAGAAACCAAGTTCCTTTATGAAACATGTAAGTGTTCGCATAGGACGAGAGAAACAACTTAAAGTAATATGAGCTACACTACAATGGTGGAGATGTCAGATATAATGACGGAATATGGCATTCTACTCAATCAGGTGTGATTAAACATGTGGACATTTCAATAACAACAATACAGACCAATACATCAATCATGTAGAATGTATGAATCACATGTTATTCATCTAAAAAAATCAATCAGATAGCACTTCATAAATTGTTAGTGTTCTAATCATTGGCCAACAATTGACTAAAGCAAGACCAAGACAATCAGGTAAATTAGGGGAAAGACCCAAAATAGGCATGGACTTATAGAAGCTTGTCGTACAAGTTTAGTGCGATGACTACCCTTGGTGCCATGTTTTATGTCCAACGAGATTAAAATACCAAAAGACACTTCTTTCTGCAATTCAGCGTATTCTGCTCCATTGCCCTTCTACATTGACGTATCATGTGTATAACCATGTCAGCTGGTTTGGAAGCATGAAAATATTTGCAGGTTGGAACTAAAAAATAGAAGGATAAAGTCCGCGTGATATATGTCTATATTCTTAAAGGTTGCATTAACAAGGACCAGATGTCATATTCAAACCAGCTGGGAATAAATTCACAAACAAGATATAACACATGTTGAATCGACATGGTAAGGATTTAAGTATGATCATAAAGTTATAACTTACACTAGAACAAAATCTGGCTTTTGCCATGATTTCACTAGTAGGAAAACCTTTATAGCAGTCCGAGTATCAGTTGCGATTTTGTTTATATACGCCACTGGTATAGGCAGGGTCGCCTAGCAGTGACGTGCCTAATGCGTGTACGCGCCCCCCCCGTAAGTGGAACCCGGGCGTCAACACGGCTTGAACATGCTGGTGGCTCACCAGTTTTCTTACGCGCCATTGTTATTTCAGTATTGGGGGAGTGACCAACTAGGCCGATACTAGTTTCTGAACCATGGTGGCGCGTCGCAGTGGCCGCACGCCACTAAACCCTCCCGCCTGCCCGGCGCCCATAGCCTCTATCAGAGGCATGGCTTACCTTTCAGCCTCTCACAACACCGGTCAAGCGGCTAGCCTTTAAGGCACGATACTTGTCCTGCCAAGTCAGAACCAAGCTAGTGCAACATAGCGGCGCCCGTTAAAGCCATGGAAGCCGAGAGAGAATCATCCCTGCCATACTCTCTCCCCACACGCTCTTCTCCTTGCCGCTGCCTTTCTTGTGCCTTTTCTCTCCTCCCGCAATGACCCACAACGGCGAGAGCGACGGCAGTAGGCCTGCATGGGAGCCCTGGTATTGCCGCATAACCTTCTAAAGGACGTTGTCGAGGAGTTCTTCAGGTACGGGCTCATGGTCCCGCCTGACTATAGGCTGCCGAGCAGCTGGCACATAAGCGAGGGCTGGTGGCCTGTGCCGCCCCTCCCCAACGTCGACACCGAGGAGATGGAGGATCTCATCCTCGAAATGTGGAATCGGCTATCGGAGGACCACTCACATGGACTATCATTAAGTAACACAACAACCATCAGATCACGAATTATAAAGGATGACATTGGAGTGGCAAGCCCTAGTCGCAAACAACAACAAAGCTCTCAAGAAAGAAGGAATGCCTACTTCTGATTGGACCATGTGGTTCGATGTACCCTCAATGGAACCAGAATACGGGCGGTTTTAAAGAGGTTGAAAGGAAAGATACTCCAATAGGCGACCAACTTCAGATTCAACACTACCAACAACATTGAAGAGTACGAAGCTTTCTTGCGCGCAAGCTCATGGGATCAAGCGCATATTTGTACAATAGGATCTCCTATTTGGTAATAAAACATATCGACACGTCATAACAGTACCTTGATGACAAGAGATGCAAAAATATGTCGATGAGATATGCAAGATGGAACGCCTTCATCTTTTGTAGGGTTGTCACACAATGTACATGGAAAATCGCCTTGTGGGAATACTTTGCATGCGCCACAGGCTCAATATGAACCATTGTCATCCAGAGCATTTTTAAAACCAACAATGCTCCATACATCAATGGAGACCATATCGACAAGTAGGAAGATGCCCTTGGGAAGCCAAAGAATCCCACGGGACAATGGAAGCGCCACCCTCAGGGGTGATACTAATCATCCTGGCCATCAAAGGAATAATAATCAAAGATGGACGGAGCCCCTGAAAAAAACACCCTCCTTGTCAAGGCAAAAATGTACGCAATTTTCGATGGAGTCTCGTGAAAGGAGAGGCTTAGCCTTACTGAAGTGCATATCCAAAGGAGACACAACCAAACTCCTCATAGAGATACACACCAGAATGTGTGGAACCCACCTTGACACCTGATCCACCATGAACAAAACCCCGAGACACAGTTATATTGCCACCATGGTCCAAGATGCCATAACACTTGTCTGAAATTGCGAGGCAAGGCTGAATATGGCCAAATCCGCCAACACATAGTGCTGAAGAACATTACCATCACGTAGACATATATCCACTTAGTAATGGACCTACTCTGATTCCAAATGCCGTCGGGGTATGTGGTGGTCGCTCATGTTAGTTCGGACTCCGAGCATGGAGAGATGTAGTGTGCAATAACTTTCCCTTCAAGTGGTTACTCAGGGTTAAATGTTCAAAAAATCGGCCGGAGTTACTGATTAATCGTGAACCAGTGGGTGAGCGATAACATTTTGCCATATCGCTGAGGTTTCTCGTTTTGGACGATTAATCGCTCTGACAAGCGATTTATCGGGTTCAAAGCGATAAATCAGCTAGGCCCATGACGCCAAAATATTTAATTTCCGCCCTCGCCCAGCCTCCTCCCGCAATCCTCTGTCTACACTCCCGCTCCATAGGGTTTCAGCCATGTCTGCTCGCGATTCACCACCCCCCCCCCCCCCCACCATGGTACCCTCCGACGGCCGGAGCTAGCCCGGCCTGACCTGCTCACCGTGCTCCCCACCATTTTGATCTCTCCCTTCCCTCGACTTTCCCAGCAGCTAGAACGCCGGCGCGGGGCAGCTCCCATCTCGTCCGAGTCGGCAGCAACACGACGACCTAGTTTGGGAGCTCCGTTTTTCCTAAACTGCAGTTTTCTGATACTGAAGTATTACAGTGCCCGGCGGAGGAATACATCAGTTTCATCATACGTCACTATTTCTCAGTTTTGCCAAAAAAGGGAAGCGTTTGGGAAGTGTCGTTTAACTATCGCTTTGACCGACACTACGGGAAACAGTCGAAACGCCGACGGCGGGCCGCCGTCGGCGTATAGGCGTCGGCGTAGGACGCTGTCGGCGTATGAAAACTGCCGTCGGCGTATCCGTCGCCGTCGGCGACGCCGCAGTGGGACCCACAAAACGGACGTCGAACGTCTCCGTCTGCTCCACCTATACGCCGACGGCAGTGCCGTCGGCCTAGGATGCCACGTGTGCTGATCTGGTGCGTCTGGGAGGAGTCTGACGCCGACGGCATATATGGTCCTCCAGCGTCGACGTGGCGCCATCCTGTGCGTCCCACAGCATCCTACGCCGACGGCAATGCCGTCGGCATAGTTGACCATATTTTCAGTTTCTGAAACTTTTTGCTGCTGGTTTCTGGCGCATTTTAAATACAATTAAAATTGCACAAATTATAAAACATCACAGAAACATCAAATAAAACATCACATACATATCCAAATGACACAAACATGATTCAAATTCATCCAAACTCAAAAATGACACAAACATAGTTCGAATTCACACACGCTACACCCGAACACATCCTACACCTCCCGAGAGCCCGAGGTATCCATTTCTGACAGCGTGAGAATAGGCGACCGACCGCGTGGGCCAGTCGAACCACACAAGGAATCCGGCGAGGCACGGGACGGTGTGGTCTCACGCGACGAACTCGGCGAGGCACCACCAGTGCCATGCTCCACGAGCGCGCGCGTCGAAGTCGGCGAGGCGGAAGCACGACCAAAGGGTGCAGTCCTCGAGTATTCCGATCCCTACATGTTTTGAGTCCAAGTTAGCAACTTGGAAAGCACAGCATGGCGGTAACAACTTGTTTGGCAAATAACTTACCGGAGTCGCTGGCTTGTATGTGCGAGCGACCGACTCCCTCGTTGGGCCGACGGGCATGATCCCCGGCCTAGGTGGACGCGTAGGCAGCTGCGACCGCTCTCCAGTGGCATGAAACTTCTCGTCAGCCTACAAGATAGTTTAGATGTCAGGAGTTGTAGAAAAAGAAGGTTCAAACTGAGGAAATGGGACTTGTCATATTTTGCAAATATAAAAGTTGAAACTTACAGCATCCCTCAACTCTGCCCACTCCTCATACTCCTGGCTCTTCTGTACCCACAACTGATACTCTCTCTCATAGCTCGCGTAAGCGGCATCGAAGGCCGCCTCGAAATCAGCCTACAGTTTTAAAAGGGAACGCATCTCGTCAACTTAGCCACTTAGCTAGGAACGAATGTCGGAAAGAGAATGAAATTGAGAAAAACTTACATCGGGGCGAGCTCGGGAAGGCCGACGAGGCAGGACGGGAGGGTCGTCGGCGGTGAGGGTAGCCTTGACACGCGAGAGGCCCAACTCAGGAGTACGCGTGAGTACCGCACTAAGCATGAGAGGACGGCCATGCTCCCAACCGTTCCCGGCAAGGACCACCGCTCTCTCGTCGATGTCATGCTCAAGAGGGTTGTCCACCTCCGGATTTATACCCTTGAACGTCTCGACGTATGCCTTTAGCCCCTCCTTGGCAGTGCCGAAGTAATCGGGCTGCGAGGGCTGAGGCTCAGAAAAATTGGGCTTCTTCATCTTCATCCTCTCCCATGCTTGCATGTCCGTAAGAGGCTCCCCGAAATCGGCCTCCTGCAATGCCAAAGAAGTGTCATGCGTATCAAGTAGGAACATGAGGGGAAATAAATGAAGATTGTTTCATGTATATATATACCAGCTTTGCCTTGAAGCGATCATGGTTGCGGGCACCCGCACGATGTGTCCCCCCGCTCCCGCGGTTTAACTTGTTTCGCTCGCTCAAGGCCTTGAACGCGGGGTCCTCCCCAGCCCACCTAGACACCAACGCCCTCCACGCGTCATCCTTGCCATAGGCCCATGAGGGCTTAAACTGAAAAAACAATACTCATGTGAAGAACGGATAATGCAATTGCAACTTAGCAGCAACATGTAATCTCATTAACAATCTACTTACCGCCATGTAGTCATCTACGGTCACCTCAAGTGGGTTCTCCACAATCTCATGCTTCACCGCCGTCTTGCCTAACGTCTCAGTACTGAAATGATTGATCATGGTATGCTTTGCATTGTAGAACTGCTGTCGTGTCAACTTCCTACAAGCCCCCTCCAAAGTCTTGTCCGCATCGCCCCGCTGCTCAGGAAGTACCCTATAGAACTTCTTTAATCATGCACAAAAAACAAATTGTGAGAGCATGGTGGGGACATCAAGTATGAACGAAATTCGAAAAGTTCAACTTACCCAAAACTTGTTGATCACGGCGTCAGAACATTTCCCGCCGCTCGCGTAATTGGCGGCCTGATAGTCTACCCAATGGGTGGCTAGCTTCGTCGCGCCGTTGGGGACGGTACTGTACAAGCCCGGCCAAAACTTCCTAATCAAAGCTCCAATCAGGGTGTTAGGCACACGGGCTCCCGCAGGATGTATCCAGTTGCTGCACAATAATTAAACATTAGTACATGTCAAATTGTCCTGACCACAATGAAGTTACCATGTTCAAAATTAGTATATATAGTCACTTACTCTCTCCCATTAGGCGTAATGAGGATCTTCTCCTCCTCGGTAGCAGGTTCCTTGTCCTCATCAGGGACCTGGGATTCCCCTCGAATCCTTGGCTTCTTCGGCAGCGCGGAGGGCCCCGCCTCCAAGTCCGTGGAGGGGCCCGCCCCCACGTCCGTGGAGGGGCCCGTCTCCTCCGAACCCTCGTCGACAGAAGCAGAGGGTATGTCCGAAGACACGTCGCCCCCACCTCGCCCTCGTCCTCCCTCACCTCGCCCTCGTCCTCCACCTCGCCCTCGTCCTCGTCCTGCACCTCGTCCCCTCGGAGGAACTGGAGCATCGGCACCTCCCCCTCCTCCAGCATCTCCACCCTCACCTGCATTGAGAAAGGGTGAACAATTAAGCATAAAGACATGAACAAATTAATAATTGCATCACCTCTACTCTCACCACTGTCAGACAGGTAACGCGGGTTCGGAATAGGTTCTCTTCCACTTTTAGTAACTTTCTTCTGGCGCATCTTCTTCAGCAAGGAGGCCGATGATTCCTTGCCTTGGCTCATCTTGGTCAATCACCTGCATTGAGAAAGGGTAAACTTTTAAGCATAAAAGACATGATCCAATTAAGAAGCATGAAGACGTAATGCAATTAATAAGCATGTTAAAAGACATGATCCAATTAAGAACAAATTTTTATCTAGAGTGCACCAAATGCAGTAGCATCAAATAATCAACAATCAAATTCATCTCAAATTCATGTAATTATCATCAGTCGGTCTCGCATCAACTAGGGAAAAAAGTAGGTGAGGACTGTTAAATGTCAGCCAAGCCTCTAGCTTCAACTAGGAGGGGGAGCAAGAGCATTTAGCATCAAGATGTCTACGGGTACTACACTAGATACAAATCATCTTTTAAGAGGTGCACACACGGTGTTGTGTTGTAAAGACAAAAATCATACACGATGTGTCGTGCAACCCCTAGCTACCTGCAGATACGCCCCTGGCTTCAACACATTATTATTACCCAGTGTTCATAGTAGAAGGGTAATTAAGCTCTGATAACCCGGGCGTTGCAGCGGGATTCCTGAATTGGGTTAATTGTGGTTTTGCGATAAAACTACACTTCGTTATGGTTTTGACTTCCGTGTAACTAACCATAATATTCGTGATACTTGCTCGTTAATCAACCTAGCTAGTGCCCGAGTTCGCCAAGGAAATGGGACGGTGTCATACCTTGTCTTCGACGGCGATTCCGGCAGGGAGGTGGTCGGGCGGCGCGGGGAGTGCTCGGGGAGGTCGCCGGCGCGGGGAGGACGGCAGGGAGAAGCTTGGTGGCGAGGAGGTCACCGGCGCGGGGAGGACGGCAGGGAGAAGCTTGGCGGCGGGGAGGACGTTGGCCGTGGGGGACGGCCCGCTCGCCGGCGCGAGCGGTGCTGCGAGCTGGCGGCGCCGGCGGGGAAAGAAACCCTAGCTTTGGCGGCGCCGGCGGGAACGGGCTTGGCGGCGGGGAGAAGCTTGGCGGCGCCGGCGGGAACGGGCTTGGCGGCGGGGAGGTCGCCGGCGCGGGGAGGACGGCAGGGAGAAGCTTGGCGGCGGGGAGGTCGCCGGCACGGGGAGTGCTTGGTTAGTTGGGGATTTTTTGGAGAGAAGGCGCGCGAAGCTTTCGGGCCGATTTGGCTTAGCCATTCAGGCCTACGGCCGTCGGCGTATGGTTTTGCTTTTTTTTTTTAAAGAAATCAATTATTCTTTTAATTTTTTAATTTTTTTCAGTTCTTCTATTATTTTCTATTTTTTCATTTTTTTTGACTCACTGGTCCCTTTATCCTTCGGATCAGAGACTACCTCTTCTTTCTAGGCTCTTCTTTCTCCATTTATATGCGTAGACGGTTTGCTAGCTGCTTCTTCCGTATAGTGCCTCCAGCGGTCCAGCGCAACCAAAAAAAATCATTTTGCTACCCCTTTCGACTACTTTTCACATTGACACCATATATTACACAGAGAAGAAAATATCGGTAGTAGCGAGAACACAACATAAATTCATCTACCATCGACGCAGCCTCCCGCATCACTCCGGCCTTTCGACGACGCAACACCCTTGCCCTTCGACGACGCAGCACCCTTGTCCTTCGACTACCTAAATTAACCATGCCCCTTTCAGAACCACGTTGGATCGAAATTGCCTACCTTCTCCAGTGGCCACTTGTAAGACGTCTCTGATGATCTACAACCGTCCGGCAAGACATCTCTGATGATCTGCAACCGTTTGGAACGGTCGCAGGTCATCAGAGACGTCTTGCGCTGGTTGCCCAAAGATGTCTCTCCGAGTGACGCTGGAATGTTTTGTGTGAGTGAGTAACCTGTCTGAGGAGGTGGGCTATATATAGGGTCGCATGGCTTACGAAATGGTCGTGATAGTGATGATCCGACGGCTCAGAAGCGCTCGAAAGAAACACACCGCTGATCCAACGGCTCACAAGCGCTGGAAAGAAGCACACGATCCGTGTGCTTCTTCCTGATTGGGCATACTACAGCTCACAAGCCCTGAAAAGAAACACACACCGCTGATCCAACGGTTCCCAAGCGCTCGAAAGAAACACACCGCTGATCCAACGGCTCACAAGCGCTGGAAGGAAGCACACGATCCGTGTGCTTCTTCCTGATTGGGCATACTACAGCTCACAAGCCCTGAAAAGAAACACACACCGCTGATCCAACGGTTCCCAAGCGCTCGAAAGAAACACACCGCTGATCCAACGGCTCACAAGCGCTGGAAGGAAGCACACGATCCGTGTGCTTCTTCCTGATTGGGCATACTACAGCTCACAAGCCCTGAAAAGAAACACACACCGCTGATCCAACGGTTCCCAAGCGCTCGAAAGAAACACACCGCTGATCCAACGGCTCACAAGCGCTGGAAGGAAGCACACGATCCGTGTGCTTCTTCCTGATTGGGCATGCTATAGCTCACAAGCCCTGAAAAGAAACACACACCGCTGATCCAACGGTTCCCAAGCGCTCGAAAGAAACACACCGCTGATCCAACGGCTCACAAGCGCTGGAAGGAAGCACACGATCCATGTGCTTCTTCCTGATTGGGCATACTACAGCTCACAAGCCCTGAAAAGAAACACACACCGCTGATCCAACGGTTCCCAAGCGCTCGAAAGAAACACACCGCTGATCCAACGGCTCACAAGCGCTGGAAGGAAGCACACGATCCGTGTGCTTCTTCCTGATTGGGCATACTACAGCTCAGAAGCGCTCGAAAGAAACACACCGCTGATCCAACGGCTCACAGGCGCTGGAAGGAATCACACGATCCGTGTGCTTCTTCCTGATTGGGCATACTACAGCTCACAAGCCCTGAAAAGAAAACACACCGCTGATCCAACGGCTCACAAGCGCTGGAAGGAAGCACACGATCCGTGTGCTTCTTCCCGCCATTTCTCACTATATATATGTATTCATGGCCTCCATTGGCATAGCACATCTAAACTCATATCTGCAACCTCATCACTCTCCCATGGCTTCCACCGTACCCACTCTAACCTACTCGGAGGCGGAGGCGCTTTGCGCCTCGAACTACCCCTGCCCACCCGGCTACAACGTCCCCGCCGGCTGGGGGCTGAGCACCACAGGCGTGCCGGTCCCTCCTGTCCCTCAAGGTTTGGCGCGCCGGGCGGCCATCACGAACCACTACTACCTCGAGCTCACTCCGGAGCAGCGGATGGATTCCCGCTGGCAGCCAGACTATCGCCCAACTTGGGACGCCTTCTTCATCGAAAGGCGTGAGAAGGCGCTCGCCAGGTACGAGGAGGACCGCCCGCGTCCTTCGAACTTCAACGAGGCCGGCCGTCGGCTGTGGTGGGCCGGCCGGACTCTCAAGAGGGTCATGGACTACATCACGGCCGGCGATAACCCCCGCCTGCGCTGCCCTCAATTACAGTCCAGGCGACAACCCCCGTCAATGACTACATCACGGCCGTCCGATGACAGCGACGACGACGACGGCGACTACGACGACTACACCCACGAGTATTATAGGCCTAGGCAAGAGTATGACTAACCTGAGCCACGTCATTGGTTAGGACAAAATGGTTTGTTGTCATTCGTCTATGTACCCAAGTTTGTTTTCATTCGTCTATGTACCCAAAGTTTGTTATCATTCGTCTATGTACCCAAGTTTTTGTTGTAATTCGTCTATGTACCTAGGTTTTGGTGGGGTTCCGACGCTCCGGCGCCCCGCTTCGGCGAAACCCCGAATCCGCTGGGAAAACCCTAACGTTTTCGTCTACCCCCATAGACGTGCGTCGAAAGGGGGTAGGCCAGTGGACTTTTTTGCTTGGTTGTGTTAGGTTAGGCCATAGGAAGGTGAGAAACCAAAGTCTACCCCAAATCAACACAAGATTCCATCCGGTTCTCCCGAAACGGGAGTTTTCACCTCTAAGTGCAGAAACTCACTAGAGAGAAAGTGAAGCCGGTGAAGCCGGTCACACCCCGGAGTAGGATATTGCACATTTGCAACACACAACACACTTGTATACATATGGTATGGCACAACTAGGTTTTGGTGGGGTTCCGACGCTCCGATGCCCCACTTCGGCGAAACCTCGAATCCGCTGGGAAAACCCTAACGTTTTCGTCTACCCCCATAGACGTGCGTCGAAAGGGGTAGGCCAGTGGACTTTTTTGCTTGGTTGTGTTAGGTTAGGCCATAGGAAGGTGAGAAACCAAAGTCTACCCCAAATCAACACAAGATTCCATCCGGTTCTCCCGAAACGGGAGTTTTCACCTCTAAGTGCAGAAACTCACTAGAGAGAAAGTGAAGCCGGTCACACCCGGAGTAGGATATTGCACATTTACAACACACAACACACTTGTATACATATGGTATGGCACAACCTAGATTTTGTTGGGGTTCCGACGCTCCGGGGCCCCGCTTCGGCGAAACCCCGAATCCGCTGGGAAAACCCTAACGTTTTCGTCTACCCCCATAGACGTGCGTCGAAAGGGGTAGGCCAGTGGACTTTTTTTCTTGGTTGTGTTAGGTTAGGCCATAGGAAGGTGAGAAACCAAAGTCTACCCCAAATCAACACAAGATTCCATCCGGTTCTCCCGAAACGGGAGTTTTCACCTCTAAGTGCAGAAACTCACTGGAGAGAAAGTGAAGCCGGTGAAGCCGGTCATACCCCGGAGTAGGATATTGCACATTTACAACACACAACACACTGTATACATATGGTATGGCACAACCTAGATTTTGTTGGGGTTCCGACGCTCCGGGGCCCCGCTTCGGCGAAACCCCGAATCCGCTGGGAAAACCCTAACGTTTTCGTCTACCCCCATAGACGTGCGTCGAAAGGGGTAGGCCAGTGGACTTTTTTTCTTGGTTGTGTTAGGTTAGGCCATAGGAAGGTGAGAAACCAAAGTCTACCCCAAATCAACACAAGATTCCATCCGGTTCTCCCGAAACGGGAGTTTTCACCTCTAAGTGCAGAAACTCACTAGAGAGAAAGTGAAGCCGGTGAAGCCGGTCACACCCCGGAGTAGGATATTGCACATTTACAACACGCAACACACTTGTATACATATGGTATGGCACAACCTAGGTTTTGGTGGGGTTCCGACGCTCCGGGGCCCCGCTTCGGCGAAACCCCGAATCCGCTGGGAAAACCCTAACATTTTCGTCTACCCCCATAGACGTGCGTCGAAAGGGGGTAGGCCAGTGGACTTTTTTGTTTGGTTGTGTTAGGTTAGGCCATAGGAAGGTGAGAAACCAAAGTCTACCCCAAATCAACACAATATTCCATCTGGTTCTCCCGAAACGGGAGTTTTCACCTCTAAGTGCAGAAACTCACTAGAGAGAAAGTGAAGCCGGTGAAGCCGTCACACCCCGGAGTAGGATATTGCACATTTACAACACACAACACACTTGTATACATATGGTATGGCACAACCTAGTTTTTGGTGGGGTTCCGACTCTCCGATGCCCCGCTTCGGCGAAACCCCGAATCCGCTGGGAAAACCCTAACGTTTTCGTCTACCCCCATAGACGTGCGTCGAAAGGGGGTAGGAAAGTGGATTTTTTTGCTTGGTTGTGTTTGGTTAGCCATAGGAAGGTATTTTACATGTGTTGTTTTTATTTATTTTACATGTATATGTTGTAGGGTTGGGTTCCGGGAAACTCGAACCGTTATTTTACGGGGGTGGGATACTGAAATTGGGAGGGAAATTATAGGTCCTATATATATAAATTATAACTACATTAAATATTATATAGAGAAATAAATAAATATTATATAGAGAAATAAATAAAAAAAGGTTCATCTATACGCCGACGGCCGCCGTCGGCGTTGAAGTACACGTGTACACCGACGGCACGGCCGTCGGCGTATCAACGCCGCTGGACGTTCCGTCACGGCGTCCTTTTGTACGCCGACGGCACCGTTTACGCCGACGGCTGCCGTCGGCCTTACCTGGATACGCCGACGGCTGTGTGGGCGGCTACCCTAGCTCGTGCTGTACGCCGACGGCCCCGACATTTAGCCGTCGGCGTACAGTACGGCCGTCGGCGTAGTGTGGCTTTCCCGTAGTGCGAGTGCATGGATGATTCCTTGACCATCGATTGCTGCACTGCATGGCGCTTGCATGCATGGTTGTGCATGAGTTGCGCACGTTGAATGCTTCAGCTTCATCTAATTAGCTCCCCTATAAATGATGCTTCTAATCAACAACGAGATATTACATCAAATCCTACTTCTTGTACACTCGGCAAATCCTTCCTTGGTCCACCCATTTTGTCCACGAAACTTTCCCGCATCTGCATACTCTTTCATCATAAATATTAGAAAAGCTGTCTGACCTTCGGTCCATGTTGCTCTGTTCTTTTTTTCTGCAACAAGTGTTACTTAATATTAGTGATCATAAGTTTCACACCTTGGAGAGCTGGTTAGATCTGTTCACCGGTAGTATAAATAAGGCCCTCTTGTGTCAGTTTCAGTAAACCTAGTAGTGAGTGAAAAAGACCAAGAAAAGCAGGAAGTTTGAGCTGCACAACAACTACTCGAGCGCATTGCTTTTTTGAGTTGAGTTGTGTCCAGGCGATGATATGAGGTGTCAAAGTCAGCAGATTGCATGCAATAATGATGAAACTAGGAACGATGGGTGCATGCATGTTTCCTGGTAGGCTACGGCTCATGAAAACCTAGATATCTTGCGGTGTACAGTGTACTACGGCTGTGACTTCATGGATTTCTCGGCCGCTGCCGGCCGCCGAGACGTGCTAGGTGCCAGAGGGTCGGCGTCCGGGCCATCCGACATGAGAACAACAACAGCAACAACAGTACGTGCGAAGGCTATGGAGCGCCAAAACCGGATCGGTGGCGTACGTGTATGAGGGGATCTGGGCGAGAAACCAAGCCCTAGATGGCAGCAATGATGCATTCAAACAGGGAAGAAACATCAAGCTGCGGACTGGAATCAAATCAGAGCACAACGAACCTTCTTTTTCACTTGGTGAGCCTCCTCTCTCCATGGCTGAGGAAGAGGACATGGCTGAAGATGAGGGCGTCCTAGCGAAGACGACGGGAGGAGTAGATGCGTTCTTCGAGGAGGAAGAGACGCGTTTCTCCGTTTAGGAAAAAAGAGGTCGGGACCGAAGTCTCGGATACGGCAAAAAAAACTGCAGTTTTCAGAATACTTCAGTTTGGAAAACCACATTTTCCATTGGAGCCAAACACCTTGAAGCATTCCATACTTCATTATTTCTAGAAACTGAAGTATCCTCAGAATACTTCAAAAAACGGAGCTGCCAAACTGCCCCATAACCATAATGAGTCAAAGGTACGGTTTCAGATTTGTTGTTCTGAAAAAGCAATTTCATTATTTTTATTTGTTTGAAAGTAATCTTAGTTGTTTGAAGGAATTAATGAACTTCTTGTGGGGATCATGGTGGCATTGCACACATGCAAGGCAACCGTGTGAAGGGGACTGTCACCAGTAAATATATGGACCGTCTTGTTAGGCCTAGCTTCACTAAATCTATGGTCCAATAATTTGGATGTTGCACATTAATAGAGGTTTTGCTCCTTCACTTGGTCCTGGAAATTATCGAAAGACTCGCTTCACAGTGTAAGAGCCCATTAGAAATGCAAAGTTATCTAGCCAAGGGAATTGCATTTCCTTTCCCATATTCATTATTGTGCATTTCCCTAAATCTTTCTCAGATGCAGTGTACTTAAAGATATTTATGTGTATGTGATCGTTTGTGGGTGGTATTCATTGCTTCTTGGAAGAAAAAATATGTCTGTTGATAATATGCTAGCCAGTGGATGCCCTGATGCTCCATGCACATGGTCCTGGTCCTTTTCCTTCTGCTAATGTACTTTGAGGTTACTTCAGGATCATATTTATTTCCTCCACACATGCTACTTGCTTGTAGCTTACTCATCATTATATCACTTGACCACATTTTGGAAATATCCATAATTTTGTTGTGATACACAGGAATCGATGGAGATAGTTGAGATGGAGACCATTTTGTTTTACGACCATGGAATTTTGGGTTGCCTTTGAAATGCACATCGATGTATTTAGTCTGGTATACTCACATTCTTACTTGGGCGTGCATGGAAATGTTTTGTCACTGTATTATATACTCCAAAATAGTGGTAGTTTTCTGTTTCTCTTTTATGCAATGTCTCAGCTAACATTATTATTCCCAACTTCTGATTTTTGCAATGGAAATGTAGAAAACAGTGATTTTTGCGATGGAATGTAGAATGAAGCAGTTATTCTCTTCGGTTAGAACAGTGGGAGGCAATTTCTGAAATAATACTTTACATTCAAACTATACACATCTTGCCGATTGCTACTTCTAATTTTATTCTAAACATCATATGTGTTACTTCCAGTGGCACTGTGGCACAGGGCATGATGAATGTTGTATCTGGTCAGATGTTGATGACTTTGGATCATCATTTACTCCGAAAGAAGCCTAATATGGTTGCCTCACTCCAGTCCATCAGGAAGTGAGTTCGCTAATTGAGTTTTTTTTGTTGCAATGAAGCTGTTTAGTTGCATGATATCTTTTTTCCTGGCAATTTAGAACTTAGTTTAAACCGATCTCCATTCTCAAATGTATACTCCTATGATCTAATGACCAGGAGTTGATGCAAGTGAAGCAGAGTCGGAGTGAGAAAAAGAACAGGATGGTCATGCTGAAGCTTGGCATGAAGTCCATCACTGGTGTTGTGCCGTGTAATTGTCAAGAAGGGCAAGCACGTGAGTTTCTTGAGTGCTCTTATCTTTCTTTCCACAATTATTTTAGTTATTTTCATGCTGCAGCTTATGTTCTATTTTCAACATGAGGAATATAACTGTCTAACCGAGATCCTTCTTTCAGTTTGTTTTCTAGGTTTTCACTATGAGGAATAGAATTGAATAGTATGTATGCATGTACGCAACAAAGCTCCATTTTATTTTCTAGGTTCTTTATTATGGCAATTCAGGTTTAGTTGACATTAATTCTCTGTACTTGCGCTCTGCACTTGCAGACTGGGAACTGACATCCGCGTCTCCTTGGATAGATAATCTGCGGCGAGGGCTCTGACATGGAGGATGCCGGCAACGCTATGTCTGTGACAACCACGAGCTTCGTGCTGACTATGATTCCGCAAATGGATATTCGGTGTGGGAGCCCGCGTCGCTGAAAGCGTTCCGCCGTCACCAGCAGCCATCCTGCGCGGCGCTGAATATGTCCCGCGCGCCATCCACTTACAGACTAAACACTAGAGATGTTAAAGAAGCTTTGGAAATGGAAGAATTTGTCCAAACAGAAGGTGTTTGCCTGGTTATTATTGTGGATAGGCTAAGCATTACAGATATGATGGAGATAATAAACTGGCATTTCACCTTTGGAGTTAACCATGAATGTGTTGTAGGAGGATCAGAGAAACAAGAGAACATTTGTTACTTTAACCTTTTCTTTTGGTAGAAGATGTTGGGCAAATATTGGCATCACTTGGTCATATAATGTTGATATATATCAAATGTTCTCTGCTGCCAAGCCTGCCTTCTTGGGGACATGTTTTCTTGAAGTAGTCACTTGTGTTCTCTAGAATATTTGGAAGCAAAAGATTGATTTTGTAGCATAAGGTTCCTTTTCCATGACTTGCTGGCATATCCTCTTCATAAGAGATCTGGAGTTAATTTGGTGTTCCGTCTCTCACTCAAAATAGAAACAATCGTAATTCATGATTAAATAGCTTATAGTTCTTTGGTTTTCTTCTTCATATCCCTATCTCCCTTTATAAATATGTACCTCAGTTTATCTTTATATATGTATAACTTTGTTGGTTATAATGAAAAACACATAATAGATTGGTCCCTATTGTTTTTCAATCATTCTTTTTTGGCATGTATTGCACGTGCACAATTACTAGTCTTACATTTAGGAACGGAGGGAGTAGTGAAGTACCAACCGCACGCCATCTCGCCGCTTCTCTCGCGCCCGCTAGATTCTCGCTTGCGCAACCGCCGTCCGACCCATCCTCCTTGCTCGGCTTTCCGCAAGACATGAGCGGGCACCAGGCGACGCAAGTCCACGCCGGGTTGGCGCTGTGCGCATGCTCCTCTCAGCCACATCGTCTCGAGGTCCCGTCGGTTACGACCTCCCAGTGGCCTGCCGACGGCGACTAGACCTCTGTTCCGGACCCGGGTTATCGGGGACCTCCCATATCCCTCCCGCCGCCGTCGAGTATGCTCGCACCGGCCGCGTCCTTGGTCCTTCCTCTGCGTCTGCACCCGTTGGCCGAGGCCCTCTCTCAGTCCGCCCGTGCGGTCCTTGGAGATGGTGGTGGTGAGCTTCCCGGGGCGCGTCCGCTCCTCTCTCAAGTCCATCCGGGCGGAGTTCCAGCTCAGCGTCTGCACCCGTTGGCTGAGGCCCTCTCCCGACCTTAATCGCAAGGCTCTAAGTTCTCGCGTCCCTCCGTGGTCGACCATGGGCTCTCCAAGGTGCGGCGACAGCGGCATGAGCTTCGCGACCACCTGCTGCGCACGGTGAAATCAGGTTCCTCGTCAGTTTCTGCATCGGTCACTCCGGCATCTCCCTCATCTTCCAAATTCCGGCAATGGCATGAGGGCCCTCTGTTGCCGATTCAAGTTGGTGCTCAGGTGTGTGCTTCAGAGAAATCCTGCTCTTAGTGCTGTGAGCCAACCACCATGGCGTTGTTAAGCTTCATGGGGGTGTGGTCGTGGATCTGCACCTCTGCCTCCAACCCTTGTCCAGGTCTCACGGCCGGTGAGCGGTGACCATGTCTGCATATGAACTTGTGCTTGCAGCTGCTCATGTGATCAAAAGCACAAGAAATTAGGAATGTTGCAAGGAATAGCAATTATTTTATCAAATTTTCAGTTCTTTGTACTGAAGAGGAATCATATGGACTGGGAGTCTGGGATAATGGTTGTTGATTGATGCGTTTTGCTACACAATGATCTCGTCAATAACCGAATTGGGGCTGTACCGATAATGCTTATGCCAACTTTTATTTTTTTCAACGGATAGGATTCGGATGATTTTTATTTTGTCACATAATTCCTCCTCAATAAAAGTCCACCATATTAGATGCAAGGTGCAATCAGTTTTGATTTTTTACTTTTTGATCATGAAGTTGGTTTGGTTACAGGTTGACCATCAATTACAGATTTTTTTGTGTGAATGAATTACTGATTCTGGTTGTACTTGTCTAACTGTCCGCACTTTAGTACAACAAGGAGCTGGCCGTTTTGATGCTACAGTTGTTTTCTTCTGAGGTAAGCTATCATTGAAATTAGATCCATGAGAATATGCAGGCCAACTATGGTTATGTGGTACCCAATAATTTGTAGGAGCAGATTTAGACTTTTTTGTCCTTTAGGTTTCAATTTTCTGAGAATTATTAGCTTACTGAGTCATACAGCATGGACAGACGAAGCTACATAAAAATTGTTTATAATGTTTAAATAGACTGATCTATTTCCTTATTATATTACTGAGTCATACAAATTCTTAGCTTATTGAGACATACAAATTCTTTCTCGTGTCCAGGTCATAGCAACAAGATATGATGACTGTATAATACAAAATCACATTTATGCATATCCAGGTCGTGTGATTGGCAAGCTTCGAAGAGTTGAGATCCAAGAGTTGTGTGGCTGAAAGAGCTTAGCACTGCATTACCTTGGTGAGAGCTTGTTTTCTTCTTGCACTCAGTTCAGTTAAGACACTTCACTGCCATATAACAACTTGAATTATTTTTTATTCTGAATTATGTTTCTAGGTAGTACACTGGTACAGTATGAAACTGCGGTTTCCCCTTAAGCACCAAGATGTGGTGTAAATTGATGGGAATGACATGATATTAACTTTATCTTTGTGGTGGTTCCCGTAAACGTTTTCTTTCGTTTCATGTTAGTTAATCATTTGATGTTGCTGCAAATGTAATGTGTGATATAAATTGGAAGAACTAGGAGGCAGCCGAGGTAAACGGTTTTTTGGGATCCCGGACTAACAGGGTTTGTTTTTAAAGTTCAAACGATATGCATAGACCAATGAAATGGGAGAAGTGTAAGGAAGCGGCCGGGTCATTTTTGTTATCGGGTCGTTTTGTAGTTTGATTTTCTCCATTATACACAATATTGTTTTTTTAAGTTTCATGGGTCACAAATGTGTTCTCTTTGTTTCCTGTGAGAATTAAGGAGAGACAAACATTCTCACTATATTGCAGCACGTGATTCTGATTTGTAAATAAGACATTTAATACCACATCCTTTGCCCCTGTATTTGAGGAACGTTTATTTGTCAATCGAACATAGATTATACCGTCATCACTTAAGTTTAATAAATATGGCAAAGTGATTGTAAGGCAAGATGAAGTTTTGAAATGATGACAACAACTAAAAGAAGCAAGCGAGAGAATCAGTATTTGACACACACATATTTTACCTTAGACTAGTCACAATGGGGGGTATCATATACTAGTATCATGCACATGATACTAGTTTATGTTACTACCTCCACAATGGGTAGTAACATATGTATGGTATCATATAATATTGCATTTATTAGGTTGTAGACTCATATTGCATTGAAATCCGTTATGTTACAGTATCTACCTATGATACCACTATCATCTCTCTCTTCATTAATTGCAGTGTCATGTCATCTTTTTGCCAACATGGCATGCATGATACTACCTATGATACCACCATTGTGGCTAACCTTACAAAATTGTTTGATCAGTGTGTCTATGTATTTTTTTATTCCGTTGCAAGGCACGGACATTCATCTAGTCTTTACTAGTATTAAAGGAGAGAGCACTTCACAATAATTACCGGAAAATGCTACCACACTGCCATAACCCTCGCTAACTAACCGCGGTCTAATTTCTCGCCTAGCGCTTATCTCTCTGATTCTTGGGTCACTGAAGGAACTACTCATCTCGAAAATCGCCATTTCCCTAACAACTCCCGTACACATATCAACCTACCCTCGTCCTTTGATAGACCGTTCGTCCATCCACGCTGCCTAGGGCTCTGCCGCGCACGCCCACGCCCAGGCATGAGCGCTCTGCCACGGGCCACGGCCCCGTCCTCTCCGCTCTCCTTCCTGCGCTCCGACACCGTCCCTTCCTCTCCTCTCCCCGCGTCACCCCGCCCTCCCGACGCTAGCCCCCCCGCCCTCTTCCAGCACCACGATAGTAGATGGGCCCTCCGCCGGCGGATTCTTACCCGCAAATGGCTTCCGCCCTCTTCACGCCGGCGGACTCCGCCGTGCCCCCCGCCCAGTGCAACGCATGCGCCCGCTTCTCCGACCTCATACCCGCACGTCTGTTGGTAATCCCTTTTGCCGTGGACTATGAACTCTTTTGTGTCGTGGGTGCAGGTGTTTGGAGATGGGAGGAAGGATGGGAGGACCGGATGCCGTGTGGAGGTCGTGAGGAAGGTGATTGATCTGGTCCCCTGTTTCCGTAAAATGCTATATGTTCCTGAATATGTCATTTGTTGTTTGATGTCTACAGGGCACACTGTTACTCTTGACGCTAGCAGTGAATGTTTTGTGACCTAGATCATGGGGATTAACATTTTTATTGTAGGTCGACTCAATAGCAGCAATCTTTGGTGTAACAAGAGATCCGTTCATAATATTGTCAACAAATATTTTTGCTGTATCTGATAAACCTTATTTCTGTCATTAACTTATTATGAACACACTGTGCACACCTTGTTTTTCATGAACAAATGGACTATTGTTACAAGAATATTGTTTGATCACTACTGATTGATTACACTGTCAACTTCTGATTCACGTGTTTCAAAACTTGCACTCCTCGTGAGGTTTTTTTTTGCCTATGTGTTTTTTTTACACCAACCTGCACTTTGTTATTTCATTCTTGCTCAGATCTCTTTATTCACGAAGTTCTACTTTCCTGTTACATCAATTTTTCTTTTTCTAATATCAAGTTAATAGCTCAAAGTATATCTGATTAACGCTGAATTTTATTCATGTTAGTTTAGGTTTGTAATCTCTCTATGGTGTTCAAGGCAAATCACTTCAAAGCATGATTTTTGTTGATGCAGGTGCATGCAATCATGTTCTTGCAGCTTGAGGTTTACTACGCTGCCACATTTACATCTCAATATAGGTACCTGAAGTTATTATGATGCATGAAAACGCGCTTGGGGTCATGACGGATGCCAAGAACTTTGAACTCCTTTTATCTTTCGTTTGGTTCACATTATCAAGCTATGTTTCTCCTTTTGATGATTCTCCTTGGCATTTCCTGATGTTTGAGTGTTTTCTTTACAAGATTCAGAGAGCAAGCCAATTGTTCTTTGCAGGTTAGCACAGGTTTAGAAGGGAAGTATATCTGTATATTTAAGCACCCTTTTAGATATTTTTATCCTTGATCTGTTGCAACTAAAACAAAACGATTTACATCAAAAAAATATCTATGTGTATATTTGTGCACCCTTTTCCATACTATTGAACATGAAAAGTTGCCATGAGAACACCTTCGAACTGTTGAAAAGTATTTCCTTGTACCATAATATTGAACATGAAAAATTTCCTGAGAACACCTTCAATTTTCTTGAGCATTTTATACGGCTACCTTCGAATTTCTTGTAAAGTTATAGGGGCTATAATAGGTGCTAGGAATCAGAATATTCATGCAGAAAATGGAAATACTGGAAGGCGTGCAAAGTAATGTCTACGACGACTCCCCAGCTGGGCTCTCTAGCACTGTCTACCATCCACTGGCGAGAACGCTTCCGACGCTAGCGTGGAGCTTGAGACGCCGACTACTGATGCTGACCCTGTCCTCGCATTCCTAGAGCTGCAGCAGTAGTCTGGAAAGGCAAAAATGCAGGTCCTTCCAATCCCTTGGGTGATTTTTTTTGCTTCTTCGATGTGTAGGTTTGTTGATAGTGGTCTATCTTAGATGGGAGAGCACCAGCAGTTGGTGGAAGCAAGTCTTAGTTCAACCTGATCTATCTTGCCCTACCTTCAGACTAAATGAGTATCTTGTAGTGATTTCTGAAATCGTGATATTCAGGCTACACTTACAATTGGATTCACAAGAGCTTCAAACTTGCACAGACCAAGATTTGGTTTTTTTCTTGTGCAATGATTAAGGTTAGTTTGTCAGCAAGCACAAAGGTATAACTTACCCACAATTTTATTGTACACGAGTTTCAGGATTTCTTTTTCTTAGTTATTAACATAGGCTTTGAGTTACAGTCATGCAATAACTAATTCTGCTCCAGGTTTTCACGGTGCTGTTTCATAACCATTTCTTTTCAATTTGTTTCAGCTACAATGAAACAACATGCTTTAAGGTATTTTCAACAGTGCAGCAGCTCCACTACGTTCAGGCGACAAGATGGGTAAATAGACAACATCACATCAAATTGCTCTGTCAAATACTTGAAA
This sequence comes from Poa pratensis, assembly GCA_947311845.1. Classification (NCBI taxonomy): domain Eukaryota; kingdom Viridiplantae; phylum Streptophyta; class Magnoliopsida; order Poales; family Poaceae; genus Poa; species Poa pratensis. Next base: position 18,740,701 of record CAMZMU010000102.1, on the reverse strand, counting down.
TATTGGTTCCCGCCAATTTCATATTTAAGAAGCCATTGTGATGTTTAATAAACTGACGGCGGATTATTTTGGAAATTAAATGAGTATCTTATTTAGTTTTGGAGTGAGAGATCTATTACTTTTTTTCGCGAGTATCGAGAGTAGAGATGAATTACTTTGATGACATTGGAGGAGAGAAGATGATGGAAGTTATTGTACTAATGTTGACAAGAAAGAAAAAATAATCTTATTCCATGATTTGGAACAGACATTTCTCTTACTTTTAAGCTATTGTGTACCACTTGGTTTTCCACTACAGAAGCAGTCATGATGTGTGTAACCTCACGGCGGATGGGGAGTACTCTGCCAAGTCGGCCTACCAAGCGCAATTCTTGGGCGCTACATCCTCCGATATGAGGCGCTTGGTGTGGAAGGTTTGGGCTCCTCCGAAGACCAAGTACTTTGCGTGCTTGCCCTCCAAAACCGGCTATGGACGGCGGACCGCCTTGCCCGTAGAGGTTGGCAAAATTGTGGGCTTTGCCCTCTTTGCAAAGCAACGCCCGAGACGGTCGACCACCTTCTTCTTCATTGCCGCTTCACCACTAGAGTTTGGTCTCTTTTGAAGGCTTGGCTTGGTCTCACTTTTGACCAATCCCTATGGCCGACTCTCTCCCTCAAGGCATGGTGGCAACATATGACCGGTGGTGGCGTCTACAACCGCAAGGCCTTGGCCTCCCTTGTCCTCTTGACATCTTGGGAGATTTGGAATGAGAGGAATGCTAGGGTGTTCCGCAACAAATACACCTCCTCGCAAGCCATTCTTTCGAAGATCAAGAATGAGACTAAGATTTGGACCCTTGCGGGAGCGAAACGTTTAGGAGAAATTTTACCGGGAGAGTAATCCGGTTGTATCTTACTTTCGGTCTTGTTAAACTTGTTGCTCCAACTCTCTCTTAATTAATATAAGGGCAAAGCTTTTGCCCCATAGTTTCGAAAAGAAATAAAAAGACTACATCTGTGCGATCTGGTTTCAATAGTAATCTTATGCTTTGTTTTTCAGTTATATGGAGTGGTAAAACTAATTGTTATTGTTTTCTTATTATAAATTAAGATCTGGTTTTATACGATTAATGGAGATGTAATGTCACCAGATAGTGATCAAGGAAGACAATCAATTGTGAAGCTTATGCTGTCTATTGACTAGAAATTCTAGAAGTCTTATCGTGTTGCCTCATGCGCAAAGTAGAAGAGTAGCAGGCATGTTTCGTGATAGATCAATGAATTGTTGCTTGTTGTAGTTACCAATTTTGTTTGGTTCAATAAGGTAGATTACATTTGTTTCCAGCCGTATAAGAATTCTTCTAAATAAAAAAGGAAACCGTCGTTGCGTTGAGTACTCATTGGGTGACCAGATGATGGATATGGGACGGCAGCATGGTGAAAACGTGCGACTAAAATGTAGATGCAGTCGACAAATGAGGCCAAAAGGTTTGAGCATACCACAGAAGGATCACAGGGTGATTCTAACTGGCACTAAAGCAAGCAGTGCTAGCTCCCTTGTTCAACTTAATGATGCAACGGTAAGTTCTTTCGTGTCCCAGAATGGATCGCAAATTCACAATATAACCGGAGAGAAGCCCTGCTGTCCTCTGATGAGACAACACAGGCTGTGGCGAGTTCTTTACATACTGAGCATTGCATTTGTGTTTGGGTGATAGAAGGTTCTTACATGACTAATTAACTGTTCTTATTGATTAAGATGGCCCATTATTTCCATTTCATTTATTGAATCGCTGGCTATTGATTGATGTGGTTGTATTACTCTGCTTTAGCCCCGTGGTGTTGATGGTTGATCGTTGTCTGTATTTAAAAAAATGATCAGTTGTTGCCTTGTTAACTGAGTGTAACATGTGCGTATCTTGACCTGTCCTGCGACTTCTCTCTTTTCCATTAGATTAGAAGAAAGTGGGAATGTTTCTCTCAGATATGCTGCAAACAATTACGTAGCCGACCAATATTTGTTTATATGAAAAATATAATTTATTTTATGTGCCAAAGTCATTGAATGACACAGATGTTCGTGGTACTGCACTTAATATGCTATACCTTCATTCCTAAATATAAGGCGTACTTCGTTTGCATCGACCAAGTATTTGACCAATAATTTGTCTAATATATGTGACATTAGTTGATATCATTTTATTCATATTCAAATGTACTTTACTTGTGATTAATATTTAAGTCACATGTTAAATGAGTAATTATTGGTCAAAGCCTCAGTCAAAGGAAATGAAATAGGCCTTTATATTTTGGAACGAAGAGAGTATTGTGTAACTTATGCTCGTCCTAGCGATCTGTATATCCTCCATATCACTGGAAGTTCATGTATGGCCGTATGGGCGTCTAGCAACTTACGGATATTGGGTGGAATAGTAGAAAGAAGAATCTTTGAAAAGGAATCGTGAAAAATAAGGCACTGGCTATTTTTTTCAAGGCTGAGTAAACTATTTACATTTTTAGTTAAACATAAAATCAATAAGGTTGGACAAAAGGAAACGAAACAATATATCCGGCCCATACTTGCTACTCTGCTCTTTCATACTACTACACAAAGGGTGTTTATCTTCTATACCTGGCTACTAGGCTACATTAATCAATTGTGTGGTATATGTGGATTGGGAGTTTGAAGTTCGGAGATGCAACTCTCAGCATTTCAGTGAGTTGAGCATTATATGTCCTCGTTGTACTTTGCCATCGTCAGTCGTCACCATGTCGACTGTTGGTAAGTTTTTCTCTCATGACGCTTGCACGGAGTTCTTTCCTTTCCATCTCAGTTTTCTCAGAAACATGGAATGTGTCTGGCATCTAAAATGTTGAGACCTTTTTTTTTCATGTTGTAAATGTGAGGGAGATGATATTTTTCATGACTTATGTTTATTGATATTCTTCCCAGAGTTTATCTCATTCGCAACACTTATTCTCAAAGGTTTGAGAACGGAATGACTTACGGACAAAATGAAAAGGATTATCGGTTATACCTGAACATAAATAAACTTGGAAAGGACAGAGCGAAGAAATCAAGGGGCATCTGGTGTTGTAGTATGAGAGTTACATTGAAGCTTATGTATTTCAATATTCCAATTTCTATTCGTGCAAGCGTAATGAGCTATATTTTGGACCTCTTTCTATATATCATTCTGTGATAACTATTTACCACTACGAAAAGGAAGGAGAAGAAGAAGACACCATTGCTTTATGTGCATGGCAAGAAATGAGGAGCCGATGAAGACATTGTTAGAGACAGATTGATGTTAAACCATTAGAATATGTATACACCCGTTGCACGGGCATTTACTTTAGTGAGGTGGTTAGAGAAATTATCAACGGGCTTTTACTATGTCAATGAGCTAATCACATCCCTCAATCCATTCCATTTAATCCATTACCACTATAGGTATATCCACTATACCGGTCAGAACTAGCATCAATAATGGAAAAACAATATACATCTTTAAATATCTCTGAATCAACCTTAACAAGAATTGCGTATAATTTTCACTTGATAAAGAAAGATTCACCATCAAATATACATAAATAATCATCTAGGGAAGCTCATATGGTCTAAAGACTGCGAATCACGTCAAGAGATTTATAGAAGCTACTACAACAAACTCATAGTCCAAAGTATGATCTACTACCATAAACTCATACTCTGTTCTCAGTTTGCGCCGAATACACATCCGAAACCACATAGACTACATACAAGCTCATGCTAGAGATGATGCTGAACCCGGTGAAAAGCAGCCCGCTGAAAAGATGTTTCCAGCAGCCGATCTTCCCCATCCGCAGCGACAAGGCAAGAATCAGGCTCCACAACACACATATAGTCAAGCCGATGTGTGATACTGCAGCGATGAAGATGCACACTCGACGCATCACCGGCACATGTGGCTCTGCTTCAGCTGCTTCTGTCTCCTTCTTTCCCGCGCCGAGGAGTGATGCAATGAACTCTATAATAGTAACGCAAAGTCTGACACATACCATCTCGTAAAGTTGTGCAACATAGTCGGCAGGGGCAGCACAACTTGAATGCAAAGGCCGGTAGAAGATAGACGATGCCGGGCCAATGTCAATCCCAAGAAGGCCAGTAGCAAGCTGAAGCCAACCGTTCCAGCGATGGCATTGAATATCTGACTAATGGTATGGAGATCATGTCCTGTACATATGAGAATCATGATTTAAGCTACATTGTACTACCCCATATCAAATTATAAGATCTGTAGACACATAGCACTAAACACAGGGGGCAGTAGATAGGAAAATGCATGTATGCCATTCTTTCAAATATATGATTCTAGATAATATTTTAGCGATATAAAATTCTATAGACAAGAACTAAAAAACATGCTTCCAAGAATGATTAAATATAACAGTAAATTAATTAGAATGGTGTGAGGAACCGTGGGGCAAAATATGGTTGTCTATCTCAAATAATGGATATGTATCTTGGACCTGTATTACTTGCTAAGCTAGAACTAAGCTTGACAACTCTGAACTTCCAAAAAGTGTTACAGCAAGTAAACAAATTGAGCATATAGTTTAATGTTTAGTATTTAAGTTTCTTTGACATCAGGAAGTGAAAATTTACAATAATAGTTTAGTAATCATACATTCTAATTTCCAAGAGAGGTTGCAACATAATACAAACATGAAGCACACACTATTCAAATGGAAATAAAAAACCTAAGATCAAATTTCCCAATTAAATCGCGGCGGGTATGCAAAGGATGAGTGTAATAACAAAGATATATACATACCAATGAGACCTGGCAATAGACACGCCTCCCCGTCGACTACATCACGTCGAGAGTCCTGAACCATATCTGTCTCTAGCGGAAAGTGGGGTGGTCGCCGCCCTGCTGCTGTTGTTGGCCAACAAATAGTTAAGAATACATAAACAATATAAGACAATGCTAAAAGATTTGGTGGAGTCAGCAAGAAAAATACTCCGACCATGTACGATTTGTGAGACCAGATTATAATTAACAGTCTAAATTAATCCATTATGTTAATTTTTGGCTCAATAGAAGCAGGGATGAACTGGACCAAAGGGAGAAGGAATCTAAATATCCCTAAAAAAAAGAGAAAGCCCAACATGATGATGGTAATGGTGATCACTAAGTCCTCTTTGTTGGGTCTCAAACATATTATGAAATCTTCAAATTAAGAGTAATTTTCAATTTTGGTGAATCCGATAACAATCAGTTCTAGAATTTGTATGAACTATCATTTCAACATATCTAAAATTAAAAAGAGAGGAACGAGTGATTATCCTTCGGCTTGGAAAGGGGGGAATGGATGTGTTAGCTGTCTAAGGTCTAATGCATTGAACAAAACAATTGAAAATATGAAAATATTATATAGTTTCAAAACTATCAAATCAATTCCAAAAGGCAAACGCAATGTTATAAGTGGATAGTTTAGTATGTAAGATAAAATATTATCATCAAAACACCTTGAAATCCTGAGAATTAAGTTGGCAACATGATAATATTTGTAGAAAAATCACCCATGGCCATCAATATGTTCTAAATTATCACATATATACAGGTTAAAGACTTGTAGAAATTTAGTGAATACATGACCAAGCTCTTCAAAACATACCTCTACAGTTCCAGATTCCTCACACTCAAAAAATCTCATTATCTTCTGCACCGGCGCTCATGTCCTGTTTCACGCCAAGTTCTAAGTCGCGGTCCACAGGCGAGCTCCTAGATGGAAAATCATAATTGAATCAATCAACAGTTTGAATAGAGAATAACTAATAAACGAATTTCCAACAAATCTTGCTTGCTATACTAATGCGATAAATTCTTTTGCAATCATGTATGATCCATTATTTATTTTTCTACTTGTTGCAAAAAAATTGTGAGTGTTTATTTCAGCAATATATGTGCTTAATCTTCACAATAATGGTGAAGCAAAAGTAGCACTAATGGTCTTGTCTGAGAACATATCTAGCGTTTAGATTCTGATATGTCTCAAGGGATTTCCAAAGTTACTTAATAAAAAAGCGATGACCCACAAATATTGAACCCAGAAAAATATGAAAAGCTTCCTAGGCGTGGCAAGAAAAATCTAGTTGAGATAATGCTATTGTTTTATTATATAGGTTAGTTATGAGTTTCAAAAGTTCATATAGTTATTTATGCAGTTATTGAAATCTTCAGCTGGTGGTTGGTCGGGGCTCTGATTTTGCTCCTCCCTATACTTTTTTTATAAAATCTTCAGGTTTAATCTACAAGTTCATTGAACTACAATAGCTTGGAGATTTATTTAGCCAAGCTTCAGGGGTTGAACCGCAAGTTTGCTCAATGATAAAGTTTTTTGAGATTTTGCTGAAAGATAAAGTAATGTGCCTATCTAACCAATCTGAAGGTTAAAAGACAAAATATTATCCACATATTACTTTCTCTGTTTCGAATAAGTTGAGAAGTACTACTAAAATAATAATCCGAAATGTGAAGAATGAATTTAGATGATGTTTAGCCAAGACTTGAGGTGTTCAGGGGCCAGCTGCTGATTGCAAGTAGCTGGAATGTTTTTCTTTCGAATTAAAGGGCTGATGCATCCGATTTCATTGAAAATGAAACCACGGTAGTTTTTGTTACAGCACAACCAGGGGCGGTGCCACCAGGGGGCGAGGTGGGGCGGCCGCCCCCCCAGCTCAGGGGATTTTTTTTCAGTATATGTACGCAATATGCTGCTGCCATGTATACCGTATACGGAAGAGATAAAAAAAGAAAAAAAAAGAAAGAACGGGACGCTGGAGTGGACCCTGTCGCACACGGTCGCGAGTCGCGACCCAGTTTTCCATCTCCAATTGGCTCTCGCGATCCCCAATCTCGCTCTGGCTCTCTCGATCCGCCGCCGTCGCTCCTTGCTGCCCAATCTCGCTCCGCCCTCTTCACCCCTCCTTGATTCCCCAATCCCCAACCGCGGTGCCGCGCTGCTCCCGACGGCCCCTCCTCGCTGCTACCTGCTCGATCCGCCGTCACCCCCCGCCGTCCGCCGAGACGTCGACTGCTCCAGAGTCGGCGACCAGCCGAGCAGCCGAACCCGAGCAGCAGCACACCGATTCCGCTGGTAGTTCCCAGTTCCCAGCTATTTTCCCCTGTTTCATACTGCAATAGGCCAGTAGCTTCTGTTTCGATTTTAGTCAGCTATTTTCCTGTCAATCCAAGACATCCAGTACCGCATTAGGCTATGTTTGTTCTGTCAATACACTAGTTTAATAGTTTTGATCTGTTTTGTTGTTATTTTTGTTGTTGATTTGATAAACATGAAGAGAGGTAGTGGCCATATTATGGCGCTTTTCGGCAAATATGAAGCAAAGAAATTTGCTTCTTCTGAATCCCCATCAGTTGTGATTGATTTGCAAGCTGAAGGCACTCCAAGAAGTGGACTTTTGTTACCTTCAAACATAGCTGGTGAGCTATAATATTGTGAGACTTCGACTTATTTACATTGTTCTTTCCGTACAATTGCGGATTACACGTGTTGTCAAAAAAAAAATTCGCCGGTGGCACACCCTTTGATAATTTCCTAGCTCCGCCACTGTTCGCCCCCCTCGTCTCAATTCCTGGCTCCGCCACTGAGCACAACCAACATCAAAAACCTCCTTCCCAAAACTGGAACAAGCCCCGAAAACTACCCCCTACTAAGTTCCACCACAAACTAAAGCAGAACAGAGAACTCCAGAACAAAGCCTACAACATCCATACTTTCTTACAGTTCCAGCAACAAACACAACCACACTCCTATCTGGAATGTAAAATAGCAATTGCTCGAATGATGAGCTGCTGGACCTGTATAGATGATCGAAATTAGCAGTACCTCATATCCATGGGCGGCGATCCAAGTACGAGCAGTGCAGCAGCTCGACAGCAACCAGCAGCTCCTCTCCGATGCTCTCCTTCCTCCTCTCCGATGTTCTTCTTCCTCCTCTCTCTGTTTTCCTCTCTCTCTCTATTTTAGTATAATATGTAACTTAACTATATCAATTAACTATCTTGAAATATGAAGAATTAAGATGACAACATGATATAATACTTGTATAGCAAACAAGACCCATGACGATTAATATGCTTGAAATTAGGGTATATTCAGGATAGAGACTTTTGTAATTTAGTTCAAGACATGATCATGTCCCTTAGATCGTACATCTATGGTTTAGTATTCTCAGGGTGGTTGAGCTTCTTTAGAGATATGGGGCCATATCCCCCCCCCCCCCCCCCCCCCCCCCAATCCATAAAATAGATAACCTCAAAACGCATACTGATGTTGTCGCAAATGGTGTTCCCATAGGCGATTTCCTATATGAAAATTAGTAATTGAATCAACTAACCTTCTTCAATAGAGAATAATCAATGTACGTCTTTCCAGCAAATGTTGCATGCATATTCATGTGAGTATGCGACGAACGATCTTTGGCAATCATGTCTGGTGCATTATTTAGTTTTATATTTGTAATTATCTATTGGAGCTTCATGCGTTCGGTGTACTTTTAATAGATTCCGGTCCTTCTCGAAGAAAAATGTAAATAAGAACGCTTGGGAAACAATTCCATTTGCCCCGCAGGATTATATTTCTGAAACATCCAGATGACGATGAAAATAAACTTTAAATGATGCCAAATTGTCCAGCTTCAGTTTTCGGGCCAAAATGGCCGTCAGCCTAATCTAAATCTTGTAGCACCGAGCCTGCATTGCAGCCGGTAACTCGTAAACATCCGGTGTTAAGGGCGTAGCTGCAAGTGCAAGTGTTAGGGCCATCGATCAAGTGCTGCATCGATCGGGTGCCACACTGCCTAGTGCTAATGCGGGTACTGGTCCGAGTGTGGTATACGATCGCGTACGTACTGGTCCGAGGAGTCACGTCTCTTTTTGTGTCGCGCACGTACGGCAGGAGTAATCAGCTCGCTCTACGTACGCACTAAGGCACTAGTACGTGATTTTGATTTGATTTGAAGCAACTCACGTCCCGTTCGTTCCAACCCAAAAATGTTTTTTGAGACTGTGGAGGATATGTCGAACGGGTATACGAAATACGGTGGATAAAACCTGACCCAACACACTAGTAGAAAACAAGGCATCGATGCGCCCTCTTTTGTACCGGTTGGGCACGAACCGGTACTAAAGTGGGTATTAGTACCGGTTCCAGATGCGAGGCGGCCGGGGCCCCACGGCGAGGCACTTTAGTATCGGTTTGTATTATGAACCGGTACTAAAGGCCGATCTTTAGTACCGGTTGGTACTACAAACCGGTAGTAAAGGTTGGCACAGGCGGCTGCCGTTGGTGGTCCCACGGCGAGACCCTTTAGTACCGGTTTGTATTACCAACCGGTACTAAAGGCTACCGGTTGGTAATACAAACCGGTACTAAATGACCCCGAGCCACAGCTCCATTTTCCAGCTCGAACACAACTCCATTTTTTCTCTCTCTTTGCTCTCCCAAGATCTAGTTCACCCCATTTTTCTCCAACATTTGTCAAGATTGGTGGCACCTACATATACAAGGGTTAGCAACTTCATCTTCTCTTCCGGCATTTCAAGTTTAGCTCATTTTCTTGCTAGTTTAGCTAGTTTGGTTTTTGTATTGCTAGCAAGGTGTTTGATGAAATGGCTAAGTTAGGGATTTCGTTTGTTTTATATGCATTTTGAGCTAAAATTAAAGTATAATTTGTGATTTTTTATAGTGTCGTCTCGTTCCCTTCCTCACCGCCGTCGATCGCCCGCGCCGCCCCGTCACCGACACCACCTCAGTGAGCCTCTTATTTTTATCTTTTATTTTAAAAATCTTAGTTGTATGATTTAGATGCATAATTATTACTTGTATAATTTTCTTATTTATATAATTGTTTGTTATATATAGTGTCATGGTTTTGACATCTGTCCACACCGGCTCTCGTCCGCTCTATTATTCGGATGTGGTACGATTGTTTGTTATAACTATATATTTGTTTAATTTCGTGTTTATAACAATTATGCCGACCAACTTAACGTACATATATTTTTATCTAGGAGGTAGTTGAACCGGAAATTCCAACCGACCCTATTGTCGAGTTTTTTGTAAAAGAAAACAATGATTTGAAAGCAAAATTGAAAAGAAGTGAAGATCTTCGTCTCGAAGAGAAGATGAAATGGGAGTTCAAGATTGCCGACGTCGTCGATGATAACAAGATCAAGATGGAGGCAATGCGCTTGGATCACGAGATCAAGATGAATGCAATGCGCTTGAAGCTTAAAAAGATTAGAAAATATGTCATTAGTCAAGAGGCTTGGTATCATTATGCTATTGGTTCAATAATTACCTTAGTTGCGATTTTGATCGCATTTGTCGTTGGATTTAAATTCTTTAGCTAGTTGTATGTTAGTTTCAATTAATGAATGTTTATGAGAACTATGTATTAGATTTGGTCGCTACTCTACTTTTGTTTTAAATGTGGTGAACTGTTGTATTAATGAATTTTGTCACATATCTCTATTTGATATATTTGTATAATGCAGATGAGCCGGAAATGGATGTACGGTGACCGACGTTGTCCCAAGTTCATTGATGGCATGCATAATTTTCTCCGTGTGGCTGAGTTAAACAAGCAGAATGGTTTTATATTTTGTCCATGCGATGACTGTAAGAATAAGAGGAATTACCCTTCCTCAAGAACCCTCCACTCCCACCTGTTGCGAGCAGGCTTCATGCCCAATTATTTTTGTTGGACCAAGCACGGAGAAAGAGGGGTTATAATGGAAGACAATGAAGAAGAGGATGATGACAACTATCCTGTGTTCTCTGAACACGGTGGTACTACAATGGAGGAAGACGAACCTGAACATGAGATCATTGTTGATGATCAGTCTGATGATGATCTTCGTCGGGTCATTATTGATGAACAGATAAACTGCGGAAGTGAGAACGAGTGGTCGAAGTTGGAGCGCATGTTAGATGATCACAAAAAATTGTTGTACCCAAATTGTGAAGATGGCCAGAAAAAGCTGGGTACCACCCTGAAATTGCTGCAATGGAAGGCACAGAATGGACTATCTGACAAGGGATTTGAAAACTTGCTGAAAATATTAAAGAGGATGCTTCCAAGAGATAACGTATTGCCCCATAGTACGTACGAAGCAAAGAAGATTGTCTGCCCTCTAGGATTAGAGGTGCAGAAGATATATGCATGCATCAATGACTGCATCCTCTACCGCGGTGAGCACGAGAATTTGAATGCATGCCCGATATGCGGTGCATTGCGGTATAAGATCAGGCGAGATGACCCAGGTGATGTTGAGGGCGAGCCGAGCCCCAGGAAGAGGGTTCCTGCCAAGGTGATGTGGTATGCTCATATAATACCACGGTTGAAATGTTTGTTCCGAAACAAAGATAATGCCAAGTTGTTGCGATGGCACAAAGAAGACCGTAAGGAAGACGAGATGCTGAGACACCCGCTGATGGGTCGCAGTGGAGAAACATCGACAGTGAGTTCAAAGATTTTGCAGCTGACGCAAGGAACTTAAGGTTTGGTCTAAGTACAGATGGCTTGAATCCGTTTGGTGAGCAGAGCAGCAGTCATAGCACCTGGCATGTGACTCTATGTATCTATAACCTTCCTCCTTGGTTGTGCATGAAGCAAAAGTTTATTATGATGCCAGTGCTTATCCAAGGCCCGAAGCAACCTGGCAACGACATTGATGTGTATCTGAGGCCATTAGTTGACGAACTTTTACAGTTGTGGCATGAAGAAGGTGTACGTGTGTGGGATGAGTACAAACAGGAGGAATTTGACCTACGAGCGTTGCTGTTTGTAACCATCATTGATTGGCCTGCTCTTAGTAACATTTCAGGACAGTCAAACAAGGGATACAATGCATGCACGCACTGTTTAGGTCAGACTGACAGTATATATTTAGGTAACAAGAATGTGTGCCTGGGGCATCGTCGATTTCTTACAAGACAGCATCCCGTAAGAAAGAAAGGCAAGCATTTCAAAGGTGAGGCAGATCACCGGACGAAGCCTACCCTCCCTACTGGTGACGTTATATATGACATGGTTGATGCATGTAAAATGCATACATGAACTTTGCACTTTAATTTCTTATATTCCAATCATATTTGCATCATATAAGGGTTATATCAATGTTTTATAATGATTTTTGGGAATATTCATTTATTTCCTATTTTTATGGAATTAACCCTGCACAGGCAGAAAACCCCGTTTTCTTATTTTAATGTTTCAGGACCCAAACGTCAACGAAATCACCTGGAAATTTACGGGCGTCAATATTTGGAAGGAAGAAGACCTGTGGCGAAGGAAGCGAGCAAACGGAGGTCCGAGGACCAAAGGGGGTGGCCCACGCGGCCAGGTACTGTAGCCGCGTGGGACCCACCCGTTTGGCCCGTGGCTCCGTTGCCTTCGATCTTTTCTCCACCGACATCGTCTTGACCTAAAAACGCCTATAAAAAAGGTCCCCCGACGTCTCTGGAAGGAGCGCCGCACAAACACAGAAACACCGAAACGGAGATCAGGAGCTGCAGATTGGAGGGGGAAAACTCCGGCGGGGCGCTGCCGGCGTGGTCTCCATCTTCTCCATCGACTTCTCCACCGTCTCCATGATGAAGAGGGAGTAGTCCACCTCTGGACTATGGGTTTGTGGAAGTAACTTATGTATCTCTCCTCTCTTGAGCTTCACTAATTAGCACCGTATGAGCTGCTGAACATGATTACGGTCACCGTTGTAATACCTTTGTGGTGGATCTTTATGAGTTAATATATGTTTGAGATTGCAATGTTTGTTTCAGTTATGAGTATAGATGCATATTATGTACCCCGTTCTTGTCTACTTGTTTTGATCAAGCATGTTTATGAGAGCGTGTGTGGGGGAACGTGTGCATTAGTTGGAGTAACGGGGGGTGGCTAGTGCAGTGAACGTGAGAGAAAGTTCTGCGATCCACTTTGGTATCTTTACCTTACTTTGTTGCCTCACTAGGGATAAACTAAAATACCATGCTACCGGGGATGTGGGCGTGACCATTGCCACTACTCCATGACTAGATCTAGCATGTTCTTATTTTCACTTCATGTCATGATACTTAATGCTATACTCTGAGTTATCTTAATTACTGAGGTGTTATGATTTAGTTCGCATCTTGGTGGAGTATAAGAGAGGTTAATAACCAAAAGATCTCTATGTTAGGACGTGATGCCCATATATCTAAGTAACTTGTTATCAAACCCTGTGTTGCAATCTCATATGTTAACTGTGTGTGTTCCATTGTCTACCACTTTATAAAGAGAGAGTGCATTTGTGAAACCATGAACCCCAGTCCATTTTTAATCATAAGAAACACCTTTCCAACACCATATACCACTTTTCTATTTTCAGCCATCATTAAATCCGAAAATACAAAAATACTTTTCATCTTGCATACATCATTCAAAAACCCAAAAATATCATTTATCATTGCATCCACCATCATTGCATATTTATTTCTTGTTTGCATTGCATAACTATCCTGATATCATTCTTACACCTTGTGCTTGACAACCACAGGTGAGGTTGAGGACCAAAACATCTAACCTTGTTTTGTAGGTAACCAAAAGAAGGATAAGAAGATAAATCTACCACTTCAGATTCCCCGAGAGTTCGATATTAAACCCTCGAGTCACCCCTCGTGGGGAAAACTGTCTTCCACTTACTATACACTCTGCACTTGGAGTCTCAACCTAATCCCGTTTTTTTTGCAGGTATCAAGCCTTGCTCTTCGGGACCATCAAGACGTTTTCTGGCGCCGTTGCCGGGGAATCGTAGCTGAGAGATTTATCCAAGGGTGTGCATCATCGCATTCATCTCACAACAAAGTCAACGTCACCAACTTGTGCTAACACCTAAGCTTGGGGAGGTTGCACCTACGTGAGCACCATCTTATCCATCTTTACTTACAAAGCAATTTATTTGTTTTGTTAGTGTCATTGCATATCATATCATATTTATTTCAGTTTTGCATAAAAAATTAAAAATACCAAAAAAAACTTGCTATAATGGAAAAAAGAACCTTTTGGCCATTTAGTGTTAGGAACTTTCCTCAAGATATGAATATTCCAGTTGGAGAATTTGAGATAGATCCTAATGTCACTAAAATGATTTATGAACACCGTTTTTCTGGGAAACCGAAAGAAAATGCTCTACTCCATCTTAACAAATTTAATGAAAGATGCAAAGTGTTAAACTTGACTCATGCCAATGCTAATGTGATCAAAGTAAAGCTTTTTCCTTATTCCTTAGCTGGAAAAGCTTTAGATTGGATATTAAAATGGCCACCTAAAAATTTTAGCAATTGGTTTAACCTAAAAGCTTCATTCATTGAAAGGTTTTGTTTTTCAGAAATGGTTTACAATATTAGACAAATAGTTATCACCTTTAAACAAAAAGAGGATGAACCTATGGTAAAAGCATGGGAAAGGTTTAGAGGTATAGCTTATGGAATGGAACATGGCATGAGAGATTGGATGCTCATGCATATATTTTATAGAGGATTGTCTGAAACCTCTAAACTCTTTTTGGATAAGGAATGTAAGGGTTCTTTCATAAATTTACTATTGCTGATGCTTACATTCTACTTGATGGCTTGCTTTTGGAAGTGAAAATTAAAGAAAGTTTAGAAAAAGCCCAAGTACCTGAAGATGTCTTTGATGACCGTTATGAAATATTCAACCTATACAATAGGGAAAAGAAAGTTGAGGAAGTTAAAATGCTTAATGAAGTCAAGGATCCTTTGCTTGACTTAGAAAATTGTAGCTTGCATGAATTAATATCTATCTTACAAAAATTTGCAAGTGATCCTTCCATCAACACTAACCAAGCAGGTTTTGGTTCTTATATTGCTAATCATGTCTTGAAAGAAAAGATTGCTAGGTACAACCAAGAGGCTATGATACCACCTAAGCTTGGGGATATGTGGATACCTAAGGTACTAGTAACTATTGGAAAAGAGACACACCATGCCATACTTGATCTAGGATCTAGTGTCTCTGTTTTATCTAAAGAACTATATGAAGTGCTTGAATTGAAAAATCTTGAAAAATGCTCTATTGAACTAGCACTTGCTGATGACTCTATTAAACATGCTTTGGGAAAAGTAAGTGATGTTATGGTAGAGTTACATATGACTTTTGTGCCTGTGGATTTTCTAATCATGGACATGGGGAGTAAAACCTCTAGTCCTATTATTCTTGGAAGACCTTTTCTTCGTACCACAGGTGCTATCATTGATTCAAAGGAAGGGAATGTAAAGTTTCAGTTTCCACACAAGAAGTGCATGGAACACTTTCCAAGGAAGAGGGAACCATCAAAGTTCAAGCTCCCTCATGAGCTTCATCCGATAAACAACAAGTAAGAAGCCTAGCTATATGGCTATAAAGAAAGCGCTTTGCGGGAGGCAACCCGGTTATTTTTGTGTGTGATTTTTCTTTGTGTCCTCTTGCTGTAACAAGAGACTTTGTATCTAGTTTGGTTCTGGAGTTTTAATAAAGTGCCAAGTTTTACCCTTTTGGTTTGAAAAGTTGCTTATTGAGTTCGGAGATTTTATTCCTGCACGAGTTAGTGCACGGTATGATTTTTAATTATTATTCTGTAACTCCGAATGAGCTCATATTTGAACTGTAGTTGCAACTTTTCATCCTCTGTATGCATGAAGTTTTCGGAATTTTTCGAGAAAGTTTGGTAGGGTAGAAAAATACGTTTTGCTGCTGCTGTTTTTCTGGACAGATTCTGTCCCATTTTGTTTGATGCATGCTTTGAGCTTTTAAGTTGAATCTTTTTGATCCAATTGAGTTTATATGTAGGCATACAACATTATATACTTTCTGGACATTCATATGAATTTTTGTTCAATGATTATATGCAGCAAGGAACCTATTTGTTTATCACTATTAATGCACCCCACAGAAAAGAGATGGGAGAAACGGTGTTTTGAAGTTTTTTCACAGGGATTGGAGGAGATGCACCAAGAGCTATCCAAGGATGGTGAAGACCATAAGCTTGGGGATGTGAAGACAACCCCGCTGGACCTTGATAACCCACAAGTATAGGGGGTGTATCGTAGTACTTTCGATAAATAAGAGTGTCGAACCCAACGAGGAGCAGAAGGTGTTGACAAGCGGTTTTGATGAAGGATTCACTGTAAATGCTCACAGACAAGTTTTTAGCAGTTTTTGATATGACAGATAAATAAAGTACAAGTAAATAAAATGCAGTAGTAATAGTTGCAGCTAGTGGCCCAATCCTTTCTACAGCAAAGGACAAGCCGGTTGTTGTACTTATAATGACCAAACGTTCTTGAGGACACACGGGAGTATTGTCAAGTGCTTTCGCTTCATATAGTTGATTAATCTTCATTGTTTTGATAAGTGTTGTGTGGGTGAACCTATGCTAATGCACCGCCCTTCCTAGGACTAATACATACTTGTGATTATACCCCTTGCAAGCATCCGCAAATACAAGAAAGTAATTAAGTTAAACTAACCACAGCCTTAAACTTTGAGATCCTGCTATCCCTCATGCATCGATATACCAACGGGTGTTCAGGTTTCTGTCACTCCGGCAACCCCACAATTGGCAAACGAATACACAATGCATTCCCCTAGGCCCATAAAGGTGAAGTATCATGTAGTCGACGTTCACATGACACCACTAGAAGAATAACACCACAACTTAAGCATCAAACCATTAAATATTACTCAACATAGTTCACTACTAACATCAAGACTTCTCCCATGTCCTCAAGAACTAAACGAACTACTCACAAGACATCATACGGAACATGATCAGAGGTGATATGATGGTGAATAACAATCTGAACATAAACCTTAGTCCAATGGTTTCACCCAATAGCATCAATAACAAGAGTAATCAACACCGGGAGAGTTTCTCCTATGAAATAGACAAGATTCAGCCCTAGATGTTATAGCGGAGACGGAGTGCAGCGGAGGTGATGATGGTATTGGTGGTGGAGATGATGATGATGATGATGATCCCGATGAAGTCTAGCTCGATGACGGTGATGATGGCGACGATTTCCCCTCCGGGAGGGAATTTCCCCCGGCAGATTTCTTCCTGCAGGGGAGCTTTTCGCTCTCTGGTGTTTTCCGCCTCGTGGAGGCGGCGGAATATTTCGATGGCCGTCCTCTGTGTGTTAGGGTTCCGAGGGGGTCAAGTACGCGAAGGGGGAACGGCTGAGGTGGGCCAGGGCCCCCAAACCACCTCTCGGCGCGGCAGGGGGCCCCACCGCGCCAAGGGGTGAGGAGGGCCCACCATGGCCCATCTCAGCTCCCCCTTTTGGCCTCCTCCATCTTCTGGTAAAATAGGAACTTCCATATGTCTCCTTCGATTTATTGATCTTCAGAAATAGTGCATCTCGACGGTGCTTTTTCCAGCAGAATCCTGACTCCGGTGTCCAATTCTCCATTATTCATCAAACATGCAAAATAGGTAAAATAACATAAGTAACACTTCTAAATATGAAATATATCGATGAATAGCAGTAAATTATGATATAAAATAGTGATGCAAAATGGACGTATCAGACCTACACACTCTCGGTTTGCACACGTCCAACTTCTGTTTTTCGATCGAAACACTTTATCGCATAAACTTGGAGCGTCGTTTTTTTTTTTGTTTGAGTCTTGAGAGACCACCACACTATCAATTATTATGTGAGAGCTACTGGAAATATGGGTTGAAATATGTTGGATGCTTTTATAAGATTGGGAAAAGGGATGTTTGACTTGATTTTTAATGATACATATAGTTGCATGATTCATGAGCTTGTTTATGAGTAATAGTTTGCAAATTCTTTTTGTAGAGCTATCACTTATTCATGTTTTGGTGCTGATTGTTATTTCACTTGGTTTAACATGGATTAGTTAGTTCTATGGACACTCATGCATGCATCTAGATGGTCAACTTTCTCCCTTTTGCTAGCCCAAAAACTCCAACAAGCAAAAACTTGTTTCCAACACCTTCAACCAAAGTTATTCCAGTGAGTCCACCATATCTACCTATTGGCTTTATGCTATTCCGAGTATGTTTAACATGTTGTTTGTGTTATCTTACCTCTGAATGAAAATGTTTATGTTATTGATTGCAATGGAAAAAATTGGTTATATAGCTCTCACGAACTTGATGCACAATGTTCTTTTATTTGCATAATAAAACTTGACCCATTGTGATTAAGATTATGATGTTTGTGGCTTGATGAATGTTTTGGGTTGGAAGTTAGCCCATATGTGCTGTCACATGGCAAGCTTTCAACACGCTCTTCATCTCATTTAGTTGATATCATGTGCTTTTGTCTATGGATGCTTATCATGTTGAAATAAATGTGGAAATAGAGTGAGTTTAAATGAGTTTGTGTAAATGGTTAGAGAGACGCCTGGGCCGCTAATCTAAGCCATGCATCATTCATGGTGGAAATTTACTTACATACTATGGTGAACCTTCTGTGATACACCTTGCAATAAAAAACTATTCCAAATGGTAAATAAAAAGGGTGTTGAGATTGTTCATTTTGTTTGTTTGTCTTGTCATTTTGATATGGGCTTGTTCCATATCTTGGGACAAGAGGTACCCCAGTTGACGCTCTTGATGATACTATTATGCTTACAATGATATTTAATTGAACTTGCTTTGTTTCCCAAGTTGAGTAACACATGGTGTAAGTACTTGTATTCAAGGGGCATGAGACATTCAACCCATTCTTTATCAAGCACACTACTCATATTTGCTTTCACTTTAACCTTAATCATTCAAGATGCTATGATAGGGGCAATGAGAGCTTGACACCAATGAATACCTTATTGCAATCATTAACTTAAGTAGAAGAGTTTGGAAGTTGGATGAAACTTATGCATGCTTTACCTCTACTCACATATACATCTTTCCAAAGTGTACACCTATCATATTCAGATTTTCATCTACACTCTATGACCATTGTAGGATGTTCTACTTATCATTATGCATACATGTGTTCCATATTACTTGCTACCATGTTACACTTTGTGAACTATCAATGAACATCCTTGTCTTGAATACTTGATATCACTTCATAAACTATTTGCATATTGCTACTCCTTTGAAGAATGAATCATTTGACTATATGTAGCAATAGTAATCATCTTTGATATCATTGTTAAGTATTAAATTGCAAAGTCCATGTTAGTTTTATCATCTTCATACTCGAGGACGAGCATGGATTAAGCTTGGGGATGTTGATGCATGTAAAATGCATACATGAACTTTGCACTTTAATTGCTTATATTCCAATCATATTTGCATCATATAAGGGTTATATCAATGTTTTATAATGATTTTGGGAATATTCATTTATTTCCTATTTTTATGGAATTAACCCTGCACAGGCAGAAAACCCCGTTTTCTTATTTTAATGTTTCAGGGACCCAAACGTCAACGAAATCACCTGGAAATTTACGGGCGTCAATATTTGGAAGGAAGAAGACCTGGGCGAAGGAAGCGAGCAAACGGAGGCCGAGGCCAAACGGGGGTGGCCCACGCGGCCAGGTACTGTAGCCGCGTGGGACCCACCCGTTTGGGCCCGTGGCTCCGTTGCCTTCGATCTTTCTCCACCGACATCGTCTTGACCTAAAAACGCCTATAAAAAAGGTCCCCCGACGTTCTCTGGAAGGAGCGCCGCACAAACACAGAAACACCGAAACGGAGATCAGGAGCTGCAGATTGGAGGGGGAAAACTCCGGCGGGGCGCTGCCGGCGTGGTCTCCATCTTCTCCATCGACTTCTCCACCGTCTCCATGATGAAGAGGGAGTAGTCCACCTCTGGACTATGGGTTTGTGGAAGTAACTTATGTATCTCTCCTCTCTTGAGCTTCACTAATTAGCACCGTATGAGCTGCTGAACATGATTACGGTCACCGTTGTAATACCTTTGTGGTGGATCTTTATGAGTTAATATATGTTTGAGATTGCAATGTTTGTTTCAGTTATGAGTATAGATGCATATTATGTACCCCGTTCTTGTCTACTTGTTTTGATCAAGCATGTTTATGAGAGCGTGTGTGGGGGAACGTGTGCATTAGTTGGAGTAACGGGGGGTGGCTAGTGCAGTGAACGTGAGAGAAAGTTCTGCGATCCACTTTGGTATCTTTACCTTACTTTGTTACCTCACTAGGGATAAACTAAAATACCATGCTACCGGGGATGTGGGCGTGACCATTGCCACTACTCCATGACTAGATCTAGCATGTTCTTATTTTCACTTCATGTCATGATACTTAATGCTATACTCTGAGTTATCTTAATTACTGAGGTGTTATGATTTAGTTCGCATCTTGGTGGAGTATAAGAGAGGTTAATAACCAAAAGATCTCTATGTTAGGACGTGATGCCCATATATCTAAGTAACTTGTTATCAAACCCTGTGTTGCAATCTCATATGTTAACTGTGTGTGTTCCATTGTCTACCACTTTATAAAGAGAGAGTGCATTTGTGAAACCATGAACCCCAGTCCATTTTTAATCATAAGAAACACCTTTCCAACACCATATACCACTTTTCTATTTTCAGCCATCATTAAATCCGAAAATACAAAAATACTTTTCATCTTGCATACATCATTCAAAAACCCAAAAATATCATTTATCATTGCATCCACCATCATTGCATATTTATTTCTTGTTTGCATTGCATAACTATCCTGATATCATTCTTACACCTTGTGCTTGACAACCACAGGTGAGGTTGAGGACCAAAACATCTAACCTTGTTTTGTAGGTAACCAAAAGAAGGATAAGAAGATAAATCTACCACTTCAGATTCCCCGAGAGTTCGATATTAAACCCTCGAGTCACCCCTCGTGGGGAAAACTGTCTTCCACTTACTATACACTCTGCACTTGGAGTCTCAACCTAATCCCGTTTTCTTTTGCAGGTATCAAGGCCTTGCTCTTCGGGACCATCAATGGTCAAGGATTTAAAAGTAATCTTTGGAAAGGGTCCTGGCGGACAATCTGTTCCGAATGACGCTGACAAACACGTACCCATGTGGAAGAAGAAATCTATATTTTGGGACCTACCCTATTGGAAATTGCTAGAGGTTCGCTCTGCAGTCGACGTGACGCACGTGACGAAAAATCTTTGCGTGATTCTGCTAAACTTCTTAGGCGTGTATGGGAAGACGAAAGATACAGCGGATGCATGGCAGGACCAGCAACGTATACACGAAGGAGACAACGTGAATCCATAGAAGTATCAAGGTACTGCCAGCTACGCTCTTACCAAAGAAGTGAAGGAGATCTTTTTTCATGTCCTGAGCAGTATCAAGGTCCCGTCTGGCTACTCATCGAATATAAAGGGAATAATAAACATGGCAGAGAAAAAGTTCCAAAACCTAAAGTCTCATGACTGCCACGTTATTATGACACAATTACTTCCGGTTGCATTGAGGGGGCTTCTACCGGAAAACGTTCGAGTACCCATTGTGAAGCTATGTGCATTCCTCAATGCAATTTCTCAGAAGGTAATCGATCCAGCAACTCTACCAAGTTTACAAAAGGATGTGGTCCAATGTCTTGTCAGCTTCGAGTTGGTGTTTCCACCATCCTTCTTCAATATTATGACACACCTCATAGTTCACCTAGTCCAAGAGATTTCCATTCTCGGTCCTGTATTTCTACACAACATGTTCCCCTTTGAGAGGTTCATGGGAGTCTTAAAGAAATACGTCCGTAACCGTGCTAGGCCAGAAGGAAGCATGTCCAAGGGCTATGGAACAGAGGAGGTCATTGAGTTTTGTGTTGACTTTATTCCTGATCTTAAACCGATCGGTGTTCCTCAATCGCGCCATGAGGGGAGACTGCGTGGAAAAGGCACGCGAGGAAAGAAAGCAACAACAAGTATGGACGGGCATTCTTTCACTCGAGCACACTACACAGTTCTACAAAATTCCAGTTTGGTGGCTTCGTATATCGTGGAACACATGGATAATTTACGCTCCAAATACCCGGAGTAGACCGACTTCTGGATTAAAGGAAAACACGAAGACACTTTCGGCAGTTGGTTGCGTACACATCTCATTAATAGCACCACTGTTGGAGAAGAGCTATACTTGTTGGCCAAGTCACCATCTTCGACTATATTGACTTTCCAAGGGTACGAGATAAATGGGAATACATTTTACACGGACACCCAAGACAAAAAGAGCACTAACCAAAACAGTGGTGTCCGTTTTGATGCAACAAACGACAATGGGACAAAGGACACATATTATGGTTGCATACAGTAGATATGGGAACTTGACTATGGACCTTATTTTAAGATCCCTTTGTTTCAGTGCAAATGGGTCAACCTGTCAGGCGGGGTAGAGATAGACCCGCAGTACGGAATGACTACAGTGGATCTCAAAAATCTTGGGTAACACACCGAGCCATTCGTCCTAGCAAATGATGTGGCTCAGGTTTTCTATGTGAAGGACATGTCTTCCAGACCGAAAAAAAGAAAAGATAAGCAAGCTGATACATCATACGATGAGCCAAAGCGCCACATAGTTCTTTCAGGGAAAAGAAACATCGTGGGAGTGGAGGAGAAGACAGACATGTCAGAAAATTACAATAAGTTTCATGAAATTCCGCCCTTCAAAGTGAAAGCTGACCCAAGCATCCCGTTAAATGATGAAGATTCTCCATGGTTACGGCGCAATCAGAAGAAAGGGTTGACATACGCGAAGAAAAAAAATTTATACCCCAACGATAGATAGGGGGTGTTGTTGGTGATCTGTAATAATGTATTAAACCTTTTATGTAACTGTGTTATGAAAACTCAGAAGAAAACTCTAAACACTGATTTTGGCTCTAAAAACTCCAACGGCTCACAAGCGCTCGAAACAATTGGAACAAAACACACGGTTTCCCGTCATACAGCCCAACGGTGGCTCGTGAGTGTCTGCATATCAAATGCACCGTTGGGCTGTATGACGGGAATCCGAATGATTTGTATTCGGTCGATGAACTGAAGGATTTGTAGATAGAACAAAACACATGGTTTCCCCTGCATACAGCCCAACGGTGGATCGTGAGTGCCCGCATATCAAATGCACCGTTGGACGTATGCAGGGAATCCGAATGCTTCGTATACCAAAATGAACTACAATGAGTAGACACTGAGTGCTGAACATATCCGGGAGGGGGGCTATATATAGGGTACGTGTGCTTCTTTAGTCCCGGTTGGGTCATGTAGCTCACGAAGTGGTCGTGATACTGCTGATCCAACAGCTCACAATCCTTCGAGCCAGCAAGTCCGTTTATGTAGAATAATGTTGGTGATGTTGGTGATGTGTAATAATGTATTAAACCTTTTATGTAATCCTACGGCCTTCGAGCCAGCAAGTCGGATGTATGCAGGGAATCCGAATGATTTGTATTCGGTCGATGAACTGAAGGATTTGTAGATAGAACAAAACACACAGTTTCCCCTGCATACACAGCCCGTCGGTGGATTTTTAGAAATTCATATTATATCAAGAACACTCAAACTTGCATTTAAATTCTATTTTTCTAATTCATATTAAAAGCTTTTTTTAGAAATTCAAATTATATAAAAAACAATCAAACATGCAT
This sequence comes from Poa pratensis, assembly GCA_947311845.1. Classification (NCBI taxonomy): domain Eukaryota; kingdom Viridiplantae; phylum Streptophyta; class Magnoliopsida; order Poales; family Poaceae; genus Poa; species Poa pratensis. Next base: position 18,717,024 of record CAMZMU010000102.1, on the reverse strand, counting down.
TTTGCTTAATTTTTTTGATGATATAGATTTAAATCTATGTCAAATTTACTCAAATCATCCATTTGAAATTTGAATATATTCAACATAGTCAAACTTGAAAATTACCAGTACCAAAATATTATACATGTCCAGGGTTAAGTTTGATATAAAGTTTGTCAAATTTGGACAATTAAATCAATAGAATAAAGAAATCAGAAAAATGAATAAAGAAAAAAGAAATTCGAAAAAAGACCTTTTGCACCGGTTGTTGGCTACAACCGGTGCTAAAGGCTGGCTTCAAGCGCGCTAATTTAAAGCGGCCCAAAAAAGACCTTTTGCACCGGTTGTTGGCTACAACCGGTGCTAAAGGCCTTTGTGCGGTTTTTAGAGCACGCTCTGCCTCTTCTCCTCCTCACTCGCATGCACACCGTCTTCATCGATTCCTCCGGCGAAGCCCTGTGCGATTTTTCCGGTGAAGCCCTGCCCCCGCGCCGCCCCGTCCACCGGCGATTCTCCGGCGAGGCTCCACCCCACCGGCGCGCTCCATCGGCGTCCGTCCGCGCGTCCCCTCTGCCCTTGCCCCGGCGCCGCCCGGCCCGTCGATCTCGCCTTCCCGTCGCCCTGCTCCGTGCTCCGCCGCGCGCGCCCCCCTCCGTCTCGTCCCCTCCTGGACCTACGGCCGCCACGAGCACGTCGACCTCTGGCCGCCACGAGGCCGTCGCCGTCCGGGTCTCCTCCACACCACCACCGCCGCCGGCCGCCCAAGGTGAGAGCTTTAATTTTGCATTCTCTTTTTTTTGTTATTTCTCCATAGTTGCATTATATAGCTATGAAAATTAGAATATTGATATGCAAATTGGTTGCTATTGTAGTTGCAATATTTTTGTTATTTCTCTATTAGTTGCTATTGTAGTTGCTATATAAAAATTACATTCTTATTTTTATTTTAAAATTGCTATTAGCTATGAAAATTAGATTGCTATTTAGCTATGAAAATTAAATTGCTATTAGCTATATGAAATTGTAGCAAATTTAGCAAAGTAGAAAATTTAGCAAAGTTAGAAAATGTAGCAAATTTAGTAAAGTTAGAAAATGTAGCAAATTTAGCAAAGTTAGCAAGGTTATTTGATGATTGTGTTAGCAAAGTTAGAAATCAAATTAAGTTAGAAAACAATGTTAAAAATTGTGTTAGGAAAACAATGTTAAAAATTGTGTTAGGAAAACAATTTTTGTTAATACTCCATAATTAGTTGCAATATTTTTGTTAAGAAATATTTGTTGCAATTTTTGTGTATAAGAAATTTAAATTTGCTTGCTACTTAAAATTTGTGTACTTTCTAACCTTGATGCTATGAATTTTAAATTTGCAGTGACATTGAGCTATGGAGGACGACGCCCCCTTCATCCGAGACGAGGAGAATGAAGAGCGAATGGCAGCAATTATTTTTGAGAAGACCCTTGGAGTAAATACCGATGGAGAAGATTCCGATGAAGATTCCGATGGAGAAGATTTCAGCGCAAAATGTTTGAACGACTCCGGTGAGGGACTTGAGCTAGAAGAAATAAGAGACGACGACGAAGTGCCCTTAGCAAACTCCGGCGAGGTATATATATATTAAGTCTTGTTGATCACTGGATGCATTAATTGATTTATATTGCACTTATTAACGAATCATTTCTCTTTTAGCCCTCCGGATCTAAGCCTCCAAGTTCGCCAAAGACGCAACGAGGCCCGAACCAAAGGATAAAGCTTCCAGATGGTGCAAAGTTGTCGATCGACGAAGTTGCTGCTGATGGCAAACCGACGAAACCCGAACACACCTCCCGTAGATATGTAGTTCAATGCGGAGTTCTTGTTAGGGACATGATCCCGATCACCATTGCAGAATGGAATAAGCCGGTTAAAGCCAACATTGGAGCAAGTTATGTCGACAAAAGAGCTAAAGATTTGCTTTGGGACACGCTCTTGGAATCTTTCAGCCTACCGGTAGGTCTCGAAGAGAAGAAGAAGGACAAAGTCAAGCAGTGGACTCTTAAGAAGATGGCCACACAATTCAACAACTGGAAGAAAACATTGTGGAGAAAATATGGGAAGAAAACTCCAGAATTCACTGGACATCTTGAGAAGATAAAAGATGTGTGGACCGAATTTGTGGCGTATAAGAAATCGGACGTCGCTGTGGCCCGATCGGCCAAAAATAAGTTGAATGCTAAGAAGAAGAAATATTTCCATACTTTGGGGTCAGGTGGCTACAAGACTGCCGTGCCTAAGTGGGAATCCTTTGAAAACGACCTGCGTAAAAAAGGGATCACTCCACAGACAGATGACTGGCCCGAGAGGTCCAAGTTATGGTTGTTCGCGCATGGGGCAGGGTTGGACCCAGACACAGGGCTGATTGTTGCAAAGGGGAAATGGAAGAAAAGAATTACAAGGGTCGTAAAAAAACTAGAGGACGCAATAGAGAAAGTCAAAAAGGGAGAATTTGTTCCCGATAGAGAGGACGACGAGCTGACACTCGCCCTCGGGAATCCTGAACACGACGGACGATGTCGAGGCAGAGGAGCCGACGTTAATAAGTATCAAGGATTTCCGGCGGACGTTGCAACTTATAGAAAGCGTTTCAGAAATAAGAAGAAGGAGTTGGACCGGTTCACGGCATTAGAACAGCAGGTGAAGGGGTTCCAGGAGCAACTGAACGCACTTACCCAGACAAGGGAATCTCAGCAGCTGGTGGTACAAGATCCTGCAGTCGATGCCGCCCCATCTCAGCGGAAAAGCAGCGTGGGTTCCACGCAGCTAGAAGATCCTGCAGTCGAACCGCCGGCGGCTCACTACCCCGTGGATGATATCACGGAGAAGACAAATTGTGTGCTACACATGCCGATGAAGAACATTAGTTTTCCGGTGGCGGATGGGTATGCTTTACCAAATCAACCTGGAGCAATCTTCCATTTTGCTCCGATTCCAGCTGGCTATGCTCGTGTCGGGGTGAAAACAGTTATGCCCGGATTCCATTCAATGGATCTTGACATTCCTGGATGTGACGACGAGAAGACACTGGGAGAAGTCGAGTTTGGTATCGTTCTATGGAATAAGAAATACATCATGTTTCCAGACGCGGCGCCAAGGCCACCGACTCCTCCGAGTAGAAATCCACCACCTCAAAGTCCACCCGACCTCCCCGACGATTGGGAGCCCGCCGCGAGTCCATCGCCCGTGCCGTCCCGTCAGCCGACTGATGCGCCCAGTAGTAATTTGCCAAAGCGGAAGCTGTTCACGTCGACTAGTACTATGCTCAGGAAAGACAGGTCCCCTGTCAAGAAACGTGCACGTGCAAACATACCCGAGAAAGTCAAGAGTCCTGAGAAGAAGTTAGCTTGCGAGATGACTTCAGAGGAAATAACTACTAGCTTGCAAGAAGAGTCAAGAGCCTTTTTTGAACAGAAAAAACAGGAAAAACTGCAGGCACAACTGCACCCCGTAAAGGAATTTCTGAAGACTATACCAATGGACAAAAAAGATTACACCGTTGACTGCTTATATGACCCTCCACCGAAGCCCCTTTCAGACTATGAGCGCTTTATTAACAAGCAACATAGCGCACAGATGAGCGCACAGACGGAGGAAGCAAAGAAATGCGGGAAACAAGTTGCTCAGCTCGGAGAACAAGAAGTACAATCGATCGCCCCGCTCATCGTGCCTTCTGATAAGGCGGCTCAGCAAATGCACGAGGAGACAAGTTACGACGTTGCTCCGCTAGCATATAAATATGTTCATGGGCAGCCTCTGGTCATGGATCCGAAAGCTCTAACAACACAGTTATGGAATTTGCATAACTGGTACATGGCCGCTGCAAAAGAAGGGAAAATCTATTTCCTGGCGAGAGTTCAGGAACAGCACTACTTCCGAGAATATGCTGTGCAGGTTGAGTTCGAAGAACTTTTTCAGATGTACAATCAACGTGCCCTCGACAAAGCTATCATCAGCTGCTATTGTCTGTAAGTAATTTATTTGTGTAATTTAATTCTTTAGTTAAGCTCTCGTTCATTGCCTGTAATTATCCTCACGACATTCTTTTGTATGCTATTAATTATGCAGAATGAAGATTCGTGAATGCAGAGTGGGAGGAATCTGGGACATTGGGTTCATTGACCCGGATAAAATTCATGAAGTCACCGTAGAACAATGTGCCGAGGCCACAGAGGATGTTTTGCTAACGTTTTTAAAGCGACAAAGTACCAAAAAAGAAATACTTTTTCCTTACAACTTCAAGTGAGTGTTACTGTCTTGTACACATTCTATATTTTGCTTTTCCGATATTAAGTGTAATTGATGAGTTATGAATAACCGCGTATATAAACGTGTCCAGGTTCCACTTCATTCTGATGATCATTAAAATCGATGTTGGAGAAGTTGAAGTCTGGGACTCATTAAGGAGAGAACCTGAGGACTACAGAAGCGTGCGTGTAATGCTCAGGAGGTAATTTCAATCGCACTATATCGGCCTCTTTCGTTCATTTCCTGATATATCGGTCAAATAACTCCTCAATTCATTTTCTTTGCCGGGCAGGGTTTGGAGAAAGTTCAGAGAGGAAGAACCCGGTGAGTGGAAAGAAAAGCTGGAGTTTAAGGCTAACTTGGTAAGTAGTACTTCACGTTTCAATACCATTATCAATCTCTTGATTATTATTTGATTGAATTCTATTCTCGTATAGTGGTGCCTAAAACAACCATCTGGGACGAATTTATGTGGATACTACGTTTGCGAGTACATTCGCATGATGGTCAACGAGAGAGATAATACTCGAAGAACTAGAGAGGTACGTAAACATCATTCACAACTTTATTTTGCTACCATCAATTGTGTTAGTTTCCTTCATATAATTGATTTGATCTCCTTCTTTCAAATTAAGATGGCAAAAAAGCGGAACCAGCTCCTACCAGAAAACCGCGTAAAAGCAATCGCGGAGGAATTGGCGGGATTTTTCCTTACGGAGGTCATACCTGAATCCGGAGAATTCCACTATATCGACAAGTAGCCTCCCTCCATGTACTAGGAGTGATCTCCATATGTAATTAATTATGAGTACTTTATATGTGTACATATATATACCAAGTTGTATGTGTGCTATGTGATCTTCACGTGTGCGAAAAACTTTTTTTGTGCATCGACGTGATCTCCTCCGAAACCCTAAACCCTGAAAAATAAACGAAAATAAAAAAACAGAAACCCTAAACCCTGAAAAATAAACGAAAAGAAAAAAAAGCAGAAACCTTTAGTACCGGTTCGTAATACGAACCGGTACTAAAGGTCCTCCGCCTGCGCGCGCTCTGCTCTGCCCACGTGGAGGCCTTTAGCACCGGTTTGTAAGCAACCGGTACTAAAGGGGTACCCTTTAGTGCCGATTTATTAGCACCGGTTGCTCAACCGGTGCTAAAGGCCCTATAGAACCGGTTTTGTTGCCCCTTTTTCTACTAGTGACAGGATGGTCCACCAGTGGCAAAGCCTGCTGGCTTTGCCGGACGCCCAAAGGGAAGAAGCACAAGGTGAAGCCCAAGACCGGTATAGAACTCGGGATCTAGGTCGAGACTTTCCTTATAGGGGAAGGCACGACGCTTTTATAAGCCGGCCTTACAGGAGCCTCATCAGGGCTACGCTTTACAACCTCATTATAACCTGTACACATATTCGGCTTAGTGAATTATAGCAGCATGTAGGATCTCGCCGCCGTTGTGAGATCCGAAACTGGGTAAACCCTTGTGTACAATCCCGTCATCGAGCCCTCCACGTCCTTCCCCCCAATCTCTACGCGACTACGCATGGCTACCTACTACGTACCTGCGTTACCAATACCTCGACATAGACTCACTGAGAGTACGTTGACTCAGCTACTACACCAAAGTAAATTAAGCTAGAAAAAGACATATCGTAGGAGAGAGCTCCTCGGAAACCTAGCCGCCGCCACCTCCTCCTCCTCTACCGTAGATCTATGAGTGGAGTTTTTAATAATAGTAGTGTTTCAATATATTTTTGATTATTTATAGGTTGCACTTCTTGCCGCACATAGTTGCACGATTCTTGAAATGCAACAACCACGTCGAAAATATGTACGTTTTCTTTTTCTTATCTAATTATTTATAGGTTGCACTTTCCACTCTTATAGAAATGTGCAACCACCGAGTCCTAGATCTATATGCATTTTTTCATTTCTTTGTCTGGTTATTTTTATAGATTGCACGTTTCAATACAAGGTACTTGCGCTCATTTAGAAACTAGATGACCTTTTGGTCATATCTTGTTTTAGCTGGCATATTCTCGTTTCGTAAGTCAAAAGGGCAACAAGGAGGATCCACGTGACACATATAGCGAAGCCTTACAGTGATGAAGATGCACACTCTACACATCACGAACACAAGGGCATATTCTCGAACTTCTCGTGCTGAGAATCAATCCCACAAACCTTGTAATTGCGAGGTAGAGTCTCACGGTTACCATCTCATACAGTCGTGCAACAGTGTTGGTGATGATGCCACAACTTGAATTAAAAGCCATGTCGAGTTCAGTGTCAACCCCAAGTAGGCAATCGGCAACCCAAAGCCCGCCACTGGGCAACGATGTTAAAAATCTTGCTAATGGTATGTTTAGATACAAAACATTAGATAAAGTGGTAGTAAATAGCAATATCTCTTACATTCTTTTACATATATAATTCTACATAACTTTTTAGTCGTATACAATTATAAGAACCGTAAATATGCTTCCAAATAATGATTAAGTACAACATGAGAAAATTATAAGGACTTGAAGGAACCAAGGATAAGAGATTATTTTCATTATCTCAAAGGAACAGATCCTTATCCTTGACCTATAGTGCTCGCTAACCTCGAACTATAAACAGTTGAAATAAGTATTAAGGTAGTAAACTAATTCAGCATATTCTTTAATGTTCAGTACTGAACTTACTTCAACAACACACAGAGACAATTCACAAATAATAATTTAGTAAATCAATATTACTCTAAATTCTCAATATAATACTCTCTCCGTTCCTTATTATAAGGTGTATAGATTTTCCTAAAAAGTCAAACTTGAATATCTTTAACCAAAATTTTAGAAAATATTATAAGCAATTACAATATCAAATCAGTACCATTAGATTCATCATGACATATAATTTCAAATTTATTTTATTAGTATTTTAAATATTGATAGTTTTTTTCTAAAATTCTGGTCAAAGTTAGTCAAGTTTGACTTTTTAGGAAAAAGTATACACCTTATAACAAGGAGCAAAGGAAGTATCTAATAGCGGTCGAAACGTATCTCTGCATCGTCTGGAGTAGTAAGTTCCCAATCTTGAACAATCTTTAGTTCCATTATACAATTTAGGTTATAACCGAAAGTCACTAGTATAATCTCTGTTATACGGTAGACGGTTGATGGTGATCGAGCCTAACTGTCGAGATGTGCGATACTAGATATTCTCATGGTACAGGGACATAAGGTAATGAAAACTTCAACTTCATCAACAATGATTCATGTCTCTTAGCAAGATCATATACTTGGATCGGTTCGGTACTATTGTTATCCTAACAATATACGATTATAGTTGTTCGACTTATACAAAATTCGATCATGATCAAGAAGATCATCACACAACATATAAACTAATCTTAGAGACTAGATTAGAAACAGTTGTTTATTCATATCTCTACACATGCATGTGGGTTTCTTTCGAATACTCACTGTTCAAATACCAATAGCAGTTATATCATAAAATATAAATCTTAATAATGAACTTAGAGGTAAATAATAACTTAATATTATTGTCTCTAGGTCATACCTCCAACTCCTACAAGGGTAGCTCCGCCCATGCTCCTCGTCCACCTCTTCAGGACGATTTTTTTGGTGGTACCGAGAAAGGCGGAGAATCATCTGGTAGCCGCTCCTTTGGATGGTGGATCTCGTTTTGTGTACGTGTGTTATAGGTTTGGTGTCAGAAGGCTCCGATCGATTCAAGTGTTCAATACGACGAATTCGGCTAAGGGGCACACACACGATAACATTCCGGATGTCATTCAACAAAATCAAGCCGGCTCCGGTACTAGAGCAGCAACATCGGCAGGTCGGTGGCTCAATCTGGCGGTGATAGTGGTCGCTAGGTCCTCCATGGACCTCGAGGTGAAAAAATTATGTTTGTGTACTTTGTACCGGTGAACTTTTTAAATATATCCGGGTCCTTCTTGAAGAAAAAAAAATGTAAACTAGAACGCTTGAGAAATACTTCCATTTGTACTATTAGATTTTTTCTGAAACATCAGATGACGATCAGAATAAAATTTAAAGGATGCTAAATTGTCCAGGTTCATTCTTTGGGCCAAAATGGCCGTCAGCCTAATCAAACGTTACATATTTACATGTCCGCAGTTCATTGTATAGTCTGAAACTCTGAACTGTTCCATGTGCACATGCCGGAGGATACAACAAGGACTAGGTCATGGTCGACATTTCTCTTGAAAATATACCAGCATATAAATTATAATGTGGTTGCATCGTCGGCCTTCTCTTAGTTTTCCATTTGCTGCGTTTATTAATTCGAGGCGGTGCGGTGCTGCCTTGCTTCAGTCGTCGACGGTCGACCGGCCCGTAGACCGCTGACCAGACCAAAATCTTCTTGGTAAGTCGTTTGAAGAATAGCACCGAGCTTGCAGACAGTAACTCGTAAGCATCCGGTGTTAGAGCAAGTGTGCAGTCTGAATTTTCTGGCAATTGCCGCAGTGTAGGATAAGCACCGTCAATCAAGTGCTGCAGCGGGTGCACACTGAGCTTCTGCACTTCGTGATGGCAAAAAAAGGTATCAAAATCTAGCTATGCAGTGTAGAATGAACACATGCACTCAGTGTTGTGACTTGTGAGAGCCAGAATTCCAGAGTCATCGCCATTAATTATTGGTGAAGCACGAAGCTTGCTGAAGTACTAGCGCTCCACAGTCGTCGTCGTCGTCGAATCCACAGCACCGCACGCACGCGCGTACGTTCTGCACGAGTAACACGTCCGTCTCCTCGGCTCCTCTCGCCCGCCGCACTCGGATAAAACAGACAGGGGTCAATGTTTTCGATCCTGAACAAACCTCTGCACTTCCCCGGTTGGTTTCGCATGGTTGGTCGAGTCAAAGAAGACAGTATCTTATCCGATCTTATTCATAATCATACCGCCGCCCATTAACATACGCTCAAGATCAGTTCCATCCTGATCGAATAAACTGCAACGGTAGCGTTTATCTGAACATTTTAAACCAAATATATTCAAAAACTGATGACCTCACGACACTCTCTGGCTTTGTCTCCACGCTTTCTTTTCCCTGTCTTGTGTGTTGATAAAAGGTCGGCGGCGGGAAATCATGTCAAACTGCCCAAGCCAAGCCTAGACTACATTTTTAGCTGTTTTGTTTGTGTACCCGACCGGACTGGACCCCGACCACAGTCCTCTCTAGTCCCTATACACATGCCTCCGATGTAGGTGCACTCCCCAACCCCGTTTGATGATGATTTTTAGGCCTCTCCTAGGTTGCCAAAGGTCAGATTCAAATAGTAACCGTAAAAGGTGTCTGTACTTTCTGCCCTTCAATGGTTCAAACTTCTTCAAACCAATAGCAGCCTCTTCGGTTAGTTGGAATAGAGTGTTTCCTTGTAAAACGCCGTTCGTCTTTTGACCTTTTGGGTGAGACCGTGGGAGGTATGGAGCAAATGATAAACAAAAAGACCTTGATCTTACTTTCAAAAGAAAAACATAGAATTTCACAAGGTTAATTGTGAAATTGAAGAGGTAATACCATATCTAGTGGATGGTGGTCTATCTATAATTCAGTATGCATATGACATGATAATTTTTATGGATCATGATCTAGAAAAAGTTAAAAAAGTTGAAAGCAATTTTGTCAATGTTCGAGCAACGGTTATTAGAATAATAATTTCCCTAAAACTGGATTGTTTTGTCTTGGGGAATCTCAAAGAGAGTCCGCTCAATATGTCAAAAGATTTGGTTGTGAGCAGGGGCCAAGTTCCCATATGATATTTTGGTATTTCGATTCATTATCGGAGACTAACTAATACCGAATGGAAACATTGGAGGAACGCCTACTAAGTAGTTGGTGAGGAATGTTGTCATCTTTCTATTGAAGATGATTCTCATTAGTTCTGTACAAAATACTATGGTCCTGCATATGATTTCATTCTTCAAGCAACCAAAGAAAGCTCTTAATTGATTGGATGACTTGATATCGATCAAGATTGTTTTTGCAAAGCGAAAGTGAGATAAGAAAATTGACTAGCTCGTTGGAACATAGTCTGCCGTTCAAAGGATCGGGCGGGCGCGGGGGGGGGGGGGGGGGGGGGG